>BTPG01000004.1:125632969-125687969 GCA_036245525.1 Semisulcospira habei | reverse complement strand
AGACCCTTGAACTATCACGGCCAGTCCAAATTCTATTGTGTGTTAATGAGCAATGCTGTTGTCCTACAGGCGGTAGTTTAGTTGGGCACTGAACCGCTGACCTTTCTATGCACGTGATATTTGATTTGAGCATGCTTGTCAGCTAAACCCTCTCTCTCACTGTGTCTCTCTGGAAGGGTCAGCCAGGTCTACCAAAGAGCCATCCGGTCTCCCAAGGATCCGGTTACAGTATATACTTATTATTTTACGCCGTAAAGGACATTTTCTTACTTTTTCTTCTTTTGCTCCTTTTTTATTTATTTTATTTGGGGGTGGGGGGTGGGGGGTGGGGGGAAGAAGAAAACAAAACACACTAGTTACCTCCCCCCGATCCGCTACGTGTCCCTTCTCCACACTGGTGAACTCCCTAGATCGTCTACGCATGCGTTGAAGATATCGAGGGAAGTAACCAGTGTGGAGGGGAACACACAATTTTCCAATACGCAAAGGCCATCGGGCCAACGTCGGCCCGGCTTTGCGCACTGGGTTGACGATAGTCAATTTATGTCGGGTGGATGATTAGGTGGCGGGGTGGAGGGGGGAGGGGTAATTGAATAGGGGTGGTGAGTTAAGGAGTTACTGATGGGAAGAGGTGGGGGTGGGGGTTCAGGGATCTGGGAATGGATAAGAGCGGGGAGGTGGGTGGGGCGGGGGCCGGGGCGGGGGCAGGTCACGCGTATCAATATCTCTTGCATCTGGTTTCATACAAAATCAGCGTCGATGACAACTCATAACATTCGCGATGGCGACTTCAACTGCAAAACTAAGCTCTCAGCTCAAAAGAAACGGTAGGCGAGGAAACTCCTCGCGCTAAAAATGAGGTAGAATGGAAAAAAATCCAACCATTTTTTCATTATTAATAAAACCTCCGAAATGCCAACCAGAGGCATAGATCCACATGAGCCCCCGCTTAAGCGGGGGCTCATGAGGATCTATGCCTCTTGCATTTGTACGTAGTTCCTTGATCTACGGCATTTAAGAGGTTAAAGCTTTGTGCTGAGAGGAAGTCTCTTAATGCAAGCTAGGCCCATGATTTTTGCTGGGACATTAATTGCCCTAACTCACATCCGAGCGGATCTCAGAAGCCGGGTCAGATTGTAAAAATGTTCACTCGCATTTCAGCGGCAAGTTAGGAAGGTGGACTGATAGTGACAGCTTTAAGGGTAGTGCCTGAAAGGCGACAAGTTTTGGAGATGAGCTGATGGTGACAGACCAAACGCCTGCGGGAATCGCCTAGACAAAAACAGCTAGCGAAAGCCAAAGGGGTAATACAGGTACTCGTTCAGACCGCGATAGACCATCAGAACTTATTCATCACCACACATTTATCTTATGATCTACTCGTAGAGAACGGTATCGGGTAGTTCTAGGGTAGTGCTTGATTAGCTTGGCGCCTGAACTGTCATGTTCGATTCATCTCCTGCTGCCGCTAGAGTAATGAATGGCAGACGGTAGTGCTATCTGAATGAACGATTTGGCTGCGCGTGTGAAAGACCATCGCTGAAATCTGGCCAGCAGGCAAATCGGGTTCATCCAATGGATTTGTTTCGAGTTATGCTGAAAAGAAGAAAAAGGTAATGAGTGTCTAAACCCAACAAGCAAAGGTCATCGGTCCGACGTCGACCCCATGACATTTTGCGTACTGGGAAGAGATTGCATAATCATTTGGTGAGGGTTCACACATGCGCCAATTTGCCAGTGACTTGGAGCGTACCAACGCGAGCACAGCGAGACACAAACGCGTAGCCTACGGTCTAACAGTTACACATATAAACACGCGCGCGCGCGCACACACACACACACACACACACACGCACACACACACACGCACACACACACACACACCCATGCAGTGTAAATATTCATGAATACACGCATGAACTCAAGAACGCATTCACACGCGCGACTGAGCACACGTCATCAGCTCTTGAACTGCCGAGAAAAGGTAAACGCGGTCCAAACTGCAAGAGGCATAGATGCTCATGAGCCCCCGCGACTGCTGGGGCTCATGAGGATCTATGCCTCTTGCTGAGGCCAATTTGTATCTATGTTTCTCGGACGGTTTGGGATTTTGGTAGTCGAGTGAACGAAGATTTCCGAAACAAAATGCACATACGGTGGCAGGGAAGGGGTTAACCGCATGCACACGTATAGCACCGAGCACACGCGCACACACACACACACACACACGCACTCACACACACACACTCATGCACTCATACTCACGCACAAACACAGACACACATACATACTCACACACACACACACACACAAACACACACACACACGTGCTAATGAAATAATTAAACCTTTTGTTAATGAACAAAAATTACATAACTAAAACAAACACCATTTTTCATAAATATGTATTTTTCGCTTTCTGGGAAATTGTGTGACATTGTGAATAATTATGCACACTGGATGTCTCCCTCGATTCGCTACCGCTGGTCAGCGGTAGCGAATCGAGGGAGACAACCAGTTTGGTGACCATGAGTACATGCAAGCTGGAAGAGTGAAGTAAAATGCAAGAATATGTACAACCATAAGCCTGTCATGTGACTCGTGGTACAACACACGGACAAAAACAAGAGTCAGGACCAAATGCTCACACAATATAAAACATGAAGCTATTCACAAACAAGATCACGAGTTTCCGAAAATGATCTGATCAATGATCTGACTAAAAGACAGGTAAAGTGTAAACATCTGTCTTCATTCGTAATATTTATCAATTAATTATCTATTCCACTTACGTCCCCACCCCACCACACCCTCTTCTTACGCCGTAATCAGCGTTTACCTGAATTGAAAAAAGATGAACGTTTCGCATAATTTCAGCAGAGTTCAGTCTAGTTTACACAGAACTATGAGTTAACAAGTCTTTATTTCTTTGCACTTTTCAACGCATTGGCTTGGCAGTCACCCTTCGGTTCTGAATTCAGTCCAACACAAAGACTGAGTGACTTTACAGTACTGCTGTGTTCCACTCGTTGCTGTTGTACCAATATAAACATCTCTTGCTTGCGGCTCTTCAAGAACAGTACCTGATTAGCTACCCTTCAGGCACTACCCTTGAGCTATCAGTTAAGGTCGATCCACCTCAAACCACCCCCCACCCCCAAATCAGCGCTCACAATGCAAGTCTTACTCAATATTCAACCGTGTGCTGGTCTGAGACTTTAGGCCTTACAGCTTCGAATCGTAAGGCCCAAAGTCTCAGGCCAGCGCCGCACAATGCCTATTTTGCAGACTGTAAAAAATCCAGCAACGGTTTCGAGCTGCACGTGCACAGCACGGACTCAGAAGTATTCGGCGAGCCGCGGGTCGTTGCGAAGTTTCTGCTCCAGAGCCATGTACTTGTGGGGAGCCACGTCCTTGTGTCTAGAAACAAAAGCAAACCATCCATTAATTTTTTTCCTAGAAAACCTCGGCCGCCTTGAGATGGCCGTAGTAGCCTTCCCGGCGTTAAAATCAAGGAACTATACTAACTAACTGCCGTAAATGTCCACCAAAGACCAGGCATTTCTTGGGGTCACAAGCACGTCGACCCTTGCAAGACGCAGCGAAGTAGGACGCATGCAGACAATACGGCCACACTACGTCGGACCAATTGGACATACTGAACTAATCGTCATTAATCAGTTTTGGAATAAACCTTAAGCTGCGCTTCCATAAACACGAATCCGATACGATTTCGATCCAAATCTGAAGCGGGTCCAAAACAACAAAAGAAGTTCGTGCAAGTCCTGTTCATATTTGTGTGTCTCCAAATGTCCGACGCAGAGCCGAATTCGCATCCGACTTCGAACGAATATGACGCAATCTTCGAACGAAAATTGCATTGCTGTATCGGTTCGTATCGGATTGGTGCTTATGGAATCGTATCTTTATCCCTAACCCTAATATAAAATTAAATTCGAGATTAACCCCGGACGGGAGCATAGTGACTTGGAGGAATAAAATAAAATGACCAACGCAGAAAGAAACACGCTCCCTGGAAACCATAAAAGAGCCTGTCAAGGTGTTAACAGAAAACCAAATTAAAACAACGGACATTACGTCACATTAGGTACTACAGGTCAGCCTCATTATACCGAGATACCCGGGAGCCATAAAGTTTGACCACGTTAACGGCGATCGCGACAATGTGGTCGTGCTAAATGTACAAGGTTTATGGGGGGAAAAAAAGCAAACACAGTGAGCAAAATGTCCTCTGGCCGATTTCAGCCTTAATTGGCCCGCACACGACAGTGCGTGGGCCAACTAAGGCTGGAGTCGGCCACAGGACGTTTTGTTTACTGTGTATCTACTTGAGAGCCACAGACCATATATCCGATTTCGCCTTGTAATACTGAGGTTGACCCGAATGTGCCCTGCATCACTCCTACTGCGCCCTATACTGCGCTCAACACAGGTTGTCTCCCTCGACCCGCTGCCGCGGATCAGCGGCAGCGGATCAAGCGAGGCAACCAGTGTGACTGTGCTCTTCGCCTCATCAGCACTTGTTTCCCCCCCCCCCCCCCCCCCCCCCCCCACTCTCCCGCCGTGAGATGGCCTTAGTCGCCTGCTCGGCGTTAAACCCCACTAATAACTAACTTATTCCCCGCCCACCCCCTCACCCCTCCCTCCCCGTCACCTGTTGAGCCTGAGCTCCAGGATATGAATATGGAACATGGCCTCGCTGCAGTAGTTCAGGTAGTCCTCCTCGTCGTCTTTCGACATGGACACCTGGTTCTGCTGGTACCACGCCTGCTTCCTCTGAAGCTCCTGGGTCTCCTGCCAGACACACACGACAGTCATATCGATGGTGTAAAAAAAAAAAATGTTTACATTTTTATCAGAATATGTGAATCGAGAATTTCATCACAAGGTACTGCTTAGCTCATTCTGACCGCGACACACCACAGCACAAAAAAAGGGCTCGACCATGATAGTTCAAGGGTGGTGGCAGAATAGCTTGGCGCCAATAGGCGCCAAGCTATTCTGCCACCACCCTTGAACTATCATGGTCGATCTCTCTCCTAAAGTGTAATGCAGTCCTCAGAGGATAACTCCAAAATGTGAGTATTTCGTACCTCGGGAGCAATGAAATAAGCATATTTTGCTGAGCTAAAGGTTTGAGGTTTCGTCAGAAATGGGGAAATATTAGAGGAGGCAACTGCATCAAAACATTATTTCGCGCTTTAAGGCTCCGACTGGGGCGTATCTGGGGTGGGTGGATGTTCAAGGGGTTCCCCCCACCCACCCCCCAACCTTAGCTTGTTGCGCTAACGCTGAGGTTAGCCTCTCCATGTGCATGTGAATGCTGCTTGTATTAGGGCAGTAAACGGAGTTTAACCCTTATCATTCGGAATACACCAGTGTGTGAAATAAGTTTGACTAAAATAGTTCAAGGGTAGTGCCAGAATAGCTTGGCGCCTCTAGGCACCACCCTTGAACTAAAGCCATTGGTCCATATCCTTATCTGTAACTACTATAATGTAGCTTGCATATGGCAGTGTACAAATTTGAAGCTTTTAGCCTCAGTATGACATGGGTTAAATAAAATGGCCAGTCATCAGACACCGATAAACTCGACTGCACTCCGTACCTTCTCAAAGCGGGCCTGAATGAGGTTCGCCTTGTCGATGAGCCGCTGTTTGAGGTCGGCCAGGCAGTCCTCCTTCAGCTTGTAGGCCTGCGCGCGCGAGATCTTCTCCGGGTCGCCCATCTGCGCCAGGAAGGGAGCCAGGTAGTCGATCTCCATCTCCTGCTTTCTCAGCTTCTCCTCCAGCAGGCGCTGCTCCTGTAGCGACAAGGCGGACAGGCGTCAGTGATAGTAACACGGAAGACAGGCGTCAGTGATTTCGTGACATGTGCGTTAGTCTGAGGTTCCCGATCCGTTTTCGTTTGTAAGCCTACTTCCCAGTGGATATACCTACTCGGGGAGTACGCCACAAGTACACTTCAATTTAAATGAGATGCTATGCATCTGATTTGAATTGAAGTGTACTTGTGGCGTACTCCTCGAGTGGGTCTATCTGAAGAATACATCCGCAAAAAGGACGGGATCTCTTACAGTTTGGAGCAGCGTCACGTGTTCTTTTTGCAGCAAAAAGACAAAAATATATAGTGGCAATATGTGCTTGTCTGTGATTGTGTACCTTACTGCTCGCAGTCGTAAGGTCCGAACTCACGGACCAGCACACCAATTATTTTCGTCATCGTAAGAAGTGGTTGCACGTGAAACCTTTCTTAAAGTGACGTAACTCCTAGGCTTTTTTCCCGACGAAAAATTGGAAGGCTGTCAAAAGCGTGTACGATGCAATACAAAACCAACAACTACGACAACAACGCGCTGAACAAGAAACGACATAAATTGATACAGACGAACATTTCGTGCAAATAAATCTCATTCTGACAAAAGCTAAATCAGACCAAAAAGGTGACTGCCAAGCGTGTAAAATGCAAAGAACCCAACGGAGAAAGAAACACGCTTAGAAAAGACAGTCACAACACAATAAATTGTGTTGTAACTGTCTTTTCTAAGCGTGTTTCTTTATCCGTTGGGTTCTTCTCTGACAAAAGCCAGCATGTCCATTTCTGAGAAATGCGCGCGATGTTCATTGTTACACAAGTATGAACATGCTGGATTTTGCCAATAGGGCACAAACGTGTAATGGAGCTTAGTGATCGAAAGATCTTTGGGAGGACGTGCGCCCGAGGGACCCGATTGCTCAATGGCTTTTATTACATTGCCGTTCGCGAGCCAGCTACAGTCGACGTCTGACCCCTTCTGCTGCCCGAGAGAAGAGACTGGAAATGTGTCATGTGTTTACCATTTCTGCTGCCCGAGAGAAGAGACTGGAAATGTGTCATGTGTTTACCATTTCTGCTGCCCGAGAGAAGAGACTGGAAATGTGTCATGTGTTTACCATTTCTTTCCTGTGCTTGCGCGCCTTTTCGTTCCGCTCCGTGTCGTAGACTGAGATGTCGAGGTCTGAGGCCAGCTCCTCTTTCTCTCTCTCGTTCAGGATCTCTCGCACCTGAGGGAAAGAAACGCATGCGTCGTTTTGAAATATACGATCTTGTCGCTATTCACGTTAACACAGCCTCAAAACATCCTTGGGAACAAGCTTTAGACACACTCTTTTATCTCAACGTTTGCTGGTCTCCGATTTTGGACTTTGCGGCTGCAAATAGGCGCCAAGCTAACCTGGCACTATCCTTGAGCTATCATGGTCCATCTCTTTTGTAGTTTGTCCTTTCTGCGTGACTCCAAATTCAAAGAATCAATGTATCTGTTCTTTAATGCTGATCATGCACTTTACTTTTGTGCTGATCATACGCTGCCCTTGAACTATCACAGTAGCTCTCTCTCTCTCTCTCTCACAACGATCTCTCTCTCTCTCTCTCTCTCTCTCTCTCTCTCTCTCTCTCTCTCTCTCTGTCTGTGCGTGCGTGCGTGCGTGAGTGAGTGCGTGTGTTTTTTCCCTGTAGTTTGTAGCAAGGAGAAGAATGAAAAAAGGTCTGCGCACCTATTCTTTCATGCTTGGAAAATAAAGTTTCATTTCATTTCTCTCTCTCTCTCTCTCTCTCTCTCTCTCTCTCTCTCTCTCTCTCTCTCTCTCTCTCTCTCTCTCTCTCTCTCTCTCTCTCTCTCTCTCTCTCTCTCGACCTCTCTCTCTCGACCTCTCTCTCTCTCGACCTCTCGACCTCTCTCTCTCTCTCTCTCTCTCGACCTCGACCTCTCTCTCGACCTTCTCTCGACTTCTCTCTCTCGACCTGTCCGTTAAACATGACCTCAGTCTATCCGTTAAATATGATTCCAGGCTGTGCCCTAAACGTGACCAAAACCTTACATTAAAAATGACCTCAACCCGCGCGTAAGACGTGACCCCAACACGTGCATTAAACGTGACATCAACCTGTGTCTTAAATGTGACCTCCACCTGTCCGTTAACCGTGACTCGACTTATCTGTTAAACGTGTCCCTAACCCCGTGCGTTAAACGTGACATCAACCTGAGGGTTAACCCATTTAACCTCACGGCACGCATTCCTCGACAATCGGACAAATCGCGTAACGACTACATACCAGTTGCAGGAGATGGATCGACCATGATAATTCAAGAGTAGTGCCAGATTAGCTTGGCGCCATCAGGCGCCAGCTAATCTGGCACTACTCTTGAATTATCATGGTCGATCCGTCTCCTGCTGTAGCGCGTCTGAGCGAAAGTAATGTGGCGTTACACAGGCGTCGGTCTTGGGGCATGTTCTTCTTACTTTGTATACACAGCCCTTCTCCCATGTCATTGAGCGTCACTTTGTTTCTTATCATTTATATGCAGATGGTACAGAAATTTACAAGCACTCCCCTCGTGGACATGTTGATCGGATGGTGCAGTCTATGGAGGCTTGTATTTGTGATGTTCAGAAGTGAACCACACAGAACAAGCTCCAGCTAAACAGTGGCAAGACTGATGCCCTCCGAATAACGTGCTCCTCCACGTGCAGTGCTGATCTTCCTGAGTCAGTGATGGTGGGCGAGAGCACCATCTCCTTTTCTAGCTCGGCCCGTAACTTGGATGTTATTTTTGACAACAGGCTGACAATGAAGGAACAAGTGAAGAAAGTTTGCCAGCTTGCCTTCATTGAACTCAGAAGGATCAGCGCTTTTCGACATCTGCTGACTGTTGAAGTTACCAAAACACGTGTTACCTCCCTTGTGCTGTCCCGCATAGACTACTGCAATTCTCTTTTGTCCGGTGTTCCGCAAAATCTTCTTGACCAAATCCAGAGAGTCATGAACTGTGCTGCACGTCTGATTTTTCGTGTACCGAAACGTGAACACATTATGCCTCTACTAGCTGATTTGCACTGGCTGCCAGTTTCATACAGAATTCAGTACAAAGTCTGTGTTATTTGTTTCAACATCGTCTCTGGTTCTGCCCCTCCTTACTTATCTGTCCCGCTCACAACGCTCTGCTTCAGACACTCGTGTTTTCTGTATCCTTAGCCTAATAAGGTCACTCAAGGTCATCGTGCATTTTCGTATTTTTGTCCCATTACATGGAACGTGCTTCACTCATCATCTCTCTCCATTTTTAAATCCAAGCTTAAAGCACACCTTTTTTCTGTTGCATATACTTAAAGACCATTTGTCTGCCAGCTCATCATGTGTGCGTGTGTGTGTGTATGTATGTATGTATGTGTGTGTGTGTGTGTATGTATGTATGTATGTGTGTGTATGTGTGTGTGTGTGTGTGTGTGTGTGTGTGTGTGTGTGTGTGTGTGTGTGTGTGTGTGTGTTTGTGCGAGTTTTCTGCTCTTGGTAAATCAATGTATGTTTGTTGTTTTGTTGTTGTATGTGGGTTTTTTTAAATTTTGCTTTGTGTTTCATTACTGTGGTTGTAAAGCGCCTAGAGCACCTTGGTGATTAGCCGCTATACAAATTACCTTTATTATTATTATTAAACGTGACCTCAACCTGTGCGTCTAACGTGACCTCAACTTACCTCCTCCTCGGACTCCCGCACACGTTCGCGGCACTTCTCCTCTTCCTTCAGCAGGTCCGTCAGGAACTGGTACAGCTTCACCTGCTTGCTGGGCGGCTCGTGGGGGTCAACCTAAAGGTCAAGGTCACAGCATGAGTGATGAACTGATGATGGCAACTGTGCACACGCAGCCGCACTTGTCAGTACATATGATCATTTTATGACAAGGTGATAGCACTCTGATTTCAAATCCATGAAAAGGCTTTAAGAATGATTTTTTTTTTAAGTTCCCTAGGGTCCCATCCCTTCACTAGAAACGATGCCCACCCCACCCAAGCTCTCCTAAAACTCCTTATTTCCGTTTAAAGAAAGTAAGTACAGATTCGTATTTTTGTGTTTTGACGAAAACAGTCTGTCTTGTCTGCATCCTTAAAACCAAGTGTGCGTTTGAACACGCGGCACCTGAGTGATAACGGGCGGGTTCTGATGGGCAGGGACAGCTACTGCCCATGGAGTACGATTTGAACACTGATCACTTCAGGCGCACCGCAACTGTGCGGCCGCTTTTGATCTACACCGGGGCCTTTCAAAGGACACGCTGACCTTTGGCCTATAATGCATTGCGCATATATACGACTTCTGGCATAGAACTCTCAGAAATCAGACATCAGATTTATTTCAAAGGAAGGTTCGTCTCATGTCCTACCTGGAAGGTCTGATGCATGTCCTGAGACCAGGTGAGTATGGCGCCTTTCTCGTCCCAGTTGGGGGGCTTGACGTAGTCTCGCGTGGAGGCCGCGATGTTGGCATGATCTGTGTGGTAGGTCAGCTGGATCTTGTCCTCAGAGCACAGGAACACCACCTCGGCCACGTCCTGGTTGGCGATCTTGGCCGGGTTCCGACGGAACTTCACTACCATTTTCTAGGGACAGAACACAAATGGCAGTAAAAGTATACTGACGAGCAAGAGGAATGCGACATTTTTGGAACCATCGGAAACACTTTCGATGGTTCTGAAAATGTCGGATTTTTTTTTTTTTTTTTTTGCTCGTCAGTATATGAGAGAAAGACGAAGAGTGAGTTACACAGAGAGGGACATTGTCACACACACTGGTTGTCTCCACTCGTTTCGGTACCGCCACAGCGGTAGCGAATCAAGGGAGAAAACCAGTGTGACAATGACGATGACTATGGCGATGACAATGCGTTATTCTTTGACAACGGTAAAGTTTTCGTTGGGATAATCATATTTGGAACTTGCTAATGCTCCTGTAAATAATCTAATTAATCGAGTGTTACATGCATCAAGAGAGAGAGAAAGAGAACTCAAACTGAACTGAAACTTTATTTTGTAAGGATGAAGACAGTAGGCACGCAGGCCTTTTACATGTCTGTCCTTAATAACATTTAAAATATAACATCAGAAAAGGTAACACTGAGACAAATAAAATTTTAATTTAAAAAGATAATAATAATAATAATAATAATAATAATAATAATAATAATAATAATAATAATAATAATAATAATAATAATAATAATAATAATATAAAAATAATGACACACGCACACAAATTCAGTCGGATGTAAGGCAGCACAAGGGTAAGGCATGATGCCTGTTACTCGAGCGAGCGAGCGATCGATGATGATGATGAAACGTTTTTATTCAAGATAAAGTTTTAGGCATGCGAATGCCTCTCTTACAAACTGTCCTGCTACTCTACACACATAAATATACATCGAGAAACACAATAAAATATTAAAAACAAACAAAAACAAACACATAGTGTCAAGAACATTCAAGTGTACGAAAAGCATAAAAGACAGAAAAAAAAAAACAAACATAACAACAGCGACAAAAGCTGAATGGTCATCTTATAATTAGAACATGACTCTGAGAGTACAACATTAATAGATGAGAATTAAATCGTGGTATTAATTTAAAAGTAAAAAGCGATAAAGGCGATACTTAAATATACTAAATTTAGAAATAGACTTGAGATGCTGGAGTAAATTATTCCATGCTTTTGCACCTGAAAAGGCCATGCTAGTTTTATATATATCTAATCTTGTCCTTGGTAGGTGAAGCGACCTGTTTCTCGTGTTCTGTCTATAATTATCTGAAAAACCAGTTCGCAAATGGAGTGGGGCTCTCTCGTGTAAAATCTTGTGCATTAATACACGCCGATTAAATTCGAATTGTTTGTTTAATGCCAGAGAGAGAGAGAGAGAGACAGAGAGAGAGAGAGAGAGAGGGAGAGAGAGACAGAGAGAGAGAGAGAGAGAGAGAGAGAGAGAGAGAGAGAGAGAGAAAGAGAGAAAGAGAGAGGTTCTCGTCAAGAAAAGTTGGCCAGTCTAGGTGCAAGTAAACATCCACCCATCCTCAAGGCCAGATTTGCGGGCCCAATGACCTTTTGCGTCATTTGCTGAACATACAGAGTGAGAAAGATAATAATACCAACAACAACAAAAAATAATCGTGCGTTTGAAAAAAGAGGCAGAGGGTCACCTTGGCTCTGCTGCTAGAGAATTTGACCGTCATTTTGTCACACTCACGCACACCCACGCCCACGCCCACCCAACCCCCCCCCCCCACCCCCACCCCACCCACCCCTCTCGCCCCCTTCCCCCCCCCCCCCCCCCTTTTTTTTCCCCCAAAGTGTGGGGTCTAACGGACTTTTTGCCCTTCTTAAATCCTTCCGGCCTGCCGAGAAAAAATGAACACCACAGTACAGCGAGAGGTATAGATCCTCTAGCCCCCCCCCCCCCCAAATGCGGGGGCTCATGAGGATCTATGCCACTTGCTGAGACCAGTTTGTATCCACGTTGCTCGAAATGTTGTGGCTTTCGATCGCTGAATGAACGAATATATGCGTCCAGCGGCAAGGAAAGGCGTAAGGAGCAAATGACTTCAAATACGGGGAGCAATGAAACAGATTCATTGCAATTGTCAGGCGCACCGAGAAAAGAAAAGAAAACAAACGCTTTGTGACGCTGTCGACCCATAGTTCTTCCTCTCATTTCCTGAGCTTGGGAGATGGATTGGATGGTGGGCCAGACGGGGGTATGGACGGGGGCAGGGGCGGGGGGGAGTTGGGGAGAAAAGCAGCGGGTGCCCCCCCCCCCCCCAAAGGCTCCCGTCACGCGCGTGCTGATGCGCCGTACAGTTTGCTGGAGCCGCACCGCGCTTCCCCTTTAGACCCACTCACTTTGGTTGGTTGGTTCGGGGTTTAACCCCTTCACTCCTGAGAAGAGGTAAACGCGGTCCAAACTGCAACAGGCATAGATCCTCATGAGCCCCCGCAAATGCGGCTCATGAGGATATGTGCCTCTTGAGGAGACATTTTCGTATCCGATTCCTTTGGGCGGTTGTGAGCGGCTTTGGTCGTTGAATGAACACAGATTTCGGGAACGAAATCTACTACGTCCATTGGCAGGGAAGGGGTTAATATCCACGGCACCGGAGGGATAATGGACAGCGGCGGGTTCACTCGAAGTTCGGAAACCTGAACATCCGAAAATGTACTGCGCTCTACTGAACACCCTTCAGCTGCCAGCCTACCGTGTTTCACTGAAATCTTTGTGCTAACTCAACGCCCAAGGAGCGCCGACTGTCCTTTTGGACATGGATTCAAAGTCAGACGTCAGCAAGAGGCATAGATCTTCATGAGCCCCCGCAACTGCGAGGGCTCATGCGGAACTATGCCTCTTGCAAATGGATCGTGTTCATCCAGTTTCATCTGCAGTGTCAAAGAGTTACAAACGTCCGCCACACGTGAAATCGAAATTTGCCGCTGGCTTACGTTGTTTCACTTTCGCCTAAATTGACGCGCACGTGACAGGCGCCGGGGGAAGGTCCGGGGAGGGGAGGTGGGGGATGGGGGTGTGCTATAGGGGTGTCAGTGGTGGTGAGGGGGGGGGGGGCGACTGTGCGGATGAGTCCAAGAATAAACGTAATTGGGTGATAGCAGGAGATCTGGCATTTTTGGTCTCATCTGGACAGGCGTGGACATGGGGAAGATTTTCAGGGCCGGTTATTCGTCCACCGTGGAAGCTATTAGCGCCGGAACTGCCGGTCACCTGCTACAGGCCTCCATACATAGACGTAGATGTCTAGGCTCTAGGTCTATGGTCCATGAAATCCATATATATATATTTCCCACATGAAGCCAAGAGCAGAAGAATTGACCGCCTAACTTGTCAATATAAATTAAAAATTAAAACAATATATTTAATAAAACACACACACACGCTTTATTATCATAAATTATGTGCTCGGTTGTTATTCAGTTTGGACGATACTACACAAAGCGGTCGCCAACTCACAGACCAGTCCACACATATACTTAACCCTTTGGCCGTCGTAGCTCTTTTTGCCACGATGATTCCTGCAGGAATCATCGCGGCAAAAAAGAGCTACCGACGGCCAAATCCCCGCTGAATCCCCCAACAAACAAAGACAGATCTTTACATAAGCCTAAGCAGAGCAAAAGTACGGCTGAATGACTAATTAAATGAAGCTTTATCGTGTACGAGTCATAATTAGTTTGATGCTACATAATATATCCCAGAGCGCTCAACATCAACGGCCCTTCTTCACACAAGGAACACAAACGTAAATTTGTCCTGACAAAAAGATTAGATCTTCACAAATCACCACGGACCAAAGAGGTTCACGAATACTACAGTCTCTTGCGACACTGAAAATGTTTATCCATCTTGCGCTGGACAAAGAGTACAGAGGCTACGCTAAAGTGTAGCCTCTATACTCTTTGTTCTGGACATGGCATTTAGAGAGAGAGAGAGAGAGAGAGAGAGAGAGAGAGAGAGAGAGAGAGAGAGAGAGAGAGAGCAAAACAAAATGATGCATAAACGCCTTCTATAAGGGAGAAAACTGTCGGCCATAACAAATCGATCCTCCTGCAAGTTGTCTTAAGAACGCTATAGAAATTATAGAAACTGCGTAGTACAAAAATCCGGAAAAAAACAGGGTCAAAGCTTGACAACAGATAACACTGACGCAGGAGCGTGTCTGCGGTGTTTGTGTGTGTGGTGTCAGACCCCCAACCCCCCCCCCCTCCCCTCCCCCACCCCACAAAAAACAAAACAAAAAACAAATCATTAAAACTCTCATCCCCCCCCCTCTCCCTCCCGTTCTTTGATATTTCGGAGAGTGGTGAGAGTCTTGAAGAACGCGCAAAACCCCTATCCTCCCACCCCACCCCCCACCCCCGCGCAATAAACAAAACAAACAAAAACAAGTTGATTCTTCGGCCACTAGAAGTAAGGTCTACCGTCGGGAGGTCGTTTGTGTCAGCTTGAAGGCCCCAAACCAAAAGTTGGAACCCCTTCCCCTCCCCCCCTCTCGAGGTAACTGATCCGCCCCTGCAGAACGGACGCTTTTGCGCCAAATGTTTCCTCAAAACCAGCGGCGCCTATAACGTTCAGGTGTGTTTACTTCACGTGGACTCTTGTGCCTGGTCATGTCAATACTGATGGATAAGCTCGAGACAGCTGTGATCTTGTACTATGCGCGCAAGGGTTCGCGCGGCGAAGAAAATATTATCGATGCAGTGGTGTGTACTGCATTACACGAAGTTGACTGGTGCCTTTAACCTTTTCGCTGCCAAAGGAAAAAGTGCCACGATCAAACTGCAAGAGACACAGATCCTCATGAGCCCCCGCAACTGCGGGGGCTCATGAGGATCTATGCCTCTTGCGGAGACCACTTTGTATCCTTCCTTGGACGGCGGGAGCTCTTTGGCTTTGAATTAACAGAAGCACAATCTGCGTCCAGGGGTTAATACAACGCAACGGTGGATCCGTTTCATCCCGAAGAATCGGGGGGGGGGGGGGGGGGGGGTTCAACATTTTCGTTGGGAGGCCTTTAACCTGAGGCAGATGGCGCTCCAATGGTCGAAAAATCAAAAAGCGGGGAAGAAGGGAGAATGCAGCGGCGCGGTCAGTGTGTGAGAGCCTTTGGACCCTGATACACTTTTGCGTGAAATAAATTTGACAATGATAGTTCAAGGGTGGTGCCAGAATAGCTTGGTGCCTGAGGCGCCAAGCTATTCTGGCATCACAGTTTGAACGAAAAATATGGATCTACCTCCTAATCTGTAATGTAGCCTTCATAGGACAATAAGCAAATTTAAAACAATCAGCCTCAGGATGCAATGGGCCAAAATCTCACCGCCAGCGGAAATATGGGAAAGGGGGTGGGTGGGGGGGGGTAGATTTGTTTTCCGCGCTCTCTCTCTCTCTCTCTCTCTCTCTCTCTCTCTCTCTCTCTCTCTCTCTCCGGCCGAGTCTCTCTCTCTCTCTCTCTCTCTCTCTCTCTCTCTCTCTCTCTCTCTCTCTCTCTCTCTCTCTCTCTCTCTCTCTCTCTCTCTCTCTCTCTCTCTCTCGGCAAGTTTGAAAACTGGTCCTGTTACCAATAACTTCTACCGTTGGAAAATAAAGGTTCATTCTCTCATTCTCTCTCTCTCTTTAAAAAGAGGGAGGACCCCTGGAACCCGCCCCTACCCCCATACCCCACACCCCCACCAGGCTGAAAACCATCAAGCTCTACAAATACTGAGAAAAATCAACTCACCAAAATGGGCCGAGGGTTAGCGTTTGGAGAGTCATCCTGAGGGCCAAACCTTTTGGGACGCCTGCCGAATATGACGTGCTTGTAGTACAGGAAGTCGTCTCTGTCCACAAAATGTTCCGTCATTTCTGTCGGCGTCTCCACGCGTTTCTGCAAGCCGTCCACGCGAGCCTCGTTGAAAAACAGCATCGTCCGTTCGTTCTCCGGCCCAGGGGCACTGGCTCGATACTGATGCTCTATAGAACATTAGAACATTTGTTTGTTTGTTTGTTGTCTACCGTACTGAAAATACGGTAGACTCAGTTTAGGATGGGGTTGGTCGGAGCGCGTTCCGTACAATGCAAAGGACACAACAGGCAGGCGGGGCTCATGGTCTGCCAAAGAAGTAACAAGATAAAAATGACGTGACGTATAGCCACTCCAACCTTGCTGATGAACATCGTTTTGGCGCGAAGCGCCTTATGTGCTTGTGTGTGTGCGTGCGTGCGTGTGTGTGTGTCGGTGCGTGCGTGCGTGTGTGTGTGTCGGTGTGTGTGTGTGTGTGTGTGTGTGTGTGTGTGTGTGTGTGTGTGTGTGTGTGTGTGTGTGTGTGTGTGTGTGTGTGTGTGTGTGTGTGCGTGTGCGCGTATGTATGTAAACACGAAAATCTCGATATATCTGACGGCGGCGTACGCACAAGCTTGAAACTTGGCGAAATACTTTATTCAAGGGGTGGCTAAGAGAGCCTCCGAGCATATTGTAATTGAATGTCTCATTGAAGACATAAAAGACCGTTTATAAAGTCGGTTGACCCAGATTAGAGTCCGCAATCACCCGATTTTGATTGTATGCACTTGAAATTTTGGATATGGCTAGTTTGTAGAAAGACATTGGATGAGTTCGTTAGCCAGTTTTGTACCTCTTCATCTTTTTCGAAAAATAAAAGTTCAATGCGGAAAACAAATGTCAAAAGTAAGACTCCTCGATCTCATCAGAAGAATCAAACAGTGACGGCGACATAAAAGCACCAAACGCGTCAGTGTCCGGCTGACGCAAATCACCAGCACCTCTCCTTCATTTAGGAAAACAGTCTCTCTATTTTTGTATATATTTGTGAACGTATTCTGGAAAAGCCTGGTGGAATATGCATGCAAGCTCATACAGAAGAGGTTTTGTGGGCATGGGCCATTCCACCTTATTTTTCAAAATGGCTGTAGCTTCGCCAGCCCACAGAACGTATAACCGGGAAGCGCGGCCGTGTGTCTGCCGTCTGTGTTTGTCATGTGTGTGCCATTCTGCCGTTTGCCACGGTGTTTTGTGGTGCCACTGCCGTGCGGATCAGATCAAATGAGGAGATTAAAGGGAGACATTAAATGAGTTAGTAATCCAGCGTTGTACCTCTTCAACTTTTTCAATCATAATAATTAATATATGTTTGCAAGTCAGTTTTGGAGCCACTATTCACTCCCAGCAAACAGTCTGCCCTGAGGCTGTGTGGAACAAACAGTCAGCTCTGGAAGACTGAGGTTGCTGCTTTTCGGATGAGTGACGTGAAACATCAAATTCGCCGTCAGTGTACACAGCGTCGCGAGACCAGCGACATGAACTTTAGCTTTTAGTAACACTATCATTTTGCGGCTCGTGCTAGTCTTCTTCTACTACAGAAGATTCCTGTCGCTACTCAGTCCAGCCCGCAGAGCGTACCGCAGGCTAATGGCGGGAAGCGCCGTGTGTCCGTCTTTGTTTGATCTTAGGTTGGCTTAGAGAGGAGGGAAATGGATCAGAAGGATAAGTTTAAACAAGATGGGATGAACCATAACCCACAAAGTCCCTCAATGACAGCTGTCTTCGCTGTCAAGGGCCTCTAACTCAGTTTCGTCTTTGACTTGATTCTGATTAGTGTTGCTATCTCCTTCTGAAATGCCGCATCGCAGATGTGCCAATGCGTCATAGTGAATTCTAGAAGGGGTGGGCGCAGTGCACACGCGTCATTGGTTTGTCAAACGTCATTTGTCATGACGTATTTTTTTGTTTTTACGTAATTTTATATTTAACGTGATATGAGATTCGCGGCTTTCACTTTAAGATTTGGGAAAATGGTGACAAAACTAAAATTTCACGGTACAATTTCAGTCTTGCTATAATTTGTGTGAAATCAGGATGACTTTACCTAGCTACATGCTATACTAAGTACACCCCTGCATGCTCTTCTGAAAGCGCGTCGATGCCGTGTGTGTATGCGTGTGTGTGTGCGTCAGTGTTTGCATGCGCGCGCTGCAAACATCCTCAAGAGGCATAGATGTTCATGCGCCCTCCGGGCACTTGAGGATCTATGCCTCTTGGAGATGCGCGCATATGTGTCATTGTCAAAAGTCATTTGTCATGACGTATTTTTTGTTTTTACGTAATTTTATATTTAACGCGATAGTTGACGAGTTTTGCTTTCGCTTCAAGGCTTGCGAAAATGGTGACAAAACTAGAATTTCACGGTACAATTTCAGTCTTGCTATAATTTGTGTGAACTGAATCGGGTTGACTTTACCTAGCTACATGCTATATACTAAGTACACCTGCATGCTCTTCTGAAAGCGAGTCGATGTGTGTGTATGCGTGTGTGTGAGTGCATGCGCGCGCTCCAAACATCCTCAAGAGGCATAGATGTTCATGCGCCCTCCGGGCGCATGAGGATCTATGTCTCTTGGAGATGCGCGCATATGTGTTAGAAAGAGCGAGCGAGCGAGAGAGAGAGAATTACGTCATATTTAGAGTATCAGTGTCTGCGTGGTGACGGAGTTGCTTCTTTTACGTCACCGGCACTGTCTGACTTTCTCTAGAGTGAAGTTTTTTTTTTTTACAGTTTTAATTATTTTCTGAAATGAATAAATTTTTACTAAAGAAGTTGAAAGGATACAAAGCTGGCTAACGAACTCATCCAATGTCTTTCTCCAAACTAGCTATATGCAAAAGTTCTAGTAAATATGACAAAAGTTACGGACTCTAATCTGGGTCAACCAACTTTCTATAAACGGTTGTTTATGTCTTCAATGAGACATTCAATGACAATATGCTCGGAGGCTCTCTTAGCCACCCACTTAAGAAAGTATTTCGCCAAGTTTCGGAGATTCTCTTGTTTACAAACATACGCACACACACACACACACACACACACACACACACACACACACACACACACACACACACACACACACACACACACACACACACACACACACACACACACACATATATATATATATATATATATACATATATATATATATATATATATATATATATATATATATATATATATATATATACATACGCACATACATACGGCGCTTCGCGCCAATTGTACGTTCAGCAGCGAGGTTAGCGTAACTAAACATGACATAATTTGTATCTCAAGTTGTTACTTCATTTGTTAGAGATTTAGCCTGCCCGCCCTTGACATGGACATGCTATTAAATTCACCCCACCGCGACCCGTCCTAAAAAGTCCCTTATATAAATAGAAGGGACTTAAAAATAAACAACTCTGAATGTTCCTAAAAGAAAAACGCATGTGAGCTCCAAACGATACGGTAGATTTTGAGATGTAATCCTCATCTTGTTTTTTGTGTTGTTGTTTTTCGGGGGTTTTTTGTTGTTGTTGTTGCTTTGTTTGTTTGTTTGTTTGTTTGGTGTTTTGTGTGTGTGTGGTTTTTTGTTTGTTTGTTTGTTTGTTTGTTTGTTTGTTTTTTGTTTTGTTTTTGGTTTTTTGTTTGTTTGTTTGTTTGTTTTTTGGGGGGTGGCGGAAGGGGGGGGGGCTGGGGTTTGGGGGGGGGGGGATTGGTGGGTTGTTTTTTTTTTATAGTTGTTGTGATTTCGGTTAAACTTCCCAGTAAGCAAGCGATCTCAAGTTCGCGCCGTCGGCGTGAGAACCGCTTGCTTACTGGGATCTGTAACTGAAAAAAAAGGGATGTGTAACTGAAAAAAATTGAAAAAATCGGTTTAAAGGGATGTGTAACTGAAAAAAAAGATTTACTTAAAGGGATGTGTAACTGAAAAAGATCTGCTTAAAGGGATGTTTAACTGAAAAAAAAAGATATGCTTAAAGGGATGTGTAACTGGAAAAAAAAATGCTTACAGGGATGCGTGACTGAAAAAGAATCTGCTAAAAGAGATGACAGAAGGTCTGCTTAAAGGGACGTGTAACTGAAAAAATGATCTGCTTAAAGGGATGTGTAGCTGAACAAAATCTGCTTAAAGGGATGTGTAACTGGGAAACAAATCTGCTTAAAGGGATGTGTAACTGAAGAAACATTAACAAGCGAAAAGTTCCACAGTCTTTGTTATCGGAGAAGAAAAGGTACAAAAGATCAGCTGCCCAAGAATATCGAGCCCACTACGCGGACGAATGGCCATGTTTCACAAGTAGCAAACATGGCAAGTACTTCTTACGGCGCACGTTGTGCGAATGCGACTTTACGGTGAAGCATGGAGGCCGGAGTCAGTGATTGTCGGCGGCACACCAAATCCGCAAGGCACAACTCTCTCCGTCAGAAACCTTCTCCCTCCTCCTTCCAGTTCGCCCTCAAAACTCACCTCTTTGAACTGTGACAGTTCTAGCACTCTAATGCCACCACACATCCCCACCCCAAGCTGACTGTCGTAATGTATTTGGTGGTATGTGAGTCATTGTTAAAAGCGTGCACATGCGTGCGTGAGTTGTGAGTGCGCGCTTAGAGTTATAATTATTATAAGATAAGAGCATTATAAATACCGTAATTATTATTTATTATTATTATAAGAAAAAAAATCTGCTTAAAGGGATGTGTACCTGAACAAAAATTGCTTAAAGGGAAGTGTAACTGAACAAAAATTATACTTAAAGGGAATTGTGACTGAAAAAAAAAAAAAAAAAAACATGCCAAAAATATCAAAAAAATTAAAACTTCTGTAAAAGCGATGACATTCAAAAAAAAAAAAAAAAAAAACACAAAAGAAAAAACATGAAAGCAATTAACCCCTTCACTGCTGACAAAAAGTGAACACTGACGATCCAACTTCAGGAGACATAGATTATCATAAGCCCCTGCATCTGAGGGGGCATGAGGATATATGGCTCTTGCTGGCACCAACTTGACTATGTATCTACTTAGCTTGGCCTCTGCATTCACAAAGATTTTAGAAACTCAATCTGCGACAACTAGCAGTGAAGGGCAGAATCACCACAATATTAACCCATTCAACCCCAACACCCTACAGCTGGAGGCAGATCGACCATGGAAATTCAAGGGTAGTGCCAGATTAGCTTGGTGCCAGTCAGCGCCAAGCTAATCTGGCAGTACCCTTGAATTATCGTGGTTGATCCATTTCCTGCAACTGGTACATAGTCATTAGATGACACCTCCCAAATTTGGGACATGTGGCCATGGGGTTAAATGGGTTAACCACAACACAAGAAGAAATAAAACAAAGAAAATCAATGAAAAAAAACCACATTTTCATTCAACACAATTCAAACCTTGCAGCCTTGGAAAACCGACATTCTTGCTCCCCCTTGAAGTATCCTAAATGTTACAAGAAAATCTGACTTCAAGTGTACTACCAGTATTTGCAGACAACTTTTGAGTCCACAATTGACTGACAAATAATTAATCCTTTGGCTGGCTGTAGCACTTTTGTGGAAGTGATTCCTGCAGGAATCACCTCCACAAAAAGCTCTATGGACAGCAAAAGGATTAACAAATGTTAGTGAGGCGAATTGGAGGGGGTGGGGGGGGGGGGTGGGGGGGGGTGAACTCCATTTGACTCAACTAACTGAGTCAAGGCATTACAAAAAAAGCTTCAGGAGATGGATTTATGTATGCTTCTCTGTGACTTTGGATTTTATGGCTTTAGGCTGGAAAGTCCAAAATCACAGATCATCATCCTTGAGTAATCACGACCAACAACATTTACAAAAAAATAATAATCAAAGCATATCAATATCTCTCACCTTTGAGGCAGTGCGAGCGTCCAGGGTGGAAGGACTCTGTGGTCCATCCACTGCGATGGTTGTGAATGCGTTGGTACAGTTTGTCTTCACGGTGGCGGTAATACTCCTTGATCATCACAAGGTCAGTTACTGGAACAGAGAAAACAACACTGAAAAACTCATGTTTCATTAATTTAACCCTTGCTGACCCCCAGTGCACAAACAGTCATCAGGCTGGCACTGGTCTTTGTTGGCCCACATCGATTTGAAATGCAAGGTCTAAAATCATTGAATAGCACAAAAACCAAAACAAGCAATTCAAACTGTTCAACTCACATTCTCTGTTGCCAAAGACGGAGAGCCTGCAGACAAGTCCATCCTTCAGCAGATAATGCGCGAATTTCTCCAGCTTGGCACGTTTGTACAGCTTGACCTTCTTTCCTTGTGGACAGCGCATTTCAAAGTCTGCAATGACAATAAAATAAATCGTCAATCAATCAATCAATCAATCAATCAATCAATCAATCAATCACTCTGCAAGTCAGACTCAGTATGTAATAATACCAGGGAAGTTAGAACGTGTTTTTCATGATTGTGTTATCAAAGTGATAAATGTACATAGACTTCTAAAGATAAACCACCAAAGTCAAACTTAGCTGACCCACTTAGGGCCTTTTGCTCACTGGGCATCCCTGAGAGAGCAAGAAACCTGTGTATGTTATATCTGCAGGTACTGCAGTATACTGAAAACATAATATTGACGCCAACCCGTATCAATGGATCAGTCAGTCAACCACTCAATCACTTCATCATTCAGAAGTCGGTCACAAGTCAATGAAGTCATGTAAAAGTCAAGAAGCAAAATATCAAAATATTCCAAACAGCGCTGTAAACTGACCTCTCTGTGAGAGCCGCAGTGGTTCGACCCAAGGAGGGGGCATGTCAAGGTGCTTCTCTACATCGTCGTCTTTGTCCTGCCAGACACATTAAAATGTACTACAATAGTTCAACAATACAGATAGCAAGCAACGAGGGAACACTTTTGTGTAGGTGGTGGAGTGACTGTGACATTGACACAATAAAGACGACAATGGTGATGATAAAAATAAATTAGATTTTCCAGGCCAGCCTCGGATCAGACAGCATTATTTGTGATCACATTATTGTATTGCTAAATTCATTCAGGTCTGTTACAAAATATTTTACAAAACAAGAACAGTAAAGCCCTTATGGCTCATGTGCATGATGGATACTTAATCTGAACTGTGTGACCTTGACCTTTCCAACAGATCACTAAAATGAAGTGGTTTCTTTTTCACTGCTTTTTTGTGCCTTGCAGTTTGACTGAATGAAGGGTAGGCTGTGTTCATACTGAAAAAAAAAATGCTACGGCTAGAGACATGTATACTGGAGAGGACTGTTTTGCTTAGTGAGTACCTAGCTGAGGAGATTAAAAGAAACCCTGATAATAGGTGATGGAAAAAATTAGAATAGAGCTAGGTCAACAGGACAAAGTACAATAAGCTAGTAAGAAGACAATACAGTGTAAGTTACTGGTAGCAGAGATTTGCTGCACAGACCCTTGTAGGCCTTGAGGAGGTCAAAGGAATCATTGTACCCCAAAGGCCATAGGCCTTCGGGGCACAATGGTTCTTTTGACCTCCCAAAGGCCATCAAGGGTCCGTGCAGCAATCCCCTACTACCAGTAATGTACATGTATTTGTTTCATTCCTCCACTATTTTCATAAAAGAAATCAAGAAGAAATCTTCCGACCTGGATCACACCGGACATGACTGACGTCAAAGGATTATACATTTATACATAATAGACATGACATAATTTCAAATCTTTCATGACGTTGTCGTCTCCAGTAATGTGCATGTTGTTTCGAACAACACTAAGTAACTTTGTACTTGAGAAAGTTTCAGTGATCTTTTATAGAACAAAACTGGCATCCATGATGCGTAAGAAAGAGGACTACAAAAGTCTGTCGTTAGTCGATACAAGGGTTTTGTAGCAAGTCACATGGTACGGTTTTCAACAAAGGGATTGGTCTTGTGACATAGGGATGAAAACAATGATTATAATAACACTGACAGTAACAACAATGATGATTATGAAAGATGATGACAATGATGATGACACTAACAGCAATAACAACAATGATGACAAAGACTATGATTACAATAGCAACAACCACTGTTACTGAAGGTAAGGAATAAGAATGAAGTTTACTACGATAACTTAGATTATGATCGTAAAGATGACAAAAAAGAAAGAGCCAAACCTCATCATCATCATCCAAGAGATCGTCCTCCTCTGGGATCTGCAGAATGGGTTTGTCCAGTCCGGGGAACATAAACTCCCACTTGGTACAGTCTCCCAGGTCGTAACTCAATATCTGCATGAAACAAGGGCCATTAAATAATTATGCAAAACTTAACCCCTTCCCTACCGAAGAAAAATGATTGTGATCCATCTGCAATATGCACAGATCCTCATGAGCCCCTGTGACTGTGGTAGCTCATTGAGACCAATTTGTATCCATGTTCCTTTGATGGCTGTGGCTTTTGGTCATCAAATGAACACAGATTTCAGAAACAAAATGATGCATTCTGTTGCGGGGAAGGGGTTAACCCTCTTGTGTATAAGTGCCAGTGGCTGCATGCACAATGGGGTTAATGCAAAATGGGTTTGTGCAGCTCAAGATACCCAAACTCCGACCTGATACAGTCACCCAATTTGCAACTCGGCATCTACACAAAACATAATGCAAGCGTTACAAGTCTAATGATACCAATACCAATACCACTACCACTTAACACCATGTAAAACCCATGACACTTCACACAGAGAACAGATCTTCTGTGGGAAAAAAAGAAGAAAGAAAACAAATTCACTTAACACAAACCACAACAGGACACGGGCAAGTTGTGAAAGTAAAGGGGTAGTACCAGATCAACTTGGCTCACGTTAATCTCGTTTAGAATTTGAATACTGTTGAAATATAACCAGTATCAACACCTTCACAACAGGTATTCCTCAAATCTAACTTGTATCTTGTACCGACTGCTATTTTTCTTTCCAGTATTTGTGTTATCCTAGGGCCAAAATCCCCAAATTTTGAAGATGCCCTCTGAAGGACTGTATTACAATTTTAGTGACTGATCAAGCATGATAGTTCAAGGGTGGTGCAAGAATAGCTTGGCGCCTATGGGCACCAAGCTATTCTGGCACCACCCTTGAACTATCATGCTCGAAGGCGCCAATCTATTCTGGCACCACCCTTGAACTATCATGCTCTATCCATGTCTTGCTGTGGTGCAGGGGAGCTGAATAAGTTAATGATGCAACCTGGCTTTGTGTAAAAAAAAAAAATCTGTAAAACACCAAGAAGAACCATGTTCTCACCCCAACACCCTCGGAGCAGTCCTGCATGTTGACCCAGTAGTTGACATTGTTCCACACGGACTCCATGCCCAGGTAGTTAGGGCTGAAGACAGTGTGTGAGAGACCTGTGAATGGCTCGATGAAGAAGCTCTCAGGGACTTCACGTTTGCCAGATAAGACAAGCACCCAGGCATGAACCCTCAGTCCGTGAAGTGGATCCGGTGGTGGCTTCTCCAACTCCTGAAAATGGAAGCAGAGGAAAGATGTAATATCCCAGTGAGCAAAGGTCCTCGGGCCCACGATGGCCGCAGTGGGTCCGTGCACAGCTGTACGTGGGCCCACTGCAGCCATCATGGGCCAGAAGGCATTTTGCTACTGGGGATATGCCACTTATCAGGGTTCCCACTTCCCAAAGAAACATAAACATTTTTATAAGAAAGACAAAGTCAGAAAGTTGTTTTCCCTAGGGAAAGCAAAAAAAAAAAAAGAATCCATCGAACAATACAGCATCTTGGCTGAAGTGAACATCATGATGGTAAAGGGGGACATGATTTTGACACTACAAGAGGTCATGAGTTCTATGCCCCCGCCAGTGGGCAAAAATGGGATGCAAAACATTTCCTTAAGTCTTTGAGAAAAACTAATTCTGGTACCATCCTTGAACTAACATGTTTGATCAATATATCCTCTTGTATCAAGAAAGGACAGAATGGGATAAAGAAACTGTGAGAGCACTAACCAACTCCCTTCTCTCTTCCTCTGCTCTCCTCTGATCCTCCTCAGCCTTTTTATCAGCCACCCTGCGTGCCTCCATCTTGAGAATAAACTTGCTGCGCAGATCTTTGGGTGGTTTTACTGTGTACCTCTTGACTTCTTTCTTCTTCTCTTCCTCCTTGATCTGATCATCAAACGGAATAATACAGGTCAGCCTAAGCACTATGTTTACAAGAATATCGCAAAATTTAAATTACTGTGAACAAGGCTCTGCCCTGTGTGGGCAAAAGACAGTAAGTACATTTTCTGTGAAAACATGATTTTCATTGCAAAAGACAGTATTTTTTGTGAAATGCAGGGCAGGGCACAGGTCTCTGGCGCCAAAGTGGATGCACAGTGAGCAAAATGTCTTCCAGCTGATGTCAGCTTTAGCTGGCCCACGCAAAGTCGTGCACGAGCAAGCCAAGGCAGATGCTGGATCATGGGTCTTTTGCTTACTGGTTATTTTATCTCTACAATGTACATTCAGCATCACATTAATGTAAACATTAACACATTCAACCCTAGGACCAAAATCCCAAAATTTTGAAGATGGTCTCTGAAGGACTGTATTACAACTTTAGCAACCGATCAAGCATGATAGTTCAAGGGTGGTGCCAGAATAGTTTGGTGCCTATGGTGGCCAATCTATTCTGGCACCACCCTTGAACTATCATGCTCGATCCATGTCTTGCTGTGGTGTGGCAGGGCTGAATGAGTTCATAATGCAACATGGCTTTGTGACTCCCAAGTATCACTATTTATACTGAGGCTGACCTATACAAACAAGTCACTGTGGCAGGAAACACCATCTGCCAAAAGGACACAAAGCGCAATCATCTACTGCCCATAGCTGTTCGAAACCATCACATTAAATGCTCGACAACACTGTCCGCATGAGGAAGACACAGATTAATGGGAACATCAAGAGGCACCGACTCTCATAAACTGCCACAGGGCGGGGGCTCACCAGGATCTGTGTCTGTTGGAGATGGATGGTGTTTGCTGTGTCCCGACAGTTAATAAAGGACAGTAAAGATGAAGAACAGAGTAATTGGGAGACATTAACACCTTACACCCTGAGGACGAAATTATCACATGTTTGTTGATGTCCTCTGAGGTCTATATCACAGTTCTGGAGACAGATCGACCATGATATTTCAAGGGGGGTATCAGAACAGCTTGGCGCCTAGAGGCGACAAGCTATTCTGACACCCACCTTGAAATATCATGGTTGGTCCACATCCTGTCGTAGTCTTTCAGGGTTAACTAAATTGGATTCTCTGTTGTGTGTGCTTGAAACCAGGAGCACACGTCATCTAAAAATCACAAGGTATACATGTCTTTCACATCTAACTTCCACCCACCCCCCAAAAAAACCCTTGTGCACACAGCCACTGGTACATGTACTGCAAACAGTACTGGTGGCTGCATGCATGAGGAGTTTAACTTATCTCGTTTTAACCCTCTTGCACATCAGTCACTGCATGCACAAGGGGGTTAATGTACCTCTTCTTTTTTCTTGAGCAGTGGGCAGATTTCTCGTGTCTCATCAGCCAGACAGGTCTCCCGCGTGGCGTAGCCATTCACGACATAGGCATCATAGCCTGCAGCTATCAGCAATGAACACAGGAGTGTGCTGTACTCAAAGCAGTTGCCTCTTTGTCGTTTCAGTACTGTAGCTGGAGATAGCATGCGAGTTGGCTAGATGAGGGGGATAGAAAAAAATCATCTTAAAAAGATCTCTACATTTTAACACCTTTGTGCAAGCATCCATTGGAACTGTGAACAATGCAGGTAGCTGCATGCGCAAAGGGGTTAAAACATGGCCAAAACTTTAAAAACAAAATTTACTCACTGGTTCATATTTAACCCTTTGGCTGTTGGTAGTGCTTTTTGTTGCAATGATTCCTGCAGGAATTGTGATGTAATGCGCTACCGATAGCCAAAGGGTTAAAAGGTGGTCTTCTATGCATCTTGAACATTTCAGAGACGGTTTGACCACATCAGCTCAACAATAAAGCATAATTAGCCTGCAATCGTTTCTAAGAACAGAGCTCGTTAGGGACAATACTTTAGTTTTTGTGCTTGATGTAATGTATCTTATGCAGCTGGCAAGCTTGATGTTATGTATCTTTTGCAGTTGGTGCTAGAGTTTTGCTAACTACATATGATCTGAGCCATATCTGTAGATCAGACATGTGAAAATGAGAAAGAAATATCCGGCAATAAATAAACTTCTTGCAGTTGGCTATCTTATGCAGTTGGTGCTAAATTTTTGCTAACTACATATGATCTGAGCCATATCTGTAGATCAGACATGAAAATGAGAAGGAAATATCCAGCAATAAATAAACTTCTAAAACTAATTATAAAAATAATACTATAGCGCAGGAAGATCATGGGGGGGGGGGGGGGGGGGCTTGGCAATGCGCCTGACATGTTACTTTCCAACCTCCAAAATTTCAACAACAAACTGGGATTGGGGGGAAGGAGAGGTAGGGGGGGGTGGGGTGAACAGGTAGGTGACAGTCTAACCTCCGAGAAATCAAACAACAAAATGCATTCCTAAGATCTAAACTGATCAGGTGAAAATACCTCCAACTGCTCTGCAGTCGCTATTTACACAACAGGACTCACCACTTCATATGGGGGCTCTAGAGTTTCAAAGTCAAGATAGTCAGCCACAAACTCTGCTGCCCCGTCCCAGTCATACAGCTCCTTGAAGTGCAGCTGTGTTGGTCGGATAGTTGTGCACACAAATTTCTGCACAAAGATGTGAAACCAGACTGAACATTTCTGCTTGACAGTCCCTGTGCTACCATTACATACAACCCCCTTTTGCATGTAGCCACAGGTCACTGTGACCAGGCATGCCCATCGGCAAGAGATGTAGATTTAGTTACTTATTTGGATGAAGATCTATGTCTCAGACTGAGACAATGGATGTCTGCTTGTCCATCTCTGTGGAAGCATGTACACAAGAGAGTTAAATCATTTACACCCAAGAATGACTTTCACAACTTTGGGAAGTGTCCTTAAGATTGTTGTGCCAGTTGAGGGAGATGGATCAGAATTGACAGTTCAAGGGTAGTGCCAGAATAGCTTGGCACCACCTTTAAACCAAGATTGTCTGTCAGTGTTATCTAAGGGCACAACTCTAAAATGGCACAAGCATTTCTGGCATCACCCTTGAACTATCACGGTCAATCTGTCATGTAGACTGTTGTGTAGTATTTGGAGAACAATGCCCAAATTTGGAAATTCTGACAGCACAATTCAATGCTAATTTAACCCATTTAGCTCTGACACACTACAGAAGGAGATGGATCGACCATGTTAATTCAGGGGTAGTGCCAGGTTACCTTGACGCCATCAGGCCAAGCTGATCTGGCACTATCCTTGAATTATAATGGTCGATGCATCTCCTTTAAAAACCAGTACAATCATTAGGTGACACCTCCGAAATTTAAAAAAATTCAGCCGTAGGGTTAAATGGGTTAAAAGTGACATCAGAATAGCTTGGTGCCTCAAAATGTCAATCTATTCTGTTCGCTTGGCGCCTCAATGTACCAAGCCTTGCTGGCACCACCCTTCAAATATCATAGTTCGTCAGTCACATAAAATGTTTTGCATTCTTCAAAGAGCAACTCCCAACTTTTTGAATTTCAACCTTCGGGTTTAAACTTAAACGTGTTAACCTTTTGGTTACCTGCAGCGCCTTTTGTCATGATGATTCTTGCAGGAATCATCATGACAAAAAACGCTTCCAACAGCCAAAGGGTTAAAATACTGACATACCGCCACACCACATTCATTAACAGGGCTGAGAAAGAGAGGTTTGCGGTCCCGGTACAGGTGGACATACTGGCGTCGAAAGTTATCCGCATACTGCAGGACCAGCTGCTCTTTAGGCAGGTTGTCTTTGTAAGATGGGGAAAAGTCAGCTGGGTCAAATACCTCCTCTCTACAAAACGAAAACACAAGACCACATAAACAGATCAACTCCCATGTGTGTGATATATACCACAGTAACTGTACACAGTATTGGTGCATACACAAGGCAAGTACAGTATCTGCTATATTTATGTGTAAATCAGCTCTGTGCACTTCATATACCATAATTTTTTTTAGCCCCAAGTCCCTACAGCAGGAGATGGACTGACCATTATAATTCAAGGGTAGTACCAGATTAGCTTGGCACCACCTGTCCAGGAGCCATCACCATCCTTCATAAGGGAAATTAAAATCTCCAAAAATGCAAATTTTGTCATATGTTTGTATCTCCTCTGATCGTAAAAGTTGTAATAGTAAATCTGTGTTTTCAGTTGTGGAGCTGGGGCTTCTATACACACAACCAACAAGAATTGTTTCACCAGAAGTACTCACAAAATAACACCACAAGCTCTCTTTAAACTTACTATTGTTCAATGTTTCACATTCTTGAGCATTTAACTTTTTGTTAAAGTAAAGGGCAACTCCTCTCTTAAGGTTTGCGTTAAGAAACATATCATAATTCGGTAATGTGTATTCTGAATCCAATGGAGTATAGATCTGGTTTTTAGCTTTTACTTCAGTAAGACCAATGATGTCAGGCTTTATATCATCAATCCTTTTTAAAAGTTCACTCTTTTTATTTAACATATAATCGACATTACTGTAAATGACGGTGCAAAACTTGGAAGCACTTGAAGAAAAAAGACAAGACGATGAACAAGAGGAAATATGACAAGACAAAGAGAAATCTGAAGTTTCTGAAGATGAATGTCTAGTATCGTTTTCAGTATATGTACACTTATGTACAATTGGAGTTTTTTTGTGTCGGCTGTCATACTGTCAATTGTCTGCCCCTGCTTGCATGGCAGAAGCATCCTGTTGTGCTGCAGTAGCACCAACAGGTCTGGTTTTTCTGGTGACGATCTTCAAGGCTCTATAGTCTATCATCAAATTCTCCTCCCCTCCCTGCACCCTCTCTCTCATCTCCTCCCTTAGTTCCTTAATTTTTTCTCTTTCCTTGGGGGTACTGTCATTGTTGATATAAATGTGTGTGTTTGGGGGTTTATTTTTATTCAGATCAAAAATCCCCTTCAACATCTTTTTCTTGGTTTCCTCAGTCTTCACCACCAGTCTCAACAGTCTTGGTGTGACATGTCCTATTTTAAAGGTCCCCAACCTGACTGGGCTATATCTATCTCATCTGGCATCTTTCTCACCAGCTCGCGCACCCTGTTTCTGTCATCTCTCATTCTTTCCTCCACTGTCTCTCCATCACTCTCACTCAGATTCGCCACGATTATGTTCAATTTTCTCTTTCCTCTCTCTTCTGCTTCCTGCATATATTCCTTAACTTTTTGTTCAATGGTCTCATCAATCCTTTTGTCAATGTTTTCTTTCTTATGCACACTTTCCAAATATTCCAGTCTGTCAGTCATAGTTTTTAGCAGCTGAAAGATGCCATCCAGCTTGGCCTCAATTTGAGACTTGACAATTACCTCTTTGTCCCCACAAGGTTCACAAGTCCACTGCAATAGCTTTGAACCCCTGCAAGCATTGAACTGTGCTGTGGTCAAACCACAGCACGACTTGTGGCAGAATTCTTTGCACAAAAAGCCCTGGATGCTAGCATAATAAACTGTTGCGACTTACACTCTAGGCGGAGGCGCTGGAGGGCTGACGATAATTTTGTCCAATTCTTCTTTCAGTGCTTGTGCATCTTCAGACAGTTCCTCTACTTCGGCTTCTCTGGCCTCGCCTTCTTTCGGCTCCCCTTCTCCGTCCTCACCATCTCCTCCTGCTCCCTCCGGCTTTTCTTCGTCTGTCTTTTCTGGGTCCGTACTGCCCTCTGCCGCCTCTGTGGTGTCGCCATCCTTTATTTCGGGTTCCGGGATTCTGTTCGAATCCGTTTCGGCCACTGTTTCGCCCTCCATGTTAACGATGGACCGGATAACCCCCGACGAAAACAAAATGCGCGTCCATGGAAACGGACAGAAAATAGGTCGTGCGTGTGTGTTTTTCGTGATTTAAGCAAATTTATATAAAAGATTTTATTAAACATTGCATTGGATTAGTGTTTATTTGTCAGTTGACAGGCTCAAATATCTCCTGATACATAAAATTCAGATTTGTTGATGTCTGGCGGAATAATCTTTACTTCCGGTTGATATACAAGAGTGGCTCCCCTTGCCAAATATTGGATCCACGATCACCTTTCTTAGTACGCACCGTTTTGGTCTGGATTTTGTTGTCTACCGTATTTTTTTTAATGCGGTAGACTTTGAAATGGGGCTGGTCGGAGCGCATTCCAGAGCACGCACATGACGTTTTTGGCGTGCGGGGCAGAAATTCTGGCAAAGAAATAACAAGATAAAAATGACGTCACGTCTAGTTACGCAAACCTTGTTGAGACGTCTTTTGCTGCGGTTTTGATTAAGATGCTCATTGGCGAGAAAATGGCCGTTTCACAAAAACAGGTTGATCCACACTGGAGTCCGTTATTTTTCTTATTTTTACTAGATATTTTGCATATAGCTAGATAAATGGGACAATAGCCATATTGAATGAGTTTATTAACCAGCATTGTACCTCTAGAACTTTTGGAGTGATAATTAAACATTGTTTAAAAAATATATATTTTCACGTTTTGGGGATTAATTTCACGAATTATATGGGTTAATCTTAAAACAATTTAATCTTTTTTACCAAAAAATCAATCTTCTCATATACGGTATTTACATAAGCCTACAGTTTCTCGGCTGTTGGGTACAATTAGGTCAATTGTGACCTGTATGCCCTAGGTGTGAAAATCAGACAATTTTCTGCACCTATTTTTCGGAGTCAATTGTAAAACAGCTAACATAACTTTAGTTTTTCTTCTCGTTAAAAGCCACATGATTTTTCATAAACGGTGTTTCCATAAGCCTGCTATATCTCTCGGCCCTGGGGTAGAATTAGGTCAAATTGTGACCTGTAAGCTCTAGGCAAGAAAATTGCAAAGTTGATCCTCTGATATGTCAAATGTTAGTACTGCGATGATGATGTATAAAATCGAGTCGTCATTATGAACACGGCGACCTGGGGCTAATGATGCCATGACGTGAAGCTAGAAGTGATGTCATTTCGCTGCTCATGCTATTATTCTTCTTTTGAATAGCTATGCCGGAGCTTACAAATGGTGGGAATCGCCATGTGTCCGTCTTTATTTCTGTGTGCCAGTGCGTGTGGATCAGAGTGGGTTAGAGTAGAAGGAGATGGATTTCTGTCACTACATGAGCCCACAGAGCGTACTAATGACGGGAAGCGCCGTGTTACCGTCTTTATTTGTGTGCGCCGAAGTGTGTGTTGATCAGGGGTTGGCTTAGAGAGGAGGGAAATGGATCAGCATAAGAAGCCTAAAAATATGAACAACCCCGAGTGTTTCTAAAAGATAAACGCATCTCAACTCCAAACAATACGGTAGACTTTAAGACGAAATCATCTTGTTTTGGTCTTGGCGACCTCATCAGCTTTCCTACCTAATTGATACGTTTGCCTGGATTATAAGCACTGGCAGTCACTCGGTTTCGCTTATTACTACTGCATACCCATCCCTTTTCAATTTACTTGGTAGGTTCTCTCTCATGATACAATTAAATTTAGCTCTATGTGGTGGCATATAATGTATGAATTCGTATGTAGAAACCACAGTAAAATGTGGGTTTTTTTTGCAGGTAAGCAGAAGTTCTTTGCTTTCCTCCAGCACGGCCGATGGTGTGGATGAGGTCGCCAAGACGGAAACAGCTGTCCACACTGGCCGATATTATCTGGATCCCAATAGGGGTGGACCTAGATACAAATTTCTATTCATCAAGGGGATGGAAATCCAGTGAATGTGTGATACACGTTTTCCTAAATAACCTGTGAAATTGTCTGGACGATAAGATGACAAGATAATGTACTATCCATTTCCCTAGTGACAACTATCAGAATACAACAAAATAACAGCCAGACAGATAGTGTCATAATGTTTTATTCAAGAGATATCATGGACTGAGCAGACTGATCAGTAACACTCATGCTCACAAATATACTTCACAAACTGTATTTTACACACACACACACAAACACCATTTACCATTGTATTAGTGACCCTGACAAAAACAAACTGAAAGCAGCGGTAATAAACTACAACATAAGCCATGTGTATAGTGAGCTGGCAGCAACTGAACCCTCTTAACCCCATGGCCGCATTTCCAAACTTTTGTTGGCTTTGTCTAACAACTATGTGCCAGTTGTAGGAGATGGATTGATCATAATTCAAGGGTAGTGCCAGATGAGCTTGGCGCCTTCAGGCGCCAAGCTCATCTGGCACTACCCTTGAATTATCATAATCAATCTATTTCCTACTGCAGGGTCCTGGGGATAAATAGGTTAACTCTTTCGAGGCGTGCTGCAACCGGAATCCGCGTAAAGCCGCGAATCCGGATGCGACACATCTTGAAAGTTAAATTGTATACCTTTAGAACTTATCTCAGCAGATTTAAATCCTTGGAAGTGATTACATATTCATGTTTGTTTCTAATTCTAGATATAGGAGAGATGATGCAGGTCTCGGCATACAATTGTTTAACCTATTCAGCTCAGAGAAAATCTGAACACCACCCAACTGCAAGAGGTAAAGATCCTCATGAGACCCTGCAGTTGCTGGGACTCATGAAGATCTACGCCACTTGCTGACACCACTTTGAATCCACGTTCCTGGAACATCTATGGGTTTTTTGGTGTTCAATTAACGAAGATTGCAGAAACACAGTCTGTGTCAGCTGGAACTTGAGGGGTTAACCCTCTAGCTCTTGGTAGTGCTTTCTGTCATAATGATTCCTGCTGGGATCACCGACAGAAAATGCTACCGTCACCTGATGGGTTAAACAATTTTGACCACAAGCTATATCTACAGGCGCAGCTTTTACACTTCAGCTGGTATCAGTCAGACCATGGAAGTTCAAGGGTAGCACCAGATCAGTTTGATGAATTACTAGGCATCAAGCTGCTCTGTCACTACTCTTGAACTATCATTGTCATTCCATCTCACATAACAGATAATCATTTACAGCAGTCACTGCAAACATCTCCAACAGGCATAGAACCTCATGAGCCCCAAGGGCTCATGACGTTCTATGCCTCTTGGAGATATCCAAAATGTTTCAAATTGTCCCCCCAAAAATGTCAACATTTTTTATAGTCTGTTGTTAACCCTGTGTCTATCAGTAGTGCTTTTTGTTGCAATGACTCCTGCAGGAATAATCACGATAAAATTAATTTTTCTCTAAAATGTATTTTTTCAAAAAATACTTACCGATGTCATTACTACCATGGAACAACCTATAGCTAGCGTAATTTTAGCCCAAAAACTTACGATGTGTACCTTTAGGGCCAGGGGAGGCCACCAGGGGTGCTGTGACCTGGTACCCGGGAAGCCTCCCTTCCCACCCGTTACGGGTAACAGCCAGAGCAGCCAAGCCACACCAGTTCTTTCGTTTAGCTGGCGAGCGGCAAGCGGGGCAGGTGGGAGGGCCATCCGAGTAATGACATCGGTAAGTATTTTTCGAAAAAATACATTTTAGAGAAAAATTAATTTGTTTCCTCAAAAACATTACCGATGTCATTACTACCATGGAGAATCGCAAAGAGGAGGAGGGTGCCGCATAACCCAGTGCCTGACTGAGCCAGCCAGCCCCGTCCTCCCCGGCGCCATCTCCCGATAATTTTAGATAAAGGGTTACCAACGGCACCGAAGGTGCCGGGAGGGAGTGTTGCGCCGCCGCGATGTCCCCCACCAGGGCCAGGTTGTCTCGCTGGCCCACCAGGTTACGGAGGTAGAACTGGGTGAAGGTCGACTTGGTCCGCCAGCCTACGGCAGCCAGAGTGTCTCGGACAGCGCAGAAGCGGTCAACGTGACGCTAGCAGCCATGGCTCCGACCTCGTGGGCCCGGAAGAGTAGCCCCTTGGCAGTGTCAGGGCAGAGGTCCTGGTAGGCGGAGCGCATCACCCATCAAGCCAGGAAGATTGTCTGGGCTGAGATGTCTTGTCTACCTGGGGACAGAGAAAACAAAAAGAGGCGGGTGCGTCCCTGGCTTGGTACGGCGTAGGTACACGCGTAAGGCTCTCACCGGTCCTGTTGTCTGACTTCCTCGTAGGAGTCGATCGGCGTAAGCGATCACACAGTGATCACCTGTGGGGCCGTCAGCGGGGACTGGTACAGGGCCAAGAAGGCCGGGTCCGTTAGTAGCTGCACGGGGTCATCCGACCTGCACTACAGGCAGGCAGGGGCGCGGGCGCGGGCAGCGCACTCATTCTGGAGGCTGTGGCTACGGCGAGCAGAAGCAAGTCTTCGTGTAGCGTCGGCCACGCTTGCTAGGGGAAGCGGCTCGAAACGCTAGCGTTCATCCAGAAGAGTAGCCAGCGCGGGATCAGGGAGCGGAGGGCAGGTCGCTGTGTGCCGAAGAGGGCCATAAGGTCAGCGAGGCCATTACACTGTCGGGTTCCGCTTGGCCCGGGTGCCGGTAAGCGTCGGCGACCATAGTGAGGTAGCCCCTGAGGTGATCGGTGCCAAGTGCTGTTCGGCGAAAGCCAGGAAGAACTCAGCCAGCAGTGGGGAAGTCAGATCGGTAGTGGAGAGGCGACGGAGGTCGCACCAAGCTCCCAGTACTCTCCACCTTCCCTCGTAGACACGCAGGGTGGAGGGTCCACGGCCTGAAGCGATAGCTGTCACTGCCTCACTCGAGAACTCCAGCGGCGAGGGTATGCCATCCAATCCCCAAGCGTGTAGCAGGAGTCTCCCAGAGCACGGAAGTAGAGCGCCTGGCGCGGCAGCTAGAGCATCGTGCGAGGAGCGGGAAGCCGGAGTGAGGGGCCCGTGGCCAGGTTCAGAAGGTCGGAGGCGCAGGATCTGGTCCAGCAGAACGGCGCCCCCAGCAACAGGATCGCGTAGCATCCCTGCACTAGAGAAGCACCTTGGGGACAAGGCCTGAGGGAGGGTAAGCGGAAGCACAGGGGCCGTCCCAGGGAAGGGGGAGCGTAACGGCCACCCAGGCTAGGGGTTCCGGGACGGGTGAGACGAGGAGGGGGGAGCTGAAGGTACCACCCTGTCGCGAAGAACGAAGAGGGGGGGTGGGGTCTCCCACGTGGCGCAGATCATACGGGCGACGTCCAGGCGAAGCGCCTCTTCCTCTTTCTTCTCACTTGGCGCGGAGACGCTGACCGTGCCAGGAGGGGGAGCCCGCAAGGACAAGCAGGAGGCCGTGAAGTATCTCGCTCGGGGAGAGACGCGGCGATCCTTGCACCAACGGAGGCGCTAGTAAGAAGAAGGCAGAGGAAGGGGAGCAGGTCCCGTCCTGCTTCTGTACGTAGGACACACCAGCGGATTCGTCAGAACGACGATCAGGTCTTGATGTCCGAGAGTCGGTTTCCAAGGGAGGGGAGCTGCCGTATCACCAGTAACTCCAACCAGTTGAAGGCTTGCCGCCAGGACCAGTGGACAGCTGCCGGAAGCCATGGCACCCCAGCTGGAACGGCTGGCGTCGACACAAGGGACAACTGGGGGGGAGGCGAAGGAGAGGGACTCCAGGCGCAAGCCAGGCAGGGACCGCCTAGCGGTGGGGGAGAGGAACGAGCAGGGGAGGAGCCGGAAGGGAGCCTCGCTGTCTCCGGTCGAGGGCGCCAGCGAAAGAGATCCGCAGCGGTGCTCACTAGGCCAAAGAACTGCAACCAGGGTCAGGCGGAGACTGTCTCCTGCTGGGCATGAAGACGAGCCAGGTTCCCCAACTTCCAGATCCTCAGTTCCGGGAGTCACACCCAACGAGATCCGTCAGGAACTCCAACCACGGAGTTGCGATTTGGAGCATAATATTGCGAGAAATCGCGCAAAACGCGCTCTAGAATCAACACTGGAACCATATACAGCCGTCGGTACACACAAGGCCAGAAAGTTCCAAGGCAAGGCAAAAGCACAGGCCGGGAACGAATTCCATTGACGAAGATAATCAAGCACGGCTTGAACCATACACAGCTGTAGAAGCAGAGGGCTAAGCAACACGTCCATACGCTGCAAGCTAAAGGAAAGAACTGGTGTGGCTTGGCTGCTCGGGCTGTTACCCGTAACGGGTGGGAAGGGAGGCTACCCGGGTACCAGGTCACGGCACCCCTGGTGGCCTCCCCTGGCCCTAAAGGTACACATCGTAAGTTTTTGGGCTAAAATTACGCTAGCTATAGGTTGTTCCATGGTAGTAATGACATCGGTAATGTTTTTGAGGAAACAAATGTATTTTTCTTTAAAATAAATTTTTTTGAAAAATACTTACCGATGGTATTACAACCTGGAAATGGTTTCTTAGCCAGTCTAATTTTAGCCCAAAATTTGTTGTGTACGACAATGGCGATGATGGCAGGCTAGGGGCGCCATAGCCCAGGCGGAAGCCCGCGAACCTCCCTTCCGGTTCAACCGCGCATGCGCCCAGCGCTTCCTACTTCAGTCAGTTTCTTAGCACAGAACAGCGGCAAGCGGGGCAGGGGGGAGGGACCTTTGCGCAATACCATCGTTAAGTATTTTTCAAAAAAATTTATTTTAAAGAAAAATACATTTGTTTTCTCAAAACACATTACCGTTGGTATTACAACTAGGAATCCCGAAGAGGAGGTGGGTGCCGCTATAACGCCCCTATCGCCTGCCATCGAAGCTAGTAAATTCCCCTCCTCAAGCAAACTCCCTCGAATTTTAGCAAAGATACTTACGGCGCCTAGGGCGCCGGGAGGGAGTGTTGCGCTGCCACGATGTCCCCCACCAGCGACAGGTTCTGGCGCTGGCCGGAGAGGTCCCTCAGGTAGAAGCGTGTGAAGGTGTTCTCCGTTCTCCAGCCCACGGCCGCCACAATATCTTTTACAGCACAATTGCGGTCGAATGCTAGGCTTGCAGCCATGGCTCTGATCTCGTGTGCCCTGATATTCATGCGTCTAGCTGTCTCAGGGGTGAGATCTTGGTAGGCCGATCGTATGACCCACCAAAGCCAGGAGGATATCGTCTGGGCTGAGATGTCATTTCTACCTGGGGACAGAGGAAGGAAAAGGCGGGTGCGTCCCCTGCGAAGCGGCTTAGTCCGGCGCAGGTACACATGCAAAGCTCGCACCGGGTCCTGCTGTCTGGACTCACGGGTGGAGCCTGGTTCTCTTAGTGGCAGAATGGTGACCAGTTGAGGAGCAGCTAACCGGGGATCTGGTCTTGGCTAGGAAGGCCGGGTCGGGCAGCAGTTGTACCGAACCGCCCGTCCGGAACTGTAAACAGGCGGGACGCGCCGAGAAGGCGTGCAGCTCGCTGACTCTGTAAGCTGAGGCGAGGGCCAGAAGAAAGCAAGTCTTGCGTGTCACGTCCAGTAAACTTGCCAGCTGGATCGGCTCGAAGCGAGGCGAGTTGAGCCAGGTAAGCACCCAAGGTAGGTCCCACCGAGGCACCAGGGAACGTAGAGTAGGATGTTGCAGACCGAAGTGGGCCATAAGGTCGGCTAGGTCCTTGCAGGAACCAGGGTCCGGGCGTCCCAGATGCCTGTACGTGTCCGAGATCATGGCCAGGTAACCACAGATGGTGATGGGTGCTAACCGCTGGTCGTTGAACAGCCAGAGGAAGAAATCCGCCAGCTGAGGAACTGTCAGATCAATGGGGGAGAGGCTTCTGTGGTCACACCAGTCGCAGAGAACTCTCCACTTGCCTTCGTAGACTCGTCTGGTCGAGGATCTGCGGGCTGTAGCGATCGCGTCCACTGCCGCACCTGAGAAGCCTCTAGCGGAGAGGGCTTGCCGGACAATCTCCAGGCGTGGAGGAGGAGACGCTCTGGGCACGGGTGATACAGCACCTGTCGAGGTTGCTTGAACATCATGCGCGGGGTGGGGAGCTGCAGCGGAGGGGCTGTGGCGAGACTCAGAAGGTCGGTCGTCCATGACTTGGTCCAGCAGAATGGAGCCACAAGGAAAAGGATCGCTTTGCACCCTCTGAGCTTGAGTAGGACCTTGGGGATGAGCACCGTCAGAGGGAAGGCGTAAGCTACCAGACCCTCCCACGAAATGGAGAGGGCATCCACTGCCCAGGCTAGGGGGTCCGGAATCGAGAGACGAAGAGCGGAAGCTGTCGATTCCATCTGGTGGCAAAGAGGTCTATCAAGGGAGATTCCCAGGTTGCGCCGATCATTCGAAAAATGTCTGGACGTAGCGACCACTCTGTATGGAGAAGCTGTCCGCAACGGGAGAGAGAGTCTGCTAGGACATTCAGATGACCGGGGATGTGACGCGCTCGGAGAGTGATGTCCCGATCCTCGCACCACCGCAGTACCTGGTACAGAAGGATGCAGAGGGAGAGAGAGCGGGTACCGCCTTGCTTCTGGATGTAGGCGACGACCGTGGAGTTGTCTGACAGGACCAGAAGTTCTCGATGTAGAAGATGAGGTTCCCAAGCCAGGAGAGCTTGCCAGACCACCTTCAGCTCCAACCAGTTGATGTGACGGGACAGCGACTTCTGGGGCCACCGACCGGAGGCAGTCTCGAACGACGGAAATAGGTGGGCTCCCCAACCGGCAAGGCTCGCGTCGACGCAGAGGGAAAGGGTGGGGGGAGGCGAGAACAGCGGTACTCCCGTCGCCAGCCAAGAGGGATCTGTCCAGTACCGAAGGTGAGGACGGAGCATAGCTGGGATCAGGATCTGGGTCTCGAGGTCGGAGGTCGCCAGTGAAGGAGAAGATGCAACTGTAGCAGACGGGAGTAGAGACGCCCCCAAAGGGATCAGATCTGCTGCAGCACTCATCAGACCCAAAAGTTGAAGCCACTGCCTGGCCGGGATCGACGACAACTGAGACACCTGCTGGGCTAGAGTCGCCAACTTCTGGATGCGGGGTTCCGGCAGCCGGACGATGTTGAGGTCGGTGCAGAACTCCATGCCTAGGTGCACGAACCGGCGCGACAGAATGAGATCGGACTTGCCGAAGTTGACCAGGAAGCCCAGCGTCTCGAGGAGCTGAAGCATGGCGTCTCGGTCTTCCTCCAAGGCGGACACAGCCTGATTCTTCAATAGCAGATTGTCGAGGTAGTTGGACGTATGGCTCGTGGAAGTCCGGCGAGCTCTGGCTACGACGGCCTCCATGATGCAAGTGAAGACCCAAGGGCTGAGATTGAGGCCAAAGGGAAGCGCCCGGAACTGGTAGACGACCCCTTTGAACGTGAACCGTAGATATCGTCTGGAAGCTGGGTGCATGGGGACGTGAAGATACGCATCCGAGAGGTCCAGGCTGACTGCGAAGTCCATAGGTTGCACCGCGGCACGCAGGGCCCGAGCTGTCTCCATGTGAAAGTGAGGAGCGACGATAAACTTGTTGAGCGCTGAGAGGTTGATAACAGGGCGCCACTTCCCGCCCGGCTTGGGTACCACGAAGAGCCGACTGTAGAAGGCTGGGGAGTCGTGTCGAATTACCTCCTCTGTGGCTGCCTTGCGAAGTAAGGAAGCTACCTCGGAGCGTAGCGCGTCTGCCTTGAGCTGATCTGCGGGAAGCGTGGTCCACACCGGGGAGTGTCGCAGCAGGGGCGGAGACCGAAAGGAGATCAGCAGACCTTCTGAAATGGTAGAGAGAATCCAAGGGTCGTCGGGTATCAGCGACCGCCAAGCAGCGCTGTGCAGGGCAAGCCTCCCGCCGACAGGAGACCCTGAAGCGGTCGGCGGGGGCCGAGAGGAGTGACAGTCAGTGGGCCCTGCCCCGCCCGGGGCGACGGGCAGGCTTGGGCCAGGTCCTGGAGGGAGGCGCGGCGGCGGAGCCCGGGACAGGACGAGAGCGGGGAAAGGCCGGAGGTCTGGGGGGGAGACGACCACCTCTGGTGTAGGGTCGGGTGAAGGGTCTAGCCGTCTGCAGGGTGCGACCCCCACTCCTGCGGGAAGGCTGAAAGGGGGGAACAGCAGTGCTGGGCCAGGTGTCCTTATTTGCTTCTTTAACAGCGAGCCAAGTAGGACCGAAGAGAAGCTCTCCACCCAGGGGGGCCTGCCGCAACTGAGTCTTCAGGTCCTCCGGAAGCGGACAGGAGTGGAGAAGGGAATCCCTACGCAAAAGGACACAGTTAGAAGCTGCCGCGATGGCGTTGACACACGTGTGGTAAGCAGCACGGTTACCGGAGACGGCTAGGGCGAGTAAGTCTCCCAAAAGCGGAGTCAGGGATGGATGCCAAGCTTCCTCCACACGACGAACGATAGCTTGAGTAAGGAGGTCGAGAAATCCCGCCGACGCTAGCGCATTGCGGATGAGAATCGATGTCTGGTCGATGCCGGGTAGAAGAAAGTGACAAGAAGGAGTAGCCGCCAGGGCACAGGCGGAGGGGTCCGGCTTAGGCAGCACGCAGGAGAAGCTCTGAAAGTGTCCCGCATACCAGGACTGACGAAAACATGTGTAAATCTGCCGGCCACCTGGTGGCCGAGAAGAACCCGTGGGAACCCAGAGAGCCCTGAGCAAGGCGAGCGGAGAAGGCAACTTGAACGTCTTCGATTGTCGATCAGCATCCACGTACGCCGCGGCCCTCTTCTTCACCGGTGGAGAAGGCGGGCAGTCCTCCGCCGGGAGGCAAGCAGAGATGATACGAGCCGCTTCATCCAAGGCACGAAGGGTCTCCATCCTGTGTCCACCGGTCGAAGGTAGTTGATCCTGCTCCAAACCGTCCGGATGTGAAGGAACAGAAGGTGAGGGGCTGTCTACACATAACAGGGCCAAAACCGAATCTTCAGGAGCCAGGCTGAGTGCGTCGTCCTCCAAATGCAAGGAGCGAGGACGGGAACCTGAATGAGGACGGAGGGAGTGTCCAGCAGCCTCGCCCAGTCGGGAAGAAGCCGGAGCCTTGGGCGGGGACCTCCCCGCCGGGGAGCGGTGTCGGAGAGAGCGACGAGGCGACTGATCCAGAGACGAACACCGGCGAGAGTAGTGACGACGTGACCTGACGTCTAGCAGCGAGCGGTAGCGGCGAGAGTGGGGACTCCTAGACCGGGAGCGATGTCATGAGTGGCGGCTCACCAAGGGAGACGAACATCTAGAGCGCGGACGATCAGACGGGAGCGCTCTAACTGAAGAACATTCCAAGTGGGCGCGCGACCTTGACTGCCGAGCCACCAAAGGAGAGTCGTATCTAAAAGACGTCCGAGAGGGCCGACTGGAACACGAAGAACGAGACGGAGACCGTCGATGCGAAGACCTGTGCCTTGAGCGAGAACGACGGTGAGACGAAAATCGGCGCACCGAAGGAGACCGGTGAGAGACTTCTCGCTGTAACGCGGCCACTCGCGGAACATGCACTGAGGAGCGGGGTAGCGTACGAAGTGTCTGTTCTTCCCGTCGAAGAGGGCTAATGGTCTTTGCGGCACGCTGATCCCTACCGTAAGGCGAGCGCGGAGGAGGAGGATCCATATTCTTGTTTACCGTCCCCTCCGAGACTGAGACAGGTACCGGTGCCGAGGCCTGTTCCTGCTGACGACGGTGGGACCGAGCAGACAGAATCCGGTTCTGTGGGCGCTTTCGGCAAAGAACGGGCTTGCGACCGAAGTCGCGGCGTTGACTGTTCTGTCGGCTGGCAAGAACCTAAACGGGATACCAGCGGAACAACTTTGTGCCGAGAAGCGGGATCTTTACGATGTTTATCTTTCAGGGTCTGAGTAACTGCCACCGGACCTTGGCCACTTTTAATTGGTACCGTGGAAGCTGCCGGTGCAGTAGGATGGGCTCGCGGCCTCAGCTGCAGCGCTGACTGTCCTGTTTCCCGGAGATAGCCGCTATGGGACTCACCGGAGTTGTAACCCCTTATCCGTTCTGGTGTCGGCTGTTCACGGCAGTAAAAGTTCCACAACTGGGTCCACTGTTCTTCCAGCCAGGGGGTGCAGACCAGGCACGGATTGGAGGAAGTACAGGCGGAACAGGGAAGGCAAACTTCATGTCCGTCACTCGGCCATTGGAAACGTCCACATCTAGTACATGTACGGACTTGCCAACTGCAAAATATAGAGTATAATGAAAGTGAGCGAACGTGCCCCCGCAGGCACGCAATACGAACCGCGAAAACGAAACGAAGAAATACGGCATATGCTGACGCACGGCGCTCTACCCTTCCCCTGAGCGCCGGATGGAAGCAACGACTGAGATTTTATCTTGCCATAGTTAAGGGAGAAGAAAAGGACGAGCCCACCAAAATGGCGCCGAAGACCGGTTGTCGACAGACAGGCCCGGGGAACACGCGTAGCCCCCGTGAAGAAGGTTCGAGGCCGGCGAAGAGGCAGAGCACTGACACACCCAGGCAGAGAAGCTGTCTACCGAAACCACGAGGCCCGCCAAGGAGAAGTGAAGAGCACCGGTCGGGAGATACAGAGCAGACCGGCCTCCGTGAGCACAGTTTACAAACTTTCACGACAGCCTATCTTCCTACACCAAGAAGACAGCACGAAGCGTCCATGTTCCGAAGTCTCACAAAGGAACTTCAGCTCACACCACCAACTTGCTATAGACGAAGACTTCCAAAACGCAGAGCTACTGACATACACAACCGATCTTTGACTAGCAAAGAAACTGACTGAAGTAGGAAGCGCTGGGCGCATGCGCGGTTGAACCGGAAGTGAGGTTTCGCGGGCTTCCGCCTGGGCTATGGCGCCCCCTAGTCTGCCATCATCGCCATTGTCGTACACAACAAATTTTGGGCTAAAATTAGACTGGCTAAGAAACCATTTCCTAGTTGTAATACCATCGGTAATGTGTTTTGAGAAAACAAAAGCACCACTGACTGACAAAGCTGCTCTGCTGCATTGACATAAGAACCCTACATTATTTCAACATAAGAACCCTTGACTACCGTGGCAATTCCATCCCATTCAACAAACGCTTTTTCAAGCACACCTTCGTAATGTTTGAACAGTAAAGTGAACATTTAACATCTATTGTTGCTTTCATAGTTAAAAGTTAAAACGGCTCTGTTCCCATTCAGCTTTACACATACAAGAAGATAGGAATTGACCACCACAGTTCAAGGGTGATGTCTGAAGAATTTAGCACGTTTAGGCACCACCTTTGAACTCTTACTCTCCTAAACAGGTATGTCATCCGAGGACTTCCAAATGTTGAATTTTACTGTAGAGTTCAATGCGTGAACTGAAAAACCAAAGGCGGCTCCTTCTTGTGTTTGCACACCAGTTCAGTATCCCAGTTTGTCGTTCAGACTTGTCCTTCCATCGCCAGACTGACCTGGTACATAACAAGTATTTGTCAAAACAGTCAAGATTTCATCATGAAAAAAAAGGTGTTGAGGCGATTCCTATTTCCACCACCGCCCCCCCCCCCCGCCCTAAATGCGCCATATAAATACCATGTAATAATATATATACAATGAACTTCAGACATAGTAAAATGCCACGGGACCCAAATTTGTTTCATGTTATAATAAAAGTTTGTTAACCCTTTGGCTGTCAGTAGCACTTTTAGTCGCGATGATTCTTGCAGGAATCATCACGCCAAAAAGCGCTACTGACAGCCAAAGGTTTAAAAGTCAAGTACTTTACACAGAGAAAGTGTAGTCAAGACCCCTGAAAAGTATTATCACATCAAAATGCATCAAAACTTTTTTCTCTGCCGACCTTCCGGAGGCATCCACACAGCATAGTCTGGATCCGAAGCATCATAGTCTGCACTCTGCAAATCAGGGAACTTCTTCTTTTTTGAAGCATGAGGATTAGGATCCTATTGAGAACAAAAATGAATATTGTCGATTAAATTTACATGAACAAACCTTCAGCATAAATATTAAAAGCAGCCAGTAATTTAAAAAGTTCTCAAAGTCAAAGTCTTAAAAAATAAATAATCATCAAATGGCCAAAACTCATGAAAACCAGATTCCACAAACCTGTACAACTGATTTTAAAATTGGCCTGCATTTCCAGTCAGTCTTTGAATAGTACACACATCAGTAAACATGAAACTCTGATCAAAAGGCAAAGTCATCAAAACTCGGATCAAATCTGCAAAAAGCTGAATGCTGCCAGGTCAATGAAGATATGTGTGTTGATCTTTTTAATGAACCATACAGAGTTGTGATTTTGGACCAAACACCCTAGAGCCATAACTGCTCTAGCACTTCTAGTCCAAAAGCACAGAACAACACAAATGTAACTAGATGGGATGCCCTAGTCACTGTTACACACACACACGCATGGCCACTTGGCGCCCAAAGTACGTTCTTCAGCAAGGCCTGCATAGCTAGACGTGATGCCATTTTAATCTTGTTACTTCCCAATGCGCACAAGGTCATCGGGCAGACGTTGGCCCACGTTTGTGCGTGGGCCAAAGGCAACCGATGTTAGCCCGATGAGCTTGTGCGCACTGGGTTCTTTGCCAGAATTTGGGGCCTGCCTGCCTATGACGTCATGCGCATGTTGTGGAATGCGTTCTGACGAGCCCCATTTCAAAGTTGTTCCCATATTTAAATAGGAACAACAAAAAGAACACACGCTAGGCAGACATCAGAGTTCAACACCAAGCAGGCCATGCAACAGCATTGAAAATAATAAAATAATAGTTACAGAAAGAGGAGATCAAAAGAGAGTAAACACAAAATAAGCAATAAACCCTTTGGCTGCAGGAGTCATGGTTACAAAAAAGTGCTGCCGACATCTGAAGCGTTGACTCTTTCGAGATGTGTCGCATCCGGATTCGCGGCTTTAGGCTGCGAATCCGGATGCGCACGTCTCGAAAGAGTTAATACAGCGACAGCAAAAATAGTCATGGTGGAGTAACTAAGTGCTGGTCTTTGATTTTGGACCTTGTGGCCTAAAGCCATTAAGTCTAAAATCAAAGACCAGTACAGATATAAACATCTGCTTCACCTTCACATTTGACAACTTATTTTGAGAAGCCGATTTGGAAACCGTTGTTTTTGATGAAGGACTTGCAAACTTTGGTGGAAGAGTAGGACCCTCTGGGGGCAGGACTGCGCCCTTCACTGGCTGAGGTGATGCCTCTAAAGTTACTGGCCCTTTCAAGCTCCCTTGCAAAGGCAGAGACTTTGCTGACTGAGATTTGTCTGTCTTTGCAATCCGAAAGCTGTTTACAGTAAGATCATTTTGCATGTCCATCACTCTGTTATTTTTAACAGACTTGGAATCATTGTCTTTCTGTTGATCTGTCTCTGTGTTACTGACGACAAAAGTACTGTTCTTTTGTGAGAGTGTAGTAGCTTTTGTGGACTGAATTTGTCGTGCTTTTGTGCCTTGTAATGAGCTGTTAGATCTGTTTCCCTCATTTTCATCGTCTTGGTCATCTTCCTCCTCCTCTTCTTCTTCAAACTTGGAGTCATCAGTCTGCATAGGCTCATTCTGCACAAAAATAAAAATAGATAAAACATTAAATAAGACACTGTTTAACATCAGAGATGGGAATTGGCCATGGCAAAAAACTCTGAAAACTTCGGCACCAAGATGCTCCACTCACGTCAACTTTGCAAAAGCTTGTGCCCATGCGTTCTTTCTGAACTTTTTCCCCCACTTTACAGTCTTAGGTCCAATGCCACCCAAGTCCCTGAAATTTCAGGGAAATCCGATACCCCCTGACCGCAGGGTGAGGTCACAAAACTCATCAAGCTGATGCCAACAGCCCAATGTTTATCTTGTGCAGTTGACTGTCACCCACGCAACACTTCCCCTTCCTTTTCTGTCCCCTCTTCATTTTGCCTGGAAACAGTGCCCAAGTCAGACCAGTACAACTGCAATTGACATAGATCTCCATGAACACCCCAGAGATTGAGGATGCATACCTGGGTGGGACCTGTCTTTTATTACCCTACCGGCCTCATTTGTATCCTAAAGTTAGGGTTAAAGTGTGGACTAAAAAGAAGTAGAGTTGCACATACTATATGAAACTGTGTGGGTATATAAATTTGGAGTTCTGATAGGTATGTAGTGTACATATTAAAATTCATTTTTCTCTAAAAGGTATTTTTTCGAAAAATACTTACCGATGACATGACTTTATGGAAGTGTCTACTATATACTCAATTCTAGCATTATAGTAAGAACCTGTTGTGTTACCACACAACCCGGGAGGCACTCGGGGAACCCAGGGGCGGAGAGTTGTCTCCCGTTACTGCCCATCCGGTTCCAAGTCACGAGGTGACTAACCAGTCAGGATACTTAGCTCACCAGCGGCAAGCGGGGCAGGTGGGAGGGTCGTCCGAGTCATGTCATCGGTAAGTATTTTTCGAAAAAATACCTTTTAGAGAAAAATGAATTTGCTTCTTCAAAAACATTACCGATGACATGACTTTATGGAAGAATTGCGATAAGGAGGAGGGTGCCGCGCCTCAGCACCCCTTTAGGGCCAATAGAGCCATCCTCCCTGCCGCAAACTCCCGACAACCCTAGTTAGGTGTATACCTATGACGCTTGTGGCGCCGGGAGGGAGTGTTGCGCCGCTGTGATGTCCCCCACCAGTGCGAGGTTGTCTCGTTGGCCTGCCAGATCCCGGAGGTAGATTCTGCCCGCCAGCCCACGGCAGCCACGATGTCTATGACAGCGCAGTTCCGGTTGAACGCGATGCTCGTGGCCATGGCGCGTACCTCGTGTGCACGTATCTTTAGCCTCTTCGCTCCCTGCAGGGAGAGGTCCTGTTAGGCGGACCGTATGACTGAGCGTAGCCAGGAAGTGATCGTCTGGGCTGTTATGTCAGGTCTGCCGGGCTTAAGGCAGAAGAGGCGTAAGCATCCTCTCCGGGCGGCTTTGGTTCGGCGTAGGTACACGCCTAGGGCTCGCACAGGATCTTGTTGCCTGGTCTCCTGGGGGAAGTTCGTCCCTCTCAGCGGCCATAAGGTGATCACCTGTGGCGCGGTCAAGGAGACCCGGTTCTGGCAATGAAGGCAGGGTCCGTAAGCAGCTGCACGGCACCATCCACTCGAACTGCAGGCAGGCAGGGCGCGCTGACAGCGCGTGTAGCTCGCAACTCGGGCCGCCGTGGCAAAGGTCAACAGGAAGCATGCCTGACGAGTCGCATCTGCAAGTGGGCCAAAGGCAGCGGTTCGAATCTGGCAGAATCATCCGAAAGATGTCCTGCCATAAGGTCCACTCTGTGTGTAGCAACTGGCCGCGTCGGGAGAGTGAGTCGGCCAAGACATTCACGTGGCTGGGGATGTGTCAAGCACGGAGGGAAAAGTTGTGGTCCTCGCACCAGCGCATCAGACGGTAGAGGAGCATGCACAGGTCGGGAGAGCGCATCCCGCCCTGTTTCTGGATGTACGCCACCAGTGTCGGAGAGGACGAGCAGTTCTTGGTGACTCAGCTGTTCCTCCCACGCGATGAGGGCTTGCCAGACTGCTTGCAGCTCCAACCAGTTGATGTGCTTGTCCGCGAACTCCGGAGGCCAGGGGCCGGACGTCGTGAGGAACCGCAGTAGCAGTGTGCTCCCCAACCAGCAAGACTTGCATCACCACACAGGGAGTCGAGGAGGTGGAGCGGTCAGGGGGATTCCCGAAGCGAGCCACATGTCCGTCCAACGCAGGAGATGGGGGCGAATCAACGGAGACACGGGTACCATGGCGGTCAGATCTCCGGAGGAGGGACGCCAGAGAAGCAGGAGGTGCAGCTGTAGCTGCCGGGCGTAGAGACGACCGAGCGGGAGTAGATCCGCCGCCGCAAAGATCAACCAAGGAGCTGAAGCCAGACTCATCCTGTTGAGGTTGGTGGCGAACTCCATGCCGAGATGGACGAAGCAACGAGAGGGAGCGAGGTCCGACTTACCTGCGTTGACTAGGAACCCCAACCGCGACAACAGCCGTATCAGTGCATCCCTGTCCGAAGTCCGGTGGCCTCCAATTGGTTGCGCAGGAGGAGGTCGTCGAGGTAGTTTGACGTTGGGCTGGAAGACGGCTGCCGCGCCTTAGTCACCACTGCGTCCATGATGCGGTTGAAGACCCATGGGCTGACGTTGAGACCGAACGGCAGCGCCCGAAACTGGTAACTACTCCGTTGCAGGTGAACCGGAGATACTTCCTGGAGGCCGAGCGTATGGGGACCTGGAGAAAAGCGTCGGATAAGTCCAGACTGATCGCGCAGTCCATGAGCTGTACGGCGGGGCTGGAGTCTGCAGGGCGAGAACCACGGCCTAGCGGGCGGCCTGAAGCGATGTGGAGGTGTCTTGCGAGGCCAACGGTCCGAGATGTATCCTTCATTCTGGCCGGTCGCACCGAAGAGCAGAGGACACCCAGGGGAGCACGGCGCAGCTGAGTCCTCAGCACGGGGGCATTCCGCGGCAGGCCAGCAACACAGCATCCCGACGCCACAGGTCGCAGCTGGAGGCAGCAGCCATGGCGTTGACCGACGAGAGATACGCTGCCCGGACGGCCACTTCCGCGAGAGCTAGTAGGATTCCGAGGAGGGGAGTCAAGTAGGCGGAGTATCCCGCGCAGGCTAGGGTGTTACGGACGAGCGAGGCAATCTAGTCCAACCGCAGAGCCGGGCGCGGATCCACAGCAAGCAGAGGGCAGGCGAACGCCTGGGAGAGTCCCGAGTACCAGTCCTGATGAAGGCAATGTCGAGTCCGGCTGGACACCTATGAACGGAGAAAAATTCGGAGTCCCGGGAACCCAACAGGAGGAGCGCTGAGCAGGCGTAGCGCAGGTCACGAAAGCCGGGAGGCTGCGGCAGAGACATGATACTCCTCACCTGTCTTCCAGCGTCCACCAGCGGAGATCCTCCTCTTGAGCGGGGGGAGACGGCGGGCAGTCAACCGCGGGAAGCGTGGTGGCGTTGAGATGAGCACTTTGTCCAGGGCAAGCACTGTGTCCGTACGCGACGAAGAGGCTGGTTTGCAGGAACCGAGGAGTCGGAAGAGGGAGAGCGAGAGCATTTGGTAGAACTGGAGTGGCGCGAGGGCTCTGAACTGCCCGAAGTCCTCGGACAGGTGAAGCGACTCCCCGTAAGAGTCAGCGGGCTTTTGGAGACGAGCGAGGACTGCCAGCGGACATGGGACGGCGCGTGGCGCGTCTCTCCGAGCCGGGCTCAGTGAGGCGGGCTCTCTGCCGACAAGCAGCTTTGTCCCTCCAGGAAGCAATCGCGTTGATAGCAGTCCTGCTCCGAGCGCGAGGCTCCTGCCCCGAGTCGTGGGACGCGTAGGTAAAGGTCTCTCCGAGCCGGGCTCAATGAGGCGGGCTCTCCGCCGGCGAAGCGACTCCCCTGTGAGAGTCAGTGGGCTTTCCTGGAGACGAGCGGGGACCAACAGCGGACATGGGACGGCGCGTGGCGCGTCTCTCCGAACTGGGCTCCATAACTGCGACCAGCGCAGCTCAGGCCATGTGGAGCAGGTGTCGCAAGCGTGGTCGGAGGCGCATCCGGTGCAGGGGAGACAGACCTGTGGGAATCTGACGGTCACTGGAACCCTCCGCATCAGATCAGAAAATACCTCACTACCGAAGCTGCCACCAAACTCGCTGTCTCTCTCATCTTATCTCGCATCGACTACTGCAACTCTCTCCTTTCTGGCCTTCCTCACTCCACCACTCTCACTCTCCAGCGCGTCCAAAACAATGCTGCCCGCCTCGTCCTCAGAAAGAAAAAATCCGACCACATCACTCCCCTGCTCAAGCTCCTTCACTGGCTCCCCATCCCCCAACGCATCCAATACAAGATTCTGTCTCTCTGCTACAAATCCCTGAACAACTACGCTCCTGCGTATCTCTCCAACTTACTTCACCACTACACTCCTCCCCGCTCCGCCTCTGACCCTCTCCGCCTCCTCATCCCCCGCACCAAACTCAGCACTTTCGGCCCCCGCTCTTTCTCAGTATACGGTCCAACCACCTGGAACACTCTCCCACTCTCTCTCCGTCAGAAACACTCGCTCTCCTCCTTCCAGTCTGCCCTCAAAACTCATCTCTTTCAACAGTTCTAGCACTATATCACCACACTCCCCAGCCCAAGCTGACCGTCGTAATGTATCTTCACTATTTGTGTTACGTGAGTCATTGTCTAAAGCGTGCGCATGCGTGTGCGAGTTGTGAGTGCGCGTTTAGAGTTATAATTATTATAAGATAAGCGCATTATAAATACCGTAATTATTATTATTATTATTGCTTGCAGGTCATCAACAGGCCACTGCAACACACAACACACCTGAAGGCACGCGGGCGAGGGTCTGTGGGACCCCGCCCTGGTAAGCTAGCCTTCGCAACACAAAAAGGCACAAAACAGCGAGGTACAAGCCTGTCAGTAAGCGTCTGGGCCTGCAAAATGCATTTTTCTTTAAAAGGTATTTTTTCGAAAAATACTTACCGATGACATGACAAATGGGAGTGTCTACTACTTGCTCAATTCTAGCCTACGAACCCGTTGTGTTACCACACAACCCGGGAGGCACTCGGGGAACCCCCAGATGGGCCGAGAATTGTCTCCCGATCCTGCCTATCCGGTTCCGAGTCACCTGACTCGCCAGTCAGATTCTAGGCTCACCTGTGGCGCCGGGAGGGAGTGCTGTGCCACCGTAATGTCCCCCACCAAGGTGAGGTTGTCTCGCTGGCCCGCCAGATCCCGCAGGTAGAAGCGAGTGAAGGTAGACTCTGCTCGCCAGCCCACCGCAGCCACGATGTCCTTGACAGCGCAGTTCCGGTCGAACGCAACGCTCGTGGCCATAGCGCGTACTTCGTGTGCCCGAATCTTCAGTCTCTTCGCTACCAGCGGGGAGAGGTCCATGTAAGCGGAACGTATAACCCAGCGCAGCCAGGAAGAGATCGTCTGGGCTGTGATATCAGATTTGCCAGGTCGTAAGGGCACGAAGAGGCGAGAGCGTCCTCTTCGGATAGCTTTGGTACGGCGCAGGTAAATGCGGAGGGCTCTCACAGGATCTTGTTGCCGAGTCTTCTGGGAGCAGTCAGGACCTCCCAGGGGTCTCAATGTGATGATCTGTGGGGCAGTTAGAGGAGACCTGGTCTTGGCAATGAAGGCGGGGTCCGTCAGAAGCTGTACGGAGCGATCCGCCCGAAGCTGTAGGCAGTCAGGGCGGGTGGAAAGTGCGTGTAGCTCGCTAACCCTGGACGCGGTAGCCAAAGCCAGAAGGAAGCAGGTCTTGTGTGTAACATCCGCCAAGCGGGCGAGCGTCAGGGGCTCGAAGCAGGGAGAATTCAGCCAAGTCAGCACCCAAGGTAGGTCCCAGCGAGGAACGAGAGAACGCCGAGTCGGACGCTGTAGGCTGAAACTGGACATAAGGTCGGCGAGGTCTTTGCATGCGCCAGGGTCTGGGAAGCCGAGGTGTCGGTAAGTGTCGGCGATCATGGACAAGTAGCTCCTGATGATCGGAGCCAAACCTTGGTCCACGAAGAGCCACAGGAAGAAGTCCGCGAACTGGGGGTTAGTCAATTCGGTGGGCGAGAGTCGACGGTCGTCGCACCAGGAGCACAAAACGCGCCACTTTCCTTCGTAGACACGCCGGGTAGGTTTGCGGGCTGCAGCGATCGCCTCCACAGCTGCACCCAAGAAGCCTCTAGCGGAGAGGGCTTGCCGCACAACCTCCAGGCGTGAAGTAGCAGGCGCTCCGGACACGGGTGAAAAAGTGTCTGCCTCGGTTGCTTGAGCATAGTGCGGGGCGTGGGCAGGCGCAGGGGAGGAGACATGGCGAGCGCGAGAAGGTCGGTGGTCCAGGCCCGGGACCACGCGAACGGTGCGACCAGTAGCAGGACTGCATTGGACTCCCGAAGTTTGCGGAGGACTTTGGGGACAAGGACCGTCGGGGGGTACGCATAAGCGATGAGACCATCCCAGGGAATCGAGAGGGCGTCGACCGCCCAGGCCAGCGGGTCCAGAATCGGGGAGACGAAAAGGGGAAGCTGGTGGTTCCACCTCGTGGCGAAAAAGGTCGATTAACGGGGTCTCCCAATGGGCGCAGATCATCCGGAAGATATCCTGTCGCAACGTCCATTCTGTGTGAAGCAACTGGCCGCGACGGGAGAGGGAGTCCGCTAACACATTGAGGTGACCGGGAATGTGTCGCGCCAGGAGAGAGATGTTGCGGTCTTCGGCCCAGCGCATCAAACGGAAGATGAGCATGCAGAGGTCGGGGGAGCGGGTGCCGCCTTGTCTCTGGATGTAGGCAACCACTGTCGTGTTGTCGGAGAGGACGAGAAGCCGTTGGTTTCTGAGCTGGTCGTCCCAAACGACGAGGGCTTGCCAGACTGCCTGTAGCTCCAACCAATTGATGTGCTTGTCCGTGAACTCCGGAGGCCAGAGGCCGGACGTCGAGATGAACTGGGGAAACAGGAGAGCTCCCCACCCAGAGAGACTCGCGTCGACACACAGGGAGAGGTGCGGGGGAAGGGGAGGACAAGGGGACTCCCGAAGCCAACCAAGCAGTGTCGGTCCAGCGCAGCAGATGAGGGCGAACCAAGGGCGACACAGGGACCGGGGTGGTGAGGTCGCCTGAGGAGGGTCTCCAGAGGAGCAGGAGGTGTAGCTGCAGCGGATGGGTGTAGAGGCGACCTAGCGGGAGAAGCTCCGCCGCCGCGTTGACGAGTCCGAGTAGTTGAAGCCACACCCTGGCGGGAGCTGCTTCCTGCTAAGCTAACTGGCTGGCGAGGGAGGACAACTTCCGAATCCGAGAAGCCGGGAGGCGGACTACGTTGAGATCGGTGGCGAAATCCATCCCGAAATGTACGAATCGACGCGAGGGAGTGAGGTCCGACTTTCCGACGTTGAGGAGAAACCCCAGTCGTGACAACAGATGCATCAGCTTATCCCTGTCCACTTCCAAGGTGGTCTCGACGC
>BTPG01000004.1:125471440-125632949 GCA_036245525.1 Semisulcospira habei | reverse complement strand
GCCAAAATAGGGGAGGACAACACCGGATACGAAGAGGTGATGGGGAGACAGGGACTAGGCTCGGAGATGAGTGAGAACGGGGAGAGGTTTGTAGACTTTTGTGCTCTAAACCGACTTGTCATTGGAGGCAGCATCTTCCCACACAAAAGAATACACAAAGCAACTTGGGTCTCACCTGACCATACAACAGAGAACCAAATAGATCATATCTGCATTAGCAAGAAATTTAGAAGATCCCTTCAAGATGTTCGAGTGAGGAGGGGAGCAGATGTCGCCTCAGACCACCATCTGCTTACCTTAAGAATGAAGCTCAAGCTAAAGAAAAGCCGCACAGAGACAACAAGAAGACAGCGCTATAATGTAGGCCTCCTGAGAGAAACTGGAGTTAGAGAAGAGTTCAAACTGGTGCTGTCCAACCGGTTTCAAGCGCTACAGGAGCTAGTAAATGAAGAGGAGGCGGTCACCACAGAGCAGCAGTGGAAGGCAGTTAGAGAGGCGCTGAACTCAACCTGCAAAGACACTGTAGGGTTCAGGAAACACCACCACAAGGACTGGCTGTCGGCACAGACCTTGAAGAAGATAGAAGCGAGGAAGCAGAAGAAAGCAGCGGTCAACAACAGTCGCACGAGAGCAGCCAAAGTAAGGGCACAGGGGGAATACTCGGAAGCCAACCGCGAGGTGAAGAGGAGTATCAGGGCAGACAAGAGGGCCTACACAGACAGCCTGGCAGCAGAGGCAGAAAAGGCAGCAGGCAGCGGCAACATGAAACAGCTCTACGACATTACCAGAAGATTGTCGGGTAAGTATGGCCATACAGAAAGACCAGTAAAAGACAAAGAAGGCAAGCCTATTGCAGACAGAGCAGACCAACTCGACAGATGGGCCGAGTATTTTGAAGAGTTACTGAACAGACCTAGCCCACCCGACCCCCCAGACATCCAGCCGGCAGAGACCGACCTACCCATCAGCTGTGACAGACCCAGCCGGGAGGAGATCAGAAAAGCAGTGGCATTTTTGAAGAATGGCAAAGCAGCAGGGCCAGATGGCATCCCAGCGGAGTCTCTGAAAGCAGACCTAGAGACAACAGTGAGATGCTGTACCCACTGTTTGGAAAGATCTGGGAAGAGGAGGTGATGCCAGCTGACTGGAAGGAGGGGTACCTAATCAAGCTTCCCAAGAAAGGCGACCTCAGCAAGTGTTCCAACTACAGAGGAATCACCTTGCTGTCAGTACCAGGAAAGGTCTTCAACAGGATCATCCTAGAGAGAATGAAGAGCTCCGTTGACCCCCAGCTGAGAGACCAGCAAGCAGGATTCAGGAAGAACCGATCATGTACAGACCAGATCGCCACTCTCCCGCATCATCGTGGAACAGTCTCTGGAGTGGAGCTCCCCGCTGTACGTCAACTTTGTGGATTATGAGAAAGCATTTGACAGCGTGGACCGAGAGACTCTGTGGAAACTCCTACGACACTACGGTGTACCCACAAAGCTCGTCCGCCTGATCAAGAGCAGCTATGATGGCATGACATGTCGCGTGATCCACGAAGGGCAGTTCACCAGAGAGCTCCAGGTCAGAACTGGTGTCAGGCAGGGGTGTCTGCTGTCTCCGTTCCTCTTCCTACTGGCCATAGACTGGGTCATGAAGATGACCACAGAGCACAGACGAAGTGGAATACAGTGGACACTGTGGACACAGCTTGACGACCTCGATTTTGCAGATGACTTGGCATTACTGTCCCACACTCATCAACAAATGCAGGACAAGACCACGAGGCTTGCTGACATCTCGTCCCAAGTGGGCCTCACCATTCACAAACAGAAAACAAAGACAATGAGGCTGAACGCAACCAGGGAAGAACCAGTCTTGCTTGCCGGCACCCCCGTTGGAGGAGGTGGAGTCCTTCACCTATCTCGGGAGCATCATAGACAAAAAAGGCGGCACTGATGCAGATGTCAGAGCACGAATCGGTAAAGCCAGAGCAGCCTTTCTCCAGTTGAAAAAAGTGTGGAGTTCCAGAGTGCTGTCACAACACACCAAAGTCCGGATTTTCAACTCCAATGTAAAAGCAGTTCTCCTATATGGAGCAGAGACATGGAGATTGACAAAAACCACAGTCAACAGAGTACAGACCTTCATGAACAGTTGCCTTAGAAGAATTTTGAAAATCCACTGGCCAGAGAAGATCAGCAACGTCAGACTCTGGGAGAGAACAGAGCAGATAACAGCAGAGAATGAAATTGGCGAAGAAGATGGGGATGGATCGGTCACAGTCTGAGAAAGCCAGCTTCCAGTATCACTAGGCAGGCATTGTCATGGAACCCCCAGGGAAAGAGGAAAAGAGGTAGGCCGAGAAACTCCTGGCGTCGAGACCTCCAAGCAGACATCAAGAGACTGGGAACCACCTGGAGTAGAATCGAAGGAGAAGCACAGGACAGGAGTTGCTGGAGGTCTCTCGTCGACGGCCTATACCCGGGTAGGGGTGACAGGCGTAAGTAAGTAAGTATAACAGTGCTAGAGCAGAGCTTTCCAAACGTGAAAGGTGTTGTCTGACAACTGTGTGCCTATGAAGAAAATGATTTGATCTTGAAAGCTGAATGGAAGCATGTCGCAACTGTTAGAACATTTATATGTAACTCCAGAGGGGTTGTACAGTTGTTGGACTCCTTTACAGATGATTTTTGGGTGAATGTGTGTGATTTTGGACCCAACGATTCCAAGTTGAACCCCAATCACTGCTGAGAAAATTGAATACCGTCCAACTGCAAGAGGTATGGATCCTCATGAGCCCCCATGGTTGTGGGGGGGGGGGAGGGGGGGTCATGAGGATCTATGCCTCATGCTGACAGCACTTTGCATCCATGTTCCTTGGATGGCTAAGGCTCTGTGCCATTGAATTACAGTTTTCAAAAACACTCTGCGTCCATAGGCAGTGAAGGGATTAAAGCGCGCCAAACGTACTGAACTCTAATTTGAAATGAACTCAACCCTCTCTTTTTCTGATGGGACAAAACTTAACATTGTGAATGTTCAAATTATTTCTTGGTTCTTGTTTATATGCAGTACAAAAGGGAGGGCTGGGTTCATTGACTGTTCAGTTAAAACGCATAATATATTCAGCGTTAAGGTCCAAAATGACAGATATGCACACACTTAAGTAGAAAACGTCTTCAGGCCCACAACAGCCACAGTGGGCCCACTCACAGTTGTGCATGGGCCCACTGCGGCCATAATGGGCCCAAGGACCTTTGCTGGGCAGATGCCTACTGTTCTGAAGCAGCCATTGGCACCTCTCAGTTTTGGTATTTGGATGATTTTCGTGCAGGTCTGTATTTTGCACCTTACGGCTCAGATTGTAAGCTCCAAAATCACAGACAGCCTGTAAGGTCCAAAATGACAGACATCCACACGTGCAATGCCATTTTCTGCAGACAGATGCCTGCTGCCCCTAAGCAACCTTTGGCGTCGTCTTTCACATCCAGTGTTTCGAAAGATTGGAGTTGCAAAAGGACCCAAAAGACCATTGCCTTTACCTGTGGTGAGTGTGCTTTTTTTTAAACCCTGTCTCTGCCAGTGGATGCAGATCATGTTTCTGAAATTGTAGTGAAATCAACAACAAAGAGGAGCATTGATACAAAGTGGTGTCAGCAAGGGGCATCACTCCTCATGAGCCTCTGCAACTGCCCTGGATGGTGTCGGACTAACCTGGCACTACCCTTAAATTAATTATGTTCACTCCATCATGTTTGATCCATCTCTTGGAACTGGTATGTAGTTGTTAAGTGACGCCTCTAAAATTTAGGAAATGCAGCCTTGGTGTTAAATGGGTGAACTTACATTATCCATATATGTTCAGGGATGTGAATCGTCTGCGAAAACGCGGGATTCCGCGGGGAAAAAAATTTGTCTGCGAAATTGAAAAGGTGTCTCTGCGAAAAAAACGTCGTGGGTAGCAAAACGAGCAAAGCACCGGTTTTACTCTGCGGGCTGGCAGGATATGCCGCAACAGGCTGCGTTCACGGCACCCAATGGTCACCCACTCAGTGTGCCGCACGCTGCGCAGTAACCTAGGCGGGCAGACGCACTCTGAAAGAAGCCATTCTTCCGGTCGAGTACATTCTTTCATTGTGTTGATCAGCATGGCTTGCGTGACTCGTGTTGTGAATCGTGGCGGCAAATTTGACGATTCAAGCAGTGCTAAGAAGTGGAGATGGGACTGGATATCGGCCGAAGTAAAGTTAAACAGTCGCAGGTCCAACGCCAAGGGGAGGGAGAGGGCTGTGGGGTGGTGGGTGGGTGATTGCCAAGTTTTTTGTTGTCTGAAAAACTAATTTCTGGCCCAGCGCCTGATGACGGCATCATGTTTGTTCAGGACCCTCCTTTTCCCTCTTTAGCACCAGCCAGCAGTCATTGGCACTGTCCGTCCCTGAGAGCAAGCTTCGTCTTTTTCTTTTGTTTTATTACTGAGCTGGCAAACCGCAGGTAGTGCTTTGAAATATCTGAACTAATAATTTTTTAATGAAAAATTTAGGCTAACTGAACTGATAGATTCGATGACGGTACACAACGTGACACCAAATTTTGAAACAATATTTCTAGAGATCGTGGATTTGTTTCTTCAAAAACATTACCGATGACATGGCTTTATGGAAGTGTCTACTACTTACTCAAAAACTTAAGAACCCGTTGTGTTACCACACAACCCGGGAGGCACTTGGGGATCCCCGAGAGGGGCCGAGAGTTGTCTCCTGTTACTGCCCATCCGGTTCCGAGTCATGAGGTGACTAACCAGTCAGTTTACTTAGGCTCACACTGTTCAGACGTGTTTGCTGTAGCCTACGGACTTTGAAACTTTCGACCAGTTCGCCGGTCTTCCAGACACTTGGCTTCTTGTTCGACTTCTGCTTCGTCGGCCCTACCTGTGCCCTGTGTGGGTCTGCTGGTCCCCTCATTGTTAGCTGCTGCCCTCTCCTGCGTCTTGGGTTGTGGGGCTGCTCGGTGAGCTTTGCTGGGACTTCGCCCGCGTTCGCCCCGTGGGTGTTATGGACGTTTCTTTCCCCGTTCCCGCTCCGGCGGAAAGGTAAGGTAGCTGGGTTGGCCCTCAGCCGGCTCCCGGGCTGGGCGCCGGTTCGTGCAGAAATGAAGACAGTCTTCATCTTCGCTGTAACTTTCGCGCCAAAATCTCCCCTTAGCTTGGCGGGGCCACGTGCCCGCGCTCACTCACCTTTCAAATGACTGGTGTAACAAGATTTGGCGCTTGCTTGCTGGCTTGTACCTTGTGTGTTTTGTGGGGATATGTTATGCGTCCATGGCTCGCTTAGCTTGGCGGGGCCCCTCGTGCCCGCGCCCTGTTGCCATTGCGTTGATAAATGTTGCTGTGCCAGACACTTGCTTCATGCCTGTACCTGTCCTGAAATGCTTGACTTTTGTTGTACATAATGCGTCGTATGCTCGCCTTAGCTTGGCGGGGCCCCACGTGCCCGCACCCTGTCGCCATTACGTTGGTAATGTTACTGTACCAGACGCTTGCTTCATGCCTGTACCTGTCGTGACATGCTTGAGTTTTGTTGTACATGATGCGTCGTATGCTCACCTTAGCTTGGCGGGGCCCCACGTGCCTGCACCCTGTCGCCATTATGTTGGTAATGTTACTGTGCCAGACGCTTGCTTCATGCCTGTACCTGTCGTGATATGCTTGAGTTTTGTTGTACATGATGCGTCGTACGCTCACCTTAGCTTGGCGGGGCCCCCCGTGCCCACGCCCACTATGCTCTCCAGACCAAAAGGGTGACTGCCAAGCGTGTGGAATGCAGGGAGGTACCCAACAGAAAAAAACAAGTTTGGAAAAGACGGGTTCAACACAATTATTAATATTTCGGGTATATACCCTTTGGCAAAATCTGCAAACAGAGAGATTAGCTGAGACTGGTCTTCATTCGCAGACGGAATGTCGCAAAGGTAGTATGCTTGCCTTAGCTTGGCGGGGCCCCCCGTGCCCGCGCCCACTAGCTTACGGGGATGGATTTATTTCATCAAAAACATTACCGATGACATGACAAATGGGAGTGTCTACTTCTTGCTCAATTCTAGCCTACGAACCCGTTGTGTTACCACACAACCCGGGAGGCACTCGGGGAACCCCCAGAGGGGCCGAGAGTTGTCTCCCGATCCTGCCTATCCGGTTCCGAGTCACCTGACTCGCCAGTCAGCTACGTAGGCTCACGACCTTCGGACATGTTCTCTAGCCTCTCGCACTTGGTGTTTCGACCGGCCGGTCTTAGGTGCTTTCGGCTCGGTGTGACTTCTTCAAATCTTCGCTTCACTTCGGCTTCGCTGCGCCTCCTTCGTTGGCTTGGCTTCCTCTGCTACTGGGGTTGGCTCTGCTTGGCGGGCCTGCTCGTCGCCTGGTCGTTCGTTCGTGGCGTCATGGACGTCTCTTCCCCCGCTCCCGCTCAGGCAGAGAGGTATGGTAGTTAGTTGCACACTTGACCGGTTCCCGGGCGGGGTACCGGCTGAGCCTTTGGCTTCTACGTTTTGCTGCTTTGCCTGTTGACTTTGGGGGACTGGTTATGGAGCTGGAACTCTTAGCTGGCGGGGCCCTGGCGCCCTCGCCCTGCCCCTGGTTCCTGGGGTGGGGAATTGTTTTACTTATTCCCCGGGCACTTTCGAGGAGCCTTGTGTGTGTTGCGGCGCTGCGTTCTTAGCTTGGTGCGGGCCCCTCGTGCTCGCGCTTCCTCGCTCTCGCTGGTTAGCCGCTCCGGCTCTTGGCTTACGTTCAAATCCCCAGCTTTGCTTGTGTATTGATATGTTGCAGGGAGGTTCTCGCTCTCTCCAGCCTTCGAGCGACGCGAGACCCTACCCTTGTGGCGCAGCCCTGTGATTCTGATTCTTATTTGCGGTGCGCCATCCTTGATAGGACGGCCTACCCGGGATCTCTCTCTTTTCTCCTCCTCCCCGTTGTTGGTTGTTGTTGAAGAGAGATCCGGGTAGGCCCGTCCTATCAAGGATGGCGCACCGCAAATAAGAATCAGAATCACAGGGCTGCGCCACAAGGGTAGGGTCTCGCGTCGCTCGAAGGCTGGAGAGAGCGAGAACCTCCCTGCAACATATCAATACACAAGCAAAGCTGGGGATTTGAACGTAAGCCAAGAGCCGGAGCGGCTAACCAGCGAGAGCGAGGAAGCGCGAGCACGAGGGGCCCGCACCAAGCTAAGAACGCAGCGCCGCAACACACCACAAGGCTCCTCGAAAGTGCCCGGGGAATAAGTAAAAACAATTCCCCACCCCAGGAACCAGGGGCAGGGCGAGGGCGCCAGGGCCCCGCCAGCTAAGAGTTCCAGCTCCATAACCAGTCCCCCAAAGTCAACAGGCAAAGCAGCAAAACGTAGAAGCCAAAGGCTCAGCCGGTACCCCGCCCGGGAACCGGTCAAGTGTGCAACTAACTACCATACCTCTCTGCCTGAGCAGGAGCGGGGGAAGAGACGTCCATGACGCCACGAACGAACGACCAGGCGACGAGCAGGCCCGCCAAGCAGAGCCAACCCCAGTAGCAGAGGGAAGCCAAGCCAACGAAGGAGGCGCAGCGAAGCCGAAGTGAAGCGAAGATTTGAAGAAGTCACACCGAGCCGAAAGCACCTAAGGACCGGCCGGTCGAAACACCAAGTGCGAGAGGCTAGAGAACATGTCCGAAGGTCGTGAGCCTACGTAGCTGACTGGCGAGTCAGGTGACTCGGAACCGGATAGGCAGGATCGGGAGACAACTCTCGGCCCCTCTGGGGGTTCCCCGAGTGCCTCCCGGGTTGTGTGGTAACACAACGGGTTCGTAGGCTAGAATTGAGCAAGTAGTAGACACTCCCATTTGTCATGTCATCGGTAATGTTTTTGATGAAATAAATCCATCCCCGTAAGCTAGTGGGCGCGGGCACGGGGGGCCCCGCCAAGCTAAGGCAAGCATACTACCTTTGCGACATTCCGTCTGCGAATGAAGACCAGTCTCAGCTAATCTCTCTGTTTGCAGATTTTGCCAAAGGGTATATACCCGAAATATTAATAATTGTGTTGAACCCGTCTTTTCCAAACTTGTTTTTTTCTGTTGGGTACCTCCCTGCATTCCACACGCTTGGCAGTCACCCTTTTGGTCTGGAGAGCATAGTGGGCGTGGGCACGGGGGGCCCCGCCAAGCTAAGGTGAGCGTACGACGCATCATGTACAACAAAACTCAAGCATGTCACGACAGGTACAGGCATGAAGCAAGCGTCTGGCACAGTAACATTACCAACATAATGGCGACAGGGTGCAGGCACGTGGGGCCCCGCCAAGCTAAGGTGAGCATACGACGCATCATGTACAACAAAACTCAAGCATGTCACGACAGGTACAGGCATGAAGCAAGCGTCTGGTACAGTAACATTACCAACGTAATGGCGACAGGGTGCGGGCACGTGGGGCCCCGCCAAGCTAAGGCGAGCATACGACGCATTATGTACAACAAAAGTCAAGCATTTCAGGACAGGTACAGGCATGAAGCAAGTGTCTGGCACAGCAACATTTATCAACGCAATGGCAACAGGGCGCGGGCACGAGGGGCCCCGCCAAGCTAAGCGAGCCATGGACGCATAACATATCCCCACAAAACACACAAGGTACAAGCCAGCAAGCAAGCGCCAAATCTTGTTACACCAGTCATTTGAAAGGTGAGTGAGCGCGGGCACGTGGCCCCGCCAAGCTAAGGGGAGATTTTGGCGCGAAAGTTACAGCGAAGATGAAGACTGTCTTCATTTCTGCACGAACCGGCGCCCAGCCCGGGAGCCGGCTGAGGGCCAACCCAGCTACCTTACCTTTCCGCCGGAGCGGGGAACGGGGAGAAGAAACGTCCATAAACACCCACGGGGCGAACGCGGGCGAAGTCCCAGCAAAGCTCACCGAGCAGCCCCACAACCCAAGACGCAGGAGAGGGCAGCAGCTAACAATGAGGGGACCAGCAGACCCACACAGGGCACAGGTAGGGCCGACGAAGCAGAAGTCGAACAAGAAGCCAAGTGTCTGGAAGACCGGCGAACTGGTCGAAAGTTTCAAAGTCCGTAGGCTACAGCAAACACGTCTGAACGGTGTGAGCCTAAGTAAACTGACTGGTTAGTCACCTCATGACTCGGAACCGGATGGGCAGTAACAGGAGACAACTCTCGGCCCCTCTCGGGGATCCCCAAGTGCCTCCCGGGTTGTGTGGTAACACAACGGGTTCTTAAGTTTTTGAGTAAGTAGTAGACACTTCCATAAAGCCATGTCATCGGTAATGTTTTTGAAGAAAACAAATCCACGATCTCTAGAAATATTGTTTCAAAATTTGGTGTCACGTTGTGTACCGTCATCGAATCTATCAGTTCAGTTAGCCTAAATTTTTCATTAAAAAATTATTAGTTCAGATATTTCAAAGCACTACCTGCGGTTTGCCAGCTCAGTAATAAAACAAAAGAAAAAGACGAAGCTTGCTCTCAGGGACGGACAGTGCCAATGACTGCTGGCTGGTGCTAAAGAGGGAAAAGGAGGGTCCTGAACAAACATGATGCCGTCATCAGGCGCTGGGCCAGAAATTAGTTTTTCAGACAACAAAAAACTTGGCAATCACCCACCCACCACCCCACAGCCCTCTCCCTCCCCTTGGCGTTGGACCTGCGACTGTTTAACTTTACTTCGGCCGATATCCAGTCCCATCTCCACTTCTTAGCACTGCTTGAATCGTCAAATTTGCCGCCCACGATTCACAACACGAGTCACGCAAGCCATGCTGATCAACACAATGAAAGAATGTACTCGACCGGAAGAATGGCTTCTTTCAGAGTGCGTCTGCCCGCCTAGGTTACTGCGCAGCGTGCGGCACACTGAGTGGGTGACCATTGGGTGCCGTGAACGCAGCCTGTTGCGGCATATCCTGCCAGCCCGCAGAGTAAAACCGGTGCTTTGCTCGTTTTGCTACCCACGACGTTTTTTTCGCAGAGACACCTTTTCAATTTCGCAGACAAATTTTTTTCCCCGCGGAATCCCGCGTTTTCGCAGACGATTCACATCCCTGAACATATATGGATAATGTAAGTTCACCCATTTAACACCAAGGCTGCATTTCCTAAATTTTAGAGGAGTCACTTAACAACTACATACCAGTTCCAAGAGATGGATCAAACATGATGGAGTGAACATAATTAATTTAAGGGTAGTGCCAGGTTAGTCCGACACCATCCAGGGCAGTTGCAGAGGCTCATGAGGAGTGATGCCCCTTGCTGACACCACTTTGTATCAATGCTCCTCTTTGTTGTTGATTTCACTACAATTTCAGAAACATGATCTGCATCCACTGGCAGAGACAGGGTTTAAAAAAAAGCACACTCACCACAGGTAAAGGCAATGGTCTTTTGGGTCCTTTTGCAACTCCAATCTTTCGAACACTGGATGTGAAAGACGACGCCAAAGGTTGCTTAGGGGCAGCAGGCATCTGTCTGCAGAAAATGGCATTGCACGTGTGGATGTCTGTCATTTTGGACCTTACAGGCTGTCTGTGATTTTGGAGCTTACAATCTGAGCCGTAAGGTGCAAAATACAGACCTGCACGAAAATCATCCAAATACCAAAACTGAGAGGTGCCAATGGCTGCTTCAGAACAGTAGGCATCTGCCCAGCAAAGGTCCTTGGGCCCATTATGGCCGCAGTGGGCCCATGCACAACTGTGAGTGGGCCCACTGTGGCTGTTGTGGGCCTGAAGACGTTTTCTACTTAAGTGTGTGCATATCTGTCATTTTGGACCTTAACGCTGAATATATTATGCGTTTTAACTGAACAGTCAATGAACCCAGCCCTCCCTTTTGTACTGCATATAAACAAGAACCAAGAAATAATTTGAACATTCACAATGTTAAGTTTTGTCCCATCAGAAAAAGAGAGGGTTGAGTTCATTCAAATTAGAGTTCAGTACGTTTGGCGCGCTTTAATCCCTTCACTGCCTATGGACGCAGAGTGTTTTTGAAAACTGTAATTCAATGGCACAGAGCCTTAGCCATCCAAGGAACATGGATGCAAAGTGCTGTCATCATGAGGCATAGATCCTCATGACCCCCCTCCCCCACCCCCCCCCACCTCCCCCAACCATGGGGGCTCATGAGGATCCATACCTCTTGCAGTTGGACGGTATTCAATTTTCTCAGCAGTGATTGGGGTTCAACTTGGAATCGTTGGGTCCAAAATCACACACATTCCCCCAAAAATCATCTGTAAAGGAGTCCAACAACTGTACAACCCCTCTGGAGTTACATATAAATGTTCTAACAGTTGCGACATGCTTCCATTCATCTTTCAAGATCAAATCATTTTCTTCATAGGCACACAGTTGTCAGACAACACCTTTCACGTTTGGAAAGCTCTGCTCTAGCACTGTTATACTTGGACAGAAATTGAGAGGCTTACTTTTTAAGTTCCGGTAAAGTGGCTGGCTTGGCTATATTGACAAGCCGCCTCAGCCGCTGTTCTTCTGTTCGCAACGTCAAAAGTTCTCGCTTTAGGCTCAGTCGTGTTTTGGTATCCATCACTCCCGCTTTGATGGCCGTCATGTATGCATCCAGAGCATCTTCTTCCTCGTTTGCTGAAGCCTCCATCTCTATGGAAAAGACATCAAGATAAGATAGAAATTTATTGCCATATATGTAAAAATACATGAGGAAATCATCTTGGTGCTGTGCAACTTAAAAACAAGAACATAAAACACATCAAACTATAATTAAGCTGCTCACTTGCACACAAACTGATGTTTAAAGTGTGGAACCATAGCGCTCCAGAATATCTGACAGAGCTGTTTAAAAAATCAGATACCTGCTATGGGAATATGAGGGGTCTTTATATTGTTCCAAAACCCCAAATAGAGATATTTAAATCTACTTTGTCATTTGCGGGTTCCACACTGTGGAACTCACTCCCACATCACGTTAAAGCCACTCCAACATTATCTCGTTTCAAGACAAGTCTATATAGAATTAGATACCTGACATCAGCCAAATAACAATATCTAGTTAAACGTAGACATACAAATGTACGTGTATATTCTAACAATCATGTGTATGTGCGTGCGCGCGTGTGTGTGTGGACGCGCGTGCGAGTGTGTTTGTGCGTGTATGCATGTTTGTGTTTAGTGGACTATATATTTTGTATCACTGTGCTTTTATGTCCCTGTTTTATGTATATTTTCTACTTAGTCGTAGTTGTAGCAACGGCAGGTACGAAAAATGACATAGTCACTGACTGTGTTAATATCTTCACCGTTATAAAATAAAGATTCACTGATTCACACACACACACACAATCACATACACCCGCAAACGTTAATAACTATTGTGGTCTAAACGTAAAGGCAATAAACACGATTTCACAGTGACACAAATCACAGAAGACATATCACAATACAAAATACGTCACTTGCATCACAGATGAAATAATTGATTGTACATTGCTTAACGTCCCGACAGCAACAAGGCTTTCTCAGGACGTGCCTGCACTGCTTGTGAAAAAGAAAAACTAAACAGAACATTGAATGTATGTCGCCAGCCGGTCAAATACGTTAAATAAACCTAACACATGGGGCCTAAATAAAGCTATGACCATTTAGCAACACACATCCAATATCAAGAGCTACAGGCAGTGCAGACAGTAGGGAGAGTTTTAAAAAGGCAAATACAGGTGAATGGACAAAGGGTAGACAGAAACACATGCCCCAGAATAGAGAGAAAAACTCACCCTGTGGGGCTGACCAGGGTGACCCTGGGAACTAAAAAGTACTTAACCCCACCCAAGTCCCCCAGGGCAGACCCGGGTGGGGGCACAGATGAAATAGTATGCGGACAGCTGGACATGACTGTATATACATTATAGTAAACAGTGGGACAGATGGATCTGGTTTGGCGTTTGTTTGCATCATTAAAAGTCTGGACTTGAAGCACTTATAATATTCTGTTGAAACTATACTATGCACAATAAGTTAACCCATTTAGCCCCAATGCCCTACAGAGGGAGATGTATTGTCTATGATAATTCAAGGATAGTGCTAGATAAGCTTGGCGCCTGAAGGTGGCAAGCTAATCTAGCAGTACCCTTGAATTATCATGGTCAATACATCTCCCCCAGCTGGCACATGGTCGTTCAGTGATGCCTCAAAAATTTGGGAAATGTGGCTGTGGGGTTATATGGGTTAAGGGTCACAATGAAAAACATTCTGAAATAACAAAAAGATGAGGATTTCACCCCAAAGTCTACCGTATCGTTTGGAGCTCACATGCGTTTTTCTTTTAGGAACATTCAGAGTTGTTCATATTTTTTAAGCTTACCCTTCTGATCCATTTCCCTCCCCTCTAAGCCATCCTCTGATTAACAGTCCAGACCTGCCTACCCCCTTTTTGCAAATTTGGGGAACCATCAAGGCCAAAATGTGGGAGTTGACATCAAAATTCACTGATCGCACAAAGAAAAAGAAAACGTTGCACATCGTAGGCGCCACTATGTTTGCAGTGGAAATGGTGGTCGCATGTTCTGCAAAAAGCAAAATCGTCATATCTTGACGCAGCAATAATGAACGATCATCGTTCCGTGTACGATAAACTAAAGCAAGTTATGAGCAGGGCTTCTGTTTTCACAACAGGTTAAAGGGTCTGCAGACCCGCAGGTATAAATTTTAGAGGGTACACAGACCCCCATCAGAGCATAATAGAGGGTCCGCACATTTATTTAAGAAAAACTGCATCATCTGTATGTTTTTTAAAAAAATAAATTAACTCATTTCGCTCTCTCCTCTTTAAATTTGTTGTGACAGTGTGTGTGTGTATGTGTCTTTTCCATGATACCAATTTTTTAACAGTGTTGAGCTATCGTGCAAAAGCCTGTCTCCCTCTCCATCTCACACAGAAAAACACATAATGTATTTATCTGTATGATCATTTGATAATGTATTGTAACAGAGAATATAGTCTTTTCTGCTGAATGCAGATTGACAACCGAAGTCTGACTTGTCTAAACTTGTGTGTGTGTGTGTGTGTGTGTGTGTGTGTGTGTGTGTGTGTGTGTGTGTGTGTACTAATGTACATAAAAGTTGGTTTCAACCCATTTAACCCGAAAGATGTATTTCTCCAATTTTAGAGCTTTTGCCTATTACCTGTGTACCAAAAGATGGATCAACCATGATTAAAAAACTGACAAACTTATTTCTGTTCAAATTTCTGGACTTGCTTTTTGAGTTCGCCTCCATTCACATTGGGAATGTCATCCGTGTGCCGTCATGCTTTAGCCATGGAAATACACGCAGCCATGAACTCTGAACTGAAAACGTGCCACACACGGCCCAGGGGTATCATTTCTGGTATTGTCGCTTGACCATGGAGACGGCGGTGTCGAAGTGCAACTTTCTTCTAAGCGATTATCACGATCAGACGGTGCCAGATTGAAGAATCCGAAGCGTTTCAGCTTCATTTGCTTTTTCTCCGCCATTTACAACTTCGTTCAAGATCGAAAGTGAAACGCGGCAAGATGCGGTATCCCATAATAGTATGAATGGTGACATCACAGCAGGTAACGCGTTCAACATGTAGCGTGCACTTTGTAATAACATGCTGACACCACATGTAAGCTAACAGTTTGCCCGTCCAGTTACACTCACACGGACCCCGGAGTCGGGGTGATTCTGAACGCAGCTGCGATCAAGCGAGCAGCTAAACGAACCAAATACTCGTCACTAAAAATTAGAATGACTGTCACCTACCTCTGTTAGGTTATGCACGGTGGCACAAGGATGATGTGTCTCAGATGCAGATGCACTGAATTTTAGTGCGTACCCCTCGTTACATTTTCAGTACGTTACATTTTCAGTACGTGCTTTTGAGTTTTAATGCGTCATAGACACACTAAAACGGAAGCCCTCCATGAGCTTCAGCTTTTTCTTCTTTCCATCGTCAGTTGTTGTGTCTTTCTGCTTATACATGACGCCGGCAGAGCACGCAACATGAGGCTGAGCGAATACACATGTACGAGTAAATCTGGCGGACGGAAGTCTCGCGTTGTCTCACTTGAAGACTGAGAACGGTCGATGAAGACCGCGAAGACTGAATAATTATAAAGCGCAAACAACGTGCAAAAACACATCTCGGCGATTTTGAGGGATTATGACTTGTCACACTGCGTGAATCAGGATCGAAATGGGGGAATGTGTGAATCGGGTCTGAAATGGGGGGAAATCACACAAATTCCGTGATGGTAGGCAGGTCTGCAACACACACGCCGGTGCACACAAATAAAGACGGACACACAGCGCTCCTAGCCATTAGTATGCTCTGTGGGCTGGAGTAGCGACAGGAATTCTGAAAAAGAAAAATAGCACGAGCAAAATGACGTCACTATAAGCTTCACATCATGGCATCACTGGTCTCACAACGCCGTGCACACTGTGATAAATTGGATGTTTCACGTCACTCATCCGAAAGGCATGCTCTTCCAGAGCTGACTGTTTTGTTCCAAACAGCCTCTTCCAGGGCTGACTGTTTGATGGGAGTAAAAAGTGGCTCCAAAACTTGCAAAAATGAGTTAATTGTTATTGAAAAAGTTGAATAGGTACAACGCTGGATTACGAACGGCATGGCAATGGCACACACAAACAGCAGAATGGCACACACAAACACACGGCACTTCCTACCGGTTATACGTTCTATGGGCTGACGTAACCACAGCCATTTTGAAGAATAAGGTGGAATGGCCCATGCCCACAAAGCCTCTTCTGTATGAGCTTGCATGCATATTCCACACCTTTCCCACAATATGTTCGCAAATATCCTACAAAAATAAAGGAAGGACTGAGAACATCGCGCCAGCTCATGCACATGTAAAACACTGATGTGCTGGTGATTTGCGTCAATTTCAGGAACATTGTGTAAAACACTGACGTGTTTGGTGCTTTAACGTCACCGTCTGATTCTTTTGATGAAATCAAGGAGTCTTACTTCTGACATTTTTTCCGCATTGAACTTTTATTTTCGAAAAAGTTGAAGAGGTACAAAGCTGGCGAACGAACTCATCCAATGTCTTTCTACAAACTAGCCATATCCAAAATTTCAAGTGCATATAATTAAAATTGAGAACTCCAATCTGGGTCAACCGACTTCTATAAACGGTCTTTTATGTCTTCAAAGAGACATCCAATTAAAATATGCTCGGAGGCTCTCTTAAGGCTTCCCTACATGGAGAAATGAAATACACAAGAAACGAAACATTTTCATTGTATCGAAATACCTCCGCACACGCAGAAACGCCATGAAAATTCATTTTGATTGGTACAGGGGAGGTAACTCTTCACCGACACATGCTCTGGTTTGTTTCGGTGGATATCAGGTCATATTTCTTACTGACGCTTAAAAACTAAACATGTAAGACATGTGTGCCTTCGCATGCGCAATTAAAGTGAATCTCCGACCATATCCAATAAACTTAAGCACTTTTGAATGCGTAAACAGGGATGGTTCAAGTGAATCAAGGATGCCGCCGTCTCGAAGCGATAGCCGCCATTTTGTAGGCTTCGCAGAGCAGCCAACGAAAGTGGGGTTCAGAAAACTGAACTAAAATCATATTTTGGTGGTGCTTTAGTGATGATACTTTATTGATCCCATTTCGAAAATGATCCCCCAGCTTAAATCTTACAGAATCGTGCGTCACATTATGCATTTTTAGCCATAATGGACCTGACTCCACGGCATCGCTTTACTCAGTGTTTTGGCTTGAATGATGTCAGATTTAGCATGTGACCGAGCGGACGACGCTGATTGGTTTGATTGATTGTACATTGCTTAACGTCCCGACAGCAACAAGGCTTTCTCAGGACGTGCCTGCACTGCTTGTGAAAAAAAAAAAAAACAACAGAACATTGAATGTATGTCGCCAGCCGGTCAAACACATTAAATAAACCTAACACATGGGGCCTAAATAAAGCTAAGACCATTTAGCAACACACATCCAATATCAAGAGCTACAGGCAGTGCAGACAGTAGGGAGAGTTTAAAAAAGGCAAATACAGGTGAATGGACCTCGGGTAGACAGAAACACATGCCCCAGAATAGAGAGAAAACCCCACCCTGTGGGGCTGACCAGGGTGACCCTGGGAACTAAAAAATACCTAACCCCACCCAAGTCCCCCAGGGCAGACCCGGGTGGGGTCGACGCTGATTGGGCAACGGGTAGAAATGTTTCGGCGAAATGTTTCGCGAATAGAAACAGGTTCTATTGCTCGAAATGTACCATTTGTGCCATCTTGTCTTTGTGCAACCTACCTCGTGTTTTCGCTCCCAGTGTTTAGTGGTTTTTCGTTGGATGTACTGTGTTTCGTGTGCTGAAAGTCTGCTGAGTATCGTATAAGAGTGCGCTGATGAGGATTATGCTTGTGTTTCGTCGGACCTGGTTGCTGTTTGAGTGGTATCGTATTGAATTGTGTCTGTCATTTGAATTTTTGTTTACGTCGCCATTTTGTTTCTTCCGCAGCGTGGGTTTCGCCGGGCCTTTCCGCGCCCTGTTTTTCATGTGCTGCGTGCTAGTGTGTGATATGTTTACTGTGTGAGTCTGTTTGCCACCCGTTGTTGCATCTGCTGCTTGGTTGTTGTAGATTCGTTCGTGTTCCCACCGTTCTATAGGTTTACGTGTGCTCTCTCGTCGACATCTCGCCCTCCCCACTTTCGGCGCCATTGCCCGATCTCGCCGCTGACCGACCGGAAATCAGGTCGCTCCCCTACCACACCGCTCACACATACACCGGCACACACACACACACACACACACACACACACACACACACACACACACACACACACGCACGCACGCACGCACGCACGCACGCACGCACGCACGCACGCACGCACACACACACACCCTACTGAACCCTCTTCTCGCCTTCCTCTTTCTTGTCCTCACAAACAATCATGCTCATCAAATACACACGCCAACAACTGCTATCTCTACGTCGCCACGCCACCTACTGCCCGGCCGGTGTCGCTGACAGTGTTTCAGATGCCTTACGCGGCATCCGATCGCGAAAGAGAGGCCACAGAGGCGGAATTAGCAAAAGGCGGGACTCACCACCACAAACACACACTTCTTCCCCTTTTCCTATGCCCTCCCACCCCTTCCGCCTCCCCCTGCCTCCTCGATTTCTCCACCTCCCTTCCTTCTTCTCCCATTTCCTTTCCTCTCTTGCTCATCTACTGCTCCCTGCTTTCCTTGGCCACCCCCTCCCCCGCCCTCCTCTCCCCTCACCCCCTTCTCCTTCGCCTGCTTTTTCCTCCTCGTCCCCTCTCGCCCCTTTCTCCTCCCCTTCGCCCTCTCCCTCCCTCTACCTCAGCTTTCCTACTCCCCTTCCGCCTCCTCTTCCCCTCACCTTTCTCTCGCATCCTCTCTCTCTTGGCCGGTTCTCCTTCCCCGTCTTTTCCTCCTCCCCCCTCTCCCCCTCCATCCCCCTCCATCCTCTTTCCCCCCTCCCCACCCTCCTCTTCCTTTGTCCTCTTCTTCGTCCGTTTCTTCTCCATCTTCCTCTTCTGGCTCATCCAACCTAAAACTGTGTCTATTCAATGCACAGTCTGTCTGCAAAGATGGCAAAGCCGACGTGATTTCAGATTTCATCCTAGACAATGACCTAGATGTTGTCGTGATCACCGAAACGTGGCTCCGCTCAGCTGGCGATGAACCCATCATCGCCAGTGTCACTCCGAGTGGCTACCGCCTGGCCTCCTTCCCGCGTGCTTCCAGAGGGGGTGGCATTGCCATCATCTACAGGGACTGTCTCTCAACTCACCTCTCCTTCTCTCAGTCTCTCCCTTTTGCTCATCCCTCCTTTGAATCTGTCGAGGCCGTAGCAACACTCCCTGGCCAGTCCCTCATCTTCTCATGTATCTATCGCCCCCCTCCAAGCTCTCAAAACAAACTCACAAACTCCATGTTTCTCACCGAGTTCGATCTCCTCCTCGACCACTACAGCACACGACCCGGAAAACACATCCTTCTTGGTGATTTTATCTTCCACTTCGACAAACCCGACCACCCCGACACAAAACGCCTTTGCACATCACTTTCTAACCACAATCTTACACAGCACATCACTAAACCCACCCACCGACTCGGCCACACCCTCGACTGGATCATCACCCGCACCTCCGATCAACTCTTCCTCGACTCTGACACCTCCTCTGTGCTTCCCTCCGACCACCTCGCTATTCTCGTCGCCCTCAACCTATCTCCCCCAAAAAAGCCCAAGCTCTTTGTCTCTCGTCGCAAACTAAAATCTGTCAACCGAGAGAACTTTTTCGACGAAGCTGTCGACCTTCTCTTGGACCCCGCCTCCTCTCCCGATCTTGCATCTCATTTTGATTCCTCCCTTCGAAAACTTCTAGACACCCATGCCCCTGTCACCACCTGCTCCATACCCAACCGACTCCCCTCCCCCTGGCTCACTGACGACATAGCCGAGGCCAAGCGCGAGTGTCGACAAGCGGAACGCCGCTGGCGCTCATCCGACCTCACCGTTCACAGAGAGATCTTCCAAACCACCAGATCCAAAGTCTGCAGAATGATCTCCGACTCCAAACGCAAACACCTTCAAAACAAAATCCTGGAATCCACTTCTTCCAAAACCCTCTACGCTACCATGAACACACTCCTAGGCACTTCTAAAGACTCTCCTCTTCCCAACACACACAGCAAAGAAGAACTTCCGTCCGCCTTTTCCTCCTATTTCTCCGACAAAATCCAAACTCTGCGCAACACACTCGACGCTCTGCCTTCTTCGCCTTGCCTCCCTGACACCCCCTTTTCCGGCACTCCCCTCTCGTCCTTCCGCCCCGTCTCTCAGGATGAAGTCCTCAAGACATAAAGTCCATGCCTTTCAAAACCTGCGAACTAGACCCCCTCCCAGCTTCCCTCTACCAGGACGGCCTCCCAAAACTTTTGCCCTTCATTACGGACATCATCAACACATCTCTAGAAAATGGCTCCGTCCCCGATATCTTCAAGTCCGCCATCGTCCGTCCTCTCCTAAAAAAACACAACCTCGACCCAAACGAACTCAAGAACTACCGCCCAGTCTCCAGTCTCTCTTTCCTGTCCAAGCTTCTTGAGAAGGTCGTCCTCAACCAACTCAACCTCCACCTCGCCGACAACAACCTCCTCAGTCCCTTCCAGTCTGCCTATCGCAAACATCACAGCACTGAAACTGCCCTTCTACATATCCTAAACGACCTGCTTCTCTCCACTGACTCGGGCAACATCTCCCTTCTTACGCTACTCGATCTCTCTGCCGCCTTCGACACCATAGACCACTCTATCCTCCTCCACCGCTTCCACCACTCCTTTGGCATCACTGACTCTGCTCACTCCTGGTTTCTCTCCTACCTCTCCGACAGACAGCAGTCCGTCACCATCGACGGCGTCTCCTCCAACCCAGTCAGGCTCTCCTGCGGCGTTCCTCAGGGGTCCGTCCTGGGCCCGGTCCTTTTTACACTCTACATCTCCCCACTGTCCAACATCATCCAGTCTCACCACATACACCACCACCTCTACGCTGACGACTCACAACTACTAGACAAAGACAAACTCGACAACACTCAGACACTACTGACTCGCACGGCTGACTGCTATGAGGACGTGAAAAACTGGATGACAGCAAACAAGCTCAAACTGAACGATGACAAAACGGAAGCCATGCTGGTAGGCACTCGCCAGAAACTTTCCCAGCTCTCTCCCTCTCTCCACCTTCAACTCGACAGCACCCCCATCTCCCTCTCTGACTCGGTCAAGAACCTTGGCGTTATCCTCGATTCCTCTCTTTCCATGACCAGCTTCGTCTCCGCCACGGCCCAGGCATGTTATTTCCACCTCCGCCGCATCAGTCAGATCAGAAAATACCTCACTACCGAAGCTGCCACCAAACTCGCTGTCTCTCTCATCTTATCTCACATCGACTACTGCAACTCTCTCCTTTCTGGCCTTCCTCACTCTACCACTCTCACTCTCCAGCGTGTCCAGAACAATGCTGCCCGCCTCGTCCTCAGAAAGAAAAAATCCGACCACATCACTCCCCTGCTCAAGCTCCTTCACTGGCTCCCCATCCCCCAACGCATCCAATACAAGATTCTGTCTCTCTGCTACAAATCCCTGAACAACTACGCTCCTGCGTATCTCTCCAACTTACTTCACCCCTACACTCCTCCCCGCTCCCTCCGCTCCGCCTCTGACCCTCTCCGCCTCCTCATCCCCCGCACCAAACTCAGCACTTTCGGCCCCCGCTCTTTCTCAGTATACGGTCCAACCACCTGGAACACTCTCCCACTCTCTCTCCGTCAGAAACACTCGCTCTCCTCCTTCCAGTCTGCCCTCAAAACTCATCTCTTTCAACAGTTCTAACACTATATCACCACACTCCCCAGCCCAAGCTGACCGTCCTAATGTATCTTCACTATTTGTGTTACGTGAGTCATTGTCTAAAGCGTGCGCATGCGTGTGCGAGTTGTGAGTGCGCGCTTAGAGTTATAATTATTATAAGATAAGCGCATTATAAATACCGTAATTATTATTATTATTATTATTTCACAGTTGTGAAACAGTGAAATGTTGGAGAAATGTCTGAAATGCGGACATTTCGACGAAATGTTTTGTTTTGTTTCTCCGTGTGAGGAAGCTTTTAGCCACCCACTTAATAAAGTATTTTGCCAAGTTTCATGTTTGTGCATACAGTAATATCAGAGATTCTCGTGTTTACATACATACACACGCACACACATACGGCGGTTTGCACCATAACGACGTTCAACAGCAAGGTTTTAGAGTGGCTAGACATGACATCATTTTTATCTTGTTACTTCTTTGCCAGACCATGAGCCCCGCATGCCTGTTATGTCCTTTGCATTCTACGAAACACACTCCGACCAGCCCCATCCTAAAGCCCTCACATGGTTTTTTTGTCAACCACAAATTAAATTATCAAATTTTATATTTTATCAGTCATCGCTAACACAAAACGTACCATTAAACCTCCGACCAAATAATCTTATCTTTTTTCCCCATCATAACGAAGTCATCACTAAACCAGAATGGCAAAGCCCTTAAGGTTCACGTGCATGAACGATACAGTTCTAATGTAAGTAAACTTGGTTGGTTTTTGTACGTGCAATGTTTTCTCAAAATTTACGCATTTTTTGCTTTGTCAATTTCCCATGACCTTAACTTTGCAACCAAAATAGTATAGTAGCATTCGATGGTCATGGTTACTATCTCAATTTGGAAACAGCGTCGCATTATGGTCACGGTCCTTTTTAGGAGTTAAAGTTACGTAACTGCGGACGATTCGAGCCCATCGTATTTTAGGCTCAACACGTCACGGCGACCGCCCATGAATAGCTCACATGAGCTCCTCTCCAAAGACCTATGAGATGGTACTGCGAGGTCTATGTGACCTTTAAAGTAGCCCAAAATGTGACTGTCACAAAGCAGCACTGGCTCACACGAAATCATCCCCAAAAGTCTGATGAGACAGTATTGCGACCAAAATGGGACTATCATGAATGATCGGGCGCAAAATGGTCGCACTTATGTATCATCTGCCATGATCTGTGGATGTTAATTGCCCTTGCCACATACTGTCATCCATCCATCCATTATAATTCTCTCTCTCTCTCTCAAGGTCCAGGGTTCGAATCCAGCTACAGTCAAAATTAGTTCACAGCCCTATCTTTGAAATCACCTTTTTGGTGGACAAAGGACATTAAGCCCTAAACGTTAAGTCTCTCTCTCTCTCTCTCTCTCTGCCAGCAAGTTAGACTATCATCCACCCACCCATCCATCCATCTATTCATCAATTCATCCAGCCATCAATTCATCCATCTATTCACCCATCCTTTAACCAGTCCGTTCCCCTGTCCATCCATCCATCCATCCATTTACATGCATCTCTCTCTCTCTCATACACACACACTCTGTAGACAGACAGCCAGTTAGACTGTCATCCATCCATCCATCTACATGCACCCTCTCTCGCTCTCTATCCAGCCTGTCATCCATCCATCTACATGCAACCTCTCTATCTCTATCCAGCCTGTCATCCATCTATCGATCAATCCATCCATCTATCCATTTACATGCATTTTCTCTCTCTCTCTCTCACACACACACACACACACACTGTAGACAGACAACCAGTTACACTGTCATCAATCCATCCATCCGTCCGTCTGTCCATCCATTTACATGCATTCTCTCTCTCTCTCTCCAGCCAGCCAGCTAGTTAGACTGTCATCCATCCATCCATCTACATGCACCCTCTCCAGCCTGGCATCCATCCATCCATCCATGCATTCTCTCTCTCTCTCTCTTTTCCTCACTCCCACTGTCCGTGCATCCATCGTCGTCCCTCCGTCCATCTATCCGTCATACCCGCCCTATTTTGTCTTTGTTCCTGAACTTCACTGACACACATCATCACATGCATGCACGCACGCACATACACATAGCCCTGTCATAGGAGAAAACTAATTCTTACGTCATTTGCCAGACGACGTCGTAAATAAGGCAACATCAAGTTCGGAACTCTAACGTAATGGCTTCCAGAGAGGGATCAAGTGTTGCTGATTATAATTATTATCTCTATTTTCGTCAGAAAATTCATTTTTCTCTAAAAGGTATTTTTTCGAAAAATACTTACCGATGACATGACTTAGTGGAAATGTCTACTACTAGCTCAATTTTAGCCTACTTACCCGTTGTGTGCCCACACAACCCGGGAGGCACTCGGGGAACCCCAGAGGGGCCGAGAGTTATCTCCCGCTCCTTCCTTACCGGTTCCTGTCACGAGACCAACCAGTCAGATACTTCGCTCGAAAGCGGCAAGCGGGGCAGGTGGGAGGGCCCTCCGAGTCATGTCATCGGTAAGTATTTTTCGAAAAAATACCTTTTAGAGAAAAATGAATTTGTTTCCTCAAAAACATTACCGATGACATGACTTAGTGGAAGAATTGCGATGAGGAGGAGGGTGCCGCATAACAACTCCCTAGGAGGGAACAGAGCCGTCCTCCCAGTCGCAAACTCCCGACAATTTTAGCGAAGTGCATACCAAACGGCGCCGGTGGCGCCGGGAGGGAGTGTTGCGCCGCAGCGATGTCCCCCACCAGTGCAAGATGCTCTCGCTGGCCTGCCAGGTCCCTGAGGTAGAAGCGGGCGAATACAGATTCAGTCTTCCCGCCCACGGTAGCCACGATGTCCTTGACAGCGCCGTTTCGATCAAATGCGGCGCTCGTGGCCATGGCTCGTACCTCGTGTGCGCGTATGTGCAGCCTCTTCGCTCCCTGCGGGGAGATATCTTGATAGGCGGAGCGTATGAGTCAGCGGAGCCAGGAAGAGATCGTCTGGGCTGTTATGTCATTCCGCCGGACTCAGAGGTAGGGAGAGGCGTGAACGCCCTCTGCGGAAGGCTTTAGATTGTCGCAGATAAGTCAAAGGGCGCGCACGGGATCCTGTTACCTGGTCTCCTGGGACAGCGGGTCGTTTCGTAGCGGCCGTAAGGTGATAACCTGAGGCGCGGTCAGAGGAGACCTGTTTGGCAAGGAAGGCAGGGGCCGTGAGAAGTTGCACGGACCCGTCCGCTCAGAACTGTAAGCAGATAGGACGTGCCTATAGCGCGTGTTGCTCGTTCCCCCGTGAGGCGGTAGCACGGGCCAGCAGGAAGCACGTGTTGCGTGTCACATCTGCGAACGGGCCAAAGTAAGGGTTCGAATCTGGCAGAATTCAACCACGTTAGCACCCAGGGTAGGTCCCAGCGGGGGAGGAGCGAGCGGTAGGTCGGGCGCAGGCTGCCGAAGTGTCCCATAAGGTCAGCGAGGTCTTTGCAGGCGCCCGAGTCTGGGTGTCCGAGGTGTCAAAGTGTAAGCGATCATGGACAGGTAACCCCTCACCGTGAAGAGGGCTAGGTCTAGGTCTCAGCAGAGCCAGATAGACGTCCGCCAGCTGAGGCTTCGTCAAATCCGTGGGGGTCAGGCCGTGTTCGGAGCACCAGGAACACAGGACTCGCCACTTCCCTCGTAGACTTGAATGGTCGAAGGTCTGCGGGCCGCAGCGATCGCCTTCACTGCTGCATCCGAGTAGCCTCTAGCACCGAGGGCTTGCCGCACAAGCTCCAGGCGTGAAGGATGAGCCGCTCCGGGCAGGGGTGGAACAGCGGCTGGCGCGGTTGCTTGAGCATGGTGCGAGAGAGGGAAGCCGCAGGGGGGGGGCCCGTGGCGAGGCTGAGAAGGTCGGTGTTACAGGGGCGGTTCCAGGCGAACGGTGCGACTAACAGGAGGACCGCCGAGCAGCCCCGAAGGTTGAGGAGGACTTTGGGTACGAGGACCGTTGGGGGTCAAGCGTAGGCCACAAGGCCGTCCCAGGGAATGGAGAGCGCATCGACAGTCCAAGCAAGGGGATCGGGATCGGGGAGACGAAGAGGGGAAGCTGATGGTTCCACCTTGTGGCGAACAAGTCGACCTGGGGAGACTCCCAACGGGCGCGGATCAACCGATAGATGTCCTGCCGAAGGGTCCATTCCGCGTGTAAGGTGGCCGCGGCGAGACAGCGAGTCGGCCCAGACGTTTAGGTGTCCGGGAATGTGTCGGGCTCACAGAGAAATGCCCTGGTCCTCGCACCAACGCATCATCTGGTAGAGAAGCCTACCAAGGTCGGGAGAGTGTGTGCCACCTTGTTTCTAGAAGTAAGCCACCAGCGTTGTGTTGTCCGAGAGGACAAGCAGCTCCTAGTGTCTGAGTTAGTTATTTGGGTTTAACGCCGAGCAGGCAACTAAGGCCATCTCACGGCGGGAAGGGTAAGAATCTGGTCAGCCAGACTAAAAGAAAGGTCTTAAGACATGATGTAAATATACCTTAAAAATATGTCAGGCTAAAATGTCGCACAGTTCTGTAAAGAAAATGTCGGAAGACTCTCAAAAAGGTCAAAATAATAGAAACATCATAATCTATAAACGCTCAAATCTTATTAAAAATATGGCACTCTCTCAGAAAACTGAAGATCTTGTCCGGGGGCACATCCCGGAACAAAACCTTCAAGGAGTCTGCCGTGAAATGTTTATACCTTGTGTCGATTAGATCAGCACAAGACAACAAAAAGTGTTGAACAGAGTACTGCTCGTCGCAGGCATAACACCATGGACGCTCCTCCTGTTTAAGTAAATAAGAGTGCGTAACATACGTGTGGCCGATGTGGAGCCGAGCCAGGACAGTCTCCTCACGGCGGCTGCCGCAGCGATAAGGTAGACCGTCGGACAACTTAGGAAGGGCTTCATGCAGCTTGTTAGCTTCCTCTTTGTCCCACTCGGACTGCCACTCACGGGCTATGTACGCACTAGCCACATGTCTAAAATCACTATAAACAGTCTGTGTGTCAGGGACAGGGTCATTGCGGGCATCGTTGGCAGCAGAATCTGCGATCCTGTTGCCTTCGATGCCCACATGCCCTGGCACCCAAATAAAAATGATATCATAATATTCCTTCATCAAGTCCGCGTGGAGCTCTCTGATCTGCACCAGCAGTGGGTGGTCATTTCCCGTGCCCTGAAGGGCCTGCAGGGCAGAAAGAGAGACAGAATCAGGAAGTTCCTTTCTCTAGATCGATAAGCATGCCTGAGTGCCAGCAGAACCGCCTGCAGTTCCGCACTAAATACAGATGAGTGGTCTGGGAGGCGGTGCTTAAATGGGTGTCTAGGATGGCGAGAGGACACTGCGGCCGCAGCCACTCTCCCATCCTCAGACTTTGACCCATCGGTATAGATGCGACAATATCCAGGAAAAATTGAAAGCAGTTCATTGAGGCTCTGTTGGTATATGGCTGGTGGAGTAGAGTCTTTCTTGTGGGCAGTCAAGTCCAGCAAGATGTCAGGAACTGGTAAGAGCCAAGGTGGAGTGATGTGTTGCAGGGATTCCGAAACTCTGTCCAGGTCCAATCCGGCCGCCTGCAGATGAGGTCGGACACGGAAAGAAAGTGGACGGACAGCTCCCGGATGGGTATCGTAAATCTCTGCAAACGATGGTTTAAAAACACAATCATAGGCAGGATTGTCTGGATGGGCCTTCAGTTTCAGAACGTAGCTGAGCATGAGGCGGATGCGGCGGAGCTTGAGAGAAGGCTCCCCTGCCTCGGCATACAGACTAGGAACTGGAGACGTCCTGAAGGCCCCAAGACATATCCGCAGACCCTGATGGTGAATTGTGTTCAGACGCTGTAGCACAGACTTGGAAGCTGAGCCATACACCACAGAGCCATAATCCAGTTTGGACCGAACAAGGGCCCGGTACAGACGAAGTAAGACAGTACGGTCCGCACCCCAGTCAGTACGACCGACGACACGAAGAATGTCGAGAGCCTTCTGACAAGAGGTTCTAAGGTAATTAATATGGTTGCGGAAGGTAAGTCTTTTGTCAAAAATGACCCCCAGAAACTTTGCCTCCTCGGTCACCTTAATTGGCACTCCAGCAATGCTCAGGCTAGGTTCTGGAAAAAATTTCGTCTGGTTAGTAAAATGCACACAAACAGTCTTGGAGGGCGAGAACTTGAATCCATTGAGAGACACCCACCGCTGGATGCGATCAACGCACAGCTGCAAGCGCCTCCCAAGGGACGCAAGTCCTCGACCACGTGCGCACAAAGTAAAGTCGTCAACAAACAAAGAGCATTCAGAATCATCCTTGACGGCCTTTACAATGTTATTAATTTTAATACTAAATAAAACAGGAGATAGAATGCTGCCCTGTGGGACACCCATCTCCTGTTCAAAGGAGTCGGAGAGGGTGGAGCCCACACGGACATGGAACGACCGGTTAGTCAAAAAACTGTGAATGAAAACGGGCAGGTGCCCTTTAAAACCCATGTCCAACAAGTCAGACATTATGCCATACTTCCAGGTAGTGTCATACGCCTTCTCAAGATCGAAGAAAATTGCATAGACATGCTGCTTGTTGACAAAAGAATCTCGAATAAATGATTCAAAGCGGACTAAATGGTCAGTTGTACTACGGAAGCGCCAGAAACCGCACTGGAGGTCTGTGAGGAGACCCTGTGACTCAAGATGCCACACCAGGCGGGCGTTGACCGGGTCGGAAGGATCCTTACCCGGCTTGGGGATCGGTACAACCACAGCCTGGCGCCAAGACGGCGGTTGTTATTTGTTATTTGGGTTTAACGCCGAGCAGGCGACTAAGGCCATCTCACGGCGGGATGGGTAAAAATCTGGTCAGCCAGACTAAAAGCAAGGTCTTAAGACAAGATGTAAATATAGATTAAAAATCTCAGGCTAAAATGTCGCACACGTCTTTAAAAGAAATGTCTACAGACTCTCAAAAAGGGCAAATAAAAAAGATTCACATAGTCTATGAATGCTCAAATCTTGTTAAAAATATTGCATGCTCGCAAGAAATTGAAGATTTTGTCCGGGGGAACATCCCGGAACAAAACCGTCAAGGAGTCTCCTGTAAAGTGTTTATATCTGGTGTCAATTAGGTCAGCACAATACAGCAAAAAGTGTCGAACAGAAAACTGCTCATCACAGGCAAAACACCATGGACGCTCATCCTGTTTAAGTAAGTAAGAGTGCGTAACATACGTGTGCCCGATGTGGAGCCGAGCAAGGACAGTCTCCTCACGGCGGCTGCCGCAGCGGAAAGGTAGACTGTCAGACAACTTAGGAAGAGCTTCATGAAGCTTGTTCCCTTCCTCTTTGTCCCACTCGAACTGCCACTCGCGGGCCACGTACGCACTAATCACAGGTTTAAAATCACTATAGACAGTCTGTGTGTCAGGGACAGGGTCACTGCGGGCACTGTTGGCAGCAGAATCTGCGATTCTGTTGCCTTCGATGCCCACATGGCCTGGGACCCAAATAAAAATGATGTCATAATATTCCTTCATCAAGTCCGCGTAGAGCTCTCTAATCTGCACCAGCAGTGGATGGTCTGTTCCCGCGCCCTGAAGGGCCTGCAGGGCAGAAAGAGAGTCAGACAGAATCAGGAAGTTCCTTTCCCGAGACTGATAGGCATGCTTGAGTGCTAGCAGAATGGCCTGCAGTTCTGCACTAAATACAGAGGAATGGTCAGGGAGACGGAGCTTAAATGGGCGTCTAGGATGGCGAGAGGACACTGCAGCCGCAGCCACTCTTCCATCCGCAGACTTGGACCCATCCGTGTAAAGACGACAATAGCCAGGAAAAATTGAAAGGAGTTCATTGAGGCTCTGTTGGTATATGGCTGGTGGAGTACAATCCTTCTTGTGGGCAGTCAAGTCCAGCAAGATGTCAGGAACTGGTAGTAGCCAGGGTGGAGTGACGTGTTGCAGAGATTCCGAAACTTTGTCCAGGTCCACTCCGGCCGCCTGCAGATGAGGTCGGACACGGAAGGAAAGTGGACGGACAGCTCCCGGATGGGCATCGTAAATCTCTGCAAACGACGGGTTAAAAACACAATCATAGGCAGGATTTTCTGGATGGGCCTTCAGCTTCAGAACGTAGCTGAGCATGAGGCGGATGCGGCGGAGCCTGAGAGAAGGCTCCCCTGCCTCTGCATACAGACTAGGAACTGGAGATGTCCTGAAGGCTCCCAGACATATGCGCAGACCTTGATGGTGAATTGTGTTCAGACGCTGCAGAACAGACTTGGAAGCCGAGCCATATACCACAGAGCCGTAATCCAGTTTGGACCGAACAAGGGCCCGGTACAGTCGAAGTAAGACGATGCGGTCTGCACCCCAGTCAGTACGACCAACGACACGAAGAATGTCGAGGGCCTTCCAACAAGAGGTTCTAAGGTAGTTAACATGGTTGCAGAAGGTCAATCTTTTGTCAAAGATGACCCCCAAAAACTTTGCCTCTTCGGCCACCTTAATTGGCACACCAGCAATGCTCAGGCTAGGTTCTGGAAAAAATTTCGTCTGGTTAGTAAAATGCACACAGACTGTCTTGGAGGGCGAGAATCTGAATCCATTGAGAGACACCCACCCCTGGATTCGATCAACACACAGCTGCAAGCGCCTCTCAAGGGACGCAAGTCCTCGACCTCGTGCACACAAAGCAAAGTCGTCCACAAACAAAGAGCATTCAGAATCATCCTTGACGGCCTTTACAATGTTATTTATTTTAATGCTAAATAAAACAGGAGATAGAATACTGCCCTGCGGGACACCCATCTCCTGTTCAAAGGAGTCGGAGAGGGTGGAGCCCACACGGACATGGAACGACCTGTTGGACAAAAAATTGTGAATAAAAACGGGCAGATGCCCTTTAAAACCCATGTCCGACAAATCAGACATTATACCATGCTTCCAGGTAGTGTCATATGCCTTTTCAAGATCAAAGAAAATTGCATAGACATGCTGCTTGTTGACAAAAGCATCTCGGATAAAAGACTCAAAGCGGACTAGATGGTCAGTTGTACTACGGAAGCGCCGGAAACCACACTGGAGGTCTGTGATGAGACCCTGAGACTCAAGATGCCACACCAGTCGGGCGTTGACCAAGCGTTCCATAGTTTTACATAAACATGATGTCAAAGCTATTGGCCGGTAGTTGCCCGGGTCGGAAGGATCCTTACCCGGCTTGGGAATTGGCACAACCACAGCCTGGCGCCAAGATGGCGGAAAATGACCGGTTATCCAGATATGGTTAAAGGCCTTGAGAAGTACAAGGAGTGAATCCTCAGGCAGATGTGTTATGAGCTGATAATGGATGGTATCTAATCCAGCAGCAGAGTCAGTACATTTCTGCATGGCTTGCTGCAATTCTGAAAACGTAAAAGGGGCATTATAGTCTTCCAAGTTATCCGATATAAAATCACAAGCACAAGCTCCTTCTCTCTCTGGAAGAAAGGTGAATAATGCTCTGTTGAAGAATTATGGGCAATGGTGGACGCAAGCAAATTGGCCACAGCCTTTTTATCTGTGACCAAACCGGCACCATCTCTAAGATGGCCGACAGAAGCCGAGCCACCCCTGCCCCTAATTCTTCGAACAGCCTTCCAGACTTTTTGGGACGGAGTCCTAGAAGATAAAGATGAGACGAAGCGTCTCCAGGAAGCACGGCGTTCACGTTTAAAAATGTAACGGGCTTTCGCCCGCTGTCTTTTAAAGGTTAAAATATTTGCTTGCGACGGATTACGAAAAGCACGTCGCTGAGCAGATTTGCGCATTGTTTGGGCCTTGCGGCACTCTTCATTGAACCATGGTACTCTCGGCTTCCGAGGGAGTGATGTGGAAGTTATAGGGATGGTTTCACCTGCAACCTCCAACAAAATAGAAGTAAAACAAGAAACAGGTTCTTCAGCTGACATGACCACCTCCTCTGTAAGACGAGACTGACAGAGGCAAACAGAGACCAGTTAGCTTTCTTGAGATTCCAGCGCCCCACCGGCGAATCCTCCTCACAGCTGACCGATGACAGGACTACTGGGAAGTGGTCACTACCACACAGGTCATCGTGAACCTTCCAGTCAAAGTCCAGCATGAGAGAAGGATCACACACAGTGAGGTCTAGAACAGAACTAGATCCGGAACCTGAGTTAGAGTATGTAGGTGAGCCATCGTTAAAGACACATAGGTTAAGTTGAGAAAAAACATCTTCTAACATCTGACCTCTGCCATCATAGTGGTCACTACCCCAAAGGTGAGCATGACCGTTAAAATCCCCCATGAGAATAAAGGGAGGGGGCAGTTGATCTACTAAGTTAAAAATATCATTGCTACAGACCCGCAGTGATGGTGGCAGGTAAATACTACATATGGTTATGGTCTTTTTTAAGGTAACCCGAGCAGCGACAGCCTGAAGACAGGTGTCGATGCTAACGGGGCTACATAAAATTTGGCTACTAATGAGAAGAGCCGCTCCACCCGAGCGCCTCTCCGAATCAGAGCCTTTATGTATAACATTAAAACCATTAAAAGACACAGGGTCAGAAGTCTTCAGGTAAGTCTCCTGAAGAGATATTACTGAGGGGTTATAGAACTTGACTAAAAGACGTAATTCCTCAAAGTTAGCTCGAAAACCACGACAATTCCACTGAAGCAAAGAGTCCATGATTAAGTCTTATCTGGGGGTAAGGAGTTTTCCCCCCCTTTTTCCTTTACCTTGGAAGGAGTTGAAGAAACAGAGGGGGGCCGGCTCCCGGGCCTCCTCTGGTTCCTCGGAGAGGAAGGGGGTGGAGCTGCCGCAGCATCAGCAACAACAACTTCCACTCCCTCCATCCGCTCCTCCAGTGCAGCATATTTGTTTTGAAGGGGGACATCTGTGGTCCCCTTCTGGGCCCGTGCGCACAGCGGTCCCATAGATTTCTTAGACTTCTGGTCCTGGGCAGCGTTCCTGCCGCTAGAGTTAGCGGCCTTAGAAGGCTGACCAGAGCCAGAAGCCTTTGGAGTTGACTGACTAACAGGTTTGGGTGGGGGCTGAGGCTTAGGGGCAACAGAAGGCGGCACAACCGGACCGGCAGTGTCCGCCTTCTGCGTTCCCTGGCTCCTTGTCACCACCGGAGGAGGGTTACTCTCCAGGGGCGAGAGGAGCCGAGGCTCCGCCCCCAACCAAGAAGTTGGGGTCTGACATGAAAAGTCTTTGGTGGGGCGCTTGCCTGCCACCGCTGCACTAAAAGTATACACTGAGGTGTTAGAGGTTGGGGCAGCCGCAGCTGCACCAGGGCCTTCAACCAGTTTTTTGGCATCCAGAAAGGACAGCCCCTTCTCCACACGCACCTGCTGAATCTTGCACTCGGATATCCAACGAGGGCATTTCTTATCCGAAGCCATATGCGCCCCCTGGCAATTCACACACAGGGGGGTGGCTGTGCAGGACTCAGCAGAGTGTCCGGGCCTAGTGCAACGGGCGCATGAAGCCTCTGCCTGACGGCATGTCTTCTGCCCATGGCCATACTTTTGGCACTTAAAGCACCGGAGGGGAAGAGGGACGTACTTTTTCACTCTCAGGGAGTAGTAACCTCCCCAGATGGTAGTAGGAGGGGTGGGGGTGCCAAACGTCAGGATGATGGTAGGGAGACGGATCTCCCCACCACCTCGCTTGGAAGCGAAGCGCCTGACGCAAGTCACCCCCTGAGACTTAAGGTTCCTTACAAGTTCATCTTCTGACAGTTCTGCCAAAGCTTGATCTTTGATTACGCCTCTTGACGAATTCATAGTTTTGTGGGGTGTGACTTCCACAGGAGTGTCTCCGATGGAAGAGAGCCCCAGTAGCCCGCTGGAGTGTGCCCGAGTACGGCACTCCACCAGCAAGTCACCAGACCTGAGGCGCTGGGCATCAGGCCTGCCAACACGGCTCCTGAGGGTCTCCCCCACCAGAAAAGGATGCAGCTTGGTAACTGGTTTCTCCTTCACCTTGCTATGGACAATGAGGAAGCGAGGCCATACGGCCGACGCCTGAGGTGTCGCTTCCTCACAGTCTGAATCACTGTCGTGTTCAATGTCGGCGTCTATGTGCCGTTTCTGTGCTAGTTTTGGTTTTTTGGTTTTATCCATATTATATTAGTAGAGATATTCATCCCCCGGGGGTCCCCGCCCGCCACCGAGCCCAACAAGGGAAAGTGCAACTGTCGGCGGGTCTCCAGCCGACGCACAATGGAGACTGCCCGAAAGATATACTCAAGGGGGTAAGCCCGATTGAACCGTTTGAGCCACCGCCTTCTATCACATCGTTGAATGCAGGGGAATACTGGCGTAAAGCACCTAATCAGCAGCAGAAGCTATAGCATGGTGCTCCGTATAGCAACCCGCATGTCAACAGTGGGATAGGGCTCAACGTGACAAGAGCCGATTGACTAGGCCGGTACGACTAGCCTCCCGTTTAGGTAGAAGTCAAGGCCAAAGTGGAGTGTTGGCACCAGTGAGCCGCAGCCCAAAGGGAACCTCAGCCACCAGGATCCTCTTCTCCCCCGACACGGGTCTCCAAGCACGGCAAACACTTGGGATCCAAAGGACCAAAAAGTCACGAGTATTTTTAAGGACCAATCCAACATGGTACGACCTAGGTTAGCACAGCTCCTTAAAAACCGGACCAGTGAAAAGGCTGAACAACATATCTGCTGACATCAAGTCCTAATCCTGGACAAAGATGGCACCCGTCCGCTAGCCCACTCAGTCAGGGACTGAGCGGGCTACCCACCTACGCCACGTGGAGGCCGGTGCCGGGTAGGCGCCAAGACGGCGGAAAATGACCAGTTCTCCAGATATGGTTAAAGGCCTTAAGAAGTACAAGGAGCGACCTCTCAGGCAGATGCATTAGAAATTGATAGTGGACGGTATCTAGGCCAGCAGCAGAGTCATTACATTTCTGCAAAGCTTGCTGCAATTCTGATAATGTAAACGGGACATTATAGTCTTCTGAGTTATCGGACTCAAAATCACAAATACGAGACTCTCGTTTCTCCTTCTCTCTCTGGAAGAAAGGTGAATAATGCTCCGTTGAAGAATTATGGGCAATGGTGGAGGCAAGCAAATTGGCCACAGCTTTTTTATCTGTAACCAAACTGGCACCATCTCTAAGATGGCCAACAGAAGCCGAGCCACCTCTGCCCCTAATTCTCCGAACAGCCTTCCATACTTTCTGGGATGGAGTCCGAGAAGTTAAAGATGAGACGAAGCGTCTCCAGGAAGCACGGCGTTTACGTTTAAAAATGTAACGGGCTTTCGCCCTCTGTCTTTTAAAGGTTAAAATATTCACTTGCGACGGATTACGGAAAGCACGTCGCTGAGCAGATTTGCGCGCTATTTGGGCCTTGCGGCACTCTTCGTTGAACCATGGTACTCTCGGCTTTCGAGGGACTGATGCGGAAGTTTTAGGGATGGTTTCACCCACTACGTCCAACAAAATAGTAGTAAAAGAAGAAATAGGTTCTTCAGATGACATGACCACCTCCTCTGTAATACGAGACTGACAGAGGGAGGCGAACAGAGGCCAGTTAGCTTTCTTAAGATTCCAGCACCCCACCGGCGGATCCTCCCCACAGCTGACCGATGACAGGACTACTGGGAAGTGGTCACTACCACACAGGTCATCGTGAACCTTCCAGTCAAAGTCCAGCATGAGAGAAGGATCACACACAGTGAGGTCTATAACCGAACTAGATCCTGAACCTGGGTTAGAGTATGTAGGTGAACCATCGTTAAAGACACATAGGTTAAGTTGAGAAAAAACATCTTCTAACATCTGACCTCTGCCATCATAGTGGTCACTACCCCAAAGGTGAGCGTGACCGTTAAAATCCCCCATGAGAATAAAGGGAGGGGACAGTTGATCAACTAAATTAAAAAAATCATTACTACAGACCCGCAGGGATGGTGGCAGGTAAATACTGCATATGGTTATGGTCTTCTTCAAGGTAACCCGAGCTGCAACAGCCTGAGGTGTCGATGCTAACGGGGCTACATAAAATTTGGCTACTAATGAGAAGAGCCACTCCACCCGAGCGCCTCTCCGAATCAGAGCCTTTATGTATAACGTTAAAACCATTAAAGGACACAGGGTCAGAAGTCTTCAGGTAAGTCTCCTGAAGAGATATTACTGAGGGGTTATCTTCTCTTGGCTTGACTTCGCGAACGAAGATTCTATAGGGCTTGCCCACGTCGTCTGCAGGCATTTTCGTGGCTGCGGTGGCCAATCCGGGACAGGCAGGTTCGACCGCAGAGGCTGCAGGGGAAGGTCTGGTCAGGGTCCTGAGTTACGACAACTCTGTTTTTTCTTCTGAGCCGCTTGTCCTTAAGGTTAGCTCTGCGAGAGTCCTCAAAGGAGATGGCTGCCTTGTGAATGGTGGAGCGCCAGGTGTCACGGTCCGCAGCAAGCGAAGACCACTGGCGGTGGTCGATTTGGCAGGCACTAAGTGACTTCTTGAGACCGTCTTTGTATCTCTTCTTTGGTGCCCCTCTGTCTCGGTGTCCAGTGGCGAGCTCGCCGAACAGAGTGATCTTGGGCAGGCGATGATCCTCCATCCTGGAGACGTGCCCCGCCCAGCGAAGCTGTGTCCGCAGCAGCAAAGCCTCGATGAGGGGTTATAGCACTTGACTAAAAGACGTAATTCCTCAAAGTTAGCTTGAAAACCACGACAATTCCACTGAAGCAGAGAGTCCATGATTATGTCTTATCTGGGGGTGCGGAGTTTTTCCCCCCTTTTTCCTTTGCCTTGGAAGGAGTCAGAGAAACAGAGGGGGGCCGGCTCCCGGGCCTCCTCTGGTTCTTAGGAGATGAAGGGGGTGGAGCTGCCGCAGCATCGGCAACTTCCACTCCCTCCATCTGCTCCTCCAATGCAGCATATTTGTTTTGAAGGGGGACATCAGTGTTCCCCTTCTGGGCCCGTGCGCACGGCGGTCCCATAGATTTCTTTGACTTCTGGTCCTGGGCAGCGGTCCTGCCGCTAGAGTTAGCGGCCTTAGAAGGCTGACCAGAGCCAGAAACCTTTGGTGTTGACAAACTAGCAGGTTTGGGTGGGGGCTGAGGCTTAGGGGCAGCAGAAGGCGGTGCCACCGGACCGGTAGCGTCCGCCCTCTGCGTTCCCTGGCTCCTCGTCACCACCGGAGGAGGGTTACTCTCCAGGGGTGAGAGGATCCGAGGCTCCGCCCCCAACCAAGAAGTTGGGGTTTGACAAGAGAAGTCTTTGGTGGGGCGCTTGCCTGCCACCGCAGCACTGAAAGTATACACAAAGTTGTTATTTGAGTTTGGCGCCGCCTCAGCTGCACCAGGACCGTCAACCAGTTTTTTTGCGTCCGCAAAGGACAGCCCCTTCTCCACACGCACCTGCTGAATCCTGCACTCGGAGATCCAACGAGGGCACTTCTTGTCCGAAGCCATATGCGCCCCCTGGCAATTCACACACAGGGGGATGGCTGTGCAGGACTCAGCAGAGTGTCCGGGCTTAGTGCAACGGGCGCATAGAGCCTCTGCCTGGCGGCATGTCTTCTGCCCATGGCCATACTTTTGGCACTTAAAGCACCGGAGGGGGAGAGGGACGTACTTTTTCACTTTTAGGGAGTAGTAACCTCCCCAGATGGTAGTAGAAGCTGTGGGGGTGCCAAACGTCAGGATGATGGTAGGGAGACGGATCTCCCTACCACCTCGTTTGGAAATGAAGCGCCTGACGTAGGTCACCCCCTGTGACTTAAGGTTCCGTACAAGTTCATCTTCAGACAGTTCGGCCAATGCTTGATCTTTAATCACTCCTCTAGAGGAATTCATTGTTTTGTGGGGAGTGACCTCCACTGGAGTGTCTCCGATGGAGGAGAGCCTCAGTAGCCCATTGGAGTGTGCCCGGGTACGGCACTCTACCAACAAGTCACCAGACCTGAGGCGCTGGGCCTCAGGCCTGCCAACACGGCTCCTGAGGGTCTCCCCTACCAGGAAAGGGTGCAGCTTTGAAACAGGCTTCTCTTTAACTTTGCTGTGGATAATGAGAAAGCGAGGCCAGGCGGCCGACGCCTGAGGTGTCGCTTCCTCACAGTCAGAGTCACTATCGTTCTCAATGACAATGTCGGCGGATATGTGCCGCTTTGGTGCTAGTTTTGGTTTTTTGATATTTTCCATATTATAGTATGATAGATATTCATCCCCCGGGGGTCCCCGCCCGCCACCGAGCCCAACAAGGGAAAGTGCAATTGTCGGCGGGTCTCCAGCCGACGCACAATGGAGACTGCCCGAAAGATATACTCAAGGGGGTAAGCCCGATTGAACCGTTTGAGCCACCGCCTTCTATCACACTGTTGAATACAGGGGAATACTGGCGTAAAGCACCTAATCAGCATCAGAGGCTATAGCATGGTGCTCCGTATAACAACCCGCATGTCAACAGGGGGATAGGGCTCGACGTGACAAGAGCCGATTGACTAGGCCGGTACGACTAGCCTCCCGTTTAGGCAGAAGTCAAGGCCAAAGTGGAGTGTTTCAGCCACCAGGATCCTCTTCTCCCCCGACACGGGTCTCCAAGCACGGCAAACATTTGGGATCCAAAGGACCAAAAGCTCACGCGTATTTTTAAGGACCAATCCAACATGGTAAGACCTGAGTAAGCACAGCTCCTTAAAAACCGGACCAGTGAAAAAGACTGAACAACATATCTGCTGACATCAAGTCCTAATCCTGGACAAAGATGGCACCCGTCTGCTAGCCCACTCAGTCAGGGACCGAGTGGACTACCCACCCACGCCACGTGGAGGCCGGTGCTGGGTAGGCTCCTGGTGTCTGAGGAGGTCCTCCCAGCACTGAAGGGCTTGCCACACGGCCTGCATCTCTAGCCAGTTGATGTGATTGTGCGCTAAATCCGAGGGCCATGGGCCGGAAGTCGAGAGGAACCGAGGCAGGAGATGAGCACCCCACTCAGAGAGGCTCGCGTCGAACACAGAGAGGTCTGGGGTGGAGAAGAGGCCAGGGGAACTCCCGACGCTAGCCAAGAGGCGTCGGTCCACCGACGAAGGTGAGGAGGCAGCATCTGGGGCACCGGAACCATCGCCGTTAAGTCGCCAGAAGCCGGGCGCCAAAGGAGTAGGAGATGCAGCTGAAACGGCCAGGAGTAGAGACGACCTAGGGAATAAGGTCCGCTGCAGCGTTCAACAAGCCCAGAAGCTGAAGCCAGACTCTGGCGGGGGCTGCGTCCTCCTGTGCTAAATGACCGGCTAGATCCGCGAACTGCTGGATCCAGGGCGCCGGAAGGCGTACCATGTTGCGGTCAGTTGCAAAGCCCATGCCCAGGTGCACAAAGCGGCGGGAAGGAGTGAAATCAGACTTGCCTGCGTTTACTAGGAAGCCCAAGTGCGCCAGGAGGTGCAGCAGCGCATCCCTATCTGTCGCGAGCGTGGTCTCGGACTGGCGGCGTAGGAGGAGGTCGTCTAGGTAGTTCGATGTCGGACTGGAGGAGGACTGTCGGGCCTTGGCGACTACGGCGTCCCTCAGCCAGGTGAACCACCAGGGCTGAGGTTGAGACCGAACGGGAGCGCGCGAAACTGGCAGAAGACGCCGTCAATCGCAACCAGCGAACTTCCTGGAGGCCTGGAGCATCGAGACCTGCAGGTACAGACCGGAAAGGTCCAAGCCGACTGCGAAGTCTAAGGCTGGACCGCTGCTTTCAGGGCTCGGGCAGTCTCCATCCGGAAGGAGGGGCCGTAATATCTGTTCAGGGCCGAGAGATCGATAACCGACGCCATCTCCCTCCAGGCTTCGGAACGACGAACATGCGGCTGTAGAAGGCTGGCGAGTCTGGGAACCGGATAACCTCCGTGGCGACTTACCTCAGGAGAGAGGAGACCTCTCCCCGCCGAGCGGAGGCCTCAGCGGGACGCTGGGGATCTCGGTCCAAAGGAGGGAGCGACGCAAATGCGGCGGGCTGCGAAAGGCGATGCGGAGGCCGGCTGAGACGGTGTCGCAAACCAGGGTCGTCAGGAAAGAGCGTGAGTCAATCTCCGCGGAAAAGGCTAGCCTCCCGCCGAACGGAGACCCCGCGGAGGTCGGCGGGGGCAAGGACGGGGAACAGCCAGTCGGCCCGCCCGCGACCCGGTCGCCGGGCGGGACGGGGCCAAGTGGGGGCACGGGACCTCGAGGGTCTAGGAAGGCCAAGGCGGGGGCCTGCCCAGGGCCGGCTCTAACTGAGGTTTGATTGATTGATTGTACATTGCTTAACGTCCCGACAGCAACAAGGCTTTCTCAGGACGTGCCTGCACTGCTTGTGAAAAAAAACAAACAACCAACTAAACAGAACATTGAATGTATGTCGCCAGCCGGTCAAACACATTAAATAAACCTAACACATGGGGCCTAAATAAAGCTAAGACCATTTAGCAACACACATCCAATATCAAGAGCTACAGGCAGTGCAGACAGTAGGGAGAGTTTAAAAAAAGGCAAATACAGGTGAATGGACCTCGGGTAGACAGAAACACATGCCCCAGAATAGAGAGAAAACCCCACCCTGTGGGGCTGACCAGGGTGACCCTGGGAACTAAAAAATACCTAACCCCACCCAAGTCCCCCAGGGCAGACCCGGGTGGGGTTCTAACTGAGGACCAGGAATCGCCGAACAGCAGGGGCCCACCCAGCGGAGCAAGACGAAGCTGCGCATGCAGGGCCGGCGGCATCCCCCGGCAGGCAAGCAGTAGGGCGTCTCGACGCATCAGGGCACAATCGGCGGAGGCAGCCAAAGCGTTGACCGACGAGTGGTAGGCGGCGCGGTAGGCGACTTGGCGACTTCCGCTAAGAAGAGCAAATCACCCCGGAGAGGCGTGATGGAAGGGTGTCAGGAGTCCTCCACACACGACGAACCATGGCTAGAGTGAGGAGCTCCAGGAAACCGGCGCAGGCTAAGGTGTTCCGGATCAGGGACGCTGTCCTATCCAGACCACGGGGAAGGGAACGTCTAAGAAGAGTGGGGCCGCCAGCTGTGACCAGGCAGGGGGGGTCCAGCGCAGGAAGAGGGATGGAGAAGCCTGGGAATGGCCGGCAAACCAGTCCCGACGGGAGGCGAAGTCCAGGCCAGCCGGCCAGCGACGATCGGAGAAGAACACCGGCTCGCGTGACGTGGCAAGTAGCAGGTGCGCCGAGACAGCATCTCGCAGTTCCTTAAAGCCGGGCGGCTGGGGAAGCCAACTTGACCCTCTAGACCTGACGCTCGCTATCCACGAAGGCGGAGACCTTCCTCTTCAGGGGGGGGGGAGGGAGGGCAGGCGTCAGCTGGCAAAGTAACCGCGATGATCCTGGCAGCTCCATCCAAGGCTAAGAGGGACTCCGCACGTGATGACGACGGAAGAGCCGAAGGGGCTCATCCCCGAAGTCCGCGGGCGAAGGAAGCGACCAACCTCGTCCAGAAGGGCCGAGACGGAGTCCTCGGGCAGCAAGCTAAGGGCCTCTTCGTCCAGGGGGCGGCGAAGGGGCGGGCGAGTCACTGAAAAACCGTGGGCCGACGCGTGGGCAGGGAACAGTCCTGAGCATCGCGAGACGCCCGGGGACGAGCAGGCAGCGACGAGGCGGCCGCGAACGACGAGGCGAACGCAAGTAAGAGCGAGGAAGGGTCCTGTCCGGCGCGGGAGAATGACGTCTGGACCGTGGACGGCGAACAACCGAAGAGGGGCGCCGATGAGGGGAGGAGGGCCGATGACGGTGGTGGCGCGGCGGACGCGTCGAACGGTGTGAGGGCGAGCGCGAAGCGCACGCGAAGCGGAGGGGTGGGTGGAGCGGAGACGATCCCGGAGGGAGGAACGACCCTTGCGGTGGCGCTCGAGCGGCGAGCACGAGAGTCTTGAACTGAAGGTGGAACGGTAGGAGTCGGGGGCGCGACTGCGTCGCGCAAGCTAGGGCTGCCGTCTCTCCTGGCCAGACTCAGTGAGCAGGGCGCTATGCCGGCGTTCAGATCCTCCGGAAGGATCAGCGGGCTTATCGGGGAGAGATGTGAGAGGAAGGCCAGTCAACATGGGACGGCTCATGGCGGACTGCTGCAGGCCGGGCTCAGTGAGCGGGCGCTCTGCCGGCAAACAGACCCTCCGGAAGGGTCAGCGGGCGTGGCAGCAGTGGCAGTCCTCTGGTCAGCCAGCAACACAGATTCCCGACGGGAATACCGTTCCGTGAGGCCAGGGCGGGAATGGGCGGTCATCACCGTAAGGGCGGTAGAAGAGTCAACCGGAGCCGGACGTGAGGTAGCAGGCAGAGGCCGCTCTCGTCGGTAAAGGCTCCTGAGGTCCGACCAAGCATCTCCGGCCAGGTCGCACAGACATCACAAAGGTGGTCCGAGGAGTAGCCCGCACAAGGGAGGCAGACCGCATGGTCATCCGTCGGCCAGTGGAAGTCGCCACATTGGGAGCACATAAGCATTTGGGTCCTGTAACAGACAAAGGGCATAGCAAAGTCGTAAATGCAGGCAAGTGGGCGCCGAGCCCCAAACAAAGGTACTCCAGGCGCCGTGACCGCCGGCGCGTGAAACAGTGGTTACACTCTCCAAGGACTAAAGGGCCTTTAAGCTAGACGAACGGAACGTGGGTGCCACAAGGCCCTACGAAAACCAGCGTCTAAAAAGGCAAAAGTCTACTCGTAAGCTAACGAGGCATAAGAAGGAGAGAGAAGGCGACGTCCCGCTAGGAGACTCGCAAGAAGGCTGTGCAAGGCGCCGGAAAACTAAGCTCAATAGTTGGTGTCCTTATGTCGTAACCACAACGAAAAGTCCAACGGCAGCCGGCTCTCGACCCGAGGGCTGGCTGTGGGTAGCTACCGTTGCCTTACCTCCGAGACGAAGCGGGAACGGGGGGAAGGGTAGCCATACACCGGTCACAGCACAGAGGAGAGCAGTGGAAACCCGGAACGGCACAAAGGAAGAAGCAGGCAGCGCTAGAAGGCGGCAGGCACGGGAGAGAAGACGGCAACGAGCGTAGGCAAGACGAAGACCGGTCGAGGCAAAGCGGGAGCAAAGCCAGACACGTCTTCTCTGCACGAGCAAAGTAGCAAGACTGGTTGGTCTCGTGACAGTAACCGGTAAGGAAGGAGCGGGAGATAACTCTCGGCCCCTCTGGGGTTCCCCAAGTGCCTCCCGGGTTGTGTGGGCACACAACGGGTAAGTAGGCTAAAATTGAGCTAGTAGTAGACATTTCCACTAAGTCATGTCATCGGTTATGTTTTTGAGGAAACAAAGTTGCTTTCACGCAAAGCCCCTAGTTTCACGCATCAAACTAAAAAACAAACAACTGCCAAACGGCAGCAAGGTTGTTTCAAGGCAACAAAGAAGCGCAGTGCAAAGAAAATTGGTGAAATATTTGTAGATATTGGTAGTCCTACAGATCAGTGGTCTCATGTATGAGTTGTTTGTGGCAACGCGTCGCTGATTCTATGATTAATTTGCAATGTGATTTGTCATAGAGGATAGTTCTACTCGATTTTTGTCACACAATTAAACATGGCCGAGGAGGAAAATGGCCGGAAAAGGGAAAGTGAGAGAGACAGAGACAGACTGACAGGTAGATATGCAGACTATTTGACAATAAAAGAAAAGTAAGCATGAATGGGATCGAAAAGCTAAGAAATGAAATTGCGTTTTCACGTGACCCCTGGTGTCTAATACATATGCATTTTTAAAGTCATTTCTCTTGTCTGTGACAGGCATCACTAGTGGGAAAGTGCAGTCTATGATGGCTACATTTCATGCTACATTTCATGCAGTCCAAGAATATACAGGTGAGTGGGAGCTAGGCTTGTTTCTGTAAAGACTGGCATAGTTGTGTCTTGAGACGTTTATAATGTTCACACTCTGAAAGGGAAGAAGCTCCAGCATTACAACAGAAACATGTGAACCTCTCTCTCCTCTCTCCACCCCCCCCCCCCCCCCCACCCCCCCCCCCCCCCCCATCCTGTCATATTGAGAAAAAGACTTATTGCAAAATGATCTTTTGTACAGATGTTCATACCTTGTTTTATTTAGGTGTATGTGTGGAATTTAACTTCCTCTTGATCTAAGAGCATGATTATGTTTCCACCAATGTTGGTGATGGAGATAAACAAATTTTGAAATATAAATAGTTTGTCAAAGGGTAGTTTCGATTGTAACAAATACAAAGAACAAACATTTTGTTATTGTTATGTCTAACGCTTTTGTCAGTAAAATAACACATATAGAAATAGTGTTGTTGGGACCTCCAAAAAGTATCATTACATCTGACTTTTTTCAACCTGACCATGTTATACACAAAGTTACTGTACACATGGTATTGTTGTTGTTTTTTCAGGTGCTAATGCTTTCACTACTGATGGCAAGTGATTACAAGACACTGCAGATCATAACATCCAACTGCACCAGTTCTGCCTACAACATGACGTCTATGGCTACTTCACCATGTGCTTTATCCAGTTTCAGCGTTTACGTTTGTACGGATACAGTGCGACCCATTCCTGATTGCTCTTTTCTTATTTGGTGAATCCCTCACAAGGGGAAATGAAACTGTGCCACACCAAGGACATCTGAACGACTTCTTCTATTCAAAGATGGCATTTTATGAAGACAGATCTTATAAACAACAAATGTTCGGACCCACCTGTCCCTGGCTCGGTCACCCTCATTTTAATGTGCTGCTTTACTGTTCACCATAATGGTTGAAACTGTGAAATGTAGCTGTCTGGTTGCATTCTTGCACTTTTTCGAAAGTTAATCGTACGGCGCAGGAACATTAAAGCAGCACGTTCCAAACAATTCACAGCAGTACATTTTACTGAACTACTGACTAAAACTGAGGAGGTCAGAGCCAAAGCTATGCGGGTCTAAGCTTCTTTCTTTATTAGCTCACGTGCGAAGCAAAAGTAAATCTTTGTTCTGGGCCAGTGGTCGTCTGTCCGGCATCCGTCTGTCCGCCGTCGACCGTGGTAAACTTTAACGTTGGCATTTTCTCAGAGACTATTCAAGCTACAGTCTTTAAACTTGGCCCAAGGATACTTTGTGGCAAGGCCTTTCTAAACATACCAATTTCAGTGACCTTACACAAAGGTCAAGGTCACAGGGGATCAGGAAATATATCAAAAATAGATATTTTGGGACATTTTATTTTTTCTCAAATACTATTCACAACTTCAAACCCAAACTTGGTACAAGATACCTGATGGTAAGACCTTTATACGCACACTAATTTGGTTGATCCCTCTGAAAGGTCATGGGTCACAAGAGTTCAGGAAATAGGTCCAAAATAGCGATATTTTTACAAAAGATGTTTTTTCTCAAATACTCTTCACAACTTCATACCTAACTTGGTACAAAGATACCTAATGGTAAGACCTTTCTATGCATACTAATTTGGTTGATCCCTCGAAAAGGTCAAGGGTCACAAGAGCTCAGGAAATAGGTAAAAACAAGCCTTATTTTGACAGGAAATGTTTTTTTTTCTCAAATACTATTCACAACTCCACACCCAAACTTGCTACAGATGTTCCTGATGGTAAGACCTATCTATTCATACCAATTTAGATGACCCCTCCGAAAGGTCAAGGGTCACAAGAGCTTAGGAAATACTTTAAAAAATAGCCATATTTTGACAAGAAATGTTTTTTTTCAATTACTATTCACAGCTTCAAACCCAACCTTGCTACAGAGATACCTGACGGTAAGACCAATCTATGCATACTAATTAAATTTGGATGACCCCTTGGAAAAGGTCAAGGGTCACGAGGTCGACAAATGTGTATAAAATGCCAATAATTGTAGTTATTACCAACATTTTTGCAAACTTTTCAATCAAATTTGGCACAAAGGTAGCTGATGATAAAACCTTCCTATGAATTCTAATTTAGTCGACTCATTGCAAAGGTCAAGGGTCATGGTGGTTTCACAGATGTGTGAAAACTGATTAAATTTTGAGAAAACGTGGATTTTGTTAGTGCAGAAGCCATCCCTTTACTTATTGTCAGACGTGTGGATCGGTCATACACGGTGAGCATTTTTTTTTAATTTTTAATTTTTTTTAATTAATTTTTTTTTTTTTTTAGTCATGATAACTCAGTAAGTGTGAAAGACATGAAGAAGAAAAAATATATATATATTTACTGTTATAAATGATCAAGAATAATTAAACACAACTGGTCATATTTACAGTTTTATGTTTGGTTTGTTTGCAGCTGTTACATTTTTCTTCAGATTGTTCTTTTCATGACAGTTTCTGTCAAGCTTTAGATAGACTAAGTAGACATTTTGTCCAAGGAGTCATTTGTACTTGTAGTGCATTTTGCAGTGTGCCTCTTTGTAGAAGAATGCCTAATGTTTGACTCAGGCTTGACTCTTGTAATTATTATGCATGCAAATACTGTTTGAGGAAGAATGAAGGGTTGGAAAAGGGTGGGGTCACAATGAAGCCCAAATGCGATCATCCTGCGACGGTCCCTGTGAGCCCTTACTGCGACTCTCCGGTGACCGTCACAAATAAACCCTAAACGCAACCATACTGCGACAGTCGCAAATGAAACCGAATATGACTATGATGCGACCGTCGCATCTCCGCATTCATTTTGGTCGCTGGAAGGGTTCGTGTGACCAAAAAATCATAGTCGGACCGTCCTGTGCTGGTGCAAAGAAGCGAATTTGTGACCAAAACGTGAGTCCAAAATGTGACGTAACATTTCCGCTTCATGCTACTAGGGTACCTTTCTGCTAAATTTGGTTGAAAATGTTTTCCTACTTTTTGCATATCATTTGCCGATCTCTTGTAAGCCTTTACCTTTCTAAGGGGTCGTCCAAATTAGCATGCATACAAAGGTCTTACCATAACTGATAAGGTATCTGTGGGACCAAGTTTGGGTTTCAGGTCCTAAATAGTATTGGAGAAAAAAATATTTTGTTAAGAAATAGATAATTGTTACCTATTTTAGTTATCTCCTGTGACAATAGACCTTTGTAAGGAGTCATCCAAATTAGTATGCATAGAAAGGTCTTATCATCAGGTATTTCTGTACCAAGTTTGGGTCTGAAGTTCTAAACAGCATTTAAGAACAAGATGAGGACTTCATCCCAAAGTCTACCGTATTGTTTGGAGCTCAGATGCATTTATCTTTCAAGAACATTCAGAGTTTTTCATATTTTTTGGCTTATTATGCTGATCCATTTCCTTCCTCTCTAAGCCAACCTCTGATCAACAGACACGTCGGTGCACACAAGTAAAGACGGACACATGGTGCTTCCCACCATTAGTACGCTCAGTGGGCTCGGGTAGCGACAGGAATCCATCTCCTTCTACTCCACCCTCTGATCAACACACACTGGCACACAGAAATAAAGACGGACACACGGCAATTCCTCCTCGCGCTGGGACCATATGGCGTTAAGGCGCGTCCCCTGGGTGGCGGATAGGGGGTCCCTCGTGAGAGGGGTGCACCGAATGAAATAAGGTGCCGTGAACCAACATGGTCTAAGGGAAGGTGACCCCGACAGAAAACCACTGGTCCTCCTAGTAAGGGGGTTGGGCGTAGGGGTAGCTTCCCCACCCTGCAAAAAAGGAAATAGCTACAAAAACGCCGACGAAAAGACTAACAGTAATTCCTTTCCTGGAGGAGGAAGGTTCTTCTACCAGAAGACTTATGACGTCCTGTGGTGAAAGCCGGAAGTCTTCGGAAGCCACAGGACCGAGCCGCCTCTCTCTATCCAGGGATACAACCATGGGCACATGGAACGTCAAGACCATGTACCAGAGCGGCAAGGCCGCCCAGATAGCAGCGGAAATGCAAAAGTACAACCTTTCCCTGCTAGGTATCGTGAAGCCAGATGGACGCAGTCTGGCCAGAAAAGGCTGTTAAGTGGGGAGATGATTCTGTATTCAGGTCATGAAGAGGAGAATGCCCCCCATACAGAAGGTGTAGCATTCATGCTGTCACCAGTGGCACAGAGAGCGCTGATGGGCTGGGAACCTCTTGGGCCAAGAATTATCACAGCAGCCTTTAGAACCAAGAAAAAGCTCAAGCTGAACGTCATCCAGTGTTATGCGCCCACTAATGACAGTGACGAGGAAGAGAAACAAGAGTTCTACGACCGACTCCAGAGTGCCTTGGACAAATGTGCAGAGCGAGACATCACCATCGTCATGGGCGATTTTAATGCCAAAATAGGGGAGGACAACACCGGATACGAAGAGGTGATGGGGAGACAGGGACTAGGCTTGGAGATGAGTGAGAACGGGGAGAGGTTTGTAGACTTTTGTGCTCTAAACCGACTTGTCATTGGAGGCAGCATCTTCCCACTCAGAAGAATACACAAAGCAACTTGGGTCTCACCCGACCATACAACAGAGAACCAAATAGACCATATCTGCATTAGCAAGAAATTTAGAAGATCCCTTCAAGATGTTCGAGTGAGGAGGGGAGCAGATGTCGCCTCAGACCACCATCTGCTTACCTTAAGAATGAAGCTCAAGCTAAAGAAAAGCTGCACAGAGACAAGAAGGCAGCGCTATAATGTAGGCCACCTGAGAGAAACTGGAGTTAGAGAAGAGTTCAAACTGGTGCTGTCCAACCGGTTTCAAGCGCTACAGGAGCTAGTAAATGAAGAGGAGGAGGTCACCACAGAGCAGCAGTGGAAGGCAGTTAGAGAGGCGCTGAACTCAACCTGCAAAGACACTGTAGGGTTCAGGAAACGCTATCACAAGGACTGGCTGTCGGCACAGACCTTGAAGAAGATAGAAGTGAGGAAGCAGAAGAAAGCAGTTGTCAACAACAGTCGCACGAGAGCAGCCAAAGTAAGGGCACAGGGGGAATACTGGGAAGCCAACCGCGAGGTGAAGAGGAGTATCAGGGCAGACAAGAGGGCCTACACAGACAGCCTGGCAGCAGAGGCAGAAAAGGCAGCAGGCAGCGGCAACATGAAACAGCTCTACGACATTACCAGATGATTGTCAGGCAAGTATGGCCATACAGAAAGACCAGTAAAAGACAAAGAAGGCAAGCCTATTGCAGACAGAGCAGACCAACTCGACAGATGGGCCGAGCATTTTGAAGAGTTACTGAACAGACCTAGCCCACCCAACCCCCCAGACATCCAGCCGGCAGAGACCGACCTACCCATCAGCTGTGACAGACCCAGCCGGGAAGAGATCAGAAGAGCAGTGGCATTTTTGAAGAACGGCAAAGCAGCAGGCCCAGATGGCATCCCAGCGGAGTCTCTGAAAGCAGACCTAGAGACAACAGTGGAGATGCTGTACCCACTGTTTGGAAAGATCTGGGAAGAGGAGGTGATGCCAGCTGACTGGAAGGAGGGGTACCTAATCAAGCTTCCCAAGAAAGGCGACCTCAGCAAGTGTTCCAACTACAGAGGAATCACCTTGCTGTCAGTACCAGGAAAGGTCTTCAACAGGATCATCCTGGAGAGAATGAAGAGCTCCGTTGACCCCCAGCTAAGAGACCAGCAAGCAGGATTTAGGAAGAACCGATCATGTACAGACCAGATCGCCACTCTCCGCATCATCATGGAACAGTCTCTGGAGTGGAGCTCCCCGCTGTACGTCAACTTTGTGGATTATGAGAAAGCATTTGACAGTGTGGACCGAGAGACTCTGTGGAAACTCCTACGACACTACGGTGTACCCACAAAGCTCGTCCGCCTGATCAAGAGCAGCTACGATGGCATGACATGTCGCGTGATCCACGAAGGGCAGTTCACCAGGGAGCTCCAGGTCAGAACTGGTGTCAGGCAGGGGTGTCTGCTGTCTCCGTTCCTCTTCCTACTGGCCATAGACTGGGTCATGAAGATGACCACAGAGCACAGACGAAGTGGAATACAGTGGACACTGTGGACACAGCTTGACGACCTCGATTTTGCAGACGACTTGGCATTACTGTCCCACACTCATCAACAAATGCAGGACAAGACCACGAGGCTTGCTGACATCTCGTCCCAAGTGGTCCTCACCATTCACAAACAGAAAACAAAGACAATGAGGCTGAACGCAACCAGGGAAGAACCAGTCTTGCTTGCTGGCACCCCGTTGGAGGAGGTGGAGTCCTTCACCTATCTCGGGAGCATCATAGACAAAAAAGGCGGCACTGATGCAGATGTCAGAGCACGAATCGGTAAAGCCAGAGCAGCCTTTCTCCAGTTGAAAAAAGTGTGGAGTTCCAGAGAGCTGTCACAACACACCAAAGTCCGGATTTTCAACTCCAATGTAAAAGCAGTTCTCCTATATGGAGCAGAGACTTGGAGATTGACAAAAACCACAGTCAACAGAGTACAGACCTTCATGAACAGTTGCCTTAGAAGAATTTTGAAAGTCCACTGGCCAGAGAAGATCAGCAACGTCAGACTCTGGGAGAGAACAGAGCAGATAACAGCAGAGAATGAAATTGGGCGAAGAAGATGGGGATGGATCGGTCACAGTCTGAGAAAGCCAGCTTCCAGTATCACTAGGCAGGCATTGTCATGGAACCCCCAGGGAAAGAGAAAAAGAGGTAGGCCGAGAAACTCCTGGCGTCGAGACCTCCAAGCAGACATCAAGAGACTGGGAACCACCTGGAGTAGAATCGAAGGAGAAGCACAGGACAGGAGTCGCTGGAGGTCTCTCGTCGACGGCCTATACCCGGGTAGGGCTGACAGGCGTAAGTAAGTAATGCTCCGGAATGCGCTCCGACCAGCCCCATTTCACAGTCTACCATATTTTAAAAATGCGGTAGACAAAAAACATTTTTGTCAAAATAAGGCTATTTTTTACCTACTTCCTGGTCTCTTGTGACCCTTGACCTTTCGAGAGGTAATCCAAAATAGTATGCATAGAAAGGTCTTACCATCAGGTACAACTGTATATCTGTACCAAGATTGGGTTTGAAGTTGTGAATAGTATTTGAGAAAAAACAAATATGTCAAAATATGGCTATTTTTTACCTATTTCCTGAACTCTTGCAACCCATGACTGTTCTGAGAGGTCATCCAAATTAGTATGCATAGAAAGGTGCTTTAGTACCTTATTTGAATTAGAAGGATACTTGTGGTATACTCGCCACATGAGTCTGTCTGGGGACTACTCCCCCAGATGGTATGGAATGCAGGTCTGGCATCACCCTTGCACCAACATGGTCAATCATTCTCCAGTTGCAGCACATTATGGCTGTATAGGTTAGCTACCACTTACGCATCTTTGCTTGTTCCAGTTTTGTTTCAATCTCGGAGATCCGCTTGATCACTTCTTCATGTTTGGGTAACTGTAACAGAACAATGCACAAATTCCTCTACAAAATCATGTCATTCGTAAGAAACCTCACCAAACCATGCTATATATTTATCAAACTGAGTCAGGGTCAAATATTTAGAACCAGGGGAGGGGTGGAGGGCATGAGGCCTTTTGGGGTCTAGGCTGGCCTATTCAAGGTGTGCAACAAATCCAGGTGTAGTTATCGTCACTGTACCTGTAGCTCACTCTCCTACTGACCTGTTTCTGGACGTGACACTTCCACGTGGTGTGCCCCCTGTTTTCGCAAAGCTCAAAACATGTATGCATGACCAAACACCTGGCAAAGGGACAGCTGGGCTCACATTAGGCTTGGCAGTCAGCCAGTCAGGAAAGTAACAACTATGACCAGCGGTCATGATTCTTGCATCTTGATTTTCGTACAAAGTGCATTCTTTCTAGATTTCTGCATACATGCATGAAACTTCGAGCTTTTGCATCAGCTACACACTGTCCAGTAATATGGCGACACAAGCAGGTGAAGGGTTGGTTGACAGAAGTGACCGAGCGTGGGAACTTCGTACAGAGCTGACAGGAATGCTGATCTTTTCATGTTTTTAAACGTTTTTAAAAAAGGACAGCATTCCTGTCTGTTTCGGCTTGTTTAAAAAGTGAGTCATTTTTTGGTTACTTTTTTATTGTCATCCTATGTTATGGCGTATTCATGCAATCACTTGTTGGAATAAGGGTCACACATTTTGTTTTCATTTCATTGACACTTGTACCGACCCTGTGAGTTCCCGCACCCAAAATTAAAAACCCCTATGTGACTGAGCTCAGTAGCCCAGTCAAGCAGTCTAAGGGAAGAAGAAACGAGAACGGCGAAGCCCTCATGGCTAATGTGCAAGACCAATTCAGAGAATTTCTCTGACATCTGACCATGTCCTTTTAAACAGGTCACTTAAATCTCTCTTGGCTTGACTTCGCGAACGAAGATTTTATAGGAGTTGCCCACGACGTCTGCAGGCTTGTTCATGGCTGCGGAGGCCAATCCGAGACAGGCAGGTTCGACCGCAGTGGCTGCAGGGGAAGGTATGGCCAGGGTTCTGAGCTGCGGCATCTCTGTTTTTTCTCCTGAGCCACTTGTCCTTAAGGCTAGCTCTGTGAGAGTCCTCAAAGGAGACAGCTGCCTTGTAAATGGTGGAGCGCCAGGTGTCACGGTCCGCAGCAAGCGAAGACCACTGGTGGTGGTCGATTTGGCAGGCACTAAGTGACTTCTTGAGACAGTCTTTGTATCTCTTCTTTGGTGCCCCTCTGTCACGGTGTCCAGTAGCAAGCTCGCCGAACAGGGTGATCTTTGGTAGGCGATGATCCTCCATCCTGGAGACATGCCCCGCCCAGCGGAGCTGTGTCCGCAGCAGCAAAGCCTCGATGCTCACAGTTTCAGCCTGTTCAAGGACCTCGACGTTGGTGACATAGTCACTCCAGTGAATGCCCAGGATGGTACGCAGGCAGCGCTGGTGGAAGCGTTCGAGGAGTCGTAGTTGGCTGCGGTAGAGGGCCCAGGACTCGGAACCATACAGCAGGGTGGTGAGGACCACAGCTCTGTACACGCTGATCTTGGTGCCTGGGTTTGAAGTTGTTTGAATACAATAATCAACTGTTTAAGTGTCTTTACATAATTGAACAGTTTAAGTATCTTTACATAATTGAACAGTTGGCCATAATACCTGTGAAAACTGAAAGTCTTTGCCTTGTCATGACCCTTAAACCTTTTTTGCAAGAAAACGGCACTATAAAAATGAATTTTTCTCTAAAATGTATTTTTTCGAAAAATACTTACCGATGACATTACTGTAAGGAATAGTGTCTTAGCTAGCCTAATTTTAGACAAAATTGGTTGTGTACCTATATGGCAGGGGAGGCACCAAGGGGCGTCACAAGTCTAGCCAGTATCCCGAGTAGCCTCCCTTCCATCCCCATCCGGGCAACCGCTCACCGGAATCCCGTCAGTTTGTTTACTTAGCCGATGAGCGGCAAGCGGGGCAAGTGGGAGGGTCATACGAGTAATGTCATTGGTAAGTATTTTTTGACAAAATACATTTTAGAGAAAAATTCATTTCTTTCCTCAAAACACATTACCGATGACATTACTGTAAGGGAGAATTACAAAGAGGAGGTGGGTGCCGCTTATAACGCCCCTAACCCCCAACTGCCAACTAGGACCGCCCTCCCAGGAGCAACCTCCCGATAATTTTAGCTAAGAATAGCCGACGGCACCGAGGCTGCTGGGAGGGAGTGTTGCGCTCCGGGGATGTTTCCCACCAGCACCATGTTTCTCCCACTGGTCTGGTAGGACCCGAGAGGATCTCGCGCTGTCCCTCAGGTAGAATTGGGCGAAGGTGACTCCACTCACCAGCGCACAGCCACCGCAAGTCTTTGATGGCCCAGTAGCGGTCGAAAGCGAGGATGCGGCTGTGGCTTTGACCTCGTGCGCCCTGATGTTCATCCCTTTGGCTTCATCAGGGTAGCAGTCCTGGTAGGCGGCGCGAAGTACGCAATGGAACCAGGAGGCATACCATCTGGGGTGAGATGACATCCCCACCTGGAAGGCGGGTGCGTCCCCTGTGTATTGGCTTGGTCCGGCGCAGGTGTCCACATAAGGCTCTCACCGGATCCAGCTGTCTTTATCCCGAGCAGGGCCTAAATCCCCCAAGGGCCGAATGGTGACCAACTGGGCGAACCAAGGAACCCGGTCATGGCTAGGAAGTCGGGTCGGGCAGCAGTCGTCCAGTCAATGATTGTTACAATTATGGTTGTGTTGATCTGTGAGAGCACGCATGTGTTAATTGTAGGAAATGATCCAATATTTATTTGAGCCATCATGGTTATGAATCACGTACCTTTTCAGTAAGATTTTCTTTCGTTTGCGCATAGAGCGGAATTTCACTTTGTTATGATACTTTAAGTTTAATCCAGAAGCTTCTAGCAAAGTCGCACGGAGAAGAGCGGTCGATTTTTGGAATGCTTAGATTCGCTGAGAATAGATTAGAATGTTCAAGCAAAATTCATTTTTCTCTAAAAGGTATTTTTTCGAAAAATACTTACCGATGACATGACTTTGTGGAAATGTCTACTACTAGCTCAATTTTAGCCTACTCGCCCGTTGTGTGCCCACACAACCCGGGAGGCACTCGGGGAACCCCCTAGAGGGGCCGAGAGTTGTCTCCCGTTCCTGCCCTACCGGATCCGGTCACGAGACCAGCCAGTCTGATACTTCACTCGAAAGCGGCAAGCAGGGCAGGAGGGAGGGTCCTCTGAGTCATGTCATCGGTAAGTATTTTTCGAAAAAATACCTTTTAGAGAAAAATGAATTTGTTTCCTCAAAAACATTACCGATGACATGACTTTGTGGAAGAATTGCGATGAGGAGGAGGGTGCCGCGCAAAACTTCTTAAGGGTAAACAGCGCCGTCCTCCCGGTCGCAAACTCCCGACAATTTTAGCGAAGTGCATACCTACGGCGCCGGTGGCGCCGGGAGGGAGTGTTGCGCCGCGGCGATGTCCCCCACCAGTGCGAGATTCTCTCGTTGGCCTGCCAGGTCCCTGAGGTAGAAGCGGGCGAATACAGATTCAGTCTGCCAGCCCACAGCTGCCACGATGTCCTTGACAGCGCAGTTTCGATCAAACGCGAGGCTCATGGCCATGGCTCGTACCTCATGTGCGCGAATGTGCAGCCTCTTCGCTCCCTGCGGGGAGATATCTTGATAGGCGGAGCGTATAACCCAGCGGAGCCAGGAAGAGATCGTCTGGGCTGATATGTCATTCCTGCTGGGTCTCAGAGGTAGGAAGAGGTGCGAACGCCCTCTGCGGAAGGCTTTAGATTGTCGCAGATACACTCTAAGGGCGCGCACGGGATCCTGTTGCCTGGTCTCCTGGGACAGAGTGTTGGTTCTTAGCGGCCGTAAGGTGATAACCTGAGGCGCAGTCAGAGGAGACCTGTTCTTGGCAAGGGAGGCAGGGTCAGTGAGAAGTTGAACAGACCCGTCCGCTCGGAACTGTAAGCAGGTAGGACACGCCGAGAGTGCGTGTAGCTCACTCACCCGAGAGGCGGTAGCAAGGGCCAGCAGGAAGCACGTCTTTTGTGTCACATCTGCGAAACGGGCCAACGGTAAGGGTTCAAATCTGTCAGAGTTCAACCACGTTAGCACCCAGGGCAGGTCCCAGCGGGGAAGGAGTGAGCGGTGCGTTGGGCGCTGGATGCCGAAGTGTCCCATAAGGTCGGCTAGGTCTTTGCAGGCGCCCGGGTCTGGGTGTCCAAGGTGTCGATAAGTGTCAGCAATCATGGACAGTGATGGGGGCTAGGCCTAGGTCTCGGAAGAGCCAGAGGAAGAAGTCCGCCAGCTGAGGATTAGTCAGTTCCGTGGGGGACAGGCCGTGCTCGGAGCACCAGGAACACAGGACTCGCCACTTTCCCTCGTAGACTCGAATGGTTGAAGGTCTGCGGGCCGCAGCGATCGCCTCCACTGCTGCACCCGAGTAGCCTCTAGCTCCGAGGGCTTGCCGCACAACCTCCAGGCGTGACGGAGGAGCCGCTCCGGGCAGGGGTGGAACAGCGGCTGACGCGGTTGCTTGAGCATGGTGCGTGGGGCGGGAAGCAGCAGGGGCGGGTCCGTGGCGAGGCTGAGAAGGTCGGTGGTCCAGGAGCGGTTCCAGGCGAACGGTGCGACTAACAGGAGGACCGCCGAGCAGCCCCGAAGCATGAGAAGGACTTTGGGTACGAGAACCGTCGGGGGGAAGGCGTAAGCCACAAGGCCGTCCCAGGGAATGGCGAGCGCATCGACAGCCCAGGCAATGGGATCGGGAATCGGGGAGACGAAGAGAAGAAACTGATGGTTCCACCTCGTGGCGAACAAGTCGACCTGGGGAGTCTCCCACCGGGCACAGATCATCCGAAAGATGTCCTGCCGAAGGGTCCATTCCGTGTGCAAGAGCTGGCCGCGGCAAGAAAGCGAGTCGGCCAAGACATTCAGGTGTCCGGGGATGTGTCGGGCTCGAATGGTAATACCCCGATCCTCACACCAACGCATCATCCGGTAGAGGAGCATACAAAGGTCGGGAGAGCGAGTGCCACCTTGTTTCTGGATGTAGGCCACCACAGTCGTGTTGTCCGAGAGGACGAGCAGCTACTGGTGCCTGAGGAGATCCTCCCAGAACTGCAGGGCTTGCCAAACGGCCTGCATCTCCAGCCAGTTGATGTGGGTGTGCGCTAGGTCCGAGGGCCAGGGGCCCGATGTCGAGAGGAACCGAGGAAGGAGATGAGCGCCCCACCCAGTGAGGCTCGCGTCGACACAGAGAGGTCTGGGGTGGCGGAGAGGCCAGGGGGACTCCCGACGCTAGCCAAGAGTGGTCGGTCCACCGACGAAGATGAGGAAGCAGCATCTGGGGCACCGGAACCAACGTCGTTAAGTCGCCGGACGACGGGCGCCAATGGAGTAGGAGATGCAGCTGGATCGGCCGGGAGTAGAGACGACCTAGGGGGATAAGGTCCGCTACGGCGTTCAGCAAGCCCACAAGCTGAAGCCAGACTCTGGCGGGGGCCACGTCCTGCCGTGCTAACTGACCAGCTAGATCCGCAATCTTCTGGATCCGGGGCGCCGGGAGGCGCACCATGTTGAGGTCGGTAGCAAATTCCATGCCCAGGTGCACGAAGCGGCGGGAAGGAGAGAGATCCGACTTGCCGTCATTTACTAGGAAGACCAAGTGTGCCAGGAGAAGCAGCAGCGCATCCCTGTCTGACGCGAGAGAGGTCTCGGACTGGTTGCGTAGGAGGAGGTCGTCTAGGTAATTCGACGTCGGACTGGAGGAGGACTGTCGGGCCTTGGCGACTACGGCGTCCATCAGCCGGGTGAACACCCAGGGGCTGAGGTTGAGTCCGAACGGGAGCGCGCGAAACTGGTAGACTACGCCGTCGATCGCAAACCGGAGGAACTTCCTGGAGGCCTGGTGCATCGGGACATGCAGGTAACGCATCAGAAAGGTCCAAGCTGACTGCGAAGTCCAGAGGCTGGACCACGGCTTTCAGGGCTCGGGCAGTCTCCATCCGGAAGGAGGGGGCCGTAATGTACTTGTTCAGGGCCGAGAGATCGATAACCGGTCGCCATCTCCCTCCAGGCTTCGGAACGACGAACAAGCGGCTGTAGAAGGCTGGGGAGTCGGGGACGCGAACCACCTCCGTGGTGGCTTTCCTCAGGAGGGAGGAGACCTCTCCCCGAAGAGCGGAGGCCTTCAACGGGTCGCTGGGAATCTCGGTCCAAAGGGGGGAGCGACGCAAAGGAGGCAGGCTGCGAAAGGCGATCCGGAGGCCGGCCGAGACGGTGTCGCAAATCCAGGGGTCGTCGGGAAAGAGCGTGAGCCAATTTCTGCTGAAAAGGCTAGCCTCCCGCCGACCGGAGACCCCGAAGTGGTCGGCGGGGGCAAGGCTGGGGGGCAGTCAGGCAGCCCGCCTGCGACCCGGTTGCCGGGCGGGACGGGGCCAAGCGGGGGCACGGGACCTGGAGGGTCTAGGACGGCCAAAGGCGGGGGCCTGCACAGGGGCCGAAGCAGGGGCTGAAGTGGCAGAGGGTCTAACCGACCGCAAGGCGCGACCCCTAGCCTGGCGGGAGGACGGAAAGCGGCGGGGAGGGGGAGCACTCACGGGCCAGCGGTCGGGGTTGGAGGCTCGAACGGAGGACCAGCTGTCGCCGAAAAGCAGGGGACCACCCAGCGGAGCACGACGAAGCTGCGCACGCAGGTCAGGGGGCATCCCTCGGCAGGCAAGCAGAAGGGCGTCTCGATGCATCAGGTCACAATTGGCGGAGGCAGCCATAGCGTTGACCGACGAGTGGTAGGCGGCGCGGTTGGCGACTTCCGCTAAGACGAGTAAATCCCCAAGGAGAGGCGTGATAGAAGGATGCCAGGAGTCCTCCACACGACGATCCAGGGCTTGAGTGAGAAGTTCCAGGAACCCAGCGCAGGCTAAGGTGTTCCGCACCAGGGACGCAGTCATATCCAGGCCATGATGGAGGGAACGACGAAGAAGAGCGGGGCCGCCAGCTTGCGACACGGCAGGGGGGTCCAGCGCAGGAAGGATGGAGAAAGCCTGGGAATGGCCGGCATACCAGTCCCGGCGGAAGGCGATGTCCAGGCCAGCCGGCCAGCGACGATCGGAGAAGAACACCGGCTCTCGAGACGCGGGAAGTTGCAGGTGCGCTGAGAAGGCATCTCGCAGCTCCTTAAATCCAGGCGGCTGGGGAAGCGACTTGAACCTCTTAACCTGACGCTCGGCATCCACGAAGGCAGAGACCTTCCTCTTCAGGGGGGGAGAGGCTGGGCAGGAGTCCACTGGCAGAGTGGCCGTGATGATCCTGGCGGCTTCGTCCAAAGCTAAGAGGGTCTCCGCACGGGACGACGATGGAAGGGCCGAGGGGACATCATCACCGACGTCGGCGGGCGAAAGGGAGCGACCATCCTCATCCAACAGGGCTGAGACGGAGTCCTCGGGCAGCAAACTGAGGGCTTCTTCGTCCAGGGGGCGGCGAGGAGGCGGGCGAGGCACCGAGGAAGGCCGAAGCTTGGGCAGGGAACCGTGTCGAACCTCGCGGGAAGCCCGGGAGCGAGCCGGCAGCGACGACGGAGGCGGGGATCGCCGAGGCGAACGCGAGAAGGAGCGAGGAGGGGTCCTGTCTGGTGCGCGGGAACGACGTCTGGACGAAGGACAGCGAACAACCGGAGAGGGGCGCCGACCACGGGAAGAGGGCCAAAGATGGCGGTGACGCGGCGAACGCATCGAACGGTGCGAGGGCGAGCGCGACCGCGCACGCGACGAGGAGGGGCGGGGGGAGCGGCGACGATCCCGGCAGGGGGAATGATCCTTCCGGCGGCGCTCGAGAGGCGAGCGCGAGTGTCTAGAACTGACGGTGGAACGGGACGATCGGGGGCGCGACCGTGTCGCGCAGGCTGAGGCTGACGTCTCTCCTGGCCGTACTCAGTGAGAAGGGCTCTATGCCGGCGATCAGATCCTCCGGAAGGATCAGCGGGCTTATCAGGGAGAGAGAGGTGAGGAAGGCCGGTCAACGTGGGACGGCTCATGGCGGACTGCTGCAGGCCGGGCTCAGTGAGGCGGGCGCTCTGCCGGCAAACAGACCCTCCGGAAGGGTCAGCGGGCATGGCAGCAGTGGCAGTCCTCTGGTCAGCGAACAACGCAGGGTCCCGACGGGCAATCCGTTCCGAGAGGCCATGGCGAGGAAGGGCGGTCGTTACCACAGTGGCGGCGGAAGTGTCAATCGGAGCCGGACGAGTGATAGCAGACGGAGGTCACTCTCGTCGGTAAAAACTCCAGAGGTCAGACCAACGCATCTCCGGCCAGGTCACACAGACATCGCAGAGGTGGTCCGAGGAGCAGCCCGAACAGGGGAGGCAGACTGCATGGTCGTCCGTCGGCCACTGGAAGTCGCCGCATTGAGAGTAGTAAGCATTTGGGTCCTGCAACAGACAAAGGGCACAACAAGGTCGCAAAGGCAGACAAGGTAGCCTAGCCCCAAACAAAGGTACTCCAAGCGCCGTGACCGCCGGCGCGTGAAATAGTGGCTACACTCGCCAAGGGCTAAAGGGCCTTTAAGCTAGACGAACGGAGCGTGGGTGCCCAAAGGCCCTACGAGAAAAGAGAAACCCCGGCCTCTAAAAGGCAAAGTCTACTCGTAAACAGTGAGGCACAAAAAGGCGAGAAAAGGCGACGTCCCTCGAGGAGACTCGCTAAAAAGGTCGTGCAAGGCGCCGGAACGTAAGCTCAACAGCTGGCGCCCATGTAGTAACAACGCCGAAAGAGAAGCCCAACGGTAGCCGGCTCTCGGCCCGAGGGCCGGCTGTGGGTAGCTACCACTACCTTACCTCCGAGACGAATCGGGAACGGGGGGAAGGGTAGCCATACACCTCCACAGCCCAGAGGAGAGCAGCAGAACGACGCAAAGGCAGAGGCAGGCAACGAGAAGGCAGGTCAGCGCTAGAAGGCGGCAGAGCACACGAAGAGGTAACGAGCGTAGGCAAGACGAAGACCGGTCGAGGCAGCGCGAGAGCAAAGCCAGACACGTCTTCTCTGTACGAGCGAAGTAGCAAGACTGGCTGGTCTCGTGACCGGATCCGGTAGGGCAGGAACGGGAGACAACTCTCGGCCCCTCTAGGGGGTTCCCCGAGTGCCTCCCGGGTTGTGTGGGCACACAACGGGTGAGTAGGCTAAAATTGAGCTAGTAGTAGACATTTCCACAAAGTCATGTCCTCGGTAATGTTTTTGAGGAAACAAATAGCACTGTCGAGTGACCTTACATGTGTCATCAGAGGTGTAGGCAACATTTCGCTACACTGTATTATAGGCACTCAAATAGTCATAGTTGTTTTCTGTGCGCGTGAAGTTGGCAGCCAGTCAGTGCAGTTTTTGAAAGATTGTGAAACTTCTGGAAAAATTCCGGCTAGGTCGTGAACTGCCCACCATACTTTTGTGAGACGTCATAACGCATTGGGATTTGGGGCTGAAATGAGCAGTCAAATTTTTTGTAGACTATTTTACTTTATTCTAGAAAGTTCTTCTTTTATTAATATTTATGAGTTTGAGTTACGTGTTCCGTACTGATTGGTTGCGTTGTGTGATTTCATTAGATTTTTCTGGAAACACAATGCCTGCTGCCTGCATTATCAGTACCCCAGTGGGGCCATCCTACACCCGGTGTCCCACCGCTACCACCTCTGGTACCTCAGCCCCCACCATCACAATCATTCGTGTGGCAGCCCCCACTTCCACTTCATTGGGCCCCATTCCAACCATCACCACCCCCTCAAACCTCTCCGTCATCATCACCATCACAACTTCTTGAACGACCACACCTGTCCCAAGAAACATTACAACCCGTCTCAGTCTACATCAGCTCCAAGAGAATCACAAGCCATACTCACCAGACTGGTAATGTATCTAACCTTATTCAGGTTCATCTTCAAGACACTACCAAAGTACCAGGTCAGCTGTGCTTGGCACTGTTTAATGTGCGCTCAGTTGGTTGTGCCAAGAAGCGCTCTGAAGTGTGCGAGTTTGTTACCGACCATCATGTTGACATTCTGTTCTTAACAGAGACCTGGCTTCGTGCCTCAGGTGATGAGGCCAAATGTGCTGATCTTGCCCCATCTGGATACTCTGTGAAATCCTTCCCCCGCGATTCTCGTGGGGGTGGTATTGCAGTCGTCCTCCATGAAGCACTGCAGCCTTTTGCATCATTCTCAACGTCTTTTAGTTTCTCCCATGAGTCTTTTGAGCTTGTACAGTTTACTCTAGCTTTAACTCAGAAAACTGTTCATTTTCTGTGCCTCTACAGACCTCCGCCAAACCGCAAGAACAAACTAACTGATTCAATGTTTGTTGATCAAGTTCATGATCTTCTCGATCACTGTAATTCTCTTGCTGGAAGTCTGATAGTCCTTGGTGACTTTAACATCCACTTTGACAATCAGAAGCACCACACCACCTCTGCACTCATGGACATTTTACACATGTTCAGTCTTTCACAAGTTGTCGACAAACCAACTCATAGACAAGGGCATACTATTGACTGGATCCTTCATAGATGTGACGATGATATCTTGTGCTCAGCACAGGTTTCTGATGCAATATGTTCAGACCATTACTGTGTGATAAGTCATTTGAGGGCCATAGTCCCACCTCCAGTGCCTATGCTTACCATAGTGCGCAATGTTCGTGCCATTGACAGACTAGCCTTCAAGGCTGACCTCGTTCAGTCACTGTCTCACCATCCTAGTCCTAGTGCCGAGGAGTTTGATTCATGTTTACGCACTGTCTTAGACAATCATGCACCATCTTCAAAGCGTAAAAAGTCAGCTCATAGAATCAGCCCGTGGTATAGGTTTGTGAGCAAAGAGCTGCGTTCGGCTAAGCAGATGCGGCGCCAAGCTGAGAGAATGTGGTGCTCAACTAGGTTGACTGTTCACAAGCAGATATACACATGTTCTAAGAAGCATGTAAATAAGATTGTTCATGGAGCAAAATCTTCGTTTTACAACAGGAAGATCAGTGAGTGCACAACAAGCAAAGAATTGTATAATGTAACCAATAAGCTTATGGTGAAGAAGACTCCATCACCTCTTCCCACTACATTTCCCCCGTGCCAGCTGCCTCAGCTTTTTGCAGATTACTTCGTTGATAAGGTCCGCGAAATTCGTGATTCTCTGGATCTCATGCCCACTTCAGTTTTGTTCACCGAAAAACGCTTTAGTGGAGAACCTCTCTCAGCCTTCGAACCTGTGCTAGAGGATGAGGTCAGAAAAGTGATCACAAACACTGCCCCCAAAACTTGTGAGTTAGACCCCATACCCACTCTCTTGTTGTACGAGTGCCTGGATGAAGTGTTGCCTGCCATTACACAAGTCATCAACAACTCTCTCTCCACTGGTATTTTTCCTGAAAGCTGCAAGACTGCACTTGTAAAACCCCTATTGAAGAAACCATCTTTAGACCCAAATGTACTGAAAAACTATCGCCCAGTTTCCAATCTTACATTTCTATCAAAGATTCTTGAGAAAATTGTCCTTGTTCAAACTTTAAAGCATGTCAACTCTAATAGTCTGTTCAGTGTATTTCAGTCTGCATATCGTCCCCATCGTAGCACTGAAACAGCTTTGCTGAAGATATTCAATGACCTGCTTTGTGCTTTGGACGAGCGTAAGATCACAGTCCTTGCTTTGCTGGACCTGTCCAGTGCGTTCGACACTATTGACCATGAAATTTTGCTGTGCCGTCTTCAATCTGTATTTGGCATTGAAGGCACAGTCTTGGCATGGTTTAGTTCATACCTGACTGAACGATCCCAGATTGTTTGTCGACGGCTGTCATTCTGAGCCATCACCTCTTCGGTTTGGTGTACCCCAGGGCTCGGTCCTAGGACCTGTATTGTTCTTACTGTATGTTCAGCCCCTGTCCGACCTGATTTGTAGTCGCTCCATTTCCCATCATGCATTTGCAGATGATACGCAGATGTACAAAAGTGATACTGTCGAGCGAGCTGTGAATGCCGTCCAAAGTATAAGCCAGTGCATTGACCATGTCAAATCATGGATGACCACCAACAAACTGATGTTAAATGATGGCAAAACTGAAGCAATGTTGGTAGCTAATCCAAGATTATCTTCATCCCTGCCTTTACCGTCATCATTGTCTGTGGATGGAACACTCATTGGCTTCTCTGCGAGTGTGAGAAACCTGGGTGTTACACTTGACAGCGAGTTATCTATGTCACAGCATGTCAGTGCAGTGTGTAGATCCGCTTATCTGGAACTTCGTCGTATTAGTTCAGTTCGTCACCTGCTGACCGTGGAAGCCACTAAAACACTAGTTTGTGCATTTGTGCTGTCCAAGCTAGATTATTGTAACTCTTGCTTTGTGGCTGCCCTCAGTATCTCATTGATCGCCTCCAAAAAATTCAGAACAATGCAGCCCGGCTTGTTGTGAGAGTCCGTAAGACTGAGCATGTCACACCCATCTTGAAGTCCCTTCACTGGCTACCTGTGTCCTCACGTATTCAATACAAAGTTATGTCAATCTGTTTTAACTGCCTTTCAGGCACCAGCCCAGAATACTTGTCCTCTTTGCTGCATGTGTATACACCCTCTCGTGAGCTCCGCTCCTCTTCTGATAAACGGAAGTTGTGTGTACCTTCTGTCCAAACTAAAACATTTGGTCAGCGCACTTTTGTTTATCAAGCCCCAGTGTTATGGAATACACTTCCTCTTGAGGTCAGAAACTTTGAATAACTGCCAGTGTTTGATGCCTTAGTTGTAGTTCTGCAATCCTCCTTGTTTAGACTGAATGTTTTTTTTTTTTTTTTTTTTTTTTTTTATTTATTTATTAATTAATCAAAGTAGCCAATACAATGAAGTGTTTGTGTTCGAATCTAAATGGACATAAGTTACAAGATGGACAATGATTTAGCTGTCTTACAGTTACTGCTAAGTGAAAAAGTGTGTGTGTGTGTGCTCTTGCTTGTCTGCTTGATTGCCGCGGGTTTTAGTGCATGTTTGTGTTTAGGTTCATACATTAAAATATTCAGAAATGACATTCAATATTCAGTTAAAATCAAATTAGGGAGAGCAACTAAACATAGTACGAGTGAAGCCTTACAGATTACATTTTGTTACATGCTCTGCTCATTGTATTAAGCATGTGTAATTTTCCGGACGAGCAAATCCTGCTCCAACATGCAAACTATATCTAGCTTCTTTCCGTATCTATATTTACCAACACACATTTTGGCGACAAGTATAATATGGTTAATAACTTTCACGTCACTATTCTGCATGTTATCAACTTCAAAGCCAAATAACACATCTTTTGCAGTTAACTGAGGAGCGATAGAAGTTAGTCTTTGAATATGTTTTGTTGCGCTTTCCCAGAGTTTACGAATTTTATTACAGGACCAAAAGAAATGTTCTATGTAATCTTTGTCATCACAAAAGTCGCATTTTTCAGAAGTCTTAATGCCCATTTTATGCAGAAGGATATTTGTAGGATATATATTATGAAGTATTTTCCAATGTAATAATCGCAGCCTTGTTTCTTTTACACATTTTTCCGCTACGGACCAGTGTGCATCTAACAGAGTAACACCACACTTTCTCTGCCAGAAGGACAATGCTCTAGGCACCGCCGTACTTGCCGTTACCAGAGATAAGCGGATAGCACGGGGTGCATACCGCAAAGCCTCCATATAGTTGCGTGGTACAAAAAATATGCCAGGCTCCACGCGAGCCATACGTGCCCTAAGGGCCGTACACAAAGCGTTATATTCAAACAGCCGGCAAGGCTTGTTGCCGACCATTTGACATATTTGAGGAAAAGATATATCACCATCAGACAAGACATCGTCTACAAAGCAAACACCAGCACGCACCCAATCTCTAAAGAACAAACTCTTATGCTTATACATAATTTCAGAGTTGTTCCACAAACATAGGTTTTTAAGCTGAAGGGGGAAATCATCTTTTGGTAAAATAGTATTCTTATTATCACACCATGTTGTCAATACGTCCCTCCAAAAAGCACTTTTAATCAACCGCAGGCCCGCAAAATGCTTGGCTGCTACATTAGAATGAAAACATGCATACTCTTTGCCCAATGCAGCGGACATGTAACGCGGAATAATTTTCCATTTTTCATAGCCGTTATGTTGAATTCTTAGTGACCATGACAACAAAAATGAAGCCTGCATATCATGGACATTAATCATCTTCAGACCAGCATTCTCTGTACCGTTACACATGATACTTCTTTTAACCTTTTCAAAGGCCCGAGTATTGGCATTTCTCTTTTTCCAGATAAATCTGAACAACAGTGTATTAAGCTTATTCAGCATGTCTCTCGGGGCAGACAGTGATTGTAATACAAATGTAAACTGCGACAATAAAAGTGATTTAACAATACATATTTTCCCTGCGATACTAAGATTTCTTTTGGACCATGCTGATATAGTTCTTCGTACTTTATCCAGTCTGTATAGCCAGTTATCCTCAATACTCGAGGCAGGCATGTCACTGCCGAAAACAATTCCCAACATTTTTAGACGTTTTTTCCAAGTAATTCCGTATGGTCTTTCAAAGAGCCAAGCCACATGGCCTCAGTTTTCTTTCTGTTCATTGCAAACCTGAAAACTTTGAAAACTGCTGAATTAACTCCAGGACCCTTTCGAGATCTGTTTTGTTTTTCAGAAATAAGCTTATATCATCTGCATACATTGCTAATTTAAGTAAACTAATATCCTCTGAAGTGTGTGTAATAGTTGGGAGACACAGACCCTGCACAGACGGGTCTGCGCGGATTTTAATGGCTAATAACTCTATGGCTAGAACGAAGGCCATCGGAGAAAAAGGACACCCCTGCCTTATTCCTGATCTGACTTTAAAACACTGAGTCATCCATCCCATGTAGTTTAAACAGCTTTCTGTATTACTGGTCAAAACATTCACCCATCTGACAAAGTTTTCTCCAAAACCAAACCTTTGAAATGCCCAAATCATATATTCTTTTGAGACAGAGTCAAATGCTTGCTTGTAGTCTAGCGCAAGTAATATTCCTGGTTTATTTTCTATATTTAGATTGTCTATAGTGTCATCAATAAGTCTGATAACATCACTGATTTTCCTGCCCTTGATGAAACCAACTTGATCCTCGTGAACTAAACTACTTATGACTGTAGATAACCGGAGTGCTAGACATTTAGCGAGTATTTTGTAGTCAGTATTTGTCAAAGAGATCGAGCGCCAGTTATTTAAATCTTCTCTAGGCAGCCCTTTCCCTTTGTGTATTAATGTAATTACAGCACGCCTTTGAAGCACAGACATCTCCCCACGCTCAAAAGCTGCATTGAACGAGTCTAGAACAATGTTTTTAACTTTTATCCAAAAGAATTTGTAAAAAGATGTCGTGAGGCCATCAAGTCCGGGAGCAGAGCCATTTTTCATTTTTTTCAATGTGTATGTGAGTTCATCCACAGCAATGTGGTCCTCTAACCCTGTCTTCTGGTCCTCTGTTAACTGAGGAACTTCTACATTAATAAAAGCATTTTGCTTCATTTTCTTTTAATTGAGCGATCTTGTCATATTTGTTACTAAAATAGTTAAATTGCCCCAACAGGATTTCTTCCTGTGAGTACACTATACGCCCATCTAGCAAACTTAACTTGTCCATTATCTTAGCATTTGCCTGTGTTCTTTCCAGTCCGAGAAAGTACCGAGTACTCTTTTCGCCTTCTTCAATAAATTTAGCACGTGCTCTGGTCTGGGCGCCTCGCGCTGTGTACATAGTGTGTATATCTAATTCGTGCTTGATGTGCTCTCTCTGCTTACATAGAACAACATTATTAGGATCAAGCGAGAGACGCTTTTCAATACTGTTAAGCCGTTCTTCCAATACCAATTGTGTATTCCGTTGAGAAGTTCTTTTTCCTTTACTGTATGACATAATTAATTCTTTTAATTGGACTTTACACAAATCCCACCTTGTCTGTGCATCAATGTTAGTATACTTAGTTGTAAAATCATCCAAAAAAGTATTCACCAACTCCACCAGGTTTTTATCATATAGCAGACCGTCGTTAAATTTCCAATAGGAAGGGCCACGTTGCACGTGTGTTATCTTATAGTTCAGAACCACCGACCTGTGGTCTGACTGAGGAACAGACACAATGTCACATGTGAAAATACAGTTCAATGCACTGTCTGAGTATAACATATAGTCCAATCTTCTGGCAATATAGGGATTGTGTTTACACCACGTATACTCACAGATTAGACCATTAAAAACTCTCCATACATCTGTGAGATCAAAGTCTGACAAAAGATTATTAAAACGTTCCACATCTGTCACCGGGTGTTTCTCACCACTGATGATGTCTAATTTGTTATCAAGAACACAATTAAAGTCACCACACACAATCAGCTGATCCGTGTCGGCACGGTTCAGTAAATTATATAAACAATCAAAAAACAGTTGCTTTTCAGATGAGATGGTAGGAGCGTATACATTCACAACTAACAGTGTTTTATCTTCCCAAACAATATCTACAGCTAGAATTCTATCTGAACAGTAGACACATTTAATTTCACAGGAAACCTTTTTGTTAATTAAAATAATCTGCCCCATGCTGTGACAAGAGCCGGGTGCACAAAACAGCTTACCTCCCCATTCCCTTTCCCAATTTTCTTGTTCCCCATTAATCACATACGATTCCTGGACACATATCACGTCATACGAATTTCGTTTTAATCTATTGAAAAAAGCTTTTCTTTTATTATCATTTCTCAAGCCATGGGCGTTTATAGTAACGATATTGAGTTTATCCATTCACTAAAGCAATATGTTCATATTTACATGTATTAGTATAGGTAGAGACGCTGTTCATTCTCATAGTCCGGAGGCATAGCCGAATCGTCAACACAAGCCACTAACTGAGCACAACCTGACACGAGACAGCGAGTCCATCTCCGTGGAAAGCGAGACCCACATTATAGTACAATGAAAATCTCGTCCTCCACAAACATGCACCCGCTGTCTGTTGCCAAACTAGAGCAGGACAGCAGAGCAGCTTATGTCGCGGCTGCGTCACCAAGTAGGTCAGCGGGATTCCCTGCTATATCAGACACGGAATCCTCACCAGCTGGTGACGTCACAGTTGCATTTTCCCTGTCGGTGCGTACCGTTCGCTTTCTCTGCGAATCCTCAGACATAGGGCTGCTACGCTGACGTTTGGACATAGAGCACGAGCGCGATCTCCCTGTACCCCGGAAATCCAGGGTGGTTTGTATGGTGGGTCGCTCTCTCGCTATAAAGGGCGTATTGTGGGGATCTATGGATGACACTGGTGTAGATGTGGCCGTGGTGATGGCACTAGTTGTCATTGTTGAGGAGGTGGCTGCCGCGGTCGCCCTTGTAGTCGTCTGATTGCCGGACCCCACGGGCTGACTGGGGCCTGACGCTGAGGTAGGGGCGTGCTGGGCGGCGGAGGGGGTTCCAGCGACAACAGAAGCCCACGAGGAGGGTGGAGGGGGGAAGGGCTGGGGGCAGGTGGGGTCTCCGGCTTTGTGCCCGGGGGTACGGCACGTTCTACAGACGATGTCCATCTCGCATGTGACCGCCTGGTGGCCCTGTCGTAGACACCTGGAACAGGAGACCGTGGCTGCATTCTGACGCTGTTCCCGGTGGTAGAGACTGGCTGTGCACGCGCCGATCTTCACCTGGTTGGGCAGAGGTTCCCGAGGAATTTCAATGTAGACAAATCTCCTGCCTGTTAGCCACCGAGTCAGGCCTCCACTCTCATCCCTGTCCCTCTCCATCATTAAGTTGGATCGTGGTTTGCAGCCCAGCTTGGTGATTATGGATTCAATTTCTTGGTTACTGTATGACATCGGAACATTCCCGATCATAAGTTTAGTCGTATAGACTTCCCTCCCGTTGTCTGCCGATCGCACTATAAATGGATTTTTATCAAACAGCGTCACTAATTGGCCCCTGACAGTCATGCCCTGCAGCAACAATTTCACCCTAGCCTCAGGAGTCTTAGGATAGAGCCTCCACAGGCCCCCTATTCTCTGAGCACCAATGACCGTGTTGTAGCCGCTGGTACTCTCTGCCGCGGCACACATCTCGCGCACGGAGTAAGGTGGGGAGTTCTCGGCCAAGTGTAGATTTCTGCACGGGATGAACGTGGCCGGGACACCCCTGTCACCGGTCGTCTTTGCACCGTTGTATGTGTCAGTCATTTTTGCAAAAGAACACGTCTAAGAGTACAACTTAGAGTCACAAGTTTTATGCAAAATAAAGTAATGATGTCTCACCGACCACTGTACCAATTCCTGAGGGAGGGCACGTCCTGTAACTACAGTAAATCGCCAGTGAAAACACAGCACCAAAAAGCGTGGCGAACGACACCATTCGCCTACCGGAAGTCCTTAGACTGAATGTTAATTAGAATATAAATTATTATGTATGTATTGTTGTTTAGTTTATTGTAAAAGTGGTGTGTTCGGGCATTGTGCTTTGTTTGTTATGTGCATATGTCATTGTATTTTTATTTTTGTGTACAGATTGTAAAGCGCTTAGAGCTTTTGAGTAAGATTAAGCGCTATATAAATACTCATTATTATTATTATTATTAACTATAAAAGTTGGTGCTAGGAAGCACGTGTGTACATTGTCACGCATTGTAAGTTGTAGGGACACACAGTTTATTGTAGGTACGTGGCCCGTATAGGGTGTGCATTGTGAGAGACGCAGCGTAACGGTGGTGTACGTTGTGTGAGGAACTTTGTGTCGCCAGTGTTGACATTTGAAGAAGAGACATTGTATCAGTGTTGGTGCATTTGGGAATGCATTGTGTGAAGATCGCATCGCTGAATTAAAATATTGTTGGAACTGTTACTCCTGTGTAGCTTACATCCTTAAGCCACGTTTGATGGGTTGCAGCTGAATGAAGTTTATTTAAAAGAACCTTGCGTGCATGCGTCTGGTGTGTTTATCATACTACGACTACGACTCTACCACGTAACAATCATCCAAACTGCAAGCCTGAGGGGCACGTTGAAGAGAGTGCAGTTTGCTGACCCTGGCAGCCGTGGCGAAGGTCAGTCGGGAGTAGGTCTACCGTGGCACGTCGGCCGTCCGCACCTACTGGAGCGGGTCGAAAAGGTCCACGACGAGCCCTTGTAGCCCCTAGGCAAGGTCCCATCGCGGTCGCTGCGAGCGGAGGCCAAACGTGTAGACCAAAGAGCGTCAGAATGCTGGCAAGTTTTGTACAGGCACCAGGGTAGGCCGGTCTAAGTCGGTCCGAGTCAGCGATCATGGTCAGGAAGCCCCTAAAGACGAGGGCGCCAAGTTGGTCGGTGAAGAGCCAGAGGAAGAACTCACATGGGGAAGAGGCTCTCGTCATCACAAGCGTCGCCCAGGACTCGCTCCTTTCCCTTGTAAACTCGTCTGGTCAAGTGTCTACGGCCTGTAGCGATAGCTCCCACTGCTGCACTTGAGAAGCCTCTAGCGGCGAGGGCTTGCTGCACAACGTCCAAGCATGGAGGAAGAGTTCTTGGGGCTGCGAAGCATTGTGTGTGGGGTGGTGATCCGCAGAGGTGGGCTCACGGCGAGGTTCAGGAGGCCAGAGGTCCATGAGCATGTCCCGCAGCAAGTATCCACCAGGATCAGGGGTGTGTTGCAACCTTGAGCTTGGGCAGGAGCTTGGGACTAGCACCGTAGGTGGGTCGGTGAGGTGTCGAGGTTGACCCCAGAGAGCTAGAGATCGCCAACCGCTCAGGCTAGAGGAACTGGAACAGAGGAGACGATGCGGGGAAGCTGGCGATTTCACCTCGGCGCGATCATGGCGGACTCTCCGCTGTGCAGATCACCCAAACGATGTCCGGACGGAACGTCCACTCTGTGCAGAGAAGCTAGCCGCAACGCGCGATGGAGTCGGCAGGTCATGCTGTAGTCCAAGAAGCTATGTCTCGATCTTCGTCCCAAAGGAGCCCCTGGCAGAGGAGGAAGTACAGAGAAAGGAACCACATCTTGCACTGTTTCTGAAAGTAGTCAACTACTGTGGCGCTGTCGGAGAGGACGAGAAGCTCCTGACCTCGCAGACGTGACACCCGAAGCTGGGCCACGAGGTCCGGAGGCCATCCGCCGGAGGCAGAGTAGGATCTCGGTAACAGGAGAGCGCCCCTGGAGGCGAGACTTGCATCGACGCAAGGGACATCTTGGGAGGAGGCGAGAAGAGAGAAACTCCCGTCGCGAGCCAGTCGGGATCCACCCCGCGAAGAAGGTGAGGACGTAGCATCGACCGCACCCAAGCCGGGTTCGCCAAGTGCTGCATTCGCCGCTCCGGAAGCCGCCCTTCGTGAAGTCGGAGCGTGGCTCCATCCCCAGGTGGACAAGTGGCGCTACGGTGTGAGGTTGGACCTACCCACATAGACCAGTGACCAAGCCTGCCAAGGAGACCCCAAAGTGCATCTCGATCCTTCTCCAACCGGTTCCGCAAGTGAAGATCGTCTAGGGATGTTGATGTGGAGCACGAAGACGTCCATCTGGTCCTGTCTGCTATGCAGTACAGCTGCGGTAGAACCCCCAAAGGCTGCGATTGACACCGAAAGGAGCGCACGACCCTGGTAGAACACGCTGTCGAAGGCAAGGCGGAGGGAACGGCTGGAGACGGTGTCTGGGGACGAGCAGAACGCAATCTTCTCCAAGGAGGTCTCCGACCGGTTCCACAAGCGACGATCGTCTAGGGATGTCGACGTGGCCGCACGAAGACGTCCAACTGGCCTCGCCTACTACAGCATCCCGATGCGGTAGAACACTCAGTGGCTGCGGTAGAGCCGAAGGGAAGTGCGCGACACTGGTAGACCACGCCACCGAAGGCGAAGCAGAGGTAACAGCTGGAGATGGGGTGTCCGGGGGCGAGTAGAATGCAATCTTGTCTCAGGAGGTCTCTGACCGGCTCCGCAAGATCAGCTAGGAATGTCAATGAGTCCAGGCTGACGGCCCAGTCCAAGTCTGTACTGCGGCGCGAAGGCTCAGGCGGCCTCCACGCCGAAGGACGGGGCGGTGACAAACTTGTACAGCGTGGTGCGCGCTTCGACTGTCATAGCCGCTTACCAATGGTCGGAAGGTCGAGGCCACTGCGCAGGGGTCATCCTGAAGCACCAGTTCACACAAAGTGGTAGCCAGCAAGGCATCGACCGAGGAGCGGCATGCAACGCGGTAGGTGGTGACCGGCCAGCCAGGAAGCTCCTAAACCGCGGCGAGGGAGGGAGTCTCCGATCCTCGATGCGCTGAACGAAGTCCGGTAGAGGCTCAGTCATGTGTAGTCAAGTGCAGTCTCCGCAGGCAGACGCACCACGTCCTGAGACCGTAGATACACCGTCCCATCGCCCTGGGGCGCTGGCGGGAATCCTGTGTCGTCCGCCAAAGCTTCGACCAGCATAAAACCGATCATTAACCTACAGTGATTAACTTACCTTCCAGCTGTAAGCGCTATACAATGTGTACCCACGATAAAAAACCTGTGACGTGCACACCAAAACCAACTAGTGGCCGCGAGGAAGCGGGTAGCCGAACAGGTGGGGAGGCGATGTGGCGAGCCGACACTTTGGCTGCTCTCGTAGTACTCTAAGTGCCACGTGGGAGCCCAAAGTCTCATCCTGTCCAGGGAAAAGGCATCCATCCCTGGGCTGGACGCTGTACATCTGTGCTGGGCCGGAAAGCGTGCGGTGTAACCCATGCAGCCCGAGTCGACCTGTCCCGTGAGTGTCAGGCGAGCAGCCGCACACTGATCCCGTAGTCTCGCCCGGGGCGAGGGTACTTAACTGAGCTTGAGGCGAAACACTTCTGTTGGACTGTGGCAGGGTTGGACGGCCGTACTCTCGTCTCGGCGGCAGGCCTAGGGTGACGGGTGGCATCCAAGTCGCGCGAAGCAGTCTGCAGTAGCGGCGGCCTGTCCCGCGAGCGTGGCCGCCAATGAGGTACGGGAGTCCGCTCGGATCTTCTAACACCCAGTGACCCGTCCACACCGTTCTGAGGGTAGACAGGGCGTGCGATATTGACATGGACCCGCCTCGTCCCTTTACTTTTATCCGACGAACAGTTGCACGTAAGTCCAGAAGAATAGTCCGGTCATGAACACCTGTCACTGCCCTTCCGCCGTGAGAAGGCCTTAGTTGCCTGGACGGCGCCAAACCCCAATAGATAAAGAAACGTACTGACCTTGGAGCAGGATGTCGAAGCTTCGTGTAATCTCGTCGCTTACTTTCCTACATCCGCTGGCTTCTGCTCGAACGGGTGGGGGGGGGGGGGGAGATAGCCTGTGCGGGCGATGCCGCCGTGGCCCAATCTCATCTCTATCTCACCTGAGGAGAGGGCCGTCACTGGTCCAGCCTTTCATCCGGCCGGCCGAGGGCACTTGCTTTGTCACTGACCTCAGAGCAGAACGATGTATATGTATACCTGTGTTGGACCCGTTCCAAGGTATGGTCATGTATGCACGTAGTAGGCCAAGCTTGGCGATTCTACCAGCAAGGTGGCGAAGTTCTTCCCCCCCGCAACTGTCCGAACGTTAGTTTCGTAAATGCGAATTATGTCGCCAAGGGCCTGTCTCATCTCTATCTTTGTCTGATGAGCGGGTAAGCACTTGTCCAGCATTCTCCTCCATGCTAGGGTACCTTACCTTGTTACTTACCACTGCACGGGACGCCATACAACTGTGCTGGACTTGTCCAAGGGTCTGGGCGTGTGGCGGATTGTAAAAGTACGTGGTTGGCCAGACTCGGTGCTTAGATTAATCAGCGAGATGACAAACAAACCTGTAGACATCCTATGTTGGCCAGGCTCGATGATCCATTTACCCAGCGAGCTGACGAACATTCTTGCCGCAGGCCTATGTTGGCCAGTTCGGTGTATGTTTTCCCAGGGAGCTGGCAAACACTTATGCTGAGGCCTATGTTGGCCAAGCTCGGTGTATAGTTTACAAAGCGAGCTGACGAACATTCTTGCTGAAGTCCTATGTTGGCCAAGCTCGGTGTCTCGTTTCCCCAGCGAGCCGACGAACCATCGGCTGAAGTCCTCGGCTCGATAAGGTCTGAAGTTGCCCGTGCGTCGTAACTTGCGAATGTCTGAGCTGTTCCCTCCCTGAAGGTGGTCGGGTCGGTGGCAAGCGCCTGCACTCGGACTTGTGTCAGCTGTTCATGGTGACAGAATCCCCAAAGCTGAGACCACTGCTCCTCCAGCCAGGGGGCGCAGACGACGCACGGGTGAGTGGAGGCACAGCCAGAACAAGGTAGGCATATAGCATGCATGTCACTCTGCCATCGGAACTCCCCACAATGCATGCCGATGTGGACTTGCAACTGCAAAACATAATCAAGAGTGACAGGCGAGCGAGCGTGGCTCGCCGAGGCCACGCATCCGATGTGTGTACGCGCGCAAAGCCGAGAATCAATAGCGATGTTACTCCATGACTAGTGCCGACGCCCGGCGCTTTCCCTCCCCTTTAGCACCGGCCGCAGGCACCCATCAAGGTTTTACCTTACCATGTCGGGAAGGCCGTAGGCCAACCAAGAACCGGAGGGACCAACCGTGCCGCTGAAGCGAAGGCTGGCACCACCAACAAAAGAGCCGCATCCCAAAGGTAGCTCCAAGAAGCAGCGTGACCACAGTAATCCAAGGCTCGAGCGGAACACGGGAAGTAATTTCCCCAACACCAGTGGAAAGTCACTCTCAAACCGACGAAGGTAAACTCCAAGCTAGCACAGCTGCCTCAGTAATCCCAGGCGAGCACAGCTCTCTCTCTTCTTAAACACGGTAGAGTCCAAGCCACAATGCGACCGGTCACACCGAACACAGCCAAGACGCAGATACAGAGGTACACAACCTTCCACAGCTAAGCTAAGAAACAAACTGGCGGGATTCCAATGAGCAGTTGCCCGGATGGGGATGGAAGGAAGGCTACTTGGGATACTGGCTAGGCTTATGATGCCCCTTGTTGCCTCCCCTGCCATATAGGTACACAACCAATTTTGGCTAAAATTAGGCTAGCTAAGACACTATTCCTTACAGTAATGTCATCGGTAATGTGTTTTGAGGAAAGAAAAGAAGTTTTGTGCACTTTCTTTTCCAATACAGAAAAAGATATTCTATGAATGCCGTACAAGACAGCAGACACCATCAATGCAAAGTTCTACACGGATTTTGAGCTTGCTGAGATAAACAGATTCTACAAAATTGCAAGAACAAACACTGGGATGCCTAGAATCAAACCCTTACATGAAAATGCACCTGATCACAAGTCCAGGCTGATACGAAAATACCTTCAACAGGAGAATGTCCAAACTTTACCATAATCTGCCTACTTCCATGATCTAGCTCTAGGCGATTGTGTCTTGTTCCCACACCTCAACAAATGCCTCTGGTTCTGAAGTTTAAAATAGTGCTAAAGTACACATAACTTTTGTCAACATATAGCAATTTGTTGACCCTGCGAAACTGAACTGACCTTAGAGAGCTCATTAAACTGGCACATTTAGCAAGTCTCACCACAAAGTTTTATTGGGCAAAGTTTCAAGAGAATAAAGTATATATAAGGTTACTACAGACGACCGAGGTCCAGACCATACACTCACTTTTGCTATCACGTATCAGCGAATTAAAACTTAACTTTTTTTACTATGCAAGAAGAATAAACTTTTTTTTAAACCCATTTAACCCCACAGCCGCTATTTGTCAAATTTTTGAGGTGTCACCAAGCGACTATGCACCAGTTGCAAGAAATGTATCAACAATAATTCAAGGGTAGTGCCAGATTAGATTGGCGCCAGAAGGAATTATCGTGGTCAATATATCACTTGCTGTAGGATGTCGGGGCTAAATGGGTTAAAATTCACATACAAAGATCTTACCAGAGTATCGTATGTCTCTGCCTTTGTGTCTTTTCCTACTTTCCTCATTCTCAGGAGTCGCTTTTTCTCGATGGTGCCCGTTCGGTCCAGGAATGTGTCCTCGTCGCTGTCATAAAAATCATCATCCTCCCAGTTCTTTCCCTTCCGCTTCCGACTCTCTAAACAAAACAAACACAAAATAAATCAACGCATAATACCTCCTGTTTTAGCAGTGCCACTTGCTGCATGCCCAAGAGGGCTAGAACTTATGGGTGGTGTTCATTTTAATCTTCTGTTTTGTAAGGTATGGGGTGACAGTACGAAAAACTGAAATGACTGAAAACGGCCCAATTCTAACGATGCACCATAAGGCATGGCCAGCAAGAGACATAAATTCTCATGAGAATGTATGCCTCTTGCAGATGGATCTAACAGCTAAAGGACTGTAATGTCAGAACCAAAAAGCTGAAATTCAACTTTCTGGGATTTTAAAAAAGCTGTATCATCAGGACTGAAGACTGTTACCCATGGTGATGTTTTGGATGAATGCTCAAAGGGGTTCATAGAAACAACACAACTTGCCATGTTTGGACGCGTGTAACAACCCATGGACATCCAGTAAGCGGCAGGCCTCGAGCGCACATGCGACAACTGCATCTTTCTTTTTTCCAGACACCGTGGCCTCTGCAACAAGGGTCTCTCCATTCGGCCCATCCACAGGGAGTCTAAAAACCAAAATGTTAGAAAAACTTTGTAAAAAGGAATTCAGACACCCCTGTATTCTTAAGTAGAAAACCCTTTTGCTGCTAGAGGCCACAAGCATTGTTTTGAAATCATTCTTACTTCAATCTTTAACAAAATCCATCTGTTATTTAAAATTGGTACAAAATTAAGTTTGCTTGAGGCACAGACCTTCATGAGCCCCCACACCAATGATTTACACTTGTTCAGTTGTTTCAACTGGATTGTGTTCACATTATTGGTCATGAAGGACCCAAAAGGACAACAGGGAAGAAATGTACTTTTCATCAAGGCACAGGTAAGCTGTACACTGCAGGGTGTATATTGTAACATAATGTAAAACATAATTACATACTCAACAACACACTTGTGTTTCCCAAATCCAACTTCAGTGAACTGATAATCTGGTAGATCACATCCTGCAAAAAAACAAAACATCAGTTCATTGACCCATTACATCCTGAGGCTGATTAAAAAAAAAAAAAAAAAAAAAAAAAAAAAAAAAAAAAATGCTTGTCCTAAGAAGGCTACATTACAGATAGGAGACAGATTAAATGTCTTAGTTCAAGGATGGTGCCAGAATAGCTTGGTGCCTCAGGCGCCAAGCTATTCTGGCACCACCCTTGAACTATCCTAGTCAAATTTGTGTCAAGCAATCAGGATGAAAAGGGTTAAACCAAGAAAGGGACAAACTGTACAAGATACAGACCAACCAGGGGCCGCACACACAGAGGTGTAGTAATAATAATAATAATGTACATTTATATAGCGCTTAACCTCCAAATAAATGATGTGCTTTACAAGATCAAAAATCACAGAACAAAAAGTACAAGTAAAAGCTACAATAAAAGTTACAAAAACTAAAATGACATATCAAAACCTCACACTCACACATGTATACACCGTTATAAGAACAATTACTGCCAAAGATTGCTAACGCACTGAAAATGCTATACGCATAAGAAAACAGATAGGTCTTGAGCAGTGATCTGAAAGCAGACAAAGTTGGAGCATGTCTGATATGGGCTGGAAGGTCATTCCAAGTGACTGGACCGAAATAAGAAAAGGCACGCTGGCCCTGGCTAGACTTCTTTCACCTACTCAAAAACCAGATAGGTGAGGCTAGCGCTGGTAGGATTGTACACATAGCAAGGGGAATTACTCAGCGCTGGACAGACAAACAGTTAAGATCCCTGCCCCCTCCTATCAGGCACCTAATCGCCAGCCCACAGAAAAATATGCAGGTATAGAACAAGACGATCATCTACATCCCTTAAAAAGGATGCATCAGGTCTAGCCTATAACCCATGTCTTTTTCTGGAACTCAGGAAGTAGGCAGGAGAAACACACATACACAAACAAGAACGTGCACTACTACATGTGGTTGTGTATGTGTGTTTCTTCTGCCTACTTCCTAAGTTCCAGAAAAAGACATGGGTTATAGGCTAGACCTGATGCATCCTTTTTAAGGGATGTAGATGATCGTCTTGTTCTATAACTGCGTATTTTTCTGTGGGCTGGCAATTGGGTTCTTTAGCCTAAGAACCCTGAAAATACGTGTGTCTGATGCTGAATGGAGGGATCTTGAAGGCGTGTAAATATGAACCAGGTCGGACAAATATGGGGAAGCAGAACTGGTAATAGTATTGTAACAAATAACAAAAACCTTGTACACAATTCTTCGAGATACAGGCAGCCAGTGCAGGTCAACAAGTAAGGGTGTTATGTGCTCACGTTTCGGTACTCTGTAAATTAGTCGGGCAGAGCAGTTCATAACTCTTTGACGTTTATCAAGAAGATTCTGAGGAACACCAGCCAAAAAAGGAATTACAAAAATCAGTGCAGGAAAGAACATGGGAGGTAACAAGCGTTTTAGTTGCTTCAGTAGTGCAGACCTGCCTACCCCTTTTTAGCAAATTTGGGGGACCACCAAGGCCAAAATGTGGGATTTCACATCAAAATGGGGGAATTCACTTTCGACGTGCCGTTGCACATCGTAGGCGACACTATGTCCGCAGTGGAAATGATGGTCGCATGTTCTGTAAAAAGCAAAATCGTCACCTCTTGACAAAGCAATAATGAACGACCCTCGCTCTGTGTACGAAGAACTAAAGCAAGTCATGAGCTTCTTTGGCTTTTTCTTCTTTCCATCGTCAGTTGTTCTTGTGTCTTTCCGCTTAGACATGACGCCGACAGAGCACGCAACATGAAGCTGAGCGTAAACATGTACGAGTAAATTTGGCGGACGGAAGTCTCGCGTTGTCTCACTTGAGGACTGAGAACACCGAGGGAAGACCGCAAAGACTGAATAATTATAAAGCGCAAACAACGCGCAAAAACACATCTCAGCAATTTGCGGGATTTTGACTTGTCACAATGCGTGAACTGGGATCGAAATGGGGGAATGCGTGAATTGGGTCTGAAATGGGGGAAAATCACGCAAAATCCGTGATGGTAGGCAGGTCTAGTAGTGAGAAGGTGTCGAAGTGAACTGATCTTCCTCAATTCAAAGAAGGAACATTGGCAAACCTTGTTGACATGCCCTGTTATGGTCAGCCTATTGTCAAAGATAACACCAAGTTGTCAGTATTCATTTGCAATTTGTTCTGCGTGATCCAATTCTGAACGTCTGTGACACAGGACTCTAAAGACTGGAACATCTGACTAACATGTTTGCGTTGGGCACTGGCATACACCTCTGTGTAATCAGCATCAAAATGGTGAGAAACAGAGTGTCGTTTGATAACACTAGATAAAGGCTGGGTATAAAATGTGAAAAGGATCGGCCCCAAAAGAGAGCCTTGGGGAACACCGTACACAAGCTCAGTGGGATTGGACGCTACACCCAACACAGTAAGGCCTTCCTTTTAAAGCTATGAGCTCCTCTGAAAGTAAACGCTTCATTTTCTAAAGCTTGGGAGCACAAGTACTGCTTACTTCGGGGGTTAGTGAGGAAGTAAATATTTTTTGGATTTTGTTTATTTAAATACTGTTTAGGTGTTTTGCAACTCTGGCAGCAGTCCACTTAGTCTCGTACATAGTTCAGTGAGCAAAACAGCAACTTCGCTTTCAGTAAATGCAGCAGAGGAGCTCACAGTCAAAGATACTACTGCCGGCCTAGCCTGTGGCATCTTGACCCTGTTCTTTCCCTGCTGCAGCAGTTGGAATGTAACCACAAGCAAAAGTAGGACTGACCCAAATCAAACGTCCTTGGCCCTCTACTTTAGAAGTCACTACTACAGAGCCAATTTCACTCTGGCCAACTTGCCGCTAAACTTGTGAAGTAATGACTTTCAAAGTCAGCATTTACTTTTGAAGCTATGGGCTACATCGCTTTTACTGACAGCGACATAAAAATTAAAGTCTGCCTTAACTCATTTGAGACGTGCCACCTCTGGATACGCGGCTGTAAGCCTCGTATCTTGAGGCGGCACATCTCGAATGAGTTAAAGTTATTGCTCTATATCTCACTCTTCTCTCTTTCAATTATTAACCCTTTGGCTGTTGGTCATGCATTTTTGTTGAGGTGATTCCTGCAGTAATTATACAATTCAATTCTGCCTTAATTATTGCTCTATATAGATCTCACTCCTCTCTCTGTCTCAGGCTGTTGGTCAAATGCAGGATTCCCCCTGACAAAAGTGCAACCAAAAGTGAAAGGGTTAAGTTTTCTCACCATCAAAACTATTTATCATCTCAAAAGGGTGACTGCAAAGAAATTCCAACAAATAAAGGAACATCTTAGAAAGGACAAGCACAACACAACTGTGTTGTACATGTCCTTAACCCTTTTTGCCCCGGCACCAAGCTAATCTGGCACTACCCTTGAATTATCAGTCAATCCACCTCCTACAACTGGTACATAGTCGTTTAGTGACACTTCCAAATCTGGGAAAAGCACTCGTGGGGCTAAAAGGGTTAATCTTTGTATGTTTCTTTCTTTGTCAGGATTTCATCTACCTTCTCGTTCATAGAAGCCCTTGAGAGCCTTCTTTGGATCGTCAGCATACAGGTGCTCATGTTCTGGCACACCAGCAACAAAGGGATTTTCTGCTGTTGTCTCTTCTGTCGCATCGTCCCCTGATAATGCAACATGTACATGAAATGTAAATGTCTATTTATGCAGTAAGAACCACGAAAACACTGTCAGTATGAGAAGCATACAGCTGTATGGATTTGTATGTCATTGCAAACAAAATGTTTTTAAGTGCATGTGTTTAGTTTAATCTTGGCTTCGGCCACTTTTCCATAAGAAACAAAAATGAAAATGGGGACAGTATAACATGACACAGATCCTCATAGTCATAGCATTCAGACCATGAACATCTATGACTCTTGTGGAGGGACCTCATTTACGCAAAGAGAGTGTATTTGTGAAGTGCATCAATGCATGCATGTGGTGGGAAGTATTCATTAAACAAACGCAACCGCCAACCGGTCATCATATCACTAAAACAAGACAAAAAAATCTAAACAAGATGTAGTTTCCCACGAGCCCCAATGAATTGCAGCCACACATACAGATCTAGACCTCTTGCAGACATATATAGTACACAAACACAGTCTGACTGACCCATGCCCCACGAACAGCCACGGAGTTCCAGAATTTTCTGTCTCTGCCGTTCTTGCTCCTCTTCTTCCTCAGCCTCTGCCTGCTGCCGTAAATCTGCTTCACGCTTCAGCTGAGCCGTCTTTGCCTTCAGTTCCGTCACACTTAACTCACCCTCTGGTTCACGGTCCTCTTCTGGTCCCTGCCAATATTGAACAATAATAGTATCATCAATACATGTAATTATGATATAAACAGCAACATACGAAAAGATTTTGTTAAAAGTATGATGCTAAAGCACTTTGTAGAAATGATTTCAGTGTACTTTGAACTTTACATTTATACTATAGATGCAGTACACGTCTAGGGTCTATGTTACTATTGTTAGTCTATAATAAGTACCTGTGCTCCAACATGTTCCCATATCAACGCTTAGCAACTGTAGAATGAAATAGGTGGAGAAATTGACCTTGCATACGCAGCATAGTGACCGGGAGGTCAAAGCATAGCATTTTGTGGTTTAAACATTACTCGTGAATAGAGTTATTAGAAATATGTTTTTAGTACGGCCGAGGTGGTGACGGTGATATATTTTTGTTGACACTGTGACATACAGCGTCTTGTGTTACACTACAGTGTTTGGAACATACAATGGCTTGTGTTACAGTGCATGTGACACAAAGTGTCTTGTGTGTTACTCTGTAAATGACTGTCCTATTCTTATGCTGCACCTATGTGACCATAGGATTTTGGGGTGGGCTATACAGTGAACTCAGATTGATTGTACATTGCTTAACGTCCCGACAGCAACAAGGCTTTCTCAGGACGTGCCTGCACTGCTTGTGAAAAAATAAAAAAGAAACAGAACATTGAATGTATGTCGCCAGCCGGTCAAATACGTTAAATAAACCTAACACATGGGCCTAAATAAAGCTAAGACCATTTAGCAACACACATCCAATATCAAGAGCTACAGGCAGTGCAGACAGTAGGGAGAGTTTTAAAAAGGCAAATACAGGTGAATGGACAAAGGGTAGACAGAAACACATGCCCCAGAATAGAGAGAAAAACCCACCCTGTGGGGCTGACCAGGGTGACCCTGGGAACTAAAAAATACCTAACCCCACCCAAGTCCCCCAGGGCAGACCCGGGTGGGGTAGTGAACTCAGAGTTTACCCAAACATCTTGACAATATATATCCACAAGACCTCGTGCACACTGTTTGATCCTCATGAGTGTGTGCACCATGAAAGATCCTAAGAGCTCCTGCATTCTCTAAGAAAAGACTGTGAAGATGAGAGTCATGAGGATCTGCATATCTACACAAGTCCATGAAGATATCTCATTCTCTCAATATGCACAAAGAAAGATACATCCGTTTTGCAAAGCTGACCTAAATATAAAACAGACAGACAGACGATGCGTGTGTCAAAGAGTTCTGATCTAATGGTGAAAGAAAAAGAGGGCCGATACTTTCAGATGCAGACATAGCATCCTCACAGTCACAAAGGAAGCTCGCAATGATGCAATTTTGCCTATTTAAAATAATAATACATAGTTCTTGTATAGCGCTGTTCTCCAGGAAAACACTGGACTCACTGCTCATGCACAACAGCACACGCTCTCTCTCAGACACGCACAATTATACACTACTTTAAACCACCCCATCCCGTCCCAACAAAGTTACATTCACTTCCTCTAGGATCAGAATAAAAGGCAGTCAGTCAACAGTTAGCTAAAGATAAGCTAAGTGTTAATATAAAATGCCAGACAGAAAAGAAAAGTCTTTAAGTGAGCTTTGAACTGCGACAATGTGGGCAGATTCCGCATTTCAGTTGGTAGAGTTCCACACACTTGGGGCTAAAAAGGTGAAAGAACGCTCCCCGACAGTTTTCATGTTAAGCTTCGGGATTTTTAAAAGTTTTTCACTGGCGGAACGGAGGGTGCATGATGGCTGATAAACAGACAGCTTGGCAGAAAGGTACGGCGGGAGAGATCCGTCAAAATGCTGATAGGCGAAAGTTACAATTTTGTACTGGCAGCAGAATTTTACGGGCAGCCAGTGCAGCTGCTTTAAGGCTCTCCTGCCAAAATCCAGCTTATGTACTGTTGTAGCCGTATTGGCAGAAAGTGTGCTTACATGGTTTGATCATTTCAAAATTGAGAGTGTAGTTGTGCCATTTCCTGAAATTACTGTGATGGCTTCACAAAATAACCAGCATTCCTGGTGACATGTCTCCCAATCAGCTTCAATTTCTAGTTCAACATGAGACGAACATCATTAGGTTGGCCTAGTAGAACAAGGAACATAGAGTTACCACAGAGAATGACCTCTGAATGAAACGATGCTGGTGGTTCAGCAACATTAGTTGTCACTACTGTCATTGACCTCCAAAGCTGGACTGAAGATGTGTAACGGTGTTATTTAGCACCTAACAGACACACTGATCGCCGATTCTGCCTGAACTTTTGTCACAGTGTATAGTACCGGTAGTTCACTAAAAACGTTGCCAGTTATCAGAACTTCAGAAAAAAGCAACTTGATCTAATCAACAGATGATGTGTTTTTTCAGTGCTGGGAAAAAAAGGATAAAAGATCCTAATAATAGGTAGTGGCTATTTGGATGGCGCCGTTCAAGCAGATCGTAGGCTACTTGGATGGCACTTGTAAAGGGAAACTACTCCACGAGTATGTGACATCACAGGTGATTGTGCACGGCAGGCGGTGGTGACTTGCGAGCGTAGGGACTTGATTTACACTCTATGCTACGGTTCAAAGCGGTACTGAATACAGAAGATGCTGATAACATGTATGCTGCTTTTTTTTTCTTTAGTGAAGCAACCCACAAAAAGCTGGCAAACAAACTATTACAGGCTACTGACGGTAACACAATAATTACGTAAATTTATAATCAGCAAAATACAATACACAAAATTTAATGGGCAACTGAAAATACCTGAAATCAGATCTAGAAAAGGACAAAGCCTGATAACAAATCAACACACGTACAGTAGAACCCCCAATGAACAGTCACCCTTGTTGCCAACGTGAAAACGTGGCCGCCGTAAACAGCAGGTGACCGTTCATGAGACGATTGATGAAAACAGACTTAGGCTCCTTGTGACACTCGGATAGAAGCACCGATATGGATGGGCCACCACCAAAACGGGACCTTCGTCTGCCTCTTCTAGCTTCTCCACTGTGAGATGGCCTTAGTTGCCTGCTCGGCGTTAAACCCAAATAACTATAACTAAAAAGTATAACTAACTAGCTTCTGTGAAGTGTGATGCATTTACTAATGACGCAAATGTTTCGTTACTATGATCTTCTCAGTGAAAATTGTGCTTGTGTGCACAGTCTGTACTAGTATTGGGAGGGGGGGGGGGGGGGGGAGAAAGAGCGACCCATGCTGATGCGTGTCGCTGCCGTATTCATGTCTTAAACAGTTAGGTTAGGAGGGGTGGGTGCCGGCAGAGTACAGAGGGCGCGGCAATGACACGAGCTGGGTTCAATATCCCTTCACCTTACTGTCCCGATAATTACCGAGCGGAGGCAAAATGCGTTGCACTTTTTCCAGCCTATCATGTGTAACTATTTTCTTTTTCTCATCATTTTTCCCTCGGCTAAGTGTGTGTAGCAAGGAACTGACTTCACGGTTTGTGGCCGGCGTCAGTATAGAGACTGACAAGTCATTCATTTCGGTACTAAATGACAGACACTAATTCGTTTTGACTCTGATGCTGTGATTTCTTGACAGGCCATGGAATTCATAGATTTCCTGATGAATATAAGGGAATGTTCTGGATATATACGAATTAGCCCGTATCCGAAAATTATAAACACAATGACACACGCGCGTTGATGCATGTACGCGCTAGATTCTCATGCACCCCCGCAGTGGGCTGCAGGGGCACACGACTGAGTCGGAATGTCAGCTCACAGGCCTAAAAGTCAATCACGGCACTGTTATACAACAACCGTATAGTGTACGAGTGCTGAGATGGACATGACTGACGTGTTTGCCGCACACACCGGTACGCCCTCAATTCGCTTGAGCCCCTTTCATCTGCTGGCAGGTGCGCATGAGTTTCTGCCATTTTGGAGCCCGGGGTGAAGAGCAGACACATTTCAGTCACATCAGAAGATTACGTGACCACACAGTAAACCAACTTATATGGACACGGCTGTCAAGTAGATAGCGCAACCTTTGTTATGGACCCCATACACAGCTGGCGAGCCGATGGCACAACCACCTAGAAGAAGCACAATTATTGAATTTCAGTTAGTTTGTGCTTTAATTCTTCGTACGAATTAAAAACAGTCGCCCACGCTCAATGGTATTGTTATGGACCCCATACACAGCTGGCGAGCCGATGGCACAACCACCTGGAAGAAGCACGATTATTGAATTTCAGTTAGTTTGTGCTTTAATTCTTCGTACGAATTAAAAACAGTCGCCCACGCTCAATGGTATTGGCGGTGTCTCCTCCATCTTCAGTGACGGGATTGACTGTAAGAAACTAAATTCATGTGAATATTCCGCGAGATTTCACCAGTGCTGTCCAAATAGCCTATGATCTGCTTGGACGGCGCCGTCTAAATAGCCACTTCCATAATAATATAACAGTTACTGTGCTGGTCTTTGTACTGCTAAATGGCAGTAGGTTACTTCTTCTTCTTCTCGAACGCCGTCACACTGGAGTTTGGCTCTCAAAATGAATCTGTGGTCTTCTGTAGCACCTCCACAGGCCCGTACAGTTTGCATTAGGTTACAATAGCTAAACCTCTCTTTCTGTCACTGCTTTTGACTGTGTTCAGGGTTCCCCAAACATTTCTGTGTTGATTGACTTTTATGGAAACTAGTCATCATCCCGGGCAGATATTTTATCAATGTCATACGCATTTCATTCTAACCAACGACACCTTTTTGCATATGGCGAACACACACCTCCCAGAAAACTGTGGGTCGATTTTTGAGCATACAAAACAACATTTTTGTGTAATTTAAGTCACTATGTGTGAACCCTGTGTAAGTAAATTTGTTTAGGAGACGTAACTGACTTCTAAAATCTGTTATGAGTTCATCTACACTACAGTACTGAGCACCAAAAGTGGGAAAATAGCATGAATTAAAACATTACAGAAAACATGCCTGACATGACAGCTGATGAAACAAATCGACGCGTGAGTGTGTTTTAAGCACAGTCAGTGTACACCAGTCGGAATCCGAAATCAGTCTACTAATACAAATTGAAAAAAGAAAATAAATAATCTGTTTTGTGTTGACACAATTGAGGATCGACTGAGGGGGGGTATGATACCCGTTTCAGATGCACCATAGGGACACCTGCAATGCACCCACTCTAATTTAATATGCACCATTTTGTGAACATGTAATGTTCAATCAAAGAGTAAATATACTTTTTGAGGTGATTTTAGAAAATAAATCACCTAAACAAAAGGTTAGAGCTGCGTCAAAACTTGGGACACGGTAGCATTTGAAACGTCGTACCAAATGATTTCACCACAAAAGCAGGAACAGGTGTTTTCCAGTAGTTAAGCACAAGCAAGGTATAAAACAAGTGAAACAATATGGGAACCAAAAACAATAAAATTATAATAGTTGCATCTCCTAAATATTACACTTGTTAGTTATGACGTTTCAGATGTCACTGGACACCATGAATGAAAGAACACTTGTTTTGACTTGTTATTAGGCATCATTTCCAGTTGTTCCGTTCTGGAGGACATGCAGTCATTGATAGCATAAGATACCTCATAAAATATAGATAACAGATAAATATTGCAAATACTAATGGTAATGGTAGGCAGTTTGATCAGGATTGGCTTCTATATTTACCAGCGTTACTAGAGAGCACTGTGAAAGTGTGGGTCTGACTCTGAGGGTGTAGAGCAGAGGTACAAGGCTTGTGTACACAAGATGAATGTTTATTTGCAATGTACTTGTTCAGTTTTGTGTGCATTCATGAATGCTTTAGTTGAACTTTTTATAAAATAAGTGAACGTGTTAGAAAATTAAATTACAATAAAAAAAAAAATAAAAAAAAACAACAAAAAAGGATTTTGGGGGTGTCTGTAAATATGAACAGTCTCACACATACACACAGACATGAAAATGAATACAGTTCATCATTTATTGTAAATATCAGAGAAAATAAAACCAGATAAGAAATTTAAAGAAAAAAAGCACTCAACAAAGCTTTGGCAGAAACACAGCTCATCAAAAATCTTAACCCTCCACCCTCCATTCCCTTATACTGTTGCAAGTTGGAACAGAACCAACTTTAGCTATTATCATGTCCATGGACATGAGCTGCTCATCATTAACTGCTGGTACACAAAGAATGTCTTCTTTGTCGTGTGGGGATGTAAAAATCTGATGTGGCGCGTGTCCTTGACAATATATTCTGTGACCACTCCTGCACACATAAAGAACAGAAGTATCATTAAAAACTGCCAAGTCAGGCCTCAAATCAAAACAATCATTTAAAGAAGGAAAGAAAACGTTTGGTCAAATATAAACAAAAATTTTTTTTATGATTTAGTCTTTTCACAATCCTAAAAGTCTGCATGTTCATGTTTCCGATGCTGCATGGGACTTAACACAAAAATGCAATCATGACGTCCCATGACACATCCTAAACAAACTTCACCTAACTTAGAATTTTTTTTAGGTTTTTAAGGCATTTAGAAAAAAATCACTACACGATTGATGAACACAATGCATAATAATAGTCCTTGCAAACAAGATTAATTTTGGTGCTGTGTCAGATTTGTTTGAAAATGATGAAAATGTTACAAAATTCATTACCGATGTTCCACGAGACACAGAGAGTAAACGAAAGCACAGTCTATAAAAACTGTTTTCTCCTATAAAAATACAAACATGCAAATAATAATGATTTAGATTGGTGCATGGAACATAAAAGAATATAAAATGCCAACCTGTAATGCAGATGGTCCAAGATACTTGGTAACAGTTGGAGATTCAAACCATATGAGGCGCACGCGTTTCAGACACATGGTGGTCGGAAGTCGGGACGCTTCAGTTTTTTGCGTACCAGGGCTAAAATGTCTATGGATTTTCTGTGTAAACGTCATCAGTTTGTGTGGAATTTCCTGGGGAATTCCCACAACACAAGCAAACCGGTCGGAAAGCGAATTTTGAATGAGTTTCTGCGATTGTTTTGGGTTGCGTTTCAGACGTGACATTTGGGACACCGCGATATAAAAAAATTCTCAGCATCCAAATCCTTCGAATATTTGTAAACTATTATGGTGCAAAATGAAGTATTTTGGGTATAGTTTGTTGATGCACATAGTGGACAAGCGGATCTTATCTTGTTGCCGACTTTCTGAAAAGTGAAAAATTACGTTGCAGTGGGACACTTCGTTATGCGTCCGAAACGCCAATTTTCGTCCATAAGTATACAGTCAATATCCAGTTCTAAAGTGAAAAAAAAAAGAGTTTAGCACTGATTTTTCAATGTATGAAGCCTAAATTAAAAAAATAATTTCTTGTAATGATGCACTGATGTAGTCACAATCTTCGTCTGAGTTCACCCACTGATACCGTTCTTCTTTTTGGAAGCCATTTTGGGCCACTTTTTCAACATTTTATTATCAGTTCACAATTAAATTCATCATATACAAATTTATACATTAACATTATCTTAATGCATTGCAACAACAGAAATGTCACTACATGCCTTATTTTGATTGAAATCTGAATAGCACCACACTGACCCCTTTTGGTGCTCAGTACTGTAGATGAACTCTTATATCACTAATACTGCTTACTATAGTTGTGGCATATCTCACCTGAAGAATAAACAGTCGCGAGCTGCCACCAAACTTGACAACATGACCAACGTGCATTCGATGGTACACTTTAGGTTGCACTTTCACTTTGTTCAACCACGTACCATGCGTGCTGTCCAAGTCATACAAATACCACCCCTTTTCGAACCTTTCCTCTGGCGTGTCGCAGTACTGTACCACTGCATGGTGTCTGGACAAAGACGGATGATCCATACTCACGTCGCAGCTAGGCAGACGACCGAACACCATCCACGGTTTATGGCCGAGCTCAATAGTCTCGATAACTGTGCCAGTTTTCAGAACTTCAAAGCTGAATTTGTCCGTTTCTGGAGGCACGCCTCCCCAGATTGGTTCTTTGTACGGAATGAATACTTGCGATTGTTTCAGCTGCTCTGCTGGCGAGAGTTTTTGCTGTTTACGAGGTAGAGAAACTTCGTTCTCTTCAGGTTCCTTGGTGGTAGTAGTGATTGAATCGGTCTTCTTTTTGTCTGGGCGCGGTATGTCGAAGTCTGGGACTTTGAACTCGTCTGACTCATTTGTTACAGGTAGGTTTGCATCCTCAATCGATTTAGTTTCATCAACTTCCACGGTTTCACCTGCTAAAGTTTGCACGGGCCCACTGGCGGCCGCCATCTTGAAGGTAGTGCATACGTTCTGCCTCTAACAACGTTAAAAAAGTGAGCTGTTTAAATAGTTAAAACAAATAAGCTTAAAATTATTTAAGAAACTATGTTGCTGAATGTAAAACATTTAACCTTTTCGTACAATGGTATTAGGAAGTAAAGGTAGAGATTTATATTTTATAGTTAATTTCATAATTATTTCCCCTTAGTCATTTCCCGCTTTATTTCATTACATTGTGGAGGAAGAAAACTCAGCGCCTGCAATTTTTTTAACCGTAAAAAGATGTCAATTTTACAGATAAATTGTAAAACGTCTGTGCCTGCCCAGCGTGCCCCCCACCCCCCTTCCCTCCCATTAAAACCATCTTTTTTTTATTTATTCTAAGAAAATGTTGGGCAAACAAAATTTAATACACTGTGTACTGCACCCCCCCCCCCCCAACACCTTGTTTTTACAAGGATGACTACAAGAAGCATTTGTATGCTGGGCCGTTACTACTGGAAACTGAAAAGCATTTTATGCTGGTCTGTCATTTTGGACATTACAGCGATTGGATCTAAAGTCCCAGATCAGCACACAATATTAACATAGAACACTTTGAGAAGTATTTTGTGCTGGTCTGTGATTGCGCTGGTTGATGTAGGTTTATTCATTGCTTTGATTCAATGAATAAACTTTACTATACCTTCTCACAAGTGTGTTGTCAACAATGACATGTCACTGACGTAGGCCAATGGAAAACCACGCATGCACAAACCACAAACACATTCTACATTTTGTTGTTCAGTCTTGTCAGGTCAATCTTTTGTCGTTCGAGCTATTGTCTTTCAATCTTATTAGTTCTTTTGATTTTTTCTTTTGATCTTCTGCCATAGACCGAAACACACACACATACACACTCACAGGTGAATTTTCAAGCCCAAAATAAATTTATTGCTGCTTCAGGGGTACCAAAAAAATCCATTTCATTTCCTAAATTATAAGGTTATAGCGATAAGAAGTTTGTATTCATTTTCTAGAAAGCACTGCTAAAACCTCACATTAAAAGTTTTATTTACCTGCTCACATTTTTGATTCCACACACACACAAACGCTCACTTTTTTCAACAGCAAACATAATACACAGTACTAAATGCAAACAATCTTATCAGTATAAACACAATGGAAGCCCACAGGTACGTTAATGAGTGTAATTCTCCGCAGTTGGTGACTCAAGGGGTACACTCGTTCTGATCTAGCTAGTCATGCAAATTGACCCAGTTTCAATTCTTTTGTCAGAATTTATTTATTTAGGATCGATACAGAAAATGCAAAAACATATAAATAACAAAACTGACTCTTGTGGTATGTGTGCCTCATTAAAATGTGTGAACAAGAAAGGCAAAGCCATTATGGCTCATGTGTTTGACCGATTTACATATTTGTGACCCTTGTGACAAGGGCTGACTTCTGCACCAGCAAAATCCATGTTTTCTGAAAATATAAGCATTTTCCACACATGGCAACCCCACGTGACGCTTGACCTTTGTGATGAGTTGACTAAATTAATATGCATAGGAAGGTCTTATTGTCAACTATCTTTGTGCCAAATTTGGTTGAAAAATTTGCAAAAATGTTGATAATACCTACAATTTTATTAAAAATTGGCATTTTACCAGCCTCTTGTGACCTTTGACCTTTTGTTTTTCATGACTTTCTTATTTACCTTTCAAGTGATGGATGCAAAACTTTGCTTAAAAGCGGACATTCTGCCCAACACACGGACACCAAACACACCATACATGTGACAAACCTGTAGCCAGCAGGATATGGTGCAAATAAAGAGAAAAGAACGGATTTCACTGTCTGTGTTGAGTTTTGTCACAAAATAGATGAAGTTCCAACATCAATAACACAAATATGATACAAACTACATCAAAACGGACTTGCATGTGCTAGAAGTAACATGCCTAGAGTAAGTATTGTGTTGTACCCGTCTTTTCTAAGCGTGTTTCTTTCTCCGTTGGGTACTTCTCTAGAGTAAGTATGATTTGCCAGATCAGAGATACCGTGAAAGGGGCTGGAGAGCGGAGGGTGATAATGAGGTCACTGTTAGTGCCAGTACTCTCAGTCACAGGTATGTTTGTACCTCAATCTCAGGTATGTTTAGAAAAGTCTTGCCACACAGTATCCTTGGGCCAAGTTTGAAGACTGTGGCTTGAATAGTCTCCGAGAAAATGCCAACGTTAAAGTTCACCACAGACGACCACTGGCCCAAAACATACTCACTTTTGCTTCGCACGTGAGCCAAAAATCATCGTAAATTGTACATAAAAAGTGGAAATGATTGGGTACCCCAATTAGATTCTATGTTGAGTCCATCAGGGGCCTGAAACTGTTTACTGATTTGCCTAGTCTGCTTCTGAAGACCCCAATAAGATCTGTGAAATAAATCAAAGGTCCATGTCTACAATCTAAAACTACTGCCCCTCCCAAAAAGCATAATATGCATTACACATGGTGTCATACAATGCAACATTTACTTATTACTACAAGATGATTAAAAGACAGTTAAAATCTATTCGTAAGTGTTAAAACCTCTCACACATACATGGTTCGTCACGTCAAAAGTCTAAAATAATGGTGTCACAATGTAACGCACATTATGTTTTTGCACAACAAAACAGCTGGTCCTACTGTTATTAACATATCTTTAGATGTATACTTCATGACCTGATGCATACACATTTTTGTACATATCAGGCAAATGTTTAATTTGTATCTCTTTTACACTTCTTAGTCACCAACAGTGGAGAATAACTCTTAATACATTTCATAATACATTTCATAATATTAAATATACATACTGAAATCATAAAAGTAACAGGTTTTGCAATAAAATAAGCTGAGTTTTAAAGGAACAAGTGCATCTTTTGTTAAACACTTCAATATACCTACTCAGTTTTCTGCTGAATAGATCCCAAAACAAACTAAAATAATTAATCATTATTATTACAATGTGTACAGGACCAGCATGCTTTTTCTTATTTCAGTCCAGTCACCTGGAACAACCTTTTAGCCCATGTCAGACATGCTCCAAATCTGTCTGCTTTCAAATCAATGCTCAAGACTGACATATCTTTTTTCTTATGTGTATAGTTAAGATGCATTTTCAGTGCATTAGCAATCTTTGGCAGTAACTGTTCTGGTAACGGTGTGTGTGCATGTGTGTGTGTGTGAGCTTTTGATATGTGTCACTTTAGTTTATCTTTTTTGTAACATTTATTGTAGCTTTTACTTTATTGTACATTTTGTTCTGTAATTTTTGATCTTGTAAAGCGCTTAGAGCATCATTCATTTGGAGGTTAAGCGCTATATAATTGTACATTATTATTATAGCACTGTATCACTGAACAACATCAGCTAAAACAAGCCACACTGACAAACATGCAGAGAAAGTCACTCAGTATTCAGTATGGCAATAATTATCATTTTCGTCAGAGATGAGAAAAGCAGTGGTCACAGGGATGAACAATGACAATAACCCCTTAACTACCAGTGGTCTAAACTCTTTATCAACTCATTACTGGTACATCCCAAGGCTAATTTCTTTAAAATTGATTACTGTCCTATGAAGGCTACATTACAGATTATCAGACAGATCAACCATCTTATTTCAAGGGTGGTGCCAGAATAGCTTGGCGCCTGAGGCGCCAAGCTATTCTGGCACCACCCTCTAACTTTTATTGTTAAGTGTAGCTGGGCTGGGGCGCAGGTAGACACACACATCTCCCACAAAGTACAAATAAAATATATTGTTCCTAAAAAGGCACAGACAGTCCCATTTAACCCTTATCATTCGGAATACAACCAGTGTATGAAATAAGTTTGACTAAAATAGTTTAAGGGTAGTGCCAGAATAGCTATTCTGGCACCACCCTTGAACTAAACTAGTCTAAAGCCATTGGTCTATATCTTATATCTGTAAGTACTGTAATGAAGCTTGCATATGGCAGTGTACAAAGTTGATGCTTTAGTAAAACTTTTAGTCTCGGTATGATATGGGTTAAGTTATGATAGCCTCTATTACAATCATTGTCACAGTTTAAGATACAAACATTTTAGCCCATTCAGCGCCAGTTGACACTGACTGTCTTTCTGCCATCTTTGTTAATTCAAAACAAAACAAAAAAGGCAAAGCCATTATGGCTCACATGTATGACCTATTGACATATTTGTGACCTTTGTGACAATAAGTAAAGGGCTGGCTTTTGCACCAGCAAAATCCATGTTTTCTGAAAATGTAAGCATTTTTCACTCATCTGTCAACCCCCCCGGTCGACTAAATTAGTATGCATAGGAAGGTCTTGTCATCAGCTACTTTTGTGCCAAATTTGGTTGAAAAATTTGCAAAAATGTTGATAATACCTACAATTTTATAAAAAATTTGCATTTTACACACATTTGCACTCTTGTGACCCTCAACTTTTCCGAGGCTTCATCCAAATTAGTATGTATAGATAGGTCTTACCATCAGGTATCTATGTACCAAATTTGGGTTTGAAGTTGTGAATAGTATTTGAGAACAAACATCTTTTATCAAAATATGTCTATTTTGGACCTATTTAATGAGCTTTTGTGACCCTTGACCTTTCCGAGGGATCAACAGAGTTAGTATGCATAGAAGGGTCTTACCATCAGGTACCTTTGTACCAAGATTGGGTTTGAATTTGTGAACAGTATTTGAGAAAAAATAAATTATGTCAAAATATAGCTATTTTTGACAAAATATAGCTATTTCCTGATCCCTTGTGACCTTGGCCTTTGTGAGAGGTCACTCAAATTGGTATGTTTAGAAAGGTCTTGCCACAAAGTATCCTTGGGCCAAGTTTGAAGACTGTGGCTTGAATAGTCTGAGAAAATGCCAGCGTTAAAGTTTACGACGGATGGCGACGGCCGCACAACGGCCGGACGACCACTGGCCCAGAACATACTCACTTTTGCTTCGCACGTGAGCTAAAAATATACATGTCCCAGGAACATGGATTCAAAGTGGTGTCAGCAATAGGCATAAATCCTCATGAGCCCCCGCAACTGGAAGGGCTCATGAGGATCAATACCTCTTGCATTTGGGTGGTGTTCTCAGCACTAAATGTTTTAAATTTCCCTTCTTAAAGTGTAAAGTGTTATGCACAATGGATCAACTACAATAGCTCAAAAGTAATGCTTAGATAGCTTGGTACCTCTCCAGGTGCCAACTAATCAGGTACTACCTTTGAGTTTGAGCTATCAGACCATTTCCAGTGGTAAAATCTAAACATAAGTTAACCCATTTAGCCCTGAGTCCCTATAGCAGGAGATGGATGGACCATGATTATTCAAGGGTAGTGGCAGATTAGCTTCAGGCGCCAAGCTAATCTGGCACTACTCTTGAATGATCATGATCCATCCATCTCCTGCAACTGGTACATAACTGTTAAGCGACACCTCCAAAATTTAGAAAATATGGCCTTGGGGCTAAATGTGCTAAAGACACAGTTTTCTGTGTACAGCCGCTGAATAGGAGATATCAGAATCACTCGGCGTGCACGCCTCTGAGGGAGGTTCACCTTGTGATGGTGTCTGTTGTGCAGCCAAGTTCAGTTTTTTTCTGCAAGTAAAAGAAAAATGTTGCTAGGCACAAATATGAGATTAGTTTACCGACAGATAATGACAGCATCAATTAATAATACGATTTGGGAGTTTTCATCTGTAAACCAAACTGAAAGACATTTATGTAAACTCTTTATTTGCACACTTAGCAAAAATACTGTAAAGTAATACGGAATAAACTTACAAAAGTTAAGCTTTGAGTCAGTCTTTGGACTGCTTTTCAAAATTTTACAAAATCAGTAAAACCAACACCATAGTCGCGGATTTCAAGCTTCAACCAAAGTGAAAAGTCCTAAAGTTTTCTAAAAACACAAAGTATCACAAGATTTTAAACAAAAGTTAATACTGCAGGCAGTGAATATCACAAACACCACAGACCAACCAAGTTTGTTAAACTTAGCATATTCACCATAAAGACATCACAGCAGAAGATGCAGCCACTATATTCTGATAGTTCAAGGGCAGATTAGCTTAGTGCCTGGGAAAGCTTAAAGCTAAACTATCATGGCCGATCCATCTCCTGCAGCTGGTATGCAGTCTTTATAGACAACTCTCAAAAAGTTGCAAAAATCATTGTATTAGGTTTTAATAACTGTAAGTGTAATGGCTGTAACTTTAAGTTTAACTGGTGTACCGTTTAAGATCAGTAAGCTACCAAATGCAGCAGGTGTGTCCAAGCTGAATAAGAATTCAGTGCCTACTTGTTATCATGCGCAAATCGTGAGAACATGTCCTTGATTTTCTGCTGTTTTCCGTCAAGTCCTGTGGGTGTTTTCTTCTTTCCATGAGACAAACCGGACACATGACACTTCTTTGAACCAACACCTGCACACACAAAGCAAAATAGTGTCAGTGGGGAACACTATGGTAATAAGTATGTTCTCAAATTTGGAAATTGTCCTGTGAACATTCCACCACAGTTCAGGAGATGAAGCACTACCATGATAGTTCAAGGGTGGTTGCCAGTAGCCTGGCCCCTATGATTACAGTTCTTCACAGCTATAATAGTTCTATGGTGGGACTAGAATAGACTGACACTTACCACAGTTCTGGAGACATGAACCATGATTGTTTGAGTGTGGTGCTAGGCTCCAAACCATTCTGGCACCACCCTTGAGCTATCATAGTCCATTTATATCTTGCACTTTGTCACACCTGAATGTACTGAAGAAGTAAAAAATACCAGCAAGTTTAACTACTTCCCAAACCATAACACTAAAAATGCGCTAATATTTGGGTTAAAAGTGAACTATGAATCTGATTATTTAGTACAAGCTTGCCTGAATCTGAGAGTCTTGTGGATGACTTGGGAGGAACAAAAGGCATCTGCAATAGAGAATACAAAACAATAATGTTAACAATTTACTTTCTTATGATTGTGACTAAACCAGACTCACACGCCTGGCAATAACAAAGTACGCACAGGCTATCGGGCTGTAGTTGGTCCCACACACCTGTGCGCAGGCCCAGTGAGGCCAACTTCACCCAAATAGCCTTTTGAATGCACATACAGATGATGCGACAGTATTCAAATCATGACATTAGACACATTTCCGTTTGTCCGATGATTCCAATGTCACTTTTGTTTTGTTGCTTGTCCGTATGTACATATTATGCAAAATATGTATTTTGTATGTATTACTATATGGAAGGTACACTTTGCTTACCGATTTTAGCCCAAGAATCCGTTGTGTATACCCACACAACCAGGGAAGCAACTCTAGAGTGTAGCTACCAAGAACTCTGAGTAGTCTCCCTTACCTGAGTAGTCTCCCTTTACCCCATCCAGGTACCTGAGGAGTATATTCGCACCAATCTTATCTTAGCTTGCTGGTGGCATGCGGGGCAGGTGGGAGGGTCCTCCGAGTAATGCCATCGGTAAGTATTTTTCAAAAAAATACATTTTAAAGAAAAATCCATTTGTTTCTACAAAATCCATACCGATAGCATTACTTTATGGAAGAATAAAGAAAAGGAGGAGGGTGCCGCCCCATACGCCCCAACTGAATAACGCTTAGGAAGGGATAAGGTGCAACCTCCCGACGATTTCAGCTAAGCGTTACCTATGGCACCCGAGGCGCCGGGAGGGAGTGATGCGACGCCGAAACGTCCCCCACCAGGGCCAGGTTGTCGCATTGGCTGGAGAGGTCTCATAGATAGAAGTGGACAAAGGTGGACTCAGCTCGCCACCCGACATCCGCCACAATGTCCCTCATAATGCAGATGCGTTCGAAGGCGACGCTGGCCACCCGACATCCGCCACAATGTCCCTCACAATGCAGTTGCGTTCGAAGGCGACGCTCGCCGAGACCGCTCTGATTTCATGTGCTCTGATGCGCAGGCATTTTGCCCCCTCCAGGGAGAGGTCCTCGTAGGCTGACCGTATGATCCAGCGCAACTGTGACGACACCGTCTGCGCGGAGATGTCATGTCGGCGCTGGGACAAGGGCAGGAAGAGGCGAGACCAGCCTCTCCGCACAGGCTTTGATCTGGGCAAATATATCTTTAATGCCCGGACTGGATCCTGCTGCCAAGACTCCCGGTAAGTGTCGAGACCTCCAAGTGGGCGGAGGCTAATCACTTGATCTGAGGCCAAAGGGAGTCTGTTTTTGGCCAAGAAGGCCGGGTTGGTCAGTAGCTGTACTGACCCATCGACTCTGAATTGCAGGCAAGCAGGATCCAAGAAGAGCGTGTGCAATTTGCTCACTCTAGCAGCTGTGGTGAGGGCCAGCAGGAAGCAGGTCTTCCTGGTTAAGTCCGCAAAGCGGGCCTATGGGAGCGGCTTGAATTGAGTCAGGTGAGGACCCAAGGAAGGTCCCAGCGTGAGAACAGAGAGCGGGGAACCGGAGCTGTAGCTCAAAATGGGCCATCAGATCGGAGAGATCCGTACACGATCCCGGGTCTGCCCGGCCCAAGTGCCGGTAAGTGTCTGCGATCATAGCCAGGTAATCTCTGATGGTAATGGGTGCCAAGTTCTGCTCCCAGGACAGCCAAAGGAAGAATTCAGCGAGCTGAGGATTTGTCAGAGCCGTGGGGGAAAGGTGCACTGACTCGCACCAGGACAGCAGGACTCTCCACTTTCCCTCGTACACCTTGCGGGCTGCAGCGATCGCCTCCACTGCCATACACAAGAAGCCTCTTGCGGCGAGGGCCTGCCGCACAACCTCAGGCATGTAAGAGGAGCTGCTCCGGGCAAGGGTGGAATAGGTTCCACCTGGGCTGCTTCAGCATGGTGGGAGGTGGCGGTAGGAGCAAGGGAGGGTCTGTGGCGAGACTCAAGAGGTCGGTGGTCCAGCTCCTGCTAAAACAGAATGGGGCCACGAGGAACAGCACTGAGTTGCAGCCCAGGAGTTTTTGTAGACACTTTGGCACCAAGACCGTGGGAGGGTACGCGTACGCCACCAGGGCGTCCCAGTCTATGGAGAGAGCGTCCACGGCCCAAGCGAGGGGTCTGGAATAGGCGAAATGAATAGTGGAAGCTGTCTGTTCCACCGAGTCGCAAAAAGATCGATCATGGGTGTCTCCCAGTGGGCGCAGATCATTTTGCAGATGTCCTGCCGGAGAGTCCACTCGGTGTGGAGGAGCTGACCCTGTCGCCAGAGCATTCAGGTGGCCGGGGATGTGTCGCGCTTGCAGCGAGATACCGTGATCCCTGCACCATAGGGGGATCTGATACAGGAGCATGCAGAGGGTTGGGGAGCGCATACATCCCTGCTTCTGAATGTAAGCCACGATGGTCGCGTTGTCGGAGAGGATCAGAAGGTCCTGGGAACGGAGACGAGATTCCCAGTGGATGAGCGCCAGCCGGACGGCCTGCAACTCCAGCCAGTGTGTTTGCTCGCCAGGTCTGATGGCCACAGGCCCGAGGCTGTGCTGATGTCCGGCAGTAAGTGCGCTCCCCAACCAGAGAGGCTTGCGTCCGTGCAGAAGGAAAGCTGGGGTGGCGGGGATGAGAGGGGCACTCCCGTCGCTAACCAACACGGGTCTGTCCATCTCTGTAGGTGAGGTCGGATCAACTGTAGAACTGGGACCATCGCCGCTAGGTTGCCCGATGACGGACGCCAATGAAGCCAATAAAGCACAAGATGCAGCTGGAGCGGGTTCAAGTAGAGCCTGCCCAAGGGTAAGAGGTCCGCCGCTGCGCTCATGAGACCCAGAAGTTTCAGCCAGACTCTGGCCGGGACCGCTTCTGCGAGGAACACCTGGTGAACGAGTCCTGCCAACTTCTGGATGCAGGCCGCCGGTAGTCTCACCCTGTTGCGGTCGTTCATGAACTCCATGCCGAGATGGACGAATCGGCATGATGGCACCAAGTCTGACTTGCCGAAGTTGACCAGGAAACCAAGCTGCCGGAGAAAGGTCATCAGCGCGTCCCTGTCTCTCTCCAGAGAGGGTGGACTCTGGTTCCTGAAGAGTAGGTCGTCCAGGTAGTTGGAGGTTGGACTGGACGACGACTGCCAGGCTTGGGCCACTACCGTAAAGACCCAGGGGCTGAGGTTGAGGCCGAAAGGCAGGGTCCAGAACTGGTACACCACTCCCTGATAAGCGAAGCGCAGGTAAAGGCAGGTAACGGCGAGCCGAGGGGTGCACAGGAACGTGTAGGTAGGCATCGGACAAATCGAGGCTGACTGCAAGTCCTGGGGCCGGACCGAAGCTCTCAGGGCACGCGTTGTCTCCATCGGAACGGGGGAGCCGAAATGAACTTGTTTAGTGCCGAGAGGCCACTTGCCATCTGGTTTCAGAACCAGAAAGAGTCTGCTGTAAAAGGCCCATGAGTCGTGATGTGCGACCACCTCCATGGCGGCCTTCTGGAGTAAGGAGACCACCTCGCCTTGAAGGGCTTCAGCCTTGAACAGGTCAACAGGAACCCGCGTCCAGAGAGGGGAGCGCCGCTCGGGGGGAGGGGGGAGGGGGGGAGGATGCCAAAAGGAAATCTGAAGGCCCTCCGAGATGGTGGAAAGGACCCAAGGGTCATTCGGTAACAGCGACCGCCATGTGTCGCTGTGTACAGTGATCCTCCCACCGACTGAAGACCCTGCACATCGGCGGGGGTAGAACTGTAGGAGCGTCATTGGGCCCTGCCACGCCCGGGCCTACGGACGGATCTGGGCCAGGAGGAGGCAGGGACCGGGAAGTGGTGCGAGCGAGCGGGGGCGGGACTGACGGCTGGTACGTAAGGGAGCTCCGGTGGCTGGACGAGTTAGTTAGTTAGTTATTTGGGTTTAACGCCAAGCAGGCAAGTAAGGCCATCTCATGGCGGGAAGGGTAAAAATCTGGTCAGCCAGACTAAAAGAAAGGTCTTAAGACATGATGTAAATATACCTTAAAAATATGTCAGGCTAAAATGTCGCACAGGTCTTTAAAGAAAACGTCGAAAGACTCTCAAAAAGGTCAAAATAATAAAAACATCATAAGCTATAAACGCTCAAATCTTATTAAAAATATGGCACTCTCTCAGAAAACTGAAGATCTTGTCCGGGGGCACATCCCGGAACAAAACCTTCAAGGAGTCTGCCGTGAAATGTTTATACCTTGTGTCGATTAGATCAGCACAAGACAACAAAAAGTGTTGAACAGAGTTCTGCTCGTCGCAGGCATAACACCATGGACGCTGCTCCTGTTTAAGTAAATAAGAGTGCGTAACATACGTGTGGCCGATGTGGAGCCGAGCCAGGACCGTCTCCTCACGGCGGCTGCCGCAGCGATAAGGTAGACCGTCGGACAACTTAGGAAGGGCTTCATGCAGCTTGTTAGCTTCCTCTTTGTCCCACTCGGACTGCCACTCACGGGCTATGTACGCACTAGCCACATGTCTAAAATCACTATAAACAGTCTGTGTGTCAGGGACAGGGTCATTGCGGGCATCGTTGGCAGCAGAATCTGCGATCCTGTTGCCTTCGATGCCCACATGCCCTGGCACCCAAATAAAAATGATATCATAATATTCCTTCATCAAGTCCGTGTGGAGCTCTCTGATCTGCACCAGCAGTGGGTGGTCATTTCCCGTGCCCTGAAGGGCCTGCAGGGCAGAAAGAGAGTCAGACAGAATCAGGAAGTTCCTTTCTCTAGATCGATAAGCATGCCTGAGTGCCAGCAGAACCGCCTGCAGTTCCGCACTAAATACAGATGAGTGGTCTGGGAGGCGGTGCTTAAATGGGCGTCTAGGATGGCGAGAGGACACTGCGGCTGCAGCCACTCTCCCATCCTCAGACTTTGACCCATCGGTATAGATGCGACAATAGCCAGGAAAAATTGAAAGCAGTTCATTGAGGCTCTGTTGGTATATGGCTGGTGGAGTAGAGTCTTTCTTGTGGGCAGTCAAGTCCAGCAAGATGTCAGGAACTGGTAAGAGCCAAGGTGGAGTGATGTGTTGCAGGGATTCCGAAACTCTGTCCAGGTCCAATCCGGCCGCCTGCAGATGAGGTCGGACACGGAAAGAAAGTGGACGGACAGCTCCCGGATGGGTATCGTAAATCTCTGCAAACGATGGTTTAAAAACACAATCATAGGCAGGATTGTCTGGATGGGCCTTCAGTTTCAGAACGTAGCTGAGCATGAGGCGGATACGGCGGAGCTTGAGAGAAGGCTCCCCTGCCAGATTGCAAAGCCTTGATACAGTCCACAAAGATCAAGTCTTCCAAAGACCACCCTATGAACGCTAGGATGAAACAACCAACCTCAGGGAGACTGAAAAGATCAAGCTTTGTGAAGGAGACGAGAGCACTGCAGAGAAAACACCAGGCAAAGCTGCCTGCGCAGGTAGAGGCTCTGAATCCTGCTAGCGACCTTCCACCTTGGGAAAGTAAGCCAGAAAACATCACCATCTCTTCCACGGTACCCTACATCACCACCAGAGATGAGCACAGCACTGTGAGCAAGAAAGCCCTGACACTGGCCATGCTCGAAGAAAAGTATCCCCAGGAAGCATGGATACGGGCATACACCGATGGATCAGCCACAGATGCAGTTCAGGATGGAGGGGCTGGGGTGTACATTCAGTACCCAAACGGAAAATGGCAGGCAGAGGCAGTACCAACAGGCCTTCACTGCACAAATTACAGAGCTGAGGTGGAAGCCCTGGTCCACGCAGCTAACACCCTTAGTGGCACTGCAGACCCTGATGCCCAGATTGTCTTCCTTACTGATGCCATGTCTGTCCTTGAGGCAGCAACAGCAAGCAAACTGCCACGTCTACAAGAGGCACTGCAAAACATCAAGTGCACCAGACTGGTGCTGCAGTGGATCCCTTCACACTGTGGCATCTACGGCAATGAAGAAGCTGACAGAATGGCAAAAGCGGGCGCAGAGAAAGAACAAGATGAAAATGGAGTCAGCTTCACAGAGATGAAGACCATAATAATAATAATAATAATACATAGTTCTTGTATAGCGCTGTTCTCCAGGAAAACACTGGACTCACTGCGCATGCACAACAGCACACCCTTTCTCTCTCAGACACACACGCACAATTATGCACTATTTTAAACCACCCCCATCCCTTCCCCACACCTTACATTCACTTCCTCTGGGATCAGAATAGGTGGCAGTCAGTCAACAGTTAGCTAAATATGAGCTAAGTGTTAAATGCCCGACAAAAAAGAAAAGTCTTTAAGTGAGCCTTGAACTGTGACAATGTGGGCAGATTCCGTATTTCCGTTGGCAGCGAGTTCCACACACTTGGGGCGAAAAAGGTGAAAGAACGCTCCCCGACAGTTTTCATGTTGAGCTTCGGGATTTTTAACAGCTTTTCACGGGAGGAACGGAGGGTGCGTGATGGCTGATAGGCAGACAGCTTGGCAGAGAGGTACGGCGGGAGAGATCCGTCAAAATGCCGATAGGCGAAAATTGCAATTTTGTACTGGCAACGGAATTTGACGGGCAGCCAGTGCAGCTGCTTCAGTAGAGGCGTAACGTGGTCTCTCTTTCGTTTCTTCAAGATGAGACGCGCCGCATTGTTTTGAATCATTTGCAAGCGTGAAATCTGATCTGCCGGTAAACCTGCCAGTACAGAATTGCAATAATCGAGCCTGGAAGTAATGAATGCATTTACAAGTCTTGACGCCGTACCTTATCATTAAGTCTGTGTACAGACCACCACAACGGCCCATAGACAGTTACCATCAGCTGTCCAGACAAGAGCAGGTGACCATCTTTCGTCTGAGGACCGGGCACAACCGACTCAATTTCCACCTGCGCAGATGCTTCCACCTCGTGCCATCTCCCCTGTGCCCTTGTGGAGAAGCAGAGCAGACCACAGAGCACATCCTCCAGGACTGTGGGAACCACCAGCTCCTGAGGGAGGAGATATGGCCGAAGCCCGCCACTCTACAAGAGAAACTGTACGGGCCTGTGGAGGCACTACAGAAGACCACAGATTTCATTCTGAGAGCCAAACTCCAAGTGTGACGGCGTTCGAGAAGAAGAAGAAGGCTCCCCTGCCTCGGCATACAGACTAGGAACTGGAGACGTCCTGAAGGCCCCGAGACATATCCGCAGACCCTGATGGTGAATTGTGTTCAGACGCTGTAGCACAGACTTGGAAGCTGAGCCATACACCACAGAGCCGTAATCCAGTTTGGACCGAACAAGGGCCCGGTACAGACGAAGTAAGACAGTACGGTCCGCACCCCAGTCAGTACGACCGACGACACGAAGAATGTCGAGAGCCTTCTGACAAGAGGTTCTAAGGTAATTAATATGGTTGCGGAAGGTAAGTCTTTTGTCAAAAATGACCCCCAGAAACTTTGCCTCCTCGGCCACCTTAATTGGCACTCCAGCAATGCTCAGGCTAGGTTCTGGAAAAAATTTCGTCTGGTTAGTAAAATGCACACAAACAGTCTTGGAGGGCGAGAACTTGAATCCATTGAGAGACACCCACCGCTGGATGCGATCAACGCACAGCTGCAAGCGCCTCTCAAGGAACGCAAGTCCTCGACAACGTGCGCACAAAGCAAAGTCGTCAACAAACAAAGAGCATTCAGAATCATCCTTGACGGCCTTTACAATGTTATTAATTTTAATACTAAATAAAACAGGAGATAGAATGCTGCCCTGTGGGACACCCATCTCCTGTTCAAAGGAGTCGGAGAGGGTGGAACCCACACGGACATGGAACGACCGGTTAGTCAAAGAATTGTGAATAAAAACGGGCAGGTGCCCTTTAAAACCCATGTCCAACAAGTCAGACATTATGCCATACTTCCAGGTAGTGTCATACGCCTTCTCAAGATCGAAGAAAATTGCATAGACATGCTGCTTGTTGACAAAAGAATCTCGAATAAATGATTCAAAGCGGACTAAATGGTCAGTTGTACTACGGAAGCACCGCAAACCGCACTGGGGGTCTGTGAGGAGACCCTGTGACTCAAGATGCCACACCAGGCGGGCGTTGACCAGGCGCTCCATAGTTTTACATAAACATGGAATGTCAAAGCGATAGGCCGGTAGTTGCCCGGGTCGGAAGGATCCTTACCCGGCTTGGGGATCGGTACAACCACAGCCTGGCGCCAAGACGGCGGAAAATGACCAGTTCTCCAGATATGGTTAAAGGCCTTGAGAAGTACAAGGAGTGACCTCTCAGGCAGATGCGTTAGGAATTGATAGTGGACGGTATCTAGGCCAGCAGGAGAGTCATTACATTTCTGCAAAGCTTGCTGCAATTCTGATAATGTAAACGGGACATTATAGTCTTCTGAGTTATCGGACTTAAAATCACAAATACGAGACTCTTGCTTCTCCTTCTCTCTCTGGAAGAAAGGTGAATAATGCTCCGTTGAAGAATTATGGGCAATGGTGGAGGCAAGCAAATTGGCCACAGCTTTTTTATCTGTAACCAAGCTGGCACCATCTCTAAGATGGCCAACAGAAGCCGAGCCACCTCTGCCCCTAATTCTCCGAACAGCCTTCCATACTTTCTGGGACGGAGTCCGAGAAGTTAAAGATGAGACGAAGCGTCTCCAGGAAGAACGGCGTTCACGTTTAAAAATGTAACGGGCTTTCGCCCTCTGTCTTTTAAAGGTTAAATATTCACTTGCGACGGATTATGGAAAGCACGTCGCTGAGCAGATTTGCGCGCTATTTGGGCCTTGCGGCACTCTTCGTTGAACCATGGTACTCTCGGCTTTCGAGGGACTGATGCGGAAGTTTTAGGGATGGTTTCACCCGCTACGTCCAACAAAATAGTAGTAAAAGAAGAAATAGGTTCTTCAGATGACATGACCACCTCCTCTGTAATACGAGACTGACAGAGGGAGGCGAACAGAGGCCAGTTAGCTTTCTTAAGATTCCAGCACCCCACCGGCGGATCCTCCCCACAGCTGACCGATGACAGGACTACTGGGAAGTGGTCACTACCACACAGGTCATCGTGAACCTTCCAGTCAAAGTCCAGCATGAGAGAAGGATCACACACAGTGAGGTCTATAACCGAACTAGATCCTGAACCTGGGTTAGAGTATGTAGGTGAACCATCGTTAAAGACACATAGGTTAAGTTGAGAAAAAACATCTTCTAACATCTGACCTCTGCCATCATAGTGGTCACTACCCCAAAGGTGAGCGTGACCGTTAAAATCCCCCATGAGAATAAAGGGAGGGGGCAGTTGATCAACTAAATTAAAAAAATCATTACTACAGACCCGCAGGGATGGTGGCAGGTAAATACTGCATATGGTTATGGTCTTCTTCAAGGTAACCCGAGCTGCAACAGCCTGAAGACAGGTGTCGATGCTAACGGGGCTACATAAAATTTGGCTACTAATGAGAAGAGCCACTCCACCCGAGCGCCTCTCCGAATCAGAGCCTTTATGTATAACGTTAAAACCATTAAAGGACACAGGGTCAGAAGTCTTCAGGTAAGTCTCCTGAAGAGATATTACTGAGGGGTTATAGCACTTGACTAAAAGACGTAATTCCTCAAAGTTAGCTTGAAAACCACGACAATTCCACTGAAGCAGAGAGTCCATGATTATGTCTTATCTGGGGGTGCGGAGTTTTTCCCCCCTTTTTCCTTTGCCTTGGAAGGAGTCGGAGAAACAGAGGGGGGCCGGCTCCCGGGCCTCCTCTGGTTCTTAGGAGATGAAGGGGGTGGAGCTGCCGCAGCATCGGCAACTTCCACTCCCTCCATCTGCTCCTCCAATGCAGCATACTTGTTTTGAAGGGGGACATCAGTGTTCCCCTTCTGGGCCCGTGCGCACGGCGGTCCCATAGATTTCTTAGACTTCTGGTCCTGGGCAGCAGTCCTGCCACTAGAGTTAGCGGCCTTAGAAGGCTGACCAGAGCCAGAAACCTTTGGCGTTGACAAACTAGCAGGTTTGGGTGGGGGCTGAGGCTTAGGGGCAGCAGAAGGCGGTGCCACCGGACCGGTAGCGTCCGCCCTCTGCGTTCCCTGGCTCCTCGTCACCACCGGAGGAGGGTTACTCTCCAGGGGCGAGAGGATCCGAGGCTCCGCCCCCAACCAAGAAGTTGGGGTTTGACAAGAGAAGTCTTTGGTGGGGCGCTTGCCTGCTACCGCAGCACTGAAAGTATACACAAAGTTGTTATTTGAGTTTGGCGCCGCCTCAGCTGCACCAGGACCGTCAACCAGTTTTTTTGCGTCTGCAAAGGACAGCCCCTTCTCCACACGCACCTGCTGAATCCTGCACTTGGAGATCCAACGAGGGCACTTCTTGTCCGAAGCCATATGCGCCCCCTGGCAATTCACACACAGGGGGATGGCTGTGCAGGACTCAGCAGAGTGTCCGGGCTTAGTGCAACGGGCGCATAGAGCCTCTGCCTGGCGGCATGTCTTCTGCCCATGGCCATACTTTTGGCACTTAAAGCACCGGAGGGGGAGAGGGACGTACTTTTTCACTTTTAGGGAGTAGTAACCTCCCCAGATGGTAGTAGGAGCTGTGGGGGTGCCAAACGTCAGGATGATGGTAGGGAGACGGATGTCCATACCACCTCGTTTGGAAATGAAGCGCCTGACGTAGGTCACCCCCTGTGACTTAAGGTTCCGTACAAGTTCATCTTCAGACAGTTCGGCCAATGCTTGATCTTTAATCACTCCTCTAGAGGAATTCATTGTTTTGTGGGGAGTGACCTCCACTGGAGTGTCTCCGATGGAGGAGAGCCTCAGTAGCCCATTGGAGTGTGCCCGGGTACGGCACTCTACCAACAAGTCACCAGACCTGAGGCGCTGGGCCTCAGGCCTGCCAACACGGCTCCTGAGGGTCTTCCCTACCAGGAAAGGGTGCAGCTTTGAAACAGGCTTCTCTTTAACTTTGCTGTGGATAATGAGAAAGCGAGGCCAGGCGGCCGACGCCTGAGGTGTCGCTTCCTCACAGTCAGAGTCACTATCGTTCTCAATGACAATGTCGGCGGATATGTGCCGCTTTGGTGCTAGTTTTGGTTTTTTGATATTTTCCATATTATAGTATGATAGATATTCATCCCCCGGGGGTCCCCGCCCGCCACCGAGCCCAACAAGGGAAAGTGCAATTGTCGGCAGGTCTCCAGCCGACGCACAATGGAGACTGCCCGAAAGATATACTCAACCGTTTGAGCCACCGCCTTCTATCACACTGTTGAATACAGGGGAATACTGGCGTAAAGCACCTAATCAGCATCAGAGGCTATAGCATGGTGCTCCGTATAGCAACCCGCATGTCAACAGGGGGATAGGGCTCGACGTGACAAGAGCCGATTGACTAGGCCGGTACGACTAGCCTCCCGTTTAGGCAGAAGTCAAGGCCAAAGTGGAGTGTTTCAGCCACCAGGATCCTCTTCTCCCCTGACACGGGTCTCCAAGCACGGCAAACACTTGGGATCCAAAGGACCAAAAGCTCACGCGTATTTTTAAGGACCAATCCAACATGGTAAGACCTGGGTAAGCACAGCTCCTTAAAAACCGGACCAGTGAAAAAGACTGAACAACATATCTGCTGACATCAAGTCCTAATCCTGGACAAAGATGGCACCCGTCTGCTAGCCCACTCAGTCAGGGACCGAGTGGACTACCCACCCACGCCACGTGGAGGCCGGTGCCGGGTAGGACGAGGGGCGGGTCTAGAGCTCCGCAGGGTGCGACCCACGGCCTTGCGGGAAGCCTGAAACCGGGACGGGAGCAATGTAGGAGCGCGGGGCCAGAGGTCCTTGGCCGACTCCTTGACCTCCTGCCAAGTAGGGCCGAACAGGAGGGTGCCTCCTAGGGGAGCCTGACGAAGCTGAGACTTGATTGCCGGGGGTAAAGATGGGGACCTCCTCAGAATACAATACAATACAATACAATACAATAATACTTTATTAATCCCTCATGGGGAAAATTCACATTTTTGCCACCACAGGTGCTGCTTACGGCATTCACTCACTCGCTCATTCCACAAATTACAATAACAGAGCTACACAATGGACAATGACTCGGGACGGGTGAAGCCCGTCGCCAAGGCATCTAATGGCCAGCGCCAGTGGCCTCATCCCGACCCGAACCTCCCTAACAAAAACATAATGCTAAGACAGCCCTATGTCTCCTGAACACACTATTATAATGTTCTTTATTAAGTTCCTACTTGGCTAAAACTAGTACATAAAACAAGTTAACAACAGAAACAAAACACCCGCGTCGATACGGAGATGATCTCCGATCTAGGCCAAACATAAAACTGAACAACGGTCAAACAGCACCTGGGGGCCCGTCGCCGCCATAGTACAGCGCCGGTGCTTAGACAGTCGCTCTGGTGTCCCGCCAGATAAGTTCACAGTTTGCAGCAGTGGCTAAGGCATTGGTAGAGCCATGGTACGCCGCCCAATTAGCCGTCGCCGCTAGGGAGCGGATGTCATTGAGGAGCGCAGGGTCGGAATGTTCCGAAACGTCCTCGGCTAACTGAACTATCACCTGAGTCGTCAACTCTAAGAAACCAGTGCAGGCCAAGGCGTTCCGGATTAAGGTCGCCGTCTGGTTGAGATCCCGAGGAATGCCCCGACGAGCCTCCAACTTGCCTCCCGCTTGCACTTCTGCACCAATGTCAATGGCGGGAAGGGAGCAGACGAAGGACTCAGAATGACCCGCGTACTACTGCTGCCGGAAACTCATGTCCACATTATCCGGCCATCTGTTGTCGGCCAAAAACTGTCCATCGGGTAACCTGTTCTGAAGGTGAGCATTAAAGGCCTCTGTTAAGTCCTGAAACCCGGCGGGGGGGGGGGGGGGGGGGGGGGGGGGGGGGGGCCTGAGGGAATGACTTAGCTCTCTTAGCCATATGAGGTGCATCAATCAGCGCTGAGGCCTTCCTCTTGCGTTGTGGGGATGGTGGGCAGAGGTCGGGCAGAAGAACGCTTAAGACCAAAAGAGCGGCCTCCTCCAGGGCTCTAGCAGTCTCCATACCTGGAGCGCTGAACACTGACGGGCGAGTCGGGCTGGAAGGAGAAAGACGCTTGCACGGTCTGTCGTCATCATCCCGAAGTGAACTTCCTACAGAAGAGTGAAGGTCACAGGGGGAACGCAAGGGTGAGTGATAATCCGCTGAAAAGAGCGCAGAAGCGGAGTCCTCTGAATGAAGACTGAGAGCCTCCTCAGCTGAGGGCGAACCCTGAGCCAGGAAGGGGAGCGTTTGACGCAGTGAAACGTAGAGCGGTTCTCCAAGGACTGGGAGCGTGTACCACGTGTGTGGGTCCAGCGAGAGGGATCCCGCAGGGAGCGGGGAGGAGATGACAGTCAAGAGGGGCCCTCCGACGGGAAGAATCAATGTGGTTATGATGAAAGGAGGGGTCAAGTCTAGCCGAGTTGGAGTGCTGATAACGGGAAGGAGGCAGGCGGCACGGAGAAGCCGAGCGTCGCCTGGGGGACGCATGCCTTGAACCTGACAGGCTGTAGGGCGTCAGGGGTGACCGGGAAGCCATGGTGTGACAAGAGACCGATTTAGGCTGAGAAGACGTACGTCCGGGACGAGACTTGTGCGAGATCTGAGGAAGATCCACATTTCCATCCACGTCTCTTGCGCCCAGTAGAGGCTCTGACTTGCGGTAGCGTGGGGTTTCGCTAATCTGTGGCTACTGCCACCTGAGGGGTGCGCAAAAGGGCACTGCCGCCCATGCTCTCATGTCAAGCAGGTGGGGAGCATAGCTCCACTGTTGTGTGGAAAGTGCCACTTGAGGGGTGCGCCCAAGGGCGCTACTGCCCATACTCTCGAGTCGAGCGGGTGGGGGACATAGGCTCTGCTGTCCTGTGGCTATTGTCACCTGAGGTGTGCACCAAAGGGCGCTGCTGGCCACGAATGGAGGGCATAGGGAGGGACAATCCCGAAACAGATGGCCGAGTGAGGCGAGAAGAAAGTCCCAGAATATCCGAAGTGGCCCGTCTGCCAAGTCCCATGGAGCAATGAAGCCGAGCCGAGGGGGGTGCCGGGTGTGGAGGTAGATCGAGGGGAGCCGCCAGGCACTCCCGCCTATAAAACCCCCATAGCTGTGACCAGCGTTGCTCTTTCCAAGAGGAGAAGGTACCACAAGGCCGTGAGGACAAGCAGCCCGAACAGGGTAGGCATATAGCGTGAGAATCGCTGGGCCACTGGACGCCCTTGCATTTACAGCAGGTGCGAACTTGAGCACTGCAACCGACAAGCGGAAGCTTGAAAATTGCATTTTTCTTTAAAAGGTATTTTTTCGAAAAATACTTACCGATGACATGACCTATGGGAAGTGTCTACTACTTACTCAATTCTAGCCTAAGAGCTCGTTGTGTTAACACACAACCCGGGAGGCACTCGGGGAACCCCGAGGGGGCCAAGAGTTGTCTCCCGATACTTCCCATCCGGAACCGAGTACCCATAATTCCTCAGTCAGGATACTTAGCTTACCAGCGGCAAGCGGGGCCGGTGGGAGGGTCGTCCGAGTCATGTCATCGGTAAGATTTTTCCGAAAAATACCTTTTAAAGAAAAATGCATTTGTTTCATCAAAAACATTACCGATGACATGACCTATGGGAGAATGACGAATAGGAGGAGGGTGCACTAGCACACCTTAGGGCCCCAAGGGCCGTCCTCCCCAACGCAAACTCCCGACGACTCTGGGGAGGTGTACCTACGGCGCTGAAGCGCCAGGAGGTAGAGGTGACCCCTGAGAAGCCCCCCACCAGAGCGAGTAGCCACGCTGGGCTGGCAGAACTCTGCGAACGAGAGAACATGCCCGCCAGCCCCAGAGCAGCCACGATGTGGAAGACAGCACAGTTCCTGACGACTGCGACGTTCGTGGCCCTGCACGTAGCTGATAGGACGTAATTAGCCTCTAAGCTCCCTGAGGGAGGGATCCTGGAATTCGGATCGCATGATTGAGCGTAGTCAGGAATATCGTCTGACTTGTAGCTTCAGTGCTGCCGGGCACGGCCAAAAGGCGAGCGTGTCCGCTCCGGACAGCTACGTCGTCGTGTGTATACGTGCGGCAAGCTCTGGCTATCCTGCCTAGTCTCCTGGGGATAAGTCTGCCAGCTGGGGTCAGCAGGGTCGGTGGGGGAGAGGCGACGGACGCCACCCAAGAGCACAGCGCCTTGCCAACTTCATCGTAGAGGCGTCAAGTTGAGGGAAGCGGGCCGTAGCGAAGCTTCGACTGCTGCCCACACGAAGACTCCAACGCTGAGGGTCTGCCGCAAACCGCCAAGGCGAAGGAGTAGGGGCTCCAGCAAGGCGGAACGGCGACTGTCGCGGCTGCATGAGCACCTTGCAGAATGCGGGGAGCAGTAGCGGGGGGTCCGTGGAGAGCTGAGGGGTAAGTGGTTCAGGACCGGTACCAAGGAACGGGGTGACGAACAGGACGAGCGGAGAATCCTTCCCAGGCTAGGCCAGAGCGTCGATGTCTCGTCCCGGAGGGCGAAAAACCCACGAAGGCAAGGGGCATGCCAGTGCACCCACCTAGTGGCGAACAGGTCCACGAAGCCGTCTCGCCAGTGCGCCGATCCTCCGAAGGCATCCTGGTGCAATCCGCGTGTAGCAACTGGATCCATCGGGGAAACAGGTTGGGTCAGACCTCCCACGAGCAGATGACCTACTAGTCTGCGTCAGATCCAAGCCGTTCACGCTCTTGACCGCGAGGTCCGGAGGCCAGGCTGGAGTTCGAGAAGAACCACGGTAGTAGGAGGCGTAGCAGAAGCAGCCGGGCTTAAGAGACAACCGAAGGAGAGTAGATCCGACTTCCGAGTAGTGTCTAGGCCATCCAACCGCGAGCACAGCCGCAGCAGTAGCACGTGTTCGAAGCCCGGTGCACTCCTGGGTGCCCAAGGGGGTTGTCGAGTTGGTTAGACACCAGGGAGACGGAGCTGCGCCATGGTCCCACAGCGTAAGCGAAGCGAAGGTTCTAGAAGCCTCCTCCGGTCTGCTCCCCGTAGCGAAGTCCAGGAACTCCCCAAGAAACTGGCTCAGTCGAGTCGTCAGCACAGGGGGTCCGTCCGCATCATGCCGACCCGCTCGGCGCCAGGAGTCGTCGACATGGAGAACGAAGGGTAGGGTAAGGAGCTCTTCAATCTCACGACACGAAGGGAGGTATGGACGAGAGAGGTCGTCTAGTCCCAAAGGAGAGTCAAGAGCGGATCCACAGCCGGAAGGGCAGGCAAACTCCTGTGACCTCCCGAGCACCGGTCCTGCCGAGGGAAGCCAACAGCCGGCAACTCCATGGGGGTGAAGAAGATCCGAGAACCGAGAGAAGAAGCGCAGGTTAGTCGAAGCGCCTGTCACGAAGTCCGGAAGCCGCTGCCAACTCTGAGCTGTATCGGAGAGGGCACCAGGGAAGACAGAAGCCGAAGCGCTCGCAGATCCGTTTACCACCCGTGTGAAGTCAGAGTACTTCCACTAACTAAGTAATTTGGAACTCACGCGTAAGGCCACAAGCTAGTGAGTCGTCAGATCTCCAAGGTGTATTTTAGTGCACAACTGGGTCGAAACGTGTACTGTAACCTCAAGAGGAGGTAAACAGGTCCGAGCAAGGCGAAGTAATGACAGCATCCTCCCCGAGGAACCACCGGAGGGGGTCGGGTGTCCAGAAGAGGAGCAACTGCAGCCAGGAGACCGGGGCCGGAGCACGATGAAGGGGAAGGGCTGAGTGAGGGGGAGAGGAAAGGGACGAACGGCAGCCGGACGCGAAAGGGACCGACGAGCGAGGCAGGACAGAATCCCTGGAGCGACGTGAAGAACGGTAACTCCTAAGCACGCCCGCAGCGGAGAGATAGCGGAGTGTAGACCTGGAGTGTCGGAAGGGTGACTCCAACGAGGGAGATCCAAGGTGTAGAGTGGTCCCTCCTCGCGTGCAGGAGAGCAAGAGCGGAGATCCGATCTTGAGTGAAGTGGATTCCTAGTCGTGCCGCGGGAAGTACGCATGCGTGCGTGACTCTGCGAACCGGGCTCTGTATCGAGGTTGGTCTCCGCCTGACAGCAGGCTATGTCCAGGTGCGTACCCTCCTGTAACGCCCGCGTCGATAACCCCTCTCCGCGCACTAACTGGTGCGGTCCGCGAAGCGAACCCTCCACAAGATCGTCAAGGACTCGGGCGGTAAGGAACGGAGACAGGCACCTCCGCCTTGCTGGCTGGTCACCAACAGTACCCTGCAACCACTAGCAGCCGGCCCGAGTTCGAGCGAAGAGCGGATCCCGAACGTGTCGAGACGTGGTGTGCGTGTGAGATTGTCTCCGCGAGCCGGACTCTGTGGCGAGGCGGGTTCGCAGCGGCCGAGGAGGATCCAAGGCCTTCCTAGGAGACGAGTGGGGATCGGTTGACCATGGACGGCACGAAGCACGTCTCTCCGAACCGAACTCTGTAGTGAGATGGGTTCTCTGCCTGGTGTAAGGCTTGGCCCAAGCGTGTTCCCTCCTGGGAATCAACGCCTCGAGCTCCCAACTCCGCACACTACCATGCTGTGTCCGACGTGTCGATCCCCCGACGCTAGGGACGTCGGAACTTGAGAGGCTGGAGAACAGAACAGCTGGTACGTCCTCAGGCCTGGAAACAGTCACCGGTGTTGGGCGTTCGCGTCGGAAAAACCCAAAGTTGGGACCAGCGTGCTCTGTAGCGAAGCAGGTTGTCTGTCAGAAGGCTTTGTCCAAGCGAATTTCCTCCTGCACACTATACTGACGCGTCCGGCATGGTGATCTCACAGTCATCTCGTCGGAACTCGAGCGGTCGGAGTACCGGGAATAGCCACCGGTATCTCAGCAGGTCTGGAACCAGTCACAGGTGCCGGGCGCTCTCGTCGATAGAAGCTCCAAGGTGAGACCAGCGCCGTTCAGGTCATGTGGCGCAGACGTCACACCAACGTTTGGAGGCACATGGTAGACAGACCTTGTATGAGTCCGACGGTCACTGTAACCTCCGTGCTGTGTGCAGGTCATCCAGAGGCCACTGCAACATACAAAAAACCGAAGGCACGCGGGCGAGGGCCTGAGGGACCCTGCCCTGGTAAGGTTAACTTTCGCAAGACAAAGGCACAACCAGCGAGGAACAACCTGTCAGCAAGCGCGCGGGCCTGCAATACATCCCCGCAAGGTAGAGAGTGCAGGCAGGCGGGTCCCGGTTAAGCCCAGGTAAGCACCCTACCTGTGCGACGTACCCTCTGCGAAGAAGTGGAGTCGCGGCTAACCTCACTGTCTGTCCATCCCGCCAAGGCAACTCCCCAACCACCAAAGTGTGTACCTGTCTTCCCAGCGTATATGTCCTACGCCGGGTAAACCCGGCCCCCACAGGTGTGGCAGACACCCTTGGTCTGGGAGGACCGCCAGGCTAAGTTGAGCCTACAACACATCCTGCACAACAAAACTCAAGCATGTCATGACAAGTATAGGCCTGAAGCAAGCGGCAGGCCCAGAACCTTTGTCGGAGCGGTGCCCCCGCGAAACACCGGAGCTGTACTATAGCGACGGGCCTCCAGGTGCAGCTTTGATCGTTGTCTTATGTTGCCAGAAGGCAATTAATTTCCTTTCAACAGTAAATCGTTACTGTTGTTCATGTTAACTTGTATTCTCATGCACAAGTAGGAATTTAACCAAAGAGCATATACCAGTGTATTCAGGAGACATAGGGCTGTCTGAGCACTCTGGGTTTTTTTGTTGTTTTTTTTTCAGGGAGGTTCGGGCCGGGAGAAGGTCACTGGCGCCGGCCATTAGATGCGTTGGCGACGGGCTCACCCGTCCCAAATCACCGTCCATTTGCCGCCCTGTCATTGTAACTTGTGGAATGAGCGAGTGAGTGAATGTGAGTAGCACCTGTGGTGGCAAGAGAATTTATTGCTGCTTATGATTTTCTTCCATGATAGCAACAATAAGTCATCTTGGTGCCGTCAGTGTCCCCTCAACTGACTAATACTTTGCATCTCCCATGTATCTAATACGCCCCCGTATATGGTAAACAGGTCTGCAGTATGCATAACAAAACAGGCATTACGTGACCGACTCAGTACCGAAGTAAGCGTCGGCTCTCGCCACATCCACCAACGTAATGCGTCAAGGAATGGCTGGAGCATAACACATTCCCCGAACCCCACCAGGTACAAGAGCATAGGAGAGGAATAAGTGAGTAGGTAAGCGCCAGATATAAGGTTAGACTTAGCTTTCACCGATCTTGCACACCAATCCCATTCCAGTAAAGGTTTTAACCGTGAGGAACAAGGAGCTCTGCATCGTTAGACGCCATCTTGGAAAACGAAGCTGACCACCTGCAGATCTGCGCCGTTTAAGAATGACCGTTCCAGACTACGTCTCATTTATTTCCTCACGCGTAAATGCCTTCTGTTTAAAACCGCGGAACTTTCAAAACAACGCTGCTAACCACAGCGAAAGGGAGATATGACCCTGTCAATAATAATGCGACACCAACACGGAAGGAGAGGGGGCACGGGCGCGAGGCCCGCCAAGTAAAAGTCAAGAATCTTGGCGCAAGCAACAGCGCAAATGAAGACCGCCTTCGTGCCTGCTCAACCAGTGCCCAGCCCGGGAACCAGCCGAGGGCCAACCCAGCTACCTTACCTTTTCCCGGAGCGGGAGCGGGGAAGGGGGGGGGGGGGGGGGGGGGCGCGCGCGGCGAAGTCCCAGCGAAGTTCACAGCGTAGCCAAGGCACTTCAGGTAGCCAAGCGGGCAGCTGCCAACGAAGAAGGGACACCAGAGCCACCAGGCACAGGGGGGCCCGACGAAGAAGAAGACAAGAGAAGAACCAAGTCCGTGGAAGACCGGCGAACCGGTCGAAAATCCCAAAATCCGTAGGCTAGAGCAACACGTCTGAACAGCGTAAGCCTAAGTAGACTGACTGAGGAATTATGGGTACTCGGTTCCGGATGGGGAGTATCGGGAGACAACTCTTGGCCCCCTCGGGGTTCCCCGAGTGCCTCCCGGGTTGTGTGTTAACACAACGAGCTCTTAGGCTAGAATTGAGTAAGTAGTAGACACTTCCCATAGGTCATGTCATCGGTAATGTTTTTGATGAAACAAAAACGCGCGTGGCCGCGCACAAAGTGCCACGCGAGAACCTAACCGGTCACATCAAAAACATTTTAGAAGACAAAAAATCCAAAGATAACGCTGCTGTCTGCTGAGACTGCCAAGCCAGCAGCCAGAGGCATTACCTGAGACCTTACCTCTCCATATCCAATAGGGGATAGTAAGCTGAAAGCTGAAGTCAAGTTGACGAAGGCTGAACAGTGATCCTTTCTCAATGGAAGCCAAGCATAAGGCTGGCATGAATATACTCCTCAGGTACCCAGATGGGGTAAAGGGAGACTACTCAGGTAAGGGAGACTACTCAGAGTTCTTGGTAACTACACTCTAGAGTTGCTTCCCTGGTTGTGTGGGTATACACAACGGATTCTTGGGCTGAAATCTGTAAGCTAAGTGTACCTTCCATATAGAAATGCCATCAGTATGGATTTTGTAGAAACAAATCAGCTTCTGGCACTAACTACATGTATTGTTAACCCCCTTGTGCATGCATCCACCGGTATTGTAATTGTAAAGCTGCTGGTATTGTTAACAGTACCAGTGGCTGCAAGCGCAAAAGGGTGAATTCACAAAACCTGCCTCTACCTTTGCTGTCAAGGATGCCGGAGAGATGATGTCGCCACCTGCCATCCTTTCCTCAATCAATTGCTGGCTGTCTCCCTCAACGTCCGTCAATACCACAAAGTCTTGGCTGGTCGGGAAACAGTCCGAGTCAATGCTGTACAGATTGCTGCGCTGGCTAGCATCAAAATCCACAGTGCTGTCTGTTTCACTCACCTGTGTGTTGCTTGTCATAGCGGAAGTACATGTACTAGCAATTTCTGACTGTGAAAGTGTGATTTCTTCTGCATTTGCTGAATCATCAGGTCTGATACTGTATATCAGATCCGATGTTTCAGCAGACACAAGAGACTTTTTGCTTCTAATGCCGGCTACATCTATTTCAATATTTGGGGAATCAGGCTGTGATGCTATCAAACGACCACAATTCACTGAGTCACTGTTCCCAGATGAAACCCGTTTGAAGGGTTTGTTGGTGCTGTTGTCTGAGAAGTTTGGTGTGCTACTGGACTTGGTGAACTTAAACTTTGACCAGTTGAAGGCTGATCCTGGTGAAGCAGCTGATTTTAAGGATACACTAGAACTTTTAGAAATTGTGCTCTTCCTGGTCACTGCTTGTAGACTTTGCTTGGGTTGTTTCGGTGAAGAAATATATCCAAATTTTGACAGAGACGTAGGTTCAGTCTTTGCAGTTTTGTCAATAGACTGACTATTGTCAGTCCAGACCTGTTCAACTGCTGAAGTGGCCACATCACCAATCCTGTCCGAGGTTGAAGCATAACGAGAAGGTTCAGAAAGTTTGATTCCTGAGTCAGTCCTCTGTGATGCTGGCATGGCATCAACAGCAGAGGATGTCTCACAGCTGGGGATGGAACCAGAGCTGCCAAAATACCTGCACAGGAGAGGAGAAAAACGTTTTAATTCCTCAATAAACAGACAAGCTGCAATTAACCACTTCCCTGCCAAGAGAAAGTGAACATGATATAACAAAATCAGATGAGAGGACTTTTTCAGGTGTCACAACTACACTTTTTCTGTGTCAATTACTCAAACTAACTTTGGATTTAACAACAAATTTGAGTCCTTTGACACTTTTTTTTATAACTAAATTTCATTGTACATGCATACCTGCTTTTGACTTCAACCGTGACATTGGTAGATTTTGGAGTGTTAAGACTGAACTTTGTCCTCTTGGCCAGGGCAGACACAGCGAACTTGTTGACGTTGGGGGTCAAGGTCTTCCCATTCTCCTTTTCTTCCAGGGCCGTTAAAGCATCTCCCAGTCCGAGTCGTCTCTTTGCATTAATAGAAGTGGGGCTTTTGCTGTTGTGCTGATATGCATTATCACTCTCAGTCTCGCTTTCTTCATTTTCACTGTCTTGGGCCAGACAATTGATAAGTTTTGATGGTGACAGCATCTGTCTTCTTTCAGTGTCACTTTTCCGAACCTTAACCCCCTTGTGTATGAGGCCACTGGTACTGTTTAACGCACCAGTGGCTGTGTGCAGCAGGGGGTTAAATCGATTCTCTTCCTCAGCGCTGTATTTGTCAGTTTTGGGTGAGGGCTTCTTGCTTGTTTTTGGTGATGTGTAATCGTCATAACCAGAGCTGTGTCTTGCTCGCTTTTGTTGTGGTTCGTCTGTAGCATACAAGTCCACTAGTTCTGTGTCGCTCTTCACTTCAACACTTTCTTCCACTGCAGGAAAAATATAGACAAAGTTTTCAGGAACATAGAGACACAGGAGTGGCCAAATGCAGATACCTGGTCACCAATGGCCCTTTAAAATGATGCCAGGTATGGCCCCTAAAAATGAAGCCCTAACAGTGAAGCGTAAATTTTAAAGCCTAGCATGACATAGGGTAAGCTTTGTTCAGGCCCTTTAAATTTTGTTACCGACTCTTTGATTTTACTGTAGGTCCCCAAAGACTTGGAAACCCCTGAGGGCTGCTGCAAGTGCAATCCAAATTTTAAAAAATGTGTTCAGAGATGAACACAGATTCACTTAGCTAACTAACAAACTAACAAATAGTTACCAAATAGTTGAGGTTTTGAAAATGTGAACAGTAAAATTGCATGGTACAACAATAAGAGATTAAATAAAATATATATCATTAAATTACTGTTAGCATTAGGATAAGAATGATCAAACATTTTATGATGTATTGTTTGTTTTAAAATCTAAGCCACCACAAGATCACAACCTGTTTTAACCAATCAAAGCAAACCTCATGTTTAACATAATTCTACTTGCAGATTGTAAACGGTGGAGCTGCTTGTGTGCACATAATTTTTTTTATTTGCTGCTAATGCTAGTGTTCCTGATTACCAGATCGGACACGCTTGATGGGACTTCTCTTGAATAGGGTGTTTATTACTGGTGCTTCTTTTCCAGCAAGACTTGGCCTCTGTGATGCTTCGTCGGAATGTGTCTGAAGGGTGCTCTGTTTCGAGCACGGTCTGTAACATGGGTGCCAGATGCTCAGCATACATAGCTGCTCACTCTCCTGTTTCTTTGCATACTTGGCCTGCCATAAAATCAAGACATGTTTCAACATACAGCTAACTTTGAATATAACAAAATGTCAGGGGATCCAACTTTGTTTCTTGCAATATCTGCAGTTTATCAATGCATGGGTGAGAGTGAAAATTAAATGACTGAAAAAGATCCATGGACTTACTATGCCCCATGATCCAGGGCAAGCAAGAGGCATAAATTGTCATGAGCCCCTGTGGATGCAGGGGCTCATGAGAATGTAAGCCTCTTGCAGATGGAACAGACTGGCTGAAGGGCTGTTCTGTCTGAACCCAAAAGCTGAAATTCAGCTTTCTGGAAATATTAATTTTTCTCTAAAATGTATTTTTTCAAAAAATACTTACCGACGGCATTACTACTAGGAATACTTCGCTTAGCTTAACAATTTTAGCCCAAAAAAACTCATTGTGTACCTGACAACAAGGGAGGCAACCACAAGGGGGTGTCATTACCAGGATACGCCGAGTGGCCTCCCCTGCCTCCCTATCCGGTGGCACGTTCACCGTTTCCAGGCAGTCTCCGAGTCTTGGCTCAAATGCGGCAAGCGGGGGAGGCGGAAGGGACCTCTGAGTAATGCCGTCGGTAAGTATTTTTTTTAAAAATACATTTTAGAGAAAAATTCATTTATTTTCTCAAAATCATTACCGACGGCATTATTACTAGGAAGAATGGCGAATAGGAGGAGGGAGCCGCAATATGGTACACCTGTCCCCTGCCTGAATGCTCTGCTCGTGAACTATCGAAGCCCGTCCCTACGTGCCACTCCCGACAATTTTAGCTAGGCGTTACCCATGGCGCCTGAGGCGCCGAGAGAGGGAGTGCTGTGCCGCCAAGATGACCCCCACTAGTGCAAGGTAGACGCGCTGGCCGAATAGGTCTGACAGGCCTCTGCGGGCGAAGGTAGACTCGGCCCGCTCACCTGCAGCCGCCACAATATTCCGCCCTGTGCCAAGCTGGTACGGCATTGCTAGCAGCCCCTGCTTGACTTGTGAGCTTGGACGCGCAACGTCTGGGTCCCCCGTGGGGGTATGCCGAACGAACGATCCAGCAAGCTAGGGACCATTTTCTGCCGATGTGTTTCATCTGCCTGGAGTCAAGGGCAGGAATAGGCGTGTGTCTTTGTCTTAGTGGCGTAGTCTTGCGCCTGCCACTATAAGGCGCCCTGACCGCGTCGTGTAGGCGGAACTCCCGGGACTGGTCCGTATCCCTGAACGGACAGACAGTAGGACTTGCGATGCGGACACTGGAAGGAGGTAACTAGCCCAAGTCCAGCCAGTGGAGTGCTGCCCTAGTCATCGGCCCTGATCTGGAGACCGGAGGGACGCCCATAGAAGGCGCAATCTTGCTAACTGTGAAGCCGAAGCGATGGCAGTCAGCAGGTCTTCCTGTTAGGTCTCCCAGCATCGCCAGCGGAAGCCGGCCGTCTTGCTGATGACGGTGCTTGATCCAATCTGAGAGGTCTGTACCGGTGCTGGTCCGTGCTAGGTGTCAATAAGTGTCTGCCACCCGGTAATTCGAATGATGCTGAGGGGTCCGATTCTGCTTGGGAACCCCTAGACAAACTCAGCCAAATGGGGGTAGTCCGGTCTGTGGAGAGAGTTGCTCCGCTGCACATCAGGCCTGTAGTACTCTCCAATCTCCCTCGTATCCGTACTGTCAGAGACTCCTTGAGTCGCTGCAATCGCATCCACTGTCGCATCTGAGAAGCCTCTTGGTGCGAGTGCTGACTGTCCATCTCCCAGCGTGTCGCGCCAACCGCTGTGTCTGTACAAACAGTTACTGCCAGGGTTGCGATCGTCTCGGACGCGGAGCCAAGGCAGGGGTTCGCCGTGCGTCTCCAAAGGACTATGATCCAGCAGAACGGTCATCAAAGTCCTAATCACCATGCCAGCCCTGAGCTTGTGGAGCCCCTAGGTACCCGTCCTGAGGGAGGGAACGCGCTGCCGCATCTTAACCCATATCAGCCTGAGGCTAACAGCTTCAATTTTGTGCCCTGCCATACAAAGGTTATACTACAGAAAAAATAAGAATACAGCCCAAAGGCTTTACTTGAAGGCTAGGCCGTATTAGCGTGAAACCTAGCAGCGCCAAGCCACTCTGGCGCTACTCTTTAACTATTCGTATTCGAACGTATGTCACCTTCTGGTAAACAGGATGACCTCCACCATACCTGTTGTTTCCAGACGGTTATCCAACTAAGGATTAACCGCCCCCAAATGGCTTAACTTCAGTGAACAGACCAACCGGGGAATTCACATGCAATGGTGATTGGCTACGCAAGGAGTCAGTTCCTCGAAGGAGCCCATCCACGGCCCAGGCTTGTGGATCTGGTCTGGAGGCGACAGAGGAAGCAGCTTCCTGTTCCACTACAGGAGGACCGTCCTATCATCGGCGTCTCCTCACACGCGTATAGTAGTTGGAAGGCAGCCGGGTGTAGTAACACTCTTCCGCTGCCGCTGACCTTGCCACAAGGGGAATACGCACATACGTTGAGCTGACCTTCCGCTGCCGCTGACCTTGCCACAAGGAAAATCTGCGCATACGTTGAGCTGACCTCCGAAGCTGTGTCCGACGAGTGCTGTTCCGATCTCTGCACCACCAGCAGAATTGATACGCGACGAAACCCCAACCTTCTAGTAGCCAGCGCGCACCCGTACCTTCCGTAGCGTAAGCCATTGTTTCCATCTGACGAGCAGCAGCTGCACCGCCATCAACTCCAGCCAGCGGATGTATCTGCCTGCGTGCTCCCCCGTTGCTATCCCACTGTTATCGGTCAGGCACTCCCTGCCTAGGCGGCAAAACTGGGTGCTGGTCCCCCGTCGGACTTGCCTCCGATGCCCAGGAATCCGTGTCGGCGGCATTGCATCAGCCAGGAGTCCGGGTCCTCCCATGCTTTGCCATCTGGTTCCAGAGGGCCGATCATCCAAGTAGTTGCAAGCGCAGGGTCGAAATTACTAGTAAACACCAAAGCCGACACTAGACGTCACCTAGTCTCCGGGTCTGGGATCCGTAAGGGCCTACTGTAGCCTGTCGGGCGTCAGGGTCTCAGCCCACCTCCGTGGTCTCCATCTAGGCAGGGTTCCCGCATCACCAAGTAGCGCTGTAGCCAAAGCTTCCATTTCACCACCGCTGACTGAAGCGAGTGGAGACAATCCTGCCGAGGTGGCAAGGGATCCTGCGCTGTCTCCTTAATGTCCGCCAAGTCGGCCACAGAAGAATGTCCTCGCGCGGAGCCTTCCCCCGCTGTGTTATCCCAAAAGACGGGCGAGCGTGGAACCTGTCACAACAGCGCGTCCCTTCATATCCCGTCACCGCCGGCGATCTCCGCCAAGCAGTAGGCTGCGGGGTGGTACGCCATCCTAAAGGCTGTCACTAGCTCCTTGCATGTCCTGCTCCGACAGACCGAGGCTGAAAGGTCCCAGGTGTTCTCCAGACACTTGCTAACGGAAGGCGTCACCCTCTCGAGGAAATCCCGCGTCATCTAGGGGGAGCGAACCCCAGGAGCAGTCCTGTCCAAGCCTCGCTTCCGCTTCCTCGCGTCCCGAGTCTGTAGTCTGTGGGGAGCCGCCACCAGCATCCTCGCCTCCTTATCCACCGCTAGCACGGCACCGCCCGGGATAGACTCCACATCTCTGCCGGCGGAAGTAGATGTTCATCCTCTCTGGTCATCGTGAGTCTCAGAAGAACCTCTGTTGTCCGCCGCCGTCTTGTCGAGTGGTCGCCTAATGATTCCGCTAGATCCTGAAATCTGCGAGGGAGCGACGTGAAGCACTGGGCCACCCGATGCATCGATCATCGTCACAGCCTTCCACTCAGGGCAAAGCCGGCCGGAGGAATGACACGACGAGCCAGGACGCTTCGTCCAAAGAGCGGCGAATCTGCGATATGTTGGAGCGCACCAACCATCTGCTAGGCGTGTCTGTTGTCTACCCTTCCTCACTCCACCACTTTCACTCTCCAGCGCGTCCAGAACAATGCAATGCTGCCCGCCTCCTCCTTAGAAAGAAAAAATCCGACCACATCACTCCCCTGCTCAAGCTCCTTCACTGGCTCCCCATCCCCCAACGCATCCAATACAAGATTCTGTCTCTCTGCTACAAATCCCTGAACAACTACGCTCCTACCTGTCTCTCCAACTTACTTCACCCCTACACTCCTTCCCGCTCCCTCCGCTCCGCCTCTCTCCGCCTCCACTGCCACATCCCCCGCACCAAACTCTGCACTTTCGGCCCCCGCTCCTTCTCAGTATACGGTCCATCCACCTAGAACACTCTCCCACTCTCTCTCCGTTAGAAACACTCTTTCTCCTCCTTCCAGACCGCCCTCAAAACTCACCTCTTTCAACAGTTCTATATCACCACACTCCCCACCCCAAGCTGACCGTCATAATGTATTTTCACTATTTGTGGTACGTGAACAGCCCGAACGGAGAGCACCATAACCAAATTGACTACATCATGGTGAAGAAACGCTTCCAAACCAGTCACGGCTGTTTCAGTTTGGCCACTTAGTTTGTTCCAGGCGAGCCGAGAAACTGGGTCACAAGTCGTGCACGCGCGCTGCCTCAGGGAGTCTATCAGCTGTCGGGCTAGCTGATAAGCAGGCTTCCTGCTAGGCGCAGTACAGCAGGGAAAATGACTACCTTTTGTTTTTCATGACTTTCTTATTTACCGTTCAAGTGTGTGATGCAAAACTTTGTTTGTTTAAAAGCGGACATTCTGCCCAACACACCGACACCAAACACACTATAGTTGTGACAAACCAGTAGCCAGCAGGATAAGGTGGAAATAAAGAGAGAAAAACAGATTTCACTCTGTGTAGTGTTTTTTTTTCACAAAATAGATGAAGTTCCAACATCGATAACACAAATACGATACAAACTACATCAAAACGGACTTGCATGTGCTAGAAGTAACATGCCTAGAGCTAGAGTAAGTATGACTTACCAGATCAGAGATACCGTGAAAGGGGCCGGAGAGCGGAGGGTGATAATGAGGTCACTGTTAGTGCCAGTCTTCTCACAGGCACATAGCAGTAGCACCAATCTGTCAACCGTTGACACACAGTTCTTTGGCACTACTTTCAGTTTTACTCCAACACTCTACAGCAGGAGATGGATCGACTATGGTATTTCAAGGGTAGTGCCAGATTAGCTTGTGACATCAAGCACAAAGCTAATCTGGCACTACCCTTGAATTATCATGGTCAATCCGTCTACTACAACTGTTACTCAGTCGTTCAGTAGACGACAACTCCAAAATTTGGGAAATGCATCCGTGGCATTAGACGGGTTAAAGAAAACTGTTGTGTGGTCAGGTACTAAACAAGATGATCACACTCTTGGATAGTTTCTCAGGACGAAAATGTTTAATCTGGAAAAGTCTGCTTTGAACATGAACGGACCACCACAGAATAAAGAAATTTAATACACATATGCACATCAGTCTGCTTGGCACACCAAAACTTCCTCCGACAGCAACTGCGACCAACTTTGTGATTAGGAAATAAAAGATTAGCTTAATTGTCTGACAGAAAGCGGTAGAAATTCGATAGTGTGATATTAAAAAAAAAAAAAAAACACACCGCCGCGTGTAGTGTGTGTAATGACAGCATAACAATCACCTGCTTCCAATCCATTTACTCTTTTCTTTTCTTCACAGGTGGCATAACTGAGTACAGCACTGGTGACACTAGTGTCATGTGTTGTTATGAGTAATTTGAGCTTCTCTGTTTCCGATTGTAAGCCGTATGTCCTGCTCTTTAGAATGTTTACTGTTGCATGCGTCTCTTCGCCTCCCGCTCACCATGTAGTGCCAGTCCAAAGCCCCCTTGTGTGATAAAGTCTGCACAGTGGTACTCAAGTATGTGTTGTTTTGGGATTATCTTTAACGCCCTGTCCTCATGGACATTTATCCCATAACACATCTGTATAATTTGTTCATATTTACTGCATGATATGGCCTGTTTTTTGTCATACCTTTTTCTTGACCTCCTTCCACATATCAGTTCGACACAGAGAATTGAGTCTCTATTCATGGACACTGACAGTATGTGAGGTGTCCTCCATTTTCACAATCTACACCATTTAATTTGATGCAACTGAACTCTCACATAAAGATATGTTACGACTGATAATGGATCCTATCGCTAGAAAGGGACTAAACAAAAAGTCACGTTCATTTAGCAAGCACTCCAACCTCACACTTTAAAAGCAGAAAACGCACAAGAGAGTATGACACATATTCCCGTGACTGACTGCCCGAATGTTTTTATCCCACTAAAAACCTTACAACAAGAATCTCTAGTTGTAGATGAAACTAATGCTAATAGCAAGGAATGCGGCATCTTGGATACCACTTGACTTCTGGCTATCGTCTGTCAGTGTTCTCATTAATTCCTTCTCTGCTCCCAGGGGCCTCTCGGCCTCTAACAAACCAGACCATTTAGTGTCAGTGGGCCGTTTGTCTGCAGTCTTGTTAACTGTGTACAAAAATGTAACGTCTGACTAAGAGCTTTGCTATAGAAGTTCTAACCCATATAATACTGAGGCTAAGAGCTTTAAATTTGTACACTGCCATCTGCAAGCCACATTATAGTACATACTTACAAATAAGGATATAGACCAATGGCTTTAGTTCAAGGGTAGTGCCAGAATAGCTTGGCGCCTAGAGGCTAGGCGCCAAGCTATTCTGGCAATACCCTTGAACTATTTTGGTCAAACTTATTTCATCTGGTGTATTCCGAATGATAAGAGCTAAGAAGAACATTATACAAGGAAGTACATGAAAGAAATGATAACATTGATCCGTGCTACTGCTTCGTGCTTGTGTCTGAGAGTACTACTGGCACTAACAGTGACCTCATTATCACACTCCGCTCTCCGGCCCCTTTCACGGCATCTCTCATCTGGTAAGTCATACTTACTCTAGGCATGTTACTTCTAGCACATGCAAGTCTGTTTTGATGTAGTTTGTATCGTATTTGTGTTATCGATGTTGGAACTTCATCTATTTTGTGAAAAAACACTACACAGAGAGTGAAATCTGTTTTTCTCTCTTTATTTCCACCTTATCCTGCTGGCTACTGGTTTGTCACAACTATAGTGTGTTTGGTGTCAGTGTGTTGGGCAGAATGTCCGCTTTTAAACAAACAAAGTTTTGCATCACACACTTGAACGGTAAATAAGAAAGTCATGAAAAACAAAAGGTAGTCATTTTCCCTGCTGTACTGCGCCTAGCAGGAAGCCCGCTTATCAGCTAGCCCGACAGCTGATAGACTCGCTGAGGCAGCGCGCGTGCACGACTTGTGACCCAGTTTCTCGGCTCGCCTGGAAAAAACTAAGTGGCCACTTCTAGCGCTGGGCCAAACAGCCGTGCAGTGTGAACATTGCCAAGACAAGAAGTTTTCCAGGAGCAGACATTGGAAGCGACCATGACTTAGTGATGATGACCTTCCGACTCCGTCTAAAGAAGGTCAACAAGCAGGGTCCACCAAAATCAAGTTTGACCTTGAGAAGCTGAAAGACCCAGAGGTAGCGGAAGCCTTTCAGGCAAAGATAGGAGGAAAATTCTCACCACTGCTACTTCTAGGTGCAGAAGACACGGACGTGGACACACTGATTGACACATTTAATACTGTTGTAACCCAAACAGCCAGTGAGATCCTTGGCAAACACCGACAAGCAAAGAAACCTTGGGTTACAGCTGACATCTTTGTTCTATGTGAGAAGCGTCGAGAATTAAAGAAAAAGAAATCAGAGGTAGAAGGAGCTAAACAATACAGGGAAATTAACCAGGATATCAAGAAAAGCATGAAAAAGGCAAGAATAAGTGGATTGAAGATCAGTGTAAACACGTAGAAGAAAATCTGAACAAAAATAATAGCAAAAAAGCATACCAGCTGGTGAAAGACCTGACCAGTGTAAAACAAGGACGCTCCTCGATCATTCAAGACAGTGAAGGGAACTGTCTTACGGAAGACCAAGACATACTGAAGAGATGGACAGAGTACTGCTCAGATTTGTACAACCACCGAGCTGCAGGGGACCCAGGCATACTTGTCAACCCACCCGTGACCAACAATGGCAACTATCCCATCCTCCGAGAAGAAGTAGAGGCTGCAGTGAAATCGCTGAAAAAAGGGAAGGCAGCAGGAGCAGACAACATCCCTGCAGAGCTAGTCCAAGAAGGGGGAGAAGACACGATAAGCGCCTTACTAACAATCTGCAATAAGATCGGGCAGTCAGGGGATTGGCCCACACCATGGACCCAGTCACTTATATTAATAACTCTCCCCAAAAAAGGCAACTTACATCAATGCCAGAACTATCGCACGATCAGTCTTATATCCCACCCAAGCAAAGTCATGTTAAAGATCCTACTGAACAGGTTAAAGCCACAGGCAGAGGAAATCATAGCTGAGGAACAGGCGGGCTTCAGACCAGGGCGCAGCACAACTGAGCAGATCTTCAACCTGAGAGTTCTATGTGAGAGATACCTCCAGCACCGGCAGGACCTCTATCATGTCTTTGTGGATTTTAAGAAAGCGTTTGACAGGGTGTGGCATGCAGCCCTTTGGTCCACCATGAAGCTATACAACATCAATGCCAACCTGATCAAAGTCATAGCAAACCTTTACAACAAGGCCACTAGCGCAGTCTGCTTCAATGGCAAAATAGGAAGCTGGTTTAGGACTACAGTTGTGGAGTCAGACAAGGCTGCTTGCTCTCACCTACTCTTTTCAACATCTTCCTGGAAAGAATCATGACGGACGCTCTGAAAGATTATGAAGGAACTGTCAGTATTGGAGGCAGAACAATCACGAACTTGCGCTTTGCGGACAACATTGATGGCCTTGCAGGAACAGAGAAGGAGCTAGCTCAGCTGGTGAAAAAGCTGGATAGTACAGCCATTGCATATGGGATGGAAATCAGTGCAGAGAAGACCAAACTGATGACCAATAACGCCAGTGGCATTGGCTCTGAAATCATGGTTGGAGGCCAAAAACTGGAAACAGTTAAGAAATTCAAATACTTAGGAGCCATTGTGACAGATGAGGGATCAAAACCAGAAATACTGTCCAGGATTGCGCAGACAACAACAGCACTGACAAGATTGAAGACCATATATGGAAGGACAGAAACATCACACTCTGCTCCAAGATCAGACTGATGCGCTCCTTAGTCATCTCAGTGTTCTTGTATGCCTGCGAGTCATGGACCCTCACAGCAGACCTTGAAAGGAGGATACAAGCCACTGAAATGAGATGTTTTTGAAGGCTGCTTGGCATCTCATACAGAGATCACATCACAAACGAGGAAGTGGGAAGCAGAATCAGGCAAGCCATCGGGCCCTATGAAGATTTATTAGCCATTGTGAGAAAACGCAAACGCATGTCACACGTTCAGCAGGGCTTGCCAAAACAATCCTGCAAGGCACTGTGCAAGGAGGACGAAGGAGAGGAAGACAGAGGAAAAGATGGGAGGACAATATCCCAGAGTGGACAGGACTGAAGCTGGGCGATACGCTGAGAATGGCAGATTGATTGATTGTACATTGCTTAACGTCCCGACAGCAACAAGGCTTTCTCAGGACGTGCCTGCACTGCTTGTGAAAAAAAAAAACTAAACAGAACATTGAATGTATGTCGCCAGCCGGTCAAATACATTAAATAAACCTAACACATGGGGCCTAAATAAAGCTAAAACCATTTAGCAACACACATCCAATATCAAGAGCTACAGGCAGTGCAGACAGTAGGGAGAGTTTAAAAAGGCAAATACAGGTGAATGGACAAAGGGTAGACAGAAACACATGCCCCAGAATAGAGAGAAAAACCCACCCTGTGGGGCTGACCAGGGTGACCCTGGGAACTAAAAAATACCTAACCCCACCCAAGTCCCCCAGGGCAGACCCGGGTGGGGTGAGAATGGCAGAAAACAGAGGAATGGAGGGAGCTGGTTGTTAAGTCATCAGTGGTGCCCCAACGGTCGGCAAGATTACGGGATATAGATAGATAGATAGGTACGTGAGTCATTGTCTAAAGCGTGCGCATGCGTGTGCGAGTTGTGAGTGCGCGCTTAGCGTTATAATTATTATAAGATAAGCGCATTATAAATACCGTAATTATTATTATTATTATTTTACCCCCACTCCGGACCACGTCCTCTGGGTGTAGACTTAGCGCCTCCTCGACCTCCGGTTCTGGATGTAGGCCACCACTGTCGAGCTGTTGGAGAGTACGCGTAATCCTGACCCATGAGCCGCTGCTCCCACCCAGAGAGAGTGCGAGCCACACTACTTTCACTCCAGCCTGTTGAAGTGTTAGACAGCTTGATCCCTCGTCCACGTACGAGGATATCCTGACTTGTGAGCCGCTGCCTTCACTCAGAGAGAATGCGAGGCACACTGCTTTCATCTCCAACCTGTTGATGTGTTTGTCCGCTTGATCCTTCGTCCATTACGAGGATCCTGACTCGTGAGACGCTGCTTCCCACGGAGAGAGCGTGAGCCGCCCTGCTTTCATCTACATCCTGTTGAGGTGTTTGACGGCTTGATCCCTCGTCCAACGGCGAGGATATCTTGACCTGTGCGCCGCTGCTTCCACTCGGAGAGAACGCGAAGCACACTGCTTCCATCTCCAGCCTGTTGCTGTGTTTGTCCGCTTGATCCCTCGTCCAATACAACGATCCTGACCCGTGAGACACTGCTCCCACTCGAAAGAGAGCGAGACACACTGTGTTGATGCGTTAACGCTCGTTCCATAAACCAACAGGCTGAGGTTGAGTGTCGAAAGTGAGGGCTATTCCATCCTGCCGCTGCCATCTCCGTGATCCCGGCACCGGTGTCGAGGCTGTCGTTTCCCTGAGGAAAATCGGCCCTTGAAGCTCTGGTCGGAAGAACGGCTGCTCTTGCCGGGCGCCTCTGATGCTCGGTGTCACTGAGAGATCCCACGTTGCGCCGTACCTGAGCTTGTCCGCTGGTCGGAGAGGCGATGAGGGAAGAAGACTTTCCCAGGCATTAGGTATCTGTAGAGCCCTTTTTCCAACTGCTGCGGTCGCCCGACCGAACCATGTAGATTTCGTCCCCGCGTGAAGCAGGTCCATGGCCACGGCCACTGTGAGTTCCTCTCTACCTCCTAAGGCGGAGTGTGGGTGGGTGGTTGGCACCACCTCTCGTCGGCTGCTGACCGAGTTAGTTCCTCCCAATAGGGCTTCGGACATGGGGGGATCCGCCCTGCGAGTTAGTTCTCGTCTGTGGCTCCACTCTTCGACTCGGGACCCTGAAGCCTGTGTAAAGCACCTCCTGTCGGCTGGCTCTAATGACCGAATGTCCGTCCTCCTATGCACAGCTTCGGTCTCCAAACATTTCTCAGTCCAACACGATGGGGAAGTACGTCCCGACAGTTGGTTCGGTTGACCGCATGACCGTCCTCGAGGGAGGGCTCCGGTCCCAAACCTTGCTTGTCTGAGACTCATATCTCGTCTTCCACCTTTACTGCGGGGGAACCGCGCTCAATATGCCGACACAGACTAGGGTCGAACCCCATCACTGGCGTTCAAGCATATCCCAGGCCTCTATGAGGCGGGGTGGAGTTCTTCTGTGCATTCTGTGTCTCACATGACTGAATTTCTCGCCCTCCGTTTACTGCGAGATGCCCGAGCTCCATGCAGACCCATACCTGGGAGACGAATCCCGTAGTGAGCGTCCTTGCATATCCGGGGCCTCTATGAGGCGGGGTGGAGCTCTTGTATGCGTTCTGCGGCTATCTTTTCCTGTCCCTCCCTGAGAGGTGCGTTGTAGACGCGGCCCGGTGACGGCACTGGTCCGGCCTAAGGTTGGCGGGCACTTGCCTCTCAGGGGGGAGGGGGTCCCCCACTTGGGCTCTCTCTCTCTGTCTCTCACCTGGAGGGTGATAATCTGGCCCAACATCTTTATTGTGGGGGGACCGAGCTTCCATATGCCGACACGTGCTTATGGGCGAACCCCATCACTGGCGGTCAAGCATGTCCCAGGGCCTACATGAGGCGGGGTGGAGCTCTTGGTGCCGGGTCCAAATGGGGGGCAACATCACTGGCGGTCAAGCATGTCCCAGGGCCTACACGAGGCGGGGTGGAGCTCTTGGTGCCGGGTCCAAATGGGGGGCAAGCTCCGATCCTTTGCTGCTGCTAGGCTCATTCATCCCCTCAAGGCGGGGCAGCGCTGCCCGGGGCACCGACCGGTATGATTCTGCCTTTCCCTTCATTGTCGTCAATGCTGCTTTGTCTGTCAGCTGTGTGCAAGGCGCCGGTTTATCCCTCCGGTAAAACGCCCCCAGCTGCGACCATCTCTCTTTCTCCCACGTCACGCACTGTCGCCTGTCTGATCGGAGGAGCAGCACGAGCATGGCAGGCAGACATCATGGCCGTCCTAGGCCACTGGAAGGTGCCACACTTGGTGCAGGTCCGTACCTAAGCACTGTAACAAAGGACAGAAGAAGACCGGCGAGAAGCGGGGAGCAGAGGGATCGCGCTCCCGGTCGGCTTGCATACATCACCACCCGGTCGCTGCCGCCAACCGGTCGAAACCGGTTAGAGGTAGTAACCGCTACTTTACCTTATCACGACTCAAACCGATAATTCACAGAAAAACCCAACAACACATAATCCAGAGAACACGTAGGTAATCTAAGCACAACACAATGCACATAAATCCAAGTGTCATGGTACACAACGGTAATCCACCTAACCACAACCGGAGCACGATATGCTCACGGCCTGTCCTGGTTGAGCTAAGCGAAGAGACTGGCGGGAAACGGAGAGCGCGCCACCGGATAGGGAGGCAGGGGAGGCCACTTGGGGTATCTTGGTAATGACACCCCCTTGTGGTTGCCTCCCCTGTTGTCAGGTACACGAGTTTTGGGGGGCTAAAATTGTTAAGCTAAGTGAAGTATTCCTAGTAGTAATGCCGTCAGTAATGATTTTGAGAAAATAAATGAAAAAGCTGAATCATACTCCAGGACGGAAGACTGTCACACATGTTAATGTTAACAGCAAAGTAATTTACACAGAAAAAGTGTTTTTGGGACCTCCCAAAAAGTATTGAAAAAAATATTGATTTATCTGATCTCATAATGAAAGTCAAGTTTACGATGTAATTCACAGATTATTACCTTTGTCATAAGCACTACTCTTCACTTTTTAATGTAATAAGCCCTCAGGTTAAAACTGCTCAACATGGGAGGTATCCTCTCTGAAGACTCAAGATTCAAGAAAACTTTATGGTCTGTTTTAAAATAAACAAAACAGAAAGTTGTCTTTAGGTTCCATGCGCTCTGTTGTTCCTAAAAGACTTAAATATAATAGGACATAACAATGTGGCTACAAGTAAAAAAAAATCTATAATTGTACTATTACTTTAGGAGCCAGAATCAACCATGACAATTCAAGTGTCAAGTCAGAACAGCTTGGCACCTGCAGGCAACCAACCATGACAGTATAGGAGTGTTACCAGAACAGCTCCACCCCTCCGAGCTATTCTGGCACCACCCCTGAACGCTCATATTTAATCCATGTCCTGTTCTAATGTGTCAGGGCTCAACAGGATTTAAAAAGATGAGTCTACCTTGTATGTCTTGGGGTCAAAGTCGGCAATCTTTTCATGTGTGTGGATGTCGATGTTCCCCAAAGCAATCTGGTACGCGAGATCACTTGCAAAGTATCTTGTAACACAGTCAAGGAATTGTCTTCTTTTAAAAAAAAACACAAATCTGCCCCCTGTGTCCACATCTAACCCTTTGGCTCAGTGCTGCTATTAGTAATCATTGCGGGGAAAAAGTGCTACTGACAGCCAAAGGGTTAACCCTTTTAGCCCCGGATCCCTACAGTGGGAGATGGCTTGACCATGATAATTCAAGGGTAGTGCCAGATTAGCTTGGCGCCTGAAGGTCAAGCCATCTCCTGCAACTGGTACACAGTCGTTTGGCAAAACCTCCAAAATTTGAGAAATGGGACCTTGGGGCTACAAGGGTTAACACAACCATCACTCAGTCCCTTGCACTGATATAAACTGCAGACCACAGTGTAGGCAAGCTTTGACAAAGTATGTACAGGTCAGTCCCTTTGTTATGCACTCCAGTATATCGCAGCACCTGATGTAGCGTGCACAGGTCCCTGGCTCCCATGGGGAATCCCGCTGAGCAAAAGGTCCCAAGACTGTTGCCAGCCGTGCACAAGCCAGCTAAGGCCGTCGGCCCAAGGACACTTTTATATGGCTTTCCAAGCGGTTTCATTTCCCTTTCAGCAGCTGAGCAATGAGCTTGAATAGACAGTAGAACCTGTTTTTAAACAAGAAAAAGTGGTCTGAAAGACAGGTGCTCTCTCAAGAGAAGTCATGAAGAGCAAAAGGTGCCACCTGTCATTAAAGACCATCATTTAGGTGGCTACAGCCACAGGCACAGCTACAGCCACCTAAATGATGGCCCCCTAATGACAGGTGATCTGTCAGAAGGGTGGTTGCTCGAAAACAGGTTCTGCCTTGTAAACTAGAAATTAGTGCAATATAACACAGTGAAACGTAATTTCCACAAGGATACGAGCCGGCATATGTCAACTCATGCTTGTCAACTTCTGGAGGATAAGGGTTGAGGGGGCACAGTTTGTGCCGCGCAGGGTCAAAAGCCAACTGGTAAAGAAACGTGTTGTCTGCCTTCATAAAGTTGTCAATGTACTCACTTGGCACCACAAGGTTCATCTTCAAGTAAGACGGAAGCTTCTTTAGTACCTGCGAGAGAAAAGGATCAAGGATAGCAACAGAATCATTTATAAACTTTGCTAAAATGTTGAAACTCCCAAATGAGGAATTGTCCTTGAAGACAACACAACATAATAGGACACGTATCGGACATGATAGTCCAAGGGTGGTGAAAGAACAGCTTTAACCCATTACAACCTGGGGCTGATTTTTTAAAAATTTGCTTATTGTCCTATGAAGGCTACATTATAGATCAGGAGACAGATCAACCATTTTAGTTCAAGGGTGGTGCCAGAATAGCTTGGCGCCTCAGGCGCCAAGCTATTCTGGCACCACCCTTGAACTATCCTAGTCAAATTATTTCAAGCAATGGGTGTATCAGGATGAAAAGTTTAATATGGATCAACACTGACAGTTCACAGAAGGTTAACAGCAAAATAGCAATACCTGTCTGATGTCTGTCTGCCGTGCAACCTTGAAAACCTTGCAAGCTTTTGCGAGTCCAATGCCTGGCAGTGAAGGCAGGTAGTCACAGCCTGACAGGATACACATGTAGCGAAACTTGTCAAATGTGTAGAAACCGTCTTGTATGTCCACCACCTCATTCAGACGAGATTGCTCAATCAACACTCCATTCCCAAAAAAATCCATTTTGAAAATCACCTGCAATGATTGCAACAACATGAAAGACAGTTCTTATGGCTCACGTGTGTGACCAATCCACCTCGATCCTTCCAACTGGTCACTGAAATGACCAAGTGTCTAAACATAAGTAAAAGGTTGGCTGTTGTACCAGCGAAATCCATGTTTTCTCAAAATGTATGCAAATTTGACAACACTCCGTGACCATTGACCTTTGTCACTAAATTAGGATGCATAGAAAGGTGTTATCATCAGCTACCTTTAGGCCAACCTGATTGAAAAATTTATTAAAAAAAGTTTATAAAAACTACCATTTTATCAAAAACTGGCATTTTTCACACTTGATAATAGCCTCCTGTGACCATGGACCTTTCCAAGGGGTCACAAATTAGTAAGAATAGAAAGACCTTACCATCCGGGAACTCTATACCAAGTCTGGGTTTGAAGTTGAAAATGGTATTTGAGAAAAAAAAAGCTTTAGGAAAAATATGACTTTTTTTTAAAACCTATTTCTCAACCCCCCCCCCCCCCCCCACACACACCTTTGTGAGGGGACCACTAAATTAAAATGCATAGAAAGGTCTTATCATCAGCTACCTTTGTGCCAAATCTGACTGAAATGTTGGCACAAAACACACAAAAAAAAAATCGATAAAAACTACAGTTCTGTCAGAAACTGGCATTTTTGCCTCACGCGCGATAGCAAAAGTGAGTCTGCTGTATGTAACAGGCCATCTGTCATCTGTCCAGCGTCTGTTGTCTGTGGTAAACTTTAAAGTTGGCATTTTCTCAGACTATTTAAGCCTCAGACTTCAAACTTGGCCCAAGGGTACTTTGTGGCAAAACCTTTCTAAACATACCAATGTCATTGACCTCTCTCAAAGGTCAAGGTCAAAGGGGGTCCAGAAAGGGGTGAAACATAGCCATATTTTGACACAAATTGTTTCTCCTCAAATACTATTTTCAACTTCAGACCCAAACTTGGTACAGAGATACCCTGATTGTAAGACCTTTCTATGCATACTAATTTGGATGACCCCTCTGAAAGTTCAAGGGTCACAGATAGCTGCAAATTTGTGAGAAATGACAGTTTTTGATAGAATTGTAGATTTTATCAAAGTTTTGGCCAACTTTTAGGTCATATTTGCCACAAAGGTAGCTTGTGTTAAGATCTTTCTATGCATACTAATTTGAATTTTGATGGTCCCCTCACAAATGTCAAGGGGGTCCAGAAATAGGTGAAAAATAGCCATATTTTGATAAAAACGTTTTATTCTCAAATACTACAGGGTTTGAAGTTGAAAATAGTATTAGAGTAGAAACAATCTGTGTCAAAATATAGCTATTTTTTACCCCTTTCTGGACCCCTTGTGACCGTGACCTTGACCTTTGAGAAAATGTCAATGTTAAAGTTTATCGCAGCTGACAGACGATGGCAGATGGACAGACGACCACTGACCCAGAACATACTCACTTTTGCTATCATACATGAGGCAAAAATGAAAGTATAGGACAATGACTGAGATACCTGCAGTAATTAGAAAGAAAACATGCCCTAGTACACAATATAAAAAATGATTCAGCTAGTGAGTCAGTTTCATAGTTTGATTCAACTTTGAATAACCCCTTGCATGCCTGAGCACAAACGAAACTAAAGAACTGCAGGAGGCATAGATCCCTATGAGCTCTGCAGATACAAGGGCTTATGGGAATTCCATGTCTCATGTTAGCCTCATTCATACAAATATGGCTAAACTTTCAAGTAGTGAATTGTTGCAGCAGTGAAAGAGTAAATATATTTAGACTAAGACAGTGATACAGTGATGTCGTTTTCGTCGGCAAATCGGCCATTCACCGATAAAATTCCAAAATGTCCGAAAGAGTGACATTCTGATCGGCCCGCTGTCCTAAGGTTTTACGCCTCATTCGGCCACCCTTTGTCCGTTTTTTGTTTGCTTGTCTCATGTCTGTTTCGTTATTATTGCTTCTGGCCATATTAATTTCCTATCAGATAAATAAAGGTGTTATGAGTTACGAGTTATTGTCGAGCATCGCGTATCGGAAGCGCCAAGAAGACGACAAATGCATCAGCAGAGAGAGAGAGAGAGTAACTCCCCTTGTTGCTAACGGCATGCTTCCGGCATTACCATTTTCGTTTTCGAAATGCCGCCGAAAAAGAAACCAAAACTTAGTCAAAATGGTGGCCGAAAGATTTTCAAAATGTCCTAAAGGTTTGTGACTGAATCGGCCAATTGGCCTATGCTGAAAATTTCTAGCAACATCACTGGTGATAGCTGCCGTTCAAAGATAAACTCATAAAGAATAGACATGATGCACTTTATGTTACACTACTACAGACTTGGAGCGAAAAGAAAACGTGTAGGTGTGCATGAATTTACAAAGGTAAATAAAGAAAACTATCTGGCTGTGTTCTGAAGAGTTTAACCCTTTTCATCCTGATACACTATTGCTTGAAAAGTTGAAATAAATTTGTCTATGATAGTTCAGGGGTGGTGCCAGAACAGCTTGGTGCCAGAGGTGCCAAGCCATTCTGGCACCACCCTTGAACTAAAATGGCTAATCCATCTTGTAATCCGTAATTTAGCCTTCATAGGACAATATTTATATAATAATAATAATTTGGATGACCCTTGACCTTTCTGAGGGGTCATCCAAATTGTATGCATATGAGGGTCATACCATAGGGTATCTCTATTCACGTCTTTTTAATTAGAAATGATGGGTGCGGCCATTTTGAACATGACCTTCGACCTACTGGGGACGACTTCCGGTTTTGCTTGCAAACATGGAAGCTGTGAATACAAAACCCTACACAAGTTCCCGATCTAGCGGCCGACATTGCGCAGTAAAAGGTTGCCACAACAACAAAAAAAAGCTGTATGACTTGTTGCAAATGCCATGTTTTGACCACAAACCTTTCATTCGCCGTTATTGTTCGTGTTTGAAACCTTTTTGTTTGTAAAAAAGTGTATCACATCGCACACTATCCGATGAAATGGCCTGTTTTTTATCGGGCGGCCGTACACACTCGAGCGACACAAGTCAGTCTGAATTTTTATGTCTAGTTCATGTGTGTTTCGAGGAAGTTTTGCTTTAAATTGCCGGTACTCCTCATCGTCGGCGGACCAAACCGTGGCGGAGATAGTTATTTTGCGCAGCGTTTTGTTGCACGTATCAAAATCTCCGTTGAAGTTATATCCCCATATTTTTGGTAGGGATTAGGACTACCGACTCTAAGGCCTACCTACTGATGCCAGCAGGTTGTTGTCTCACTCACGCCCTGATATTTTCATACGGTTTTTGTATCATGGGCGTGTGTGATCTTCAACTTTTGTGTAAATGTGTTTTTGGGGTTTTTTTTGGTTTTTTGGGGGGTTTTTTTGTTTTGTTTTGTTTTTCCTCCAACTTTTTATGTTCTGTCAGTACAATAGTGAAACTAATTTTGTTCTGTTTTGTCGGTACAATAGTGAAACTTGTAGTAATGTACCCAGTAATTCATATTTATTGTCATGCTGATAAAATTAAAGAGTTTGTTGGCAGATTGTCAATTTTTTGTGTTTGTTTCATGAATTATCCTTAGAATGCATTACTCGCAATTCTTTCATTGTTTTCAGTATTATTATATTAATGTATACATGTATGGTGCAGCAATACAAGTTTTGTTGTCTCAAACATTTCATAAATAACATGAGAATATTTTGCCACCCAAAAGTAGAGACCAAACAAAGTGTAGAAATAGTGTTATTAGCTTGAGATACACTTGAAAACAGAACACTTAAATAACTACATGGCTACACAAAATATCTATGCATATACACAAAAACTTCACAAAAAACTTTCCAACGCGCACACGTAAACACTTCTCTGAAAGGCCAAACCGGAAATGCTACACAGCCGAGCAACCTGTTAACCGACCCATTGGAGAATATTACCGTTTGGTAAAAAAGAGGTGAATAGCAAGTTTGGATTTGAAGTTGTCAATAGTATTTGAGAAAAAATACATTTTGCCAAAATATGTCTATTTTTTTAACCTATTTCCTGATCCCTTGTGAACTTGACCTTTGAAAGAGGTCACTCAGATCAATTGGTATGTTTAGAAAGGTCTTGCCACAAAGTATCCTTGGGCCAAGCTTGAAGACTGCGGCTTGAATAGTCTTTGAGAAAATGCCAATGTTAAAGTTTACTGCAGATGACAGACGATGGCGGACAGACAACCACTGACCCAGAACATAGACTCACTTTTGCTATCGCACGTGAGCCAAAAATCAGAATTTTAAATCATAAAATCAAACTTATGCATGAATACTTCTATCTCCAACACTTTGCATAAAGTAATACTGAATCAACCAACAAACGTCCTTCAGAAATCAGTAGCTTGTCCATGTTCTTTGAAAGTACTTGTTTTTTCTCTTTGTCGCTTACCTTTTCACAGCCAAAAAGCAGTAGATCAGAGTCCTCAGTAATGATGATCTGTGCGATGCCGGCTTTGTTCAAGAATGCTAGCTGTGCATCCGCTTCATATGGAGCCACAATGCAGTCTACCCCTCGAGCTCGGCAAACCTACAAAAGACAAAAAATCTGCTTACTGCATTCAGCCTTTCCAGCTTCATTTGTTCCAATTTATTAAGAACACTTCAGATGAGGGATGGGAACTGGACAATACAAAACTAACTCCAGTACAAAACAAACAAAGCCCTTATAGCTCACATGTATGATAATAAACATAATCAGTCTCACCTTTGTAACCTTGACCTCCCTGACAGGTCACTGAAATGAGCAAGTGTTTGAATGTCTTAACATTAGACAATGGTGACTACAGGGGTTTCTACGAAGCACTGAAAGCAGTGTATGGCCCCAGGCACCTGGTACAAAGTCCCCTGCGAAGCGCGAACGGCCAGGCACTCCTCACAGATAATACCTCCATCTTGAACCGCTGGTCTGAATACTTTCAGAGCCTCTTCAGCGCTGAGCGCACTGTTCAAGAAGCAATCGTCCTACAAATCCCACACCTCCCAGTAAAGGTTGAATTGGACGAACCGCCCACCGCTGAAGAGACCCTCAAAGCCATCCATCAGCTCAAGAGTGGCAAAGCAGCAGGCATTGATGGAATACCGCCAGAGATCTGGAAACATGGAGGCACAGCACTGCACAACAAGCTCCATGACCTCTTTCTCTGCTGCTGGGAGGAAGGAACACTACCAAAAGATCTCCGTGATGCAGTCGTTATCACCCTGTACAAGAACAAAGGCGAGAAGTCTGACTGTTCCAACTACCGGGGAATTACCCTGCTGTCCATTGCTGGGAAAATCCTTGCAAGGCTGCTCCTGAATCGGCTGGTACCTGCCATCGCTGAAGACCAACTCCCAGAGGGCCAGTGTGGCTTCAGAGCAAACAGGAGCACCACCGATATGGTCTTCGTGCTGAGACAGCTACAGGAGAAGTGCCGCGAGCAGAACAAAGGGCTGTACGTAACGTTTGTCGACCTAACAAAAGCGTTCGACACTGTGAGCAGGCAAGGCATGTGGCAGATCCTGGAGCGACTTGGCTGTCCCCCAAAGTTCCTCAACATGATTGTCCAGCTACACGAGGACCAGCAAGGCCAGGTCAGACTCAACAATGACCTCTCAGAACCATTCCCTATTCTCAACGGTGTAAAGCAGGGCTGCGTGCTGGCACCGACCCTCTTCACCATCTTTTTTAGCATGATGTTGAAGCAGGCCACAGTGGACCTCGATGATGACGATGCAGTGTACATCAGGTATCGTCTCGATGGCAGCCTGTTTAACCTCAGACGACTGCAGGCCCACACGAAAACCCTAGACCAACTGATTCGCGAGCTGCTTTTTGCTGATGATGCTGCCCTCGTTGCACACACAGAGAGAGCCCTGCAGCGCATCACGTCTTGCTTCGCAGATGCTGCCCAGCTCTTTGGACTCGAGGTCAGTCTTAAAAAGACAGAGGTCCTCCATCAGCCGGCACCCAAGACAGTGTACCGCCCTCCTCACATCACCATCGGCGAGTCTGAACTAAAGTCAGTGCACCAGTTTACTTACCTTGGCTGCATTATCACGTCGGACGCCAAGCTGGACAAGGAGCTTGACAGCAGGCTGGCAAAAGCGAACAGCGCTTTCGGGCGACTTTTCAAGCGGGTGTGGCACAATCAGCAGCTGAAAACAGGCACCAAGATCAGCGTGTACAGAGCTGTGGTCCTCACCACCCTGCTGTATGGTTCCGAGTCCTGGGCCCTCTACCGCAGCCAACTACGACTCCTCGAACGCTTCCACCAGCGCTGCCTGCGTACCATCCTGGGCATTCACTGGAGTGACTATGTCACCAACGTCGAGGTCCTTGAACGGGCTGAAACTGTGAGCATCGAGGCTTTGCTGCTGCGGACACAGCTCCGCTGGGCGGGGCATGTCTCCAGGATGGAGGATCATCGCCTACCAAAGATCACCCTGTTCGGCGAGCTTGCTACTGGACACCGTGACAGAGGGGCACCAAAGAAGAGATACAAAGACTGTCTCAAGAAGTCACTTAGTGCCTGCCAAATCGACCACCACCAGTGGTCTTCGCTTGCTGCGGACCGTGACACCTGGCGCTCCACCATTTACAAGGCAGCTGTCTCCTTTGAGGACTCTCACAGAGCTAGCCTTAAGGACAAGCGGCTCAGGAGAAAAAACAGAGATGCCGCAGCTCAGAACCCTGGCCATACCTTCCCCTGCAGCCAATGCGGTCGAACCTGCCTGTCTCGGATTGGCCTCCGCAGCCACGAACAAGCCTGCAGACGTCGTGGGCAACTCCTATAAAATCTTCGTTCGCGAAGTCAAGCCAAGAGTAAAGGGAGGCTTTTATACCATCGAAATCCACAATTTCTCAAAATTTACACTTTTCACATTTAACATTCAAACCCCCTTACCCTTGACCTTCGTGAGGGGTCAACTAAATTAGCATGCATAGAAAGAAAGGTCTTATCATCAGCTACCTTTGTGACAAATTTGATTGAAAAGTTTCTAAAAACTTTTATAAAACTTAAATTCTATCAAAAATTGGCATTTTCAATTTCAGTTTTTCACACATTTTTGAACTCTTGACCACTGGACCACCTGTGATCTCAACCTTTGAGAAAGGTCACTGAAACGGGTACCGGTTGTCACAAAGTATCCCTGGACCAAGTTTTAAGACTGGCTGGATCAGTCACTGAGAAAATGCCAACATTATAAAGTTTACCACAGATGACAGACAAGATGGACAAGGGACAGACAACAGATGGTCCAGTACATAGACTCTTTTGCTACGCACACGAGCCAAAAACATCCAAAGAAGGATCTATTTTCTAAAGGTTTTCTTACATGTTATCCAAAATTGTTGTGCCGTGTTTGAACCAAAATTCAGCTGTGGGGAATCTAACTATCTTCCATACATTTTGATGAAAAACACATTAAATTATTTAATGCCAATGGTCCTGGATGTTACTTGTTAGGCACATTGTCATCTTTTGACTAGCTTAACTTAACAGTTTAAACCTTTAGCTCTCGGTAGCACTTCTTGTCATAATCATGACAAAAAAACCTACGACAGCCAAAGGGTTAATAGTAACAATACACGATGACAGACCTTTAAAAAATACCAAATAACCAAGTCGCTTTATCTATGCTCCATGAGCTATACTTTTCTTTTCTTTCTCTTCTGTAACTGGAAAAGAGAATCACCATACATTCATGAGTTCCAGGGCCATTTGGGGTGTGATGTCGACACAGCGCTGGAGACACTCCTTGGCCTCCACTCGCTTTCCTTCCCGCAAAAGCTGGGCCGCACGCTTCCTGTTCACCTCACGACGCCTGCAAAAAGAGCACTTCATTTGTGTGCTGGTCTGTCATTTTGGACCTTATTAAGCTTCCAAGCAGTGTAAGATCAAAAATCACAAGTACTGACAATTTGAAATTTGTTCACTTGTGATTGTGGACCTAATGTTTTAACCCTTTAGCTGTCAGTAGTGGTTTTTGTCATGTTGATTTGTGTAGGAATCGAATCACAGATAAGCACACACTGAGGTTTATGTCTGAGCTTTCAATTTCATTAAATTCTTTCAAATTCAGCTGAAATGTTATTGCAAAGACTTTAGCGCAGTAGTGTACCAGTTTGTGATTTTGGACCCTGGCATATAGTTCATAATCATAGACTAGCACATTTTCATTTACAGGTGCCGACATTTTACTCATTTTTTTCTTATTTTTTGCTGTACAGGTCTACAGTGCAGCACTATAGTATTATGCTCATGGAGTACTTCAAGTTCATTATGTTTAACCCATTCAGCTCTGACACACTACAACACTGTTTCGACCATGATAGATCAAAGGTGGTCCAGAATAGCTTGCCGCATCTTGGCACCAAGCTATCCTGGTACCACCATTCAACTACCAGTACCATGGTCAAACTAACATAGAATTTAGTTTAGAGGACAACTTTCAATTTTGGAAATTGTGACCCTACGGCTCAGTGTGACATACTGATAACCCCTTCAGTACTAGCAGCTAAAACAGTAGACTAGAAGGCATGTCTCCCCAACCATCAAAGATTCACTGCCTGATTTATAACCCCCTCTGGCCAAGGCAGACACAAAGAAATGAGGCCAACAAGACCGAAAGATTCTCATTAGCCCTAACACTAGTAGTAACAGATGAAAAATACAACTTTTCTGCAAATTACTCACTCTCGTCGTGAAGTTTCCACGTCCTTTTTGGAGGGCAGGTGACAGCCGTCAAACACCAGGATAGGCTTCAGACCATTTCGCAGCAGGTAATCCACATACTTCATGCAGTAGTATACGTACCTATCAGACACAAAAATTAATACGTTCTCAATTCATTGTAAAGACTGTTAACTGCTGTTTTGAGATGAATCAGCCATGATGGTCCAATTCAAGGGTAGTGCCAGATTGGCTTGGCTCCTGAGAGAACTGAATCGCCAACAAAAATACAGACTTCTCCTTATTCCTTTTAGCTGGAAGGTCCCATTTCTCAAATTTTAGGAGTGTTGCATAACGACTATGTACCACTACCAATGGTAGGAGATGGATTGATCATGATAATTCAAGGGTAGTGCCAGATAAGCTTGGCGCGTTCAGGTGCCAAGCTCATCTAAATAATAATAATAATTACGGTATTTATAATGCGCTTATCTTATAATAATTATAACTCTAAGCGCGCACTCACAACTCGCGCACGCATGCGCACGCTTTAGACGACTCACGTACAACAAATGGTTATTGTGACAGTCATCTTTTGTGGGGAGTGTGGTGATATAGTGCTAGAACTGTTGAAAGAGGTGAGTTTTGAGGGCGGACTGAAAGGAGGAGAGAGAGTCTTTCTGACGGAGAGAGAGTGGGAGAGTGTTCCAGGTGAATGGACCATAAACTGAGAAGGCGCGGGGGCCGAAAGTGCTGAGTTTGGTGCGGGGGATGTGGAGACGGAGAGGGTCGGAGGCAGAGCGGAGGGAGCGGGAAGGAGTGTAGGGGTGAAGTAAGTTGGAAAGATAGGCAGGAGCGCAGTTGTTCAGGGATTTGTAGCAGAGAGACAGAATCTTGTATTGGATACGCTGTGGGATGGGAAGCCAGTGAAGAAGTTTGAGCAGGGGTGTGATGTGGTCGGATTTTTTCTTTCTGAGGACGAGGCGGGCAGCATTGTTCTGGATGCGCTGGAGAGTGGAAGTGGTAGAGTGAGGGAGGCCGGAAAGGAGAGAGTTGCAGTAGTCAATGCGAGATAGAATGAGAGAGACAGCAAGTTTGGTGGCAGCTTCGGTAGTGAGGTATTTTCTGATCTGACTGATGCGGCGGAGGTGAAAGTAGCATGCCTGGGCAGTGGCGGAGACGAAGCTGGTCATGGTAAGAGGAGAGGAATCAAGAATAACGCCAAGGTTTTTGGCCGAGTCACTGAGGGAAATGGGGGTGCTGTCGAGTTGAAGGTGGAGAGAGGGAGGGAGCTGGGAAAGTTTCTGGCGAGTGCTTACCAACATGGCTTCCGTTTTGTCGTCGTTCAGTTTAAGCTTGTTTGCTGTCATCCAGTTTTTCACGTCTTCATAGCAGTCAGCCGTGCGAGTCAGTAGTGACTGAGTGTTGTCGAGTTTGTCTTTGTCTAGTAGTTGTGAGTCGTCAGCGTAGAGGTGGTGGCGTATGTGGTGAGACTGTATGATGTTGGACAGGGGGGAGGTGTAGAGTGTGAAAAGGACCGGGCCCAGGACGGACCCCTGTGGTACTCCGCAGGACAGCGTGACTGGGTTGGAGGAGACGCTGTCAATGGTGACGGACTGCTGTCTGTCGGAGAGGTATGAGAGAAACCAGGAGTGAGCAGAGTCAGTGATGCCAAAGGAGTGACGAAGGCGGTGGAGGAGGATAGAGTGGTCTATGGTGTCGAAGGTGGCAGAAAGGTCGAGTAGCGTAAGAAGGGAGATGTTGCCTGAGTCGGTGGAGAGAAGCAGGTCGTTTAAGATGTGTAGAAGGGCTGTTTCAGTGCTGTGGTGTTTGCGATAGGCAGACTGGAATGGACTGAGGAGGTTGTTGTCGGCAAGGTGGAGGTTGAGCTGGTTGAGAACAACCTTCTCAAGAAGCTTGGACAGGAAAGAGAGATTGGAGACTGGGCGATAGTTCTTTAGTTCGTTTGGGTCAAGGTTGTGTTTTTTGAGGAGAGGACGGACGATGGCGGACTTGAAGATATCAGGGACTGAACCGTTCTCAAGAGATGTGTTGATGATGTCGGTAATGAAGGGCAGAAGTTTTGGAAGGCCGTCCCGGTAGAGAGAAGCTGGGAGGGGGTCTAGTTCGCAGGTTTTGAGAGGCATGGACTTTATGGTTTTGAGGACTTCTTCTTGAGAGACGGGGCGGAAGGACGAGAGGGGGGTGCCGGAAAAGGGGGTGTCGGGAGGGCAAGGAGGGGAAGGCAGAGAGTCGAGTGTGTTGCGCAGAGTTTGAATTTTGTCGGAAAAGTAGTTGGAAAAAGCGGACGGGAGTTCTTCTCTGCTGTGTGTGTTGGGGAGAGGAGTGTCTTTAGGAGTGCCTAGGAGTGTGTTCATGGTAGCATAGAGGGTTTTGGAAGAAGTAGATTCCAGGATTTTGTTTTGAAGGTGTTTACGTTTGGAGTCGGAGATCATTCTGCAGACTTTGGATCTAGTTGCTTGGAAGATCTGTCTGTGAACGGTGAGGTCAGATGAGCGCCAGAGGCGTTCCGCTTGTCGGCGCTCGCGCTTGGCCTCAGCTATGTCGTCAGTGAGCCAGGGGGAGGGGGGTCGGTTGGGTATGGAGCAGGTGGTGACAGGTGCATGGGTGTCTAGAAGTTTTCGAAGGGAGGAGTCAAAGTGGGATGCAAGATCAGGAGAGGAGGCGGGGTCCAAGAGAAGGTCGACAGCTTCATCGAAGAAGCTCTGTCGGTTGACAGATTTCAGTTTGCGGCGAGTGACAAGGAGCTTGGGTTTTTTAAGGGGAGGTAGGTTGAGGGAGACGAGAATGGCGAAATGGTCAGAGGGAAGCACAGAGGAGGTGTCAGAGTTGAGAAAGAGTTGATCAGAGGTGCGGGTGATGATCCAGTCGAGGGTGTGGCCGAGTCGGTGGGTGGGTTTGGTGATGTGTTGTGTAAGATTGTGGTTCGAAAGTGATGTGCAAAGGCGTCTTGTGTCAGGGTGGTCGGGTTTGTCGAAGTGAAAGTTAAAGTCGCCAAGAAGGATATGTTTTCCGGGTCGTGTGCTGTAGTGGTCGAGGAGGAGGACAAACTCGGTGAGGAACATGGAGTTTGTGAGTTTGTTTTGAGGGCTTGGAGGGGGGCGGTAGATACATGAGAAGATGAGGGACTGGCCAGGGAGTGTTGCTACGGCCTCGACAGATTCAAAGGAGGGATGAGCGAAAGGGAGAGACTGAGAGAAGGAGAGGTGAGCGGAAAGACAGTCCCTGTAGATGATGGCAATGCCACCACCTCTGGAGGCACGCGGGAAGGAGGCAAGGCGGTAGCCACTCGGAGTGACGCTGACAATGATGGGTTCATCGCCAACTAAGCGGAGCCACGTTTCGGTGATCACGACAACGTCTAGGTCGTTGTCTAGAATGAAATCTGAGATCACGTCGGTTTTGCCATCTTTGCAAACAGACTGTGCATTGAACAGACACAGTTTTAGGTTGGGTGAGACAGAAGAGGAGGAGGAAGAAGAGACGGGCGGAGAAGAGGACAAAGGAGGAGGAGGGTGGGGAGGGGGGAAAGAGGATGGATGGGGGAGAGATGAGGGAGGGAAAGAGGGGGGAGGAGGACGGGACGGAGGAGAACTGGGCAAGAAAGAAGATGCGAGAGGAGGGTGAGGGGGTGAGGGGAAAAGGGGAGGCAGTAAAGATGAGGAAGAGGGAGGGAGAGGGTGAAGGGGAGGAGAAAGGGAGGGGTGGGGACGAGGAGGAAAAAGAAGGCGAAGGAAGAGGGGGTGAGGGGAAGGTGGGAGAGGAGGCCGATGAGAGCCGAGAGCAGTAGATGAAGAAGAGAGGAGTAGAAATGGGAGAAGAAGGAAGGGATGGGGGGAAGACGGGGAGACGGGGGGAGGCGGAAAGGGTGGAAGGACATAGGAAAAGGTGAAGAAATGTGGTTGCGGGTGTGATGGTGAGTTGTGCCTTCTGCTAATTCCCCCCCTGCGGCCTCTCTTACGCGATCGGATGCCATGTAGGGTGTTTGCAACACTGTCGGCGGCACTGGCTGTGCAGTGGGTGGCGTGGCGACGTAGAGAGAGCAGTTGTTGGCGTGTGTATCTGATGAGCATGATTGTTTGTGAGGACAGGAAAAAGAAAGACGGGACGAGGGTGCAGTAGTGTGTGTGTGTGTGTGTGTGTGTGTGTGTGAGAGAGAGGTGGTAGGGGAGCGACCTGATAGAATGCAAAGGAGAAAAAGTACAGTAGGTGTGGTGTGTGTGTGTGTGTGTGTGTGTGTGTGTGTGTGTGTGTGTGTGTGTGTGTGTGAGTGTGGTAGGGGATAGACTCTGATCGTACGCAAAACCAACACTGAAAGGGCAGAAATGGCGACGTAAACAAAGTTCAAATGATAGACACTATTCAATACGATACCAAATCAGCTGGCACTACCCTTAGAGTTATCATGATCATTCCATCTTCTGCTGCAGGGTCACAGGGCTAAACGGGTTAATCTGTCTGTTACGTGGTAAAATCGTGGTCATAGTAACTAGTATGATATCACACCAGACGGCACGCACATAAGGTTCTTTTAAAGAAACTTCATTCAGCTGCAACCCGTCACACGTGGCTTAAGGTTGTAGACAATACTGGAGTAACAGTTCCAACAATATTTTATTACAGTGATGCGATCTCCACGAAATGCGTTCACAAATGCACCAACAATGTCTTCTCTGCGAAATGTCCACACTTTGACACAATGCGTCTCTCATACAATGTACATCACCATCCACTGCATAACTCCATCACTGACAATGAAGCACGATACCTTGCGTAGCTCAATGTCAATGTGCTTACGACACACTGCAATTATACAACTGAACAATGTACTGACACTGTTATATCGCAATTTTACAACTGAACAATGTACGACATGCGCTTCCTAATACGATCTTTTATACTTATACTTATAGTGGTATGTTTTCCAGAACAATCGAGCAAATTCGTACAACACAACCAATCAGAACAAAATACACAACTAAAACTCATAAATATTAAAGAGGAAAAATTACACCAGAATAATCTACAAAATTCTGGCTGCTATTTCCAGCCCCTATGTTGGGAAATCCCCGCGCGTCATGACTTCACGCATGAGCACACTAGACAGGACACGACCTCCCCGAATCATCCAGAAGTTTCAAGATTCCGCCTAATGCATAGTGACCGCCCACTTCACGCGCGCAGAAAACAATGGTGATTACTCGCGCAGTTTCTAGACTCTTCGGGAATCAACTCCGTGTGTCAAAAGATTATCGATTCTGCACCAAGCGTGAACGATAGTGAAACTTACTGAAAAGGTACGTGATTCGTAATCACAATAGCTCAAATAAAACATCGGATCGCTACCTACGATCAACACATGTACGCTCTCACAGAACAACACAACCACAATCATTACTGTCCAAGGTCAATATACTGACCATTATTGGTATTTTCAAAGGTTCCGCTGCAGTTGTAACAAAAAAAAGACAAGTTTTTGTTTCTTTTTTAAATTCTTCAATCCATTCGTATTTTGGTATCTCACATTAGACTTACTGGTCTGTCTTTTCCCCCATAGCCAGTTTATCAGCACAGGAGAAGGCACCTTTGTGGAGCCAGCAGTAGGCGTCAATAGCCACAGTGCAGCCTTGGAACTGGGCCACATTCACTGGCGTGTGGATTTTCTTGAGGAATGGAAGCAGGCCTTGGATACCCATGCTTGCGTCAGTTTTATTACCAGTACTTGGTTATCTTATATAAACAATGAGCTTGCCTCTGAAAAGTAAAGGTGATTGCTGATTATTAAAATTTGCTGATAAAACAGGTTCTCAATGGTTACTTGCCTAAGAGTAAGACTTCTGTACCCTTCTTTTGACAATCCATGTGTGTAGGAATATATGTAACTGGTGTTTTCTACTGTCAGCTGAACTCACAAGAAGTGCAGAAAATTTTCACTAGTTTACATAATTTACATTAACTGCAGTCAGCCCATTTGTCCAGCATTGTTGTAAGACATACTTAAACATTCATGAAGGAGATATTGCAAACTTTTTACTTTTCATTGCCTAGATCAGGTCCTTTGAAAAATAAAAAAAAAACTAAATTCTGAGATTGAGATGCAAACACAAAAACTAAAAAAATTACACTACGTAACTTATACGACGGCAGCGTATTTTTTCAAACGTAAATATTCAGTTATTTAAAAGAAATTAACAATTAAATATATTCGCATGTTTTGGTATCTAACAAGATATCGGGCGTTAATTAGAAAACCTCCCTGAAAACTATGGGGGGAAAAAGTGTATTTAAGTACAATGCAGGCCTAATGCGACTCACTCAGCAAATGTTCTAACATCCATTGACCCATTTCCCTTGTCGAAAATACAGACAGAACAAGGCCTTACATGCGTGTTTATTTATGTAACTGGTGTATACGCATTTAATCATTTTTGTTAATAATCTTCACCCGTATTCCTTACGATGCGTAACTGATCCTTTAGCTTTAGCGGCTTGTCTTTCCCGCGTTGCTACTCAGTGACGATAGATATGTTTTCGTACTTATTGATAATGACAGTAATTCAGTATCATAAATGTTTTACACGTCATAGTCATTGTTTTACATAGGAAGACTATGCCTGTAATTTAACGGTAAATTTTAAGTTTTCTCCCATCTCTATATTCGAAACTAATGAATCAACTTTGTATGTACCAACGTGGCTACGTCAACACCAGGAACGGACACCGTTTCTATCGATTTGACAAATGTCGGGCCGCCTCCTTCGAATTTTGGATCAGAGAAGAGAAGTTTGTCTCCATCTGATGAGTTTCAGTTTGTGCAACAGTTCCCTGGTGGTACGCATTCGTAGATACCTTTCGTTGTCACTGTTGTTCGATGCTTTCAGTTCATGGTTCCACCTCATAGGCATGAATACTCATGGATTAGACAGACTATTACATTGCATTAACGACTGTGGAAAACAGCAATATGTGCACACTATTTGTCCTGTAAATGCATCATTTTAACTCTGGCGTGTCTCTATGTCAGTCAATGTATCAATCTAAATTAATTTGTGAAAGAAAAACAGAAGATAGTGGTGGAAAACCCTTTAAAATAGAAACAAGAAACGACGTTTCGGATCAAAGATCCTTCTTCAGGTGACATGGAAACAAACGTAGAACAGAAAAGAACACGAAAGAAAGAAAAGACGTCATCCTGTAAAAAGTGAGAAATTAGAATGATGTAAAAAAAAAAAAGAATGATGCAAATGCACAAGCACAAAACACGTAGCACAAAACTTACGTCGACATACACTCACTGCATACATTCGCATTCACTCTGCCTGCAGCCGCTCACGTACATGCACACACACACACAAACGCACGCACACACACACACACACACACACACACACACACACACACACTTACTTACTTACGCCTGTCACCCCTACCCGGGTATGGACGTTTCCCGATTGTGTACTTTTCCGCGACCCCATTTCTGATGACGTAGTACGCTGGAGGGCAAAGCGGTGTGGAGACTCTATACGAATGTTCAGCAGAGTGGGGGCTGTAGCAAAAACAATGTCCAAACCTGGAGTTAAACCGTCTGAAAAGTATATAGATACTCTAGATTCAGTATCTAGAAACCGTTATGAGATGAAATTGCGAGCAGTTGGCGGGTTAGATCCCTACGAAAACTGTCAGTGGAGTGACGATGTCGGACTTCTACCTCCGGTTGCTCAAGACGACATTTCAGAATATTTGGTTCATCGCACCAGCTACTACACAAGAAAAGCCTTTAAAGCAAACAAACAGCTTGGAGCACACAATCAACACACATCAGGATGGGTGAAGAAACTGTTTGCCCACAAACCCAGAGGCTGTGACAACACCATCATCACTGCTGAGGTAAGCATAACAAACTCACAAAGTAGGCCAACTTCACACATTGTGGATGGGATTGTGCCATCTTCACTTTAGCAGGTTTTGTCATAGCTTACTGTAAAATCTTACATTATCATTAGAAGGGATTTAAACTAAATAAAAGTGTTCATAAAGTGAGTGTTCGCTGTTTTTATATACCATCTTGTTTGACATTCATTTTCAAGCATTTCTCCTTTTGACTTTGACAAATTTGAGCACAAATGACCAAGGGTGTACTCCAAGTCTGAGAAGTAGGTTTATGAGGACATCAGGTATGCATTGGCAATTTATTTGTTTCTATTTGATTCTTTGGATGACATGGTTTGGGCTTGGCATCTCCATTTGATTCAGTTTGTAATGTAAATGTTCTGACGCTAAAGGTTTTTTTTTTTTTTTTCACTGTGACTCGCTGTGAGTGCAACAGTGTTAGCGACATGCAAATACTATATTCTGTATTATTTACATTGTTGTTTTTGCTGTGCAGGTGTTCCATTCCCAGAGCCTGTGTGAGAAACCGTTGAAGCCCTGGGTGATCATCGAGCAAGATGGGACTGTTCTCACTGCACACTGCAACTGTATGGCAGGGATTGCGGAGTCTTGTAGCCATATTGCGGCAGTGCTGTTCACTGTAGATGCATCTGTTCGAATTCGCGACAGCAAGACACCAACACAGGTGAGTTTTGTAGCTGTTGTGTTAATTTGGGAATTTTTAGCAGAAATTGCAGTACACCTGATAACAGCAAATGTCTGCAAGAAAGAAATTTATTGACCGTGCATGCTGTTGGTTGCTTTCATCAAGTTACAGAACATACTGTTCTGTGTTCAGTATTTTCTTTTCTTTTTTAAGAGTTTGCACATTGATTCAGGTGAACAGTGAAGCATTACAGAAATAAAAAACCATTAACTTTAACTAGAATTATTTGGACCAAATTCTGTACAGATTTTATAGTTCAAGAACTTTTGAGCTGGTCCCTTTTTTAAACATTTATCATTAAAAAGCCCAAAAGTAAAAATAAAAAAGGAACAAATTCTGTTTGTGGTGACGTCAGGAAAAGAAATATGCCTGACAGTTTATCTCTTTTTTTCCGACGACAATGCAGGATTCAGTTATAATGTTAATTTTTGGCTATTTATTTTTCATTCTTGTTTATTTTTTTCTCTTCAAACTAAAGAAAGGAGTAGGGTCAACGCCAAATAAAAATGTTCATTGGGTCTTTTGGATACCATACATTTAATGACAATTTTTAGACCAAATTTGTATCTACATACTAAACATTGAATTGCAGGTGCCTGCTGGCTGGGTGGTTCCCCCAACAAAGGATGTCGTCTACAGCAAGGCTGCTGACATTGACTTCACATCAGCTGCAACAAAGAAGCGTCGATTGGATGGCCTTATCAATGGAACCTTGACTTCAGTTAAAGCAAAGAGAAAACCATCAGATGTGGCTGCTCCAACACAGGATGAATTGCATTCATTCTTTGATGCAATTCACTTCTCGAAGACTGGTGTGAAACCGGCTATATTGTCCCTTGTTCCAGAGTATGCGACGGACTACAAAGATCAACGAGCAACAGTCAGACTGCCAAAATTTCTGGGAGATCTAGAAGATGAAGAACAGATTCAGAGGACTTACAGTGAAGTTTTGCAGCATTGTGAAAATGTGGATATCTCTGTGACTGAGGAGCAATGTATCATCGCTGAAAGGGAAACCAGAGAGCAAAGGAATTCGAAGATCTGGGCCAGACTCAGGACTGGGCGGATTACTGCATCACGGGCACACCAAGCACTCCACACCAATCCAGCAGCTCCTTCAATGAGTCTTATCAGCCTGATCTGTCGACCCAAGGGCTCAAGAAAAGAGACCGCTTCTATGCAATGGGGCATTGAAAAAGAACACAATGCCTTGTCCGAATATGAAGAAATAGCTTCAAAACAGCATATGCATTTTCAACTGGATAAGTGTGGACTTTTTATTCATGCTCAGTTTCCCTTCTTGGGTGCGTCACCAGACGGTGTGCGCTACTGCAGCTGCTGTAGCCGGGGATGCGTTGAGGTGAAATGCCCCTCGTCCAAAGCCTCCTGTACCATCGCAGAATGTGTGGCAGATCCAAAATTCTATTTGGAGAACAGGGACAGTGAACTGAGGCTAAAGGAGAAACATGAATACTACACACAAGTACAACTTCAGATGTTTGTCACCAAGACTGAGTTTTGTGACTTTGTGGTGTGGACTCCCAAGGATTTAGCAGTAGTCAGGGTGGAATATAACCCAGAGTTTGTACAAGATGCCCTGGAAAAGCTTGCCAATGTGTACCAGGTGGCAATCTTGCCAGAACTTGTGGGGAAAGTGTTTTCACGTGCAAGGTCACAACCACCGACAGCCACCAACCCACAGTCAGCCACCAACCCACAGTCAGCATGTCCTCTGCCTCTGTCGCCAAACAAGAAGAGTGCAGAACAACTGACAGGTTCTGGCAGCCCTGTCAAACTCTTTTGCTACTGTCAGAGAGGTGAAGAAGAGGATGCAATGGTTGCATGCGACAATGAGAATTGCAAGCTTGAGTGGTTCCATTTCTTCTGTGTTGGGGTCAAAAGCGCACCAAAAGGCCAATGGTACTGTCCAGACTGTAGGCAGTTGCCCGAGTTTAGACGCACAGGCAAATCTAAACCCAAAGTGGTGAGAAATCAGCCGTCATAGTTTGATCATGTTCTTTAGTCAAATTTATGGTGTTGACTACTTTAGATGGTAGTATTAGGCCTAAAAAAGAAGTGTTTACAGTAAATAACAAAAACATCACCAAAAAAACATTAATAGGGTAGGTTGTAGGTAGGTTGGCCTCTTTTTTTCCGTTGACCTCACCCGATTTGGTGCAAATATTACATTTTGGCGGCTGATTTTTCATTTCTGGACCTTTTTCTTCAAAATGGAAAGAAAAAGTTAACTGGGTTGGGCCAAAAATAGGGTCGGTCGAGATACCATTATTAAGTAAACAGACGTCATACTGTTTGCTAAAAGACTTACCTCCCGCCAACGAGAAAGGCAAGCCACTGTGTCTACAACACGGACTAAGAATAGAGGAAACGGACATTGTCTACTTCACACCGACCACAAAACTACGCAGCACCAACTTTAATCTACAACACCAGGCAACACTGGTCACAAAGAACTCGTTCTAAAAGCGCACAAAAGTGAAAGGAGGACTGGAACGCTCGCAACAAGCGAGGCCAACTATTCTGTGAAGCACTCGAAGAATTGAAGGCCCTTCTACAACGACAAAACCCGGCACCTACCACCAAAACGGTATACAATTCAGGCGGCCCAACAAGCCAACGGCAACAACGGCAATCAACGAAACGACAGCCACACCAAAACAGCAGCAACAGCTACAACAATAAGCTGATTTTAAAGCATCAACCGTGAGATATGTACCACGGCAACACTGCGTACCACCTACACAGAGGACAATACTAGAAACACTAGTCTGTCGTATGGAAGGCAACACAGCCGCACAAACAACCGGCATCGTCTACAAACACGAATACACGGAGAATCAACAACAACAACAACGACACTCAGTCTGGGGTTGATCCGTCAAAACGGACGGATTAATAAACAAAGAATATGACTCCCACGTCGATACACGCAAACTCCGCCCAGCGGTTCCTTGTGTCTTATCGCGGCTAAGCCCCGCGGAGCAGGAAATGACCTTGGAACGGACAGGCACAAGCGCCGAGGGAACAGAAGACGCAGCGATACAATCGGATCCCGACACAAGACTGGACCCTGCAAGGATTTGAAGCAATCATACTTGACATCAATAACACCGCATCAGGAATACTGCAAGGATTTGAAAGCGTTCATACTAGACATCTATAACACCGCGTCAGGAATACTGCAAGGGTTTGAAAGCGACCATACTGGATTACAGTTACATGCATGGACTACACGGATAACATGTCCTTATGTAAGGATTTAAATGCGACACACTGGGAGGAAGACACCAAGAAATGGACTGAGAATTGTAGGCCGGTTCCCTGATGAGTAAATCGGAGCCTGTAGTTACTAACTACGAATACCGATCGAAACGCCCCCGAGTGCTTCACATTCTTCTGCTCGGACATTTTGAGGCGTCGGGACCAGAGTGACCGTATGCATACCTGGGTGGGACCGGTCTTGCTCTTTTACCACAAGCTTTGTAGAATTTTGTCGTCAACACAGGAAAATGCATAATCAAATTGTGACAGGATTTTTTTTTCATTTTCATCATATTTGCCTGTTTACTCCATGTGTTGCACAATGCCAAGACTGCCTTTATTAAAGTTGCATTTGACTTTTGAAAGAAAGCTGTGTTGACGAAATACATTTAATGTGACTTTAATAATAATGGAAAGTATCTGTGCTGGCAGTTTTTGTAATTATGCACACTATTTGAGTGTTATAGAAACATGCTTGTGTAGAACTTGGTCTTCGTCAGTTATTGCTTTTTTAAAAACTAAAGACATCTTGTGTGTATCACTAGTATCAGTGTATGAAATATGTAAATCGTTCATGAATGAATTTGAAACTTCTTCGTACTCGAGTTATTTCAGTCAGATATTTCTTTGTGTGTGAAAGAAAATCTAAAGACTGAATCATGCCGTTTGATTTTGGTTAAACAATTAAACTAGTTTCATGTATCTATTTTGTTTGTTTATATGTTGATGCGTATGTAAAAGCCACTTTAAACTACTCCCATTCTTCACTTTAACACCATTCTTGCTTGAGAGAGAGAGAGAGAGAGGTAACAAAGTTCTACACAAACATTTGCATGGACAGAATGCACAATAATGTTGTCACCAGACTTATTGTTACAACACCACAATTTAATTTCCAATGAAGATCGCTTTACAAGAAGAACATTCATGTGAGAAATAACACACCACATAAAACAATACTTTTGAAAGCTTCACATCACTTCAAAGTTACTGTGAACAACACTACCTAGATGGAAGTTTCTCTCACCCCATCTCTAATCAAAAGGAACAACAGATGGACAAATATTCACCAGAGCACAGCACACTGTGACAATTTGGTCCAACGTGGTCACATTTGCACCTTCAGCACAAGTCAACATAGTGATTGGAATTGTAGAATCAATAATGGCATATTTTTGAATAATGTTACCAATCACCCTTTCAACATGAATCCTGACGTGCTATTTTGCGTGTTGATTCTACATCAAAAGCAGATAGTTGCTTTTTACCTTTGGTAAAAGCTGGTATCTTAACTTCAGCACACATCAGTCCAACACTATCATGGATATTAAACCCACGATCAGCCAAAACAAGGTCACCTGGCAGGAGATTGTCCAAAAATGTGCTATTCTCAGTTACCCATTTGTCACTGGCTCTCCCGCCCCAACCTTCAGAAATGAATGACACAACTCCTTGTGGCGTTATGCCAATGAGGTACTTTATGGTGTTGTGATGCTTGTAGCTGGACCATGTTTGTGCCCTGGCAAGCAGATTTGAAGGAGTCTCAATGAAAATCTCAAAACAGTCTATGATCACAGTAACTTTGTTGCCAAAATCCTGTTTGAAATCGAGTGGCATGGTTCTTCTCAGACTTTCTCTGTCCGGCCACAAGATAAGTGGCCCCAACCTGGTATACATGACATCCAGCACCTTGAGAAATATGCGTGACACTGATGTGTCAGAAATGCGAAACAAATCAGCAACGACCTGTACAGGCAGATTCAACCTCAGACGAGTGAGGACAATTAACACTTCTTGAAATTTGCTTGTGATTGATCTGGGCCCACTAGTAATGTGAGGCATGAGGAATGACACCAAAGCAGCAAGAGTCAAAAAAGATGGTAGGCCTGTGTAATATTTAACCTTCTCGTCATCTCTAGACCCATCTTCTTTTAAAAAAAAGTCATCTGACATGGTGCTGGCATTCAGTTTCATGCGAAGAGTGAGGTTTTCTGTTCTTATTATCTGTAGCTCAGACTCCATGGCTTCCAGGTAGGAGATGGTAAAGTCAGTCTGAACTTCCTGCTCCGCAGTTCGTTTCAAATCATCAGCCTCTTCACCCAGTTCAAAATCAGCGTCCCCTCCAACATCACCCACAGATGCGTCTCTGTCTGTGGTGTCCACACCTTCCTCAGCATGAACTGCACAAATAAGAACCATAACATGCACATGGCATTTTCTTTACTTCAAGTACATTCTATTTTTAGGTGATCATACGGTTTTGAAATGTTTCGCTTTTTAAAATTATTGTTTTAACCGAGTAAATGCTTATTTTTGGCAATTGGCGTTCCTCCCATCTATTACTAAGATAAGATGTGGCCTTTTTCAAATTACCCAAAATGAAAACCGAAGACAGTTTATTTAACTGTTGTTTAATACTGATGAATTAAGATTCATAATGATTAAGGAGTGGGAACAGGTTGTGGTGGGAAAACAAATTGACACTGGATCTGGGGAGCATGCTTCCCTGGAAAACTGCATTCCTGTGCACTTACTGACAAATGCATTACCTTCAAAAAGCATAATTTCCTGGACCACATCAAATATCTAAACACGAAGGTGGTGACATCATACATGACAATGCCAGATTTACAAAAGTTGAAAATTGCATTTCCGAAAGGCGGAATTGTTTCAAAAACAGAATATTCTTTATTCTTGAAGATAAACTATGAAATGTTTTATAAAGTAAATACTCAGTGCATACCGCTGTGGGCATTTCCTTGTTTCCGTTGCTCTCTCTTCTGTTTCCTTTCAAACCGGTCCACATCAGTAGATGCACATTTAGTTTTGTAGCCAAGGTGCAAAGTTGGGATCCAGTTGGGCGCATCATCTTGGTAGAACTCAGCAGGTTTTCCTGTCATCAAGATCAAGTGAAAATGTAATAACTGGTAGGACTCAGCAGGTTTTCCTGTTATCAAAATCAAGTGAAAATGTAATAACTACACTACAATATTGATTTGCATGATAAACAAAACAAGCACTCCAGTCTTTCCTGTGATTCTGGAAGAAGGGTATCATACAGTATCCCTCCACAGGTGTTTTGTGTTTATGTTTTTTTTCTTCAAGTACACATGAAGTTGGAAAAAACAAATAAATATAGTCCCAGTCTTTGCACCAAGAAGCCTAATCTCACATTCTATGAAATGTGAGAACAGAACAAAAGTCATCTAAATGCCCTCCAACACTCCAATCTGCTCAAAAATGGCAGATTTCACTACTGCCAGGTTGTCACTGAAAGTGGGCAGCTGCAACTTCGCAATGGCCTAGGAAGACCAATAACAAAATGCATGTGAACCATTGAACAATTTTTGAAAATGCTTACCTTTCACAAAGTGGCGTGAACACACACGGGTCCATGGTTTCACTGTTTTGTCCGTGATCTTCTTTCGATTGATTTGGGCGATCCAAAGCCTTCTCCTCTTGGCTGTCAACTCGCGTATTTTGGAGCCCTTATTGAATATAACTGTCGGAATTCTATGGTAAGAGATCCCAAGATCCCTAGTACTTCGTTTCGAACAATGCTTGACACAGCAATCGTTCGTCATGGTGAGAAAAATGCGAATAAATAGGCTTACGTGACACACTTTCAACCTTGCTAGGAAATTGCATCACCCGCCAGCTTGCCCTCCAGGGGCGGCAACGCACAAAGTGATGACGTAGATCGGGATAGGTCGATAGGCCGTCGACGAGAGACCTCCAGCAACTCCTGTCCTGTGCTTCTCCTTCGATTCTACTCCAGGTGGTTCCCAGTCTCTTGATGTCTGCTTGGAGGTCTCGATGCCAGGAGTTTCTCGGCCTACCTCTTTTCCTCTTTCCCTGGGGGTTCCATGACAATGCCTGCCTAGTGATACTGGAAGCTGGCTTTCTCAGACTGTGACCGATCCATCCCCATCTTCTTCGCCCAATTTCATTCTCTGCTGTTATCTGCTCTGTTCTCTCCCAGAGTCTGACGTTGCTGATCTTCTCTGGCCAGTGGATTTTCAAAATTCTTCTAAGGCAACTGTTCATGAAGGTCTGTACTCTGTTGACTGTGGTTTTTGTCAATCTCCATGTCTCTGCTCCATATAGGAAAACTGCTTTTACATTGGAGTTGAAAATCCGGACTTTGGTGTGTTGTGACAGCTCTCTGGAACTCCACACTTTTTTCAACTGGAGAAAGGCTGCTCTGGCTTTACCGATTCGTGCTCTGACATCTGCATCAGTGCCGCCTTTTTTGTCTATGATGCTCCCGAGATAGGTGAAGGACTCCACCTCCTCCAACGGGGTGCCAGCAAGCAAGACTGGTTCTTCCCTGGTTGCGTTCAGCCTCATTGTCTTAGTTTTCTGTTTGTGAATGGTGAGGCCCACTTGGGACGAGATGTCAGCAAGCCTCATGGTCTTGTCCTGCATTTGTTGATGAGTGTGGGACAGTAATGCCAAGTCGTCTGCAAAATCGAGGTCGTCAAGCTGTGTCCACAGTGTCCACTGTATTCCACTTCGTCTGTGCTCTGTGGTCATCTTCATGACCCAGTCTATGGCCAGTAGGAAGAGGAACGGAGACAGCAGACACCCCTGCCTGACACCAGTTCTGACCTGGAGCTCTCTGGTGAACTGCCCTTCGTGGATCACGCGACATGTCATGCCATCATAGCTGCTCTTGGTCAGGCGGACGAGCTTTGTGGGTACACCGTAGTGTCGTAGGAGTTTCCACAGAGTCTCTCGGTCCACGCTGTCAAATGCTTTCTCATAATCCACAAAGTTGACGTACAGCGGGGAGCTCCACTCCAGAGACTGTTCCACGATGATGCGGAGAGTGGCGATCTGGTCTGTACATGATCGGTTCTTCCTGAATCCTGCTTGCTGGTCTCTCAGCTGGGGGTCAACAGAGCTCTTCATTCTCTCTAGGATGATCCTGTTGAAGACCTTTCCTGGTACTGACAGCAAGGTGATTCCTCTGTAGTTGGAACACTTGCTGAGGTCGCCTTTCTTGGGAAGCTTGATTAGGTACCCCTCCTTCCAGTCAGCTGGCATCACCTCCTCTTCCCAGATCTTTCCAAACAGTGGGTACAGCATCTCAACTGTTGTCTCTAGGTCTGCTTTCAGAGACTCCGCTGGGATGCCATCTGGCCCTGCTGCTTTGCCATTCTTCAAAAATGCCACTGCTTTTCTGATCTCTTCCCGGCTGGGTCTGTCACAGCTGATGGGTAGGTCGGTCTCTGCCGGCTGGATGTCGGGGGAGGTCGGGTGGGCTAGGTCTGTTCAGTAACTCTTCAAAATACTCGGCCCATCTGTCGAGTTGGTCTGCTCTGTCTGCAATAGGCTTGCCTTCTTTGTCTTTTACTGGTCTTTCTGTATGGCCATACTTACCCGACAATCTTCTGGTAATGTCGTAGAGCTGTTTCATGTTGCCGCTGCCTGCTGCCTTTTCTGCCTCTGCTGCCAGGCTGTCTGTGTAGGCCCTCTTGTCTGCCCTGATACTCCTCTTCACCTCGCGGTTGGCTTCCGAGTATTCCCCCTGTGCCCTTACTTTGGCTGCTCTCGTGCGACTGTTGTTGACCGCTGCTTTCTTCTGCTTCCTCGCTTCTATCTTCTTCAAGGTCTGTGCCGACAGCCAGTCCTTGTGGTGGTGTTTCCTGAACCCTACAGTGTCTTTGCAGGTTGAGTTCAGCGCCTCTCTAACTGCCTTCCACTGCTGCTCTGTGGTGACCGCCTCCTCTTCATTTACTAGCTCCTGTAGCGCTTGAAACCGGTTGGACAGCACCAGTTTGAACTCTTCTCTAACTCCAGTTTCTCTCAGGAGGCCTACATTATAGCGCTGTCTTCTTGTTGTCTCTGTGCGGCTTTTCTTTAGCTTGAGCTTCATTCTTAAGGTAAGCAGATGGTGGTCTGAGGCGACATCTGCTCCCCTCCTCA
>BTPG01000004.1:125410707-125471420 GCA_036245525.1 Semisulcospira habei | reverse complement strand
AGGGGGGGGGGGGATTGAGAATTGGAGAGGAGAATGTGTGGTGTTAGGAGGGGTATGGGGTGGGGTTTTGAAGGTAGGGGGGGGGGGGGGTATGAGAGAGGGTTAGAATATAGGGGGGATTAGGGTGTTTGGAGGAGAGGGAGGGTAAGTGGAGGGAGAGGTATGAGGATGATGGGAAGAAGGGGGGGGAGTGGTGGAGAAAGTGTGTGGGGTTGGTAGAATAAGAAGAATTAGGGGGGAATGATTGATTGTAGGGGGAGGAAAGGGGGGAGGGATGAAGATGGGGAGGGGGGGGAGGGGGGGGTTGGGGGTGGAAATAGGGGGTAGTGTGGGATGATTGAAGAGGGGGAGGGGAAGGATGGGGGGGTGGTGGGGGGGTATGGTTGGAATTGGAGGAGGATTTTGAGTGGGAGGATTGAGGGGGAATATGGGGAATATGGTGGAATAGGAGGAGGGGAGAGGGGGATGAGGATGGTAAATGGAGTGGGAATGGTGGTTGTGGTTAGGTGTATGATGTATAAAAGGAAGGTATAATGTGAGGTAAGGGTGAGAAAGGGTGTTAGGAAATGAGTGGTGATCACGCGACATGTCATGCCATCGTAGCTGCTCTTGATCAGGCGGACGAGCTTTGTGGGTACACCGTAGTGTCGTAGGAGTTTCCACAGAGTCTCTCGGTCCACGCTGTCAAATGCTTTCTCATAATCCACAAAGTTGACGTACAGCGGGGAGCTCCACTCCAGAGACTGTTCCACGATGATGCGGAGAGTGGCGATCTGGTCTGTACATGATCGGTTCTTCCTGAATCCTGCTTGCTGGTCTCTCAGCTGGGGGTCAACGGAGCTCTTCATTCTTAAGGTATGCAGAGTGGCGGTCTGAGGCGACATCTGCTCCCCTCCTCACTCGAACATCTTGAAAGGATCTTCTAAATTTCTTGCTAATGCAGATATGGTCTATTTGGTTCTCTGTTGTATGGTCAGGTGAGACCCAAGTTGCTTTGTGTATTCTTCTGTGTGGGAAGATGCTGCCTCCAATGACAAGTCGGTTTAGAGCACAAAAGTCTACAAACCTCTCCCCGTTCTCACTCATCTCCGAGCCTAGTCCCTGTCTCCCCATCACCTCTTCGTATCCGGTGTTGTCCTCCCCTATTTTGGCATTAAAATCGCCCATGACGATGGTACACACACACACACACACACACACATACATGTATGCTCAGCCTGATGGGTAGTTGGTGCCAGACGTGACCTCACTGTTGATACTGGATGCTACCGTTGAGTGTGTGTGTGTGCGTGCGTATGTGTGTGCATGTACGTGAGCGGCTGCAGGCACGAGTGAATGCGAATGTATGCAGTGACGTTTATGTATGTCGACGTAAGTTTTGTGCTACATTTTTTGTGCTTTTGTATTTGTGTCATTCTTTCTTTTTTTTTTTTTACGTCATTCTAAATTCTCACTTTACAGGATGACGTCTTTTCTTTTTCTCTTGTTCTTTTCTGTTCTACGTTTGTTTCCATGTCACCTGAAGAAGGATCTTTGATCCGAAACGTCGTTCCTTGTTTCTATTTTAAAGGGTTTTCCACCACTATCTTCTGTTTTTCTTTCACATGACAGTCGTCATGAAACCCTATTGGCAACATTTTTACTACATAAATTAATTTGTGATTCAATGAGTGTTTGTGCAGACCTGTGTCGTTTTTTGCATCTGTCCGTTTGTCGGGCATCCTTCAGGTTTGTGTAATAATAATAATAATAATTATATTATAAAGCGCAAACTCCCTGCAGTGCAGGCTCTAAGCACTGTACAATGCAAATCAAAGTTAAAACCTAAACACAAATCAATAGCAAAAACACAAAATACAAATATTACAAATACAATACAAATTCTAAAATTAACAGCACATAAACACAGCCAAATCCACAAACAGAAAACAAAGACAATGAGGCTGAACGCAACCAGGGAAGAACCAGTCTTGCTTGCTGGCACCCCGTTGGAGGAGGTGGAGTCCTTCACCTATCTTGGGAACATCATAGACAAAAAAGGCGGCACTGATGCAGATGTCAGAGCACGAATCGGTAAAGCCAGAGCAACCTTTCTCCAGTTGAAAAAAGTGTGGAGTTCCAGAGAGCTGTCACAACACACCAAAGTCCGGATTTTCAACTCCAACGTAAAAGCAGTTCTCCAATATGGAGCAGAGACTTGGAGATTGACAAAATCCACAGTCAACAGAGTACAGATCTTCATAAACAGTTGCCTTAGAAGAATTTTAAAAATCCACTGGCCAGAGAAGATCAGCAATGTCAGACTCTGGGAGAGAACAGAGCAGATAACAGCAGAGAATGAAATTGGGCGAAGAAGATGGGGATGGATTGGTCACAGTCTGAGAAAGCCAGCTTCCAGTATCACTAAGCAGGCATTGTCATGGAACCCCCAGGGAAAGAGGAAAAGAGGTAGGCCGAGAAACTCCCGGCGTCGAGACCTCCAAGCAGACATCAAGAGACTGGAAACCACCTGGAGTAAAATCGAAGGAGAAGCACAGGACAGGAGTCGCTGGAGGTCTCTCGTCGACGGCCTATACCCGGGTAGGGGTGACAGGCATAACTGAACTAACTGAAACACACCCAAAGCACAAACAACCATCGCAACAAGGACTGGCACAGGATCATCATGATGTTATTGTGAAACAGAAAAGAGACTGGAATTTGGTAAGAGAGTAGTGAGACTGGAAAAGATGTGTTTTAAGCTGACTTTTCAAAGAAATTACTGTCGGGGCATCACGAATGTGCTTCGGAAGCGAATTCCAAGTGACTGGGGCCTGGAAACAAATGGACCTTTGACCAAAGGACTTTGTATTTATTTTTGGTACTTTCAAAAGTTTTTCACTGCTAGAACGTAAGGTGCGGGAGGCTTGATAAGTAGACTTGATAAGTAGTTAACATACTGGAAAGGTAGGGAGGCAATGTACCATCGAAATGACGGAAGGCGAAAGTAGCTACCTTGTACTCAATCCTAGCTTTGATGGGAAGCCAGTGAAGTTGGTACAAGGATGACCCATGATCTTTTTTTGATTTCTGAAAAATGACACGAGCTGCACTGTTTAATATTCTCTGAAGTCGAGCCAGTTCTTCAGATAGCAGGCCAGCAAACAAACAATTACAATAGTCAATGCGGCTCAAAATCAGTGAAGACACAAGCTGTGTGGTGGCAGACTGAGTCAGGAAAGATCTTACAGAGCTGATTTTCTTCAGCTGGAAATAGGCTGCTCTACAGATGGAAGTGATATGGTCATGCATAGACAAAGTAGAGTCCAAAAGAACACCAAGGTCACGAACACAGCGTTTGAAAGATATGCTAGCTTCACCAACAGTCAAGCTACTGCAGGTGACCTGGGAAAGAGTGTGATATGACGCGACACACATTGACTCGGTTTTGCCACCATTCAGCATGAGCTTGTTCATTAACATTCATTTTTTAACAGATAATATACAGAGTTCGACTTCCTTAATTACAATTGGGACATCACATGGCTTGGAGTCCCTGAGCAGCTGTGTGTCGTCGGCATATTTGTGGAAACCACAACCATGACGACTCACAACAGATGACAGGGGTTTAGTATACATTGAAAACAGTACAGGCCCCAAGACAAAACCCTGGGGCACGCCGCAACGCAGGGGGAGTGGTTTGGACTTTGCACCTCCAACAGTCACACACTGAGAGTGACCTAACAAATAGGAGGCAGTTTCAGTTATGCCAAAAGTACACTGCAGCAAAGAATGTCATGATCAATGGTGTCGAAGGCAGCCGTCGGATCCAGTAGGCAAAGAATAGAGACTTTTCTCTGGTCAGCGGATGTCAGTAAATTGCTGACAACATGAAGCAGGGCAGTTTCGGTGGAATGATTTTTCCTGTATGCTGACTGATACATGTCAAGCAAGCCATTGTCATTCAAGTGCTTTCAAACTGCTGAAGAACAACTTTCTCCAAAAGTTTAGCAAGGAAAGGCAGATTGGAAATTGGATGATAATTCGTCAAGCATTCCTTGTCCAGACTTGGCTTCTTAAGGAGAGGAATGACAAGTGCTTGCTTGAAAAGATCAGGAACACAACCTGACACAAGGGAAAAGTTCAGATTTCTGGTTAATATTGGCAGTAATTCGTCTGAACATGCTCTCAGCCAATTAATTCAACACTGAATGAGTGCTCTAAATAGAGTAGTTAATCATAAATATGTATGTGAGAAATGCACGAAAACCCCAAGCTGAAAAAGGCTGTCTGTACACAAACTAGCTTTTGGTATGCGAATAAAACAAGGTAGTGGCTATTTGCCTCGCGCTGGGACCATATGGCGTTGAGGCGCGTCCCCTGGGTGGTGGATAGGGGGTCCCTCGTGAGAGGGGTGCACCAAATGAAATAAGGTGCCGTTAACCAACATGGTCTAAGGGAAGGTGACCCCGACAGAAAACCCCTGGTCCTCCTAGTAAGGGGGTTAGGCGTGGGGGTAGCTTCCCCACCCTGCAAAAAAGGAAATAGCTACAAAAACGCCGACGAAAAGACTAACAGTAATTCCTTTCCTGGAGGAGGAAGGTTCTTCTACCAGAAGACTTATGACGTCCTGTGGTGAAAGCCGGAAGTCTTCGGAAGCCACAGGACCGAGCCGCCTCTCTCTATCCAGGGATACAACCATGGGCACATGGAACGTCAAGACCATGTACCAGAGCGGCAAGGCTGCCCAGATAGCAGCGGAAATGCAAAAGTACAACCTTTCCCTGCTAGGTATCAGTGAAGCCAGATGGACGCAGTCTGGCCAGAAAAGGCTGTTAAGTGGGGAGATGATTCTGTATTCAGGTCATGAAGAGGAGAATGCCCCCCATACAGAAGGTGTAGCATTCATGCTGTCACCAGTGGCACAGAGAGCGCTGATGGGCTTGGAACCTCTTGGGCCAAGAATTATCACAACAGCCTTTAGAACCAAGAAAAAGCTCAAGCTGAACGTCACCCAGTGTTATGCGCCCACTAATGACAGTGTGACGAGGAAGAGAAACAAGAGTTCTACGACCGACTCCAGAGTGCCTTGGACAAATGTGCTGAGCGAGACATCACCATCGTCATGGGTGATTTTAATGCCAAATTAGGGGAGGACAACACCAGATACGAAGAGGTGATGGGGAGACAGGGACTAGGCTTGGAGATGAGTGAGAATGGGGAGAGGTTTGTAGACTTTTGTGCTCTAAACCGACTTGTCATTGGAGGCAGCATCTTCCCACACAGAAGAATACACAAAGCAACTTGGGTCTCACCTGAACATACAACAGAGAACCAAATAGACCATATCTGCATTAGCAAGAAATTTAGAAGATCCCTTCAAGATGTTCAAGTGAGGAGGGGAGCAGATGTCGCCTCAGACCACCATCTGCTTACCTTAAGAATGAAGCTCAAGCTAAAGAAAAGCCGCACAGAGACAACAAGAAGACAGCGCTATAATGTAGGCCTCCTGAGAGAAACTGGAGTTAGAGAAGAGTTCAAACTGGTGCTGTCCAACCGGTTTCAAGCGCTACAGGAGCTAGTAAATGAAGAGGAGGTGGTCACCACAGAGCAGCAGTGGAAGGCAGTTAGAGAGGCGCTGAACTCAACCTGCAAAGACACTGTAGGGTTCAGGAAACACCATCACAAGGACTGGCTGTCGGCACAGACCTTGAAGAAGATAGAAGTGAGGAAGCAGAAGAAAGCAATTGTCAACAACAGTCGCACGAGAGCAGCCAAAGTAAGGGCACAGGGGGAATACTGGGAAGCCAACTGCGAGGTGAAGAGGAGTATCAGGGCAGACAAGAGGGCCTACACAGACAGCCTGGCAGCAGAGGCAGAAAAGGCAGCAGGCAGCGGCAACATGAAACAGCTCTACGACATTACCAGAAGATTGTCAGGCAAGTATGGCCATACAGAAAGAGCAGTAAAAGACAAAGAAGGCAAGCCTATTGCAGACAGAGCAGACCAACTCGACAAATGGGCCGAGTATTTTGAAGAGTTACTGAACAGACCTAGCCCACCCGACCCCCCAGACATCCAGCCGGCAGAGACCGACCTACCCATCAGCTGTGACAGACCCAGCCGGGAAGAGATCAGAAGAGCAGTGGCATTTTTGAAGAACGGCAAAGCAGCAGGCCCAGATGGCATCCCAGCGGAGTCTCTGAAAGCAGACCTAGAGACAACAGTGGAGATGCTATACCCACTGTTTGGAAATATCTGGGAAGAGGAGGTGATGCCGGCTGACTGGAAGGAGGGGTACCTAATCAAGCTTCCCAAGAAAGGTGACCTCAGCAAGTGTTCCAACTACAGAGGAATCACCTTGCTGTCAGTACCAGGAAAGGTCTTCAACAGGATCATCCTGGAGAGAATGAAGAGCTCTGTTGACCCCGAGCTGAGAGACCAGCAAGCAGGATTCAGGAAGAACCGATCATGTACAGACCAGATCGCCACTCTCCGCATCATCGTGGAAGAGTCTCTGGAGTGGAGCTCCCCGCTGTACGTCAACTTTGTGGATTATGAGAAAGCATTTGACAGTGTGGACCGAGAGACTCTGTGGAAACTCCTACGACACTACGGTGTACCCACAAAGCTCGTTCGCCTGATCAAGAGCAGCTACGATGGCATGACATGTCGCGTGATCCACGAAGGGCAGTTCACAAGGGAGCTCCAGGTCAGAACTGGTGTCAGGCAGGGGTGTCTGCTGTCTCCGTTCCTCTTCCTACTGGCCATAGACTGGGTCATGAAGATGACCACAGAGCACAGACGAAGTGGAATACAGTGGACACTGTGAACACAGCTTGACGACCTCGATTCTGCAGACGACTTGGCATTACTGTCCCACACTCATCAACAAATGCAGGACAAGACCAGGAGGCTTGCTGACATCTCGTCCCAAGTGGGCCTCACCATTCACAAAGAGAAAACAAAGACAATGAGGCAGAACGCAACCAGGGAAGAACCAGTCTTGCTTGCTGGCACCCCTTTGGAGGAGGTGGAGTCCTTCACCTATCTCGGGAGCATCATAGACAAAAAAGGCGGCACTGATGCAGATGTCAGAGCACGAATCGGTAAAGCCAGAGCAGCCTTTCTCCAGTTGAAAAAAGTGTGGAGTTCCAGAGAGCTGTCACAACACACCAAAGTCCGGATTTTCAACTCCAATGTAAAGCAGTTCTCCTATATGGAGCAGAGACTTGGAGATTGACAAAAACCACAGTCAACAGAGTACAGACCTTCATGAACAGTTGCCTTAGAAGAATTTTGAAAATCCACTGGCCAGAGAAGATCAGCAACGTCAGACTCTGGGAGAGAACAGAGCAGATAACAGCAGAGAATGAAATTGGGTGAAGAAGATGGGGATGGATCGGTCACAGTCTGAGAAAGCCAGCTTCCAGTATCACTAGGCAGGCATTGTCATGGAACCCCCAGGGAAAGAGGAAAAGAGGTAGGCCGAGAAACTCCTGGCATCGAGACCTCCAAGCAGACATCAAGAGACTGGGAACCACCTGGAGTAGAATCGAAGGAGAAGCACAGGACAGGAGTTGCTGGAGGTCTCTCGTCGACGGCCTATACCCGGGTAGGGGTGACAGGCGTAAGTAAGTAAGTAAGTGGCTATTTGGACGGCGCCGTCCAAAAAGATCATAGGCTATTTGGACGGCACTTGTAAAGGGAAACTACTCCACGAGTATGTGACAACACAAGATTGTGTAAGGCAGGTGGTGGTGACTCGCAAACGTAGAGACTTGATTTACACTCTATGCTCATTTTCATAGAAAAAAAATAATACCATGAGTGTTAGTTGAAGCAGGAAATACACTCCCTGCACGTTATACACATCACTGAAGATGCTGAGAACATGTATGCTGCTTTTTTTGTTGCTTTTTTTAGTGAAGCAACCCACACAAACTCGGATGGCAAACATTTACAGGCTACTGACAGTAACACGACAATAATTAAGTATGGTAATCAAAATACAATACACACAAAATTTAAAGTGCAACCAGTGAAAATACCTGAAATCAGATTAGAAAAGAAAATGATGAAATCAGATCTGATAACAAATCAACACAGATACAGTGGAACCTTCAATGCCGAACGGTCACCTCTCCAAGAAAACAAGGCACCCAGTGAAGAAATCCTCCAAGGACCTGTGGCCTAGCGCTCCTAGAAGTGACCGCTGTCGCTTTCCCCCCACCCGCAAGTCAGGGGGTCACGCTGGCCGGAACCTCTTCCTGTTTTGGTCGACAGCCCCAGTTCGGTTGACCCCACGCGGCCCCGTCTGCTTCCGGCCCCGCCTGGCCCCGACGTTCTCAGCGCCTCGGGCGTGGCCGGATCCAGTGACGCTCCCCCATCTTGGCCCCCGCCAACGCCTGTTGGGTCTCCAGTCGTCGGGAGGTTAGCTCAGCACAGCAACGAGTGGCGGTCGCTGCTGCCGGACGACCCATGGATAATTTCTGTAGTCACGGACGGACAGCGCCTGACGTTCCGGCGACCCCCCCCCCCCCACCCCAGCTTCGACTCTCGCCCTGGTGGACTCCGTCACCAGCAGACCCGCTCAGGGCAGCCGTGTTTCGGTTCGAGGTCACGGCCCTACTCAGGAAAGCCGCCACGGAGGTGGTGACAAGTCACGACTCGTCAGCCTTCTACAGTCGCCTCTTCGTCGTGCCGAAGCCGGGCGGCAGGTGGCGCCCAATAATCGATTTGTGGGCACTCAACAAGTTCATCTCGGCCCCCCCACCCCCTTCCGCATGGAGACCGCGTGGGCACTGTGGGCTGCCGTCCAACCTGTGGACTTTGCTATCAGTCTCGATCTCACAGATGCTTACTTCCATGTCCCAAGCCACCCGTCGTCGTGGCGCTTCCTTCGCTTCGCCTTCGAAGGACAGGTTTTTCAGTTCCGCGCCCTCCCCTTTGGACTCAACCTCAGCCCCTGGGTCTTCACGAGACTTATGGATACCGTCATGGCCAGGGCCCGTCGGTCGGCCTCCAGCCCCTCGTCCAACTACTTGGACGACCTTCTGCTTCAGAACCAGGACTCCGTCACCCTGGAGATGGACAGGGACTCGCTGCAGGGTCTCCTTTTGGGCCTACGCTTCCAGGTCATCGAGGGAAAGTCAGACCTCTTGCAGTCTCGTCGATTCATTCACCTGGGCATGGAATTTATGACCAACTTCAACACCATGCGGTTGCCTGAGCCTCGTGTCCAGAAGTTGACGGAACTTTCTCGCCTTGTGTACCGTGCCGACTTGGTGTCAGCCCGGGCCTGGCTCCAGCTTCTGGGTGTCCTGAGTGCGGCGGCGGATCTCCTTCCCCTCGGCAGGCTGTTTACGTGACCACTCCAGCTCCATCTGCTGTTGCACTGGTGCCCTCCTTGGGCAACCTCAACGCCTTGGTACCGGTTCCCCCCTTGATCAGGACCCACCTCCTCCGTTGGATGGACCCAGAGTGGCTTCGGACGGGTGTTCCACTATACTCACCACCTCCTCTGCTTTCCCTATGCACAGACGCCAGCCGCTCGGGTTGGGGCACTCATCTCCTGCCGAGCTTTGCTTCGGTCTCAGGTCAGTGGCTGCAGAGCCTCGCGGACAAGCACATAAACTGGCTAGAGCTTCAGGCGGTCTGGTTGGCTCTCCGTCACTGGGAATCTCATCTCCAGGGCCAAGACGTGTTGGTGCTGTCCGACAACTCGACGGTAGTTTCGTACATCCAGAAGATGGGAGGGATGCGCTCACCGCCTCTTTGCATGCTCCTGTACCAGTTGATGCTTTGGTGCCGGGACCACGGGATCTCTATCAAGGCTCGCCACATCCCAGGACATCTGAACATGTTGGCGGACTCCTTGTCCCATCGGGGCCAACCCCTCCACACCAAATGGTCACTCAGTTCGGAGATTTTCAAGATGATATGAGCCTGCTGGGAGACTCCCTCCATCGACCAGTTCGCGACGAGGTGGAATAGACGACTACCGGTCTTTGTGTCCCCCATTCCGGACCCCCTCACGTGGGGCATGGACACCCTGTCCATTCCTTGGGATGGCCTCATGGTCTACACCTATCCTCCCACAGTTCTAATTCCCAAGATCATTTAGAAGCTCCGGGGGTGCAACGCGGTCCTCCTCCTGGTCGCCCCGCTCAACTGGGCCAAGAGATGGACGACCGACCTGTTAAGCCTCGCCCTGTGATGCTGCCAAAGCCTTGCACGATGTTGAAACAGCCCCGACAAACCCTTTTCCACCCGTGCCCGGAGAGGCTAGCCTTACATGCCTGGCGGTTGTGTGGGCGGCCCTCGCGGCGCGAGGTTACTCGCATGCAATGGTGGAAGCTATCGCTGCAGCCCGCAGACCCTCCACCTGCAGGGTGTACGAAGACAAGTGGCGCATCTTTCAGTCCTGGTGCGCGACTCGACGCCTTTCCCCCACGACACTGACTATGCTGCACCTCGCCGATTTCTTCTTATGGCTTTTTGAGGACCAACAATTGGCGGCCATCACCATTCAGGGCTACTTGGCTATGATCGCCGACACTTACATACACTTGGGGTGTAGTGACCCAGGCGCGTGTAAAGATCTTTCGGACCTGATGGCCCATTTTAAACTCCGTTGTCCGGTTCCGTGCTCTCTGGTGCCCCGCTGGGACCTTCCCTGGGTGCTCACGTAGCTCAACTCCGAGCGGTTTGAGCCCCTGACCCTGGCCCGTCTGGCCGACGTTACCAGGAAGACTTGCTTCCTCCTTGCTCTCGCCACAGCAGCGCGGGTTAGCAAGCTACATGCACTCTTCATAGAGCCCGCCTGCCTACAGTTCAGGACGGATCGCACAGTGCAGCTCCTCACGAACCCAGCCTTTCTCGCCAAGAACAGGCTCCCCTCGGCCAGGGCAGAGGTGATCATCAACCCGGCCACTGCCGGACATTTACCAGTCCCAGGAGTCTCGCCAACAGGACCCTGTCCGGGCCTTAAAGATATACCTCCAAAGGACAAAGCCTTTCCAGAGAGGCCGCGCCTGTCTTTTTCTGCCCTTGTATCGTGGCAGGACGGACATTACTGCGCAGACTATCTCTTCATGGTTGCAGTGGGTCATAGGCTCTGCTTACGAGGACCTCTCCCCCGCAGGGGCCAAGCGGATGCGCATTTGGGCGTTCGAAATCAGAGCTGTCTCGACCAGCCTCGCCTTTGACCGCAACTGCGCAGTGCGGGACATTGTCGCCACAGTAGAATGGAGAGCTGAATCCACCTTTGCCCGTTTCTATCTGTGCGACCTCTCAAGCCAGTGGGACAACCTGGCCCTGGTGGGCGACGTCTCAGCGGCTCAACACTCCCTGCCGGCGCACCAGGCGCCTTAGGTAACGCTTAGCTGAAATTGTGAGGTGTTGAATCCCAGCCTTTTTCACTAATGCGTCCGCAGGTAGTTTGGCGGCGCCCCCCTCCTTTTCGTTATTCTTCCATATAGTAATGCCATCGGTAATGTTTTTCGAGGAAACAAATGTACTTGCTCTAAAATGTATTTTTTTTATTTTTTGGAGAAAATACTTACAGATAACATTACTCGGAGGGCCCTCCCACCTGCCCCGCTCGCCACCAGTAAGCTAAGAGCGAAAAAGAAGCTATTCAGGGATGTTGGTACAGCTCACTCGGGTGGTTCCTCAGTGCTGTTGCTGTACACAACGATCCCTGGGCTGAAATTGTTTGGCTAAGTGCTCCTTCCATATTGTAATGCCATCGGTAAGTATTTTCTCGAAAAAATACATTTTAGGAAAAAATACATTTTTCTCACCATTTTTTCTTTGGCTAAGCACGCGCATGTGTAGCATGGATTCGTTAGAACTGACTTCACGGTTTCAGTTGTGGCTGGCATATAGGGCTCGGGAAGCTGACATCACGCTAGTCGTGGCAGCCATCTTGAGAGGATACGTGACTCATGCGCTCATCAGGAAATCGCTGTCGGGACAATGTCAGGAAAGTACTGACGTGCCATATTCAATAACAGCACGTCTTGCCATCACTTAGGAAACCGCTAACCAGAATCTGTTTTAGTTTGTTTCCAAAGAGGAAGAAACGTGAAGAAAAATGTGTTGAAGCAATACTTCCCTACTACTGTATCTGAAGTCAATCGCCAGGCCAGCATGTCCTCTCAAGATGGCAGCTGCCGCGCCTAAGCTCCTAGGCAACGCTTTGAACTTCCCAAGCCCTATAGAAACGGACAAGTTATGCATTTCAGTACTAACTGGCAGCCACTAATTCGTTTTGATGCTGTGATTTCTTCACTGGCCGTGGAATTCATAGATCTCCTCAAGAATATTATCAAATGTTCTGGATAAATACTAATCAGCCTATCCAAAATTACAAGTAGCGCGCTAGATTCTCATGAGCCCCACAGTCTACGGCTGCAGGGGCACACAAGTCGGAATGTCAATCCACAGGCCTACACAGCACTGTTATACAACAAACTGTATGGTGTATGAGTGCTGATATGGATTTGGAGGCCTGTGGTACTGACACGCGTGTTTGCGCACATACACCCTAAATTCTCATGAGCCCCTTCCATGTGCAGAGGCGCGTGAGAGTTTTTGCCAATTTTAGTCACGTCAGTGGAGACAGTGGACACGGTCAGGTTGATAGCACAACCAGCCTCAGTTTCACTTTTTATGAACCACCATACACGCTGTCAAACCGATAGCACAACGAACTGGAAGAAGCACGATTCTTGAATTTTTGGTTAGTGTATGCTTTAATTCTTCATGCGAATTTAAACAGTCGCCCACAGACAACGGTATTGACGGCACATCTTCTCCATCTTGACCAGATCAACTTAAAGAAATTTGTGCGAGAGAGAGCTTCGTACAACATTCCGCGAGAATCTCGCGAGATTTTACCAGTGCCATCCAAATAGCCTACTATCTGATTGGACGGCACTGTCCAAATAGCCATTTCCATAAAACAATGGCTGTCTACACTGAGTACACTGAAAAATAAAACAAGGGATATGGTTAATTAGCATCTCACACCTCCGCATGGTCTGGCTATTTTTAGACCATTGCCACCCCCTAAACCTTCTGCAAATGGTATAGGGCTCAGGAAGTTCCCCGTGTTGCCTAGGAGCGTCGGCTGCCGTGCCACCATTTTGAGAGGACACACTTGCCTGGCGATAGACTTCACATAGTAGCGAAGTAGTGTTTCAACACATTTTTCTTCATGTTTTTTTCTCTTTGGAAACAAACAAAAACAGATTCAGGTTAGCGGTTTCCTACGGTGATGGCAAGACTTATTGCCAGGGCTTTCCTGACATTGTCCTGACAGCCATTTCCAGATGAGCGCATGAGTCGGCATATCCTCTAAAGATGACCGCCACGACTAGTATGATGATGTCAGCTTCCCGAACCCTATTGCAAGATAGCAAAGGCTTTTCTGATGACCCTTGCGCATTGCACATGGTTGCCAGGCTGGTAGAACAATTGCTACACAGATTTTCCTCAAAGGGTACATTAACTAGTGAATCTACTCAAATTTGCAGGAGATGTTGAGGGCTCTATCGCATCCACAGCAGCAGCCAAGGACAGCGCAAGCTATGGTGTGCGACGGAGGGGGCCAGCAACCCAGTTTCTGGAAAATCGCGGCTTTGCCTGGCTCCTTGAAGAAGATGATGCTGATGAGGAAGAAGACCAGAGGCCTCTGTTGTATGTTTGATCAACCATGATAGTGTGAGGTTGATGCAGGAATAGTTTGCCACCTCAAGGCTCCAAGCTATTTTGGCACCACCCTTATACTGTCACAGTCGATATGTCTCCTGAACTCTAATGCATGATAATCTTCAGAGTCTTCAGAGTTAGCATTGTTTTTACATAGAGAGGCACCAAGCTATTCTGGCACCACCTTAAGCTATAATGGTCAATTTGACTCCTAAAGTAAGTCTGTAAGGTAGTCTTCAGAGGACAGCTTCCAAGGAACCAAGTTAACCCATATACAGTGGAGTCCGCTTAACATGAATTTCTGGGACACGGAAAATCACTTCGTGTTAACCATATTTCGTGTTAACCAATATGGCCTCAAAATTGCTCATGGCCCTCAAGGGCTGGCTTAACTGGGCGAGACAAACCCGAACCTCGTCTCGGCGAGACACCCGAGACAGTCAATGCGAGATACCCGACCCACCCTTTAATAGGTTCGGCGAACTCTCCGAGACAAGATCAGACGTGCCGAACCTAATAAACGGGTGGAACGGGTATCTCACATTGACTGTCTCGGGTGTCTCGCCGAGACATGGTTCGGGTTTGTCTCGCCCAGTTAAGCCAGCCCTTCAAGGAGAAAGTGTGTGAGAGATGTGTGCGTAAATGAGTACAAGGTTAAAAGTGCACATTATTGTACTTTATATGTTTACCTTACCTTCAGCTCGCTAGGAAAACACAAGGAAACGTGTACAGCTCACGTATTTAATGTAAAATCCATGAGGTAAAATCCATAGTAAAGTACAATCCATCAGGTAATTTTTTTCACGTTGTTTCAGGATGGTGGAGAGAGTAGAATTAGCGATAACAAATTTGTGCGCGGTCTCAATCTTTTTCGATTTTCCACTGTCAACTTCAGCAAAAATTTGTTTTGTTTCCTCAAAATACATTACCGATGACATTATTATTAGGAATGCCTCTTAGCTAGCACAATTTCAGCCCAAAGTTGGTTGTGGACCTATATGGCAGGGGAGGTAACCTAGGGGCGCCGTAACCTAGTGAGTACCCCGAGTAGTCTCCCATCCATCCCCATCCGGTCATGCCTAGCGGATTCCCAACAGTCTGTTCTCTTAGCTAGCCGTGAACGGTTGTGTACCTACTCTACTGCGTCTTGGCTGTGTACTGTGTGACCGGTTGTCTTGTGTTCTTGGACTTGCCTACCGTGTGCACTGTGCTAGCCTTGGATTACTGTGTTCACTGTGCTAGCTTGGAGTTTACCTTCTTTGGTTTTCGTGTGGGGGCTTCCGCTGGACTTTTGTGTGGCTTGGGCCCTTAGACTTGCTTCCGTGACCACTGTGCTGGCCTGGGATTACTGTGTGCACTGTGCTACTTGGGGTTACCTCGTTGGCTTTTCGTGTGGGGGCTTCTGCTGGACCTTAGTCGTGCTTCCATGGGACTTGTGGTGCCTCTACCGGTTGGTGGTGCAGGGCCTTGCCTCTGCGACATGGTTGGTCCCCTCCAGCCTTGGGTCTGGCTCCGGCCTCTCATGACCTGCTTGCCCACCCCAGCTAGCTCGGGGCTCTACGCAGCTTCTGGAGTACGGCCCTCCAAACCCTCGGGGCAAGTCCAGCACAGACGTACATCGTCCCGCCCCAAGATCAGTGACAAGTACCCTTGGCCGGATGAGACTGATGGACCAGTGGGCGCCCGCTTGTCAGTTAAAGAATGAGTAGGCGAGCCTGGCCCACAGCTCGCTCGCTCGCTCGCCCCGCCTACACGCCTGATCGGAAAGGAAAAAGAGGAAAAGAGAGAGAAATAGTGTGCGCCAACTCGCTAAGTACTGAGAGTATCCAGTAGAAGTCTGGCCCGCAGCGTGCATGCACGACCCACCTACCAGCCCGAGCTAAGAAGGGGAAGAAAGCTTGGGTCCTGACATGGCTTCTGGAGTACGACCCTCCAATCCCTCGGGACAAGTCCAGCACGGCGTCTCGCCCCAAGGTCAGTGACAGGTGCCCTAGGCCGGACGAGACTGCTGGACCAGTGTGAGCCCGCTCATCAGATAAAGGTAGAGGAAATGAGCCTGGCCCACAGCGAGCATGCTCACCCCGCCTACCCTCCCAAATGGACAGGATACTTGGTGATAGTAGGTACTGGCAGGTCAAAATTCCAGTATCACATAAGCAATAAAGTATCTCTATTTGTTATAGAGGAGAACACAACGCAAAAAGGAACTCAACTTATTGAGGTTTGCTTTTGACTGCAGTATGCGAGCATTTTGTTAGTACAATCGCTGTTTCTAAGATGAATAAACTGCATGTTGCTTCGCCACTGCGGATGGTCAGTGGCGAGCCTCTGCCAGTACCTAGTGATAGAAGTTCCGAGCGGACACCCGTGCCTCGACCTCTTTCGCGCTCACGGGACAGGCCTCCACGCCCGCGGACTGCTTCCCGCGACCGGGATGCACGCTGACACACTAGGCCTTCATCCAGGACTGATGCTGCCCCCATTGTTCGTCCAACCACGTCGCTTCACTCGAAGCCTGGACATGTACCTCGCTTGCCGCGGCACGCCTCGCCCCGCCGGCCTAGTCGTTCGTCCTCCCCGACTCGACACCAGCACCAAGCCACCGAGTTCCACACGACACAGCCGCTCTCCGCGTGGCCGCCAGACCTCGTGTCGCATTACTGTCTCTTCGCAGATGCCGCTAGCAAGTCTTCAGCTCACCGACGTAGGGTAGAGCTGCCTCCCCCCCCCCCCCCCCCCCCCCCCCCCCCGCCTCTCACCAGCTCGCCGGCATTGGTTGGTGGTGCTCTCAGCTTGGCCCTGGAAGATTCTGTTTCGGCACTCCTCCGTGATGACAGCTCCACAGCTTACAGGCGCTCGCGCTCTCTGGATGACTCGGGGTCACAGCCGGCTCTCTTGGACCACAGGATGGAGACTCTCTGGTCCCTGGACGAGGCGGCGCATCTCATCACTGCGTGCCTTTCCCCGGAGGACTGCTCGCCTTCGCCCCCGCTCAAGAGGAAAGCGTCGGCCTTCGTGGATGCCGCTCGGCGGACCAAGCGGTTCAAGTCTCTTCCCCCAGCCTCCTGGATTCCGGGACCTGCGTGACGCGTCTCCGCTCATCTGCTGCAGGGCTCTTTGGGCGACTCAGGATTCTTCTCCGACTCCAGGTGGCCTGCGGACGTGGACATAATTTTCTGCCAGGAATGGTACGCCGGTCTCTCGCAAGCCTTCGCCTGTCCCCTCCCGGTGGTGGTTACCCCGGCGCAGTCTCTGGCAGGTAGCTCTCGACTGCGTCATCTCCCCCTCGGCATGGACAGGACATCTACCCTCTTACGCACTGCCCTCACCTCGGCAGGATTTTTGGGCCAGGTCACGCAAGCTGTGGATCGACGCGTCGAGGATGCTGGGCACCTTTCGCTCTCAGCGCTCTTGGAGGACATCCTGGCTCGGGCGGTCTCCACCACCCACATGATGTACCACACCTCCGTCAACGTCATCGCTGCTGCCGCTAGTTGTGACCAGGTGCGTCGGGATGCTTACTGCGCTCCTGCAACCTGCCGACAGACTTGAAGAACGCCACTCTCCCTTGTGGACTTCGGTGCCAACAGACCAGCTCAGAGGCGACGCCCTTCGTGGCGAGGTCGCTGCTTTGCTTCAGAAGGCCTCCACTGAGGTGGTAACGCATCACGACTCCCCAGCCTTCTACAGCTGCCTCTTCTTGGTTCCCTAGCCGGCGGCAAGTGGCGCCCCGTCATCGACCTCTCCGCTGAACAAGTTCATCGCAGCCCCTGGGTGTTCACCCGCATCTTGGTCGCCGTCGTCGCCAGGTCCAGCCCCATGTTGAACTACCTGGACAATCTCCTCTGGCGGAACCAGTCGGAGGCCTCCTTAGAGTAGGACCGAGATGCGCTACTAGAGCTGCTTGACCGGCTGGGCTTCCTGATCAACGTGGGCTAGTCCGGCCTCGCGACGTCCCGCCGCTTCATCCACCTGGAGATGGCATTCGCACCGATCTCAATGAGATGAGGCTTCTGGAGCAATGGATACAGAAGTTGGCGAACCTAGCGCGACAGGTGTCTCAAGAGGAACCAGTCTTCGCCAGATTGTGGCCTGATGAGCGCAGCAGCGGACCTCCTTCCCCTCGGCCGTCTCTACTACCGCCCACTTCAGCTGCATCTGCTTCTCCACTGGCGACCCTCGGCTGGCGACGTCCAGTCTCAGGTTCTGGTACTTCCGATGCTCCTTCCCATCTTCTACGCTGGGCAGATCCCTGCTGGCTCGCAACGGGAGTTCTCCTCTACTCGCCCCCACCCCAGCTGTCTCGCTGTGTCAACGCCTTTCCGGCTGGGGCGTGCACCTGCTGCAGACGTTCTCCACAGTCCCTGGCTTTTGGTCCTGGACCTCGCGGCCTGGCACATCTACTGGTTAGAGCTGGAAGTGGTCATCGCATGGGAGTCACGTCTGCGACACCAGGAGCTCCTCGTCCTCTCAGACAACTCCACGTTAGTCTACTACTTCCAGAAGCAGGACGGTCGCTCTCCTCCTCACTCTGCAGCCTCCTCTACCATGTTCTCCGGTGGTGTGAAGATCGAGGCATCTCTCTCCGAGCGAGACACATCCCGGACCACCGTTCTGTCCTGGCCGACTCCCTCTCGCGACGCGGCCAGCTTCTCCACTCCAAGTGGGCGCTCCGGCCGGACATCTTCGGATGATCGGCGCAGTGTGGGAGACCCCCATGATCGACCTCTTCACGACGAGGTGGAATCGCCAGCTACCCCTCTTCGTCTCCCCCTTTCCAGACCCGCTAGCCTCAAAGCTCTCTCCATTCCATGTGACGGCCTCGTTGCATACGCTTAACCGCCTACGGTGCTCGTCCCCAAGGTCCTGCTCAAGGGTTGCAACGTGGTCCTGTTTCTGGTGGCTCCGTTCTGCTGGAACAAGTCGGGGACCACCGACCTCCTGAACCTCGCTATGGGCCCCCCCTGCGGCTCCCCAATCCACGCACGAGGCTCTAGCAGCCACGGCAGGCGTGGTACCACCCGTGCCCCGAGCATCTCCTCCCCCATGCCTGGAGTTGGTGCGGCACGCCCTCGCCGCTAGAGGCTTCTCAAGTGCAACTGTGGAAGCTATCGCTACAGCCTGTAGACCCTCAACCTGACGCATCTGCGAGGGAAAGTGGTGAGTCCTGTGGGCTTGGTGTGTCGACCGACCTCACCCCCACAGAACAGTCTACCCCCCAGCGGGCCAAGTTCTTCCTCTGGCTCTTCGCCGAGCAGCACTGGGCGCTGATCACCATTAGAGGGTACCTGGCCATGATCGCCGACACCGCCATTTGGGCCACCCGGACCCTGGTGGCTCCGAAGACCTTGCTGTCCTGATGGCCCTCTTGGCCTCTAGCGGCCTGCCCTCCGCTCGCTGATTCTGCGAAGGGACCTACCCTGGGGGCTGACGTAGCTCAACTCGGACCGCTTCGAACCACTCCCTTGGCGCGGTTGGCCGACGTGACCCGTAAGACTTGCTTTCTACTGGCCCTCACCACAGCCTCCAGGGTCAGCGAACTGCACATGCTCTCTACATGCCCCTCCTGCTTGCAGTTCAGAACAGATGGCTCCGTGCACCTACTGACCGATCAGAAAGGCCCGGTCACCGTTGGCCACCCCACAGGTGATCACCTTTCGGCCGTTACAGGAGCCAAGCCTGGCGCGAGAGACCAGACGGCAGGACCCAGTGAGAGCCTTTTGAGTGTACCTGCGCCGGATCAAGCCGCTACGCAGGGGATTCTCCCACCTCTTTCTCCATCTGTCCTCAGGTAGGACTGACTTCTCGGCCCAGAAGATATCTTCCTGGCTCCTTTGGGTTATACGCTTCGCCTACAAGAACCTCTCACCTGACGCTGCAAGTGAATGAACATCAGGGCACACGAGATTAGAGCCATGGCCGCAAGCCTCACCTTCGACCGCAACTGCGCTGTCAAAGATGTTGTGGCGGCTGTGGGCTGGTGAGCAGAGTCGACCTTCGCCCGGTTCTACCTGAGGGACCTCTCTGGCAAGAATGAACGCTGGTGGGAGACAGCACCGCGGTGCAACACTCCCTCCCTGCACCTAAGGGGAGGGAGGGAGTGGGAGGGAGGTTGCTCCAGGGAGAGCGGGTCTCATTGGCAGTATTCAGGGGTTAGGAGTGTTTTACGCAGCACCCTCCTCCTATTCGCTATTCTTCCTAATAGTAATGGCATCGGTAATGTATTTTGAGGAAACAAATGAATTTTTCTCTAAAATGTATTTTTTCGAAAAATACTTACCGATGACATTACTCAAAGGACCCTCCCACCTGCCCCGCTTGCCACTAGTCAGCTAAGCGAACAGACTGGTGGGAATCCGCTAGGCATGACCGGATGGGGATGGACGGGAGGCTACTCGGGGTACTCACTAGGTTACGCTGCGCTGCCCCTAGGTTACCTCCCCTGCTATATAGGTACACAACCAATTTTTGGCTGAAATTGTGCTAGCTAAGAGGCATTCCTAATAGTAATGTCATCGGTAAGTATTTTTCAAAAAATTACATTTTAGAGAAAAATTCATTTTTCACTTTAAGTGTAATCGACTTCTGTTTTTTCTTGGGGCTAGCCATGATCGATGGTTAACTGAAGTGAGGGAGTGTTGGGTTGTGTTGGTACACGATTGATGCAACATGAATACAGTTCAGAAACGCTAGCCAATATGAAGACGAATTACAACAGCCGAAGGCTATTCAGCCAGTCACAGACTAGAGTTCACTCTGATCTGTGTCATATGTACTACAGCGCGAGAGCGACACGTGCAGTGCCCCTTTTATGAATTGGTTTTCGGTGTTTGAGAATGGAATCTGTGTTCCGTGTTAAACAGGTGAATAATAGTGAAATTGCCCTGGTTGGGAACTGAAAACAGCTTTGTGTAAAACGAAATTTCGTGTTAAGAATTTCGTGTTATCAGTAAAATTTTAATACAGAATAAGAAGGCCGTCAGCTGGGAATGAAAAAAACGGTTCGTGTTAACCGGAAATTCATGTAAAGCGAGTTCGTGTTAACTGGACTCCAATGTAACCCCACAGCTGCATTCACTAAATTTTGGTGCCATTACCTAACGACCATGTACCAGTTGCAGGAGATGGATCCACCATGATAATTCAAAGATAGTGCCAGATGAGCTTGGCGCCTGAAGACACCAAGCTTATCTGTCACTATCCTTGAATTGTCATGGTCAATCCAATTCCTACTTTAGGGTGTTGGGGCTAAATGGATTAATCAGACACTACTCTTGGAAAATCATGCTATATTGTATAGAAGTTAAATCAATGAAAACTGCAAGTAGCAATAACATGTCGAATATTATATTCTTTTTCTCGAATTCACATTTTCAGGGAGGAGCTGGACATTGACCTGAAGGACATCTACTACAAAGTGAGATGCGTCTTGTTCCCTCTGCCGCAGCTCGGATTCGACAGACATATTCTGCGCGAGTCGCCAGATTTCTGGGGGCCACTACTCATCATCTTGTTGTACTCAATTGTTTCCCTGTATGGCCAGTTCCGAGTGAGTAACACTATTTGATTTCTTAATTTTGAAATGTCATCAGATATATGTGTGATTTTTGGGCTCACATGCAAAGCAAAAGTGAGTATGTTTTGGGCCATTGGTCGTCAGTCCGTCCGCCGTCGTCTGTCGTCCGTGGTAAACTATAACGTTGGCATTTTCTCGGATACTATTCAAGCCACAATTTTCAACAAAAAAAAATTACACGAAAAAAACAGAAGAAGAAGAAAGGCAAAGCCATTATGGTGGGGGGGGGGGGGGGTAAAGGTTTTTTTACTTTGAACTTCTTTTTTTCCTTCTTTTGTTTTCTTTTTTTTTTTTTTTTTTTTTGGGGGGGGGGGTGGCAGGGGGACAGTAAACTTGTAATGTCATTGTCAGAGAAGATGAACAAGTTTACTTTTAGACTTGCTTTGTGAAGTTATATGGTTTGTTTAAAATGTGTGTGTGTTCAGCCTCATTTCCACTTCATTTGTGTAGTGATCAGTGACAAAATGCGTAGCACAGGTGTAAATAGTCCAATCAAGTTGCATAGATCTTCACAAGGCCCATTATCATGCAGGGCCTTGTGAAGATTTGTGCCTCTTGCATATTGTGTTGAAAGTAGGCACTTCAAATTCAATGTTACTGAATCTGCAATCTCTTTCTAATCCGATTATCAGGTTGTGTCTTGGATTCTAACAATATGGCTGGGTGGATCATTTATGGTGTTCCTGCTAGCTCGTGTGTTGGGAGGAGAGGTGAGAAAGATCATCGTTTTGTTTCTTCAACTAACTTGTAATGAAATTGTATGCACATTCAAGGCTGATTATAATTTGCAGTTAGTGATATTTACAAACGAGAATAATTTGCAGTTAGGGATGTTTACAAACGAGAAATTCACACTAATACTAGTACTATCTGTACTTTGAACCGAGTGGTCAAAATTAAATTATGACTGCCTTTCCATTATGCAAAAGAAATGATAAGTGCTTTGGTTGATAGATAAAATGCAAGTTTCAACAAGTATTTTATTTGTCAACCTGAGCACACGTGATTTATTTTGCTTAATGGGAAGTTCAGTCATAGTTTAATTTACTTATACAACGAACATACCTCAGATTTCAGCTTCAGTCGATGCTCACAAAAAGGAGTCCAACATGTATCCCAATGCGCAAAAGGCCATCGGGTCGACATTTTGCGCATTGGGTTGTGTTTGATTTCCATTAGAACGTTCTTGCAACGTCATTTCTTTGCAATTGTTTGGCTCACATGCGAAGCAAAAGTGTGTTCTGCGTCAGTGGTCGCCTGTCTGTCGTGTGTCCGTGTTCTGTTGTAAATTTTAACATTGCACGGCTGTGCAGAACCACACTTTTAGTTAGGAGAGGACCAGGGGCCACTGAGTGCAAGATAAGCCATCTGTGGCACGGCCGGGCGTAGGGGCAATTAGTCATTAGCGCGCGCCTCTTCATGGTCCTAGAAAGGAGTGCTCTTCCAATACCCTACACTATGTCTACGTGCTGACAGCAGCATACCGGCGCACTGCAGCGGAAACGCTGGCCAGCGTTAGTAACTGAACATTCATCACAAAATGCGTTTTTGTCTCAAGAATGTCATTATAACATGAGTGTAAATTTGTAGCTGATAAAATTTGCTTTCTTTTCATACTAAACATGCCCATGCTGCTTACTACCAGCACACCTTGAAGAGCAGTTACATTTCATATTTGCAATACAATGAACATGCACTGACAAAATAAAGCGTTAACTTTGAAGCTCAATCTGTTGTGCATGTCCCTTTTCTGTGGGATGAAAAGTTGATGTATCTACGCAGCATTCTAGCCTCTACTGTTATCACTTACTAGATTTCCGGGGCCATTCCTGCTAGAGCAACAATAGCGTCAGAAAGCACTCCACTGCTGAGAAGCCGGTAAGCTGGTAATCCGTTAGGTCCATCAAGATGATCAACACAAACATGCTGATGCCAGCCTTACTTTATGCCTTACTTTTGGTTTTACACAATAAATCATAACCACTAACACAAGTAACAGGTTTTAAGCACACCACACTGGTTCCTTTACATTAACACTAACACAAATAACTTCTCTGAAGCACATCACACTGGGCCTTTATATGAACACGAATACAACTGTAATGGGTCCGAAGCATATCACACTGGTTCCTTAATATTAACAGTTACAGTTAGATACTACTAAACAGTATCACAGAGAATACTGAAGGCTATAAGCAGAGCATCATAGCACCGGGATTACACTATACACTCCAGTATTCCATAGAGAATGAATGTTCAGACCTGCATGCACAGTTCTGTGCGAGGCATGAATAACTTATTATTCAGTCACACACAAACACAGTACCTGTCTTTATCCTCGGATTGCACTCTTAAAAAAAGCGTCCCCTGAATAATACCACCAACACAGGAACCAGCAGGAATTTGTGCACAAGTGTGTTAAACGGTTTTATGTAGAAAACTGGTGAAGAGGAGATAGAGAACATTAAACACTGGCATTACACACCACTCGTGAGTAGTCCGTTACATAGAATAGAGAAGGAATGTTTGCTGCGAGCCAGTGACCTAGATAACCTGCTTGCTGGGGGGAGAGGCTACCACACACCACAGCAGCAGGCTGCGGGCCAAACTAAAGAGTGAGAAATCAGCCTTTCTGTACAGCCGTGATTGGCATTTTCTGGAAGACTAATCAAGACACAGACTCCAAACTTGGCCCAAGGATACATTGTGACAAGACTTTTCTAAACTTCCCAATGTTAATGACCGCTCTCAAAGGTCAAGGTCACAGGGGGTCCAGATATAGGTAAAAAATAGCAAAACATTTTTTTCTAAAATACTATTTTCAACTTCAAACCCAATCTTGGTACAGAGATACCTGATGGTAAGACCTATCTATGCATACTATTTTGGATGACCCCTTGGATAGGTTGAGGGTCAGAAGAGGTCAGCAAATATTTGAAAAATGTCAATTTTGGATAGAATTGAAGGGTTGTTTTTTTTTCACAAACTTTTCAACCAAGTTTGGCACATAGGTAGCTGATGATGAAACCTTTTTATGCATACCAATTTAGTTGACCTATCACAAAGGTAAAGGATCATGGGGTGATCCAGAAATAGGTAAAAAAAATAACCATATTATTCCCCCCCCCCCCCCCCCCCCCCCCCCAAAAAAAAAAAAAAAAAAAAAAATTCTCAAAATTAATTTTCAACTTCAAACCCAAACTTGATACTTGATGGTAAGACCTATCTATGAATACTGATTTGGATGACCCCTTGAGAAAGACAAGGGTCACAAGAGGTCGGCAAATATGTGGCAAATGCAATTTCTTTTTAATACAATAATAGAATTGTTGTTTTTAATCAAAGTTTTTGCAAACTTTCAGTCATGCTTGGAATAAAGTACCAGGTAGCTGATGACAAGACCTTTTTATGCACATTAATTTAGTTAACCCATCACAGAGGTCAAGGTTCATGGAAGTTGACAGATGTGTGAAAAACACATAAATTTTCAGAAACATGGATTTCCTAGGTAAAGAAGCCAGCCATTTTCTTATTTTGAGACACTTGATTTTGAACACTTGCTCATTTTTGTGACATGTCAGAAAGGTCAAGGTCATAAAGGTCACGCATGTGGATCGATCATACATGTGAGCCATAAGGGCTTTGCCTTTCTTGTTTTGCTTAATGGGAAGGCCAGTCATCTTTCTTGTTTTGTTTAATGAGAAAGTAGGTCATAGTTTTATTTATTTATACAACAAACATACCTTCAATGTCCTTTGCTCACAGAAAGGAGCCCGACATGCTTGTGTTTGATTCTCATCAGAAAGTTCTTGAATCGTCATTTCTTTGCAATTTTTTCCTTTATTGTTTGAAATTGTGGCAACTCTCATGGATTTATGGCCTGCAGTGACATAAAACTCAAAAAGACGTCCACTATTGTAGTAATGTTTACAAACAGATCCCATCACCGCCTCTGCTTGCTCTCATGTGATTGACAAAGTGATCAGCAGGCAGTGACGGAGATTGATGCCTTAACCATCACGCGTGAATTGAGATGGTGTAGTATTGCACCATCACCATCACCACCACCCTCACCACCCCACCCCACCCCCCTCCACACACGCGCACGCACACACACACACACACCCACCCCTCCTCCCCCCGACACTGACACACACACACACACAAATGGGATTGTATAAAAATACCACTTCAGGAGACAGAATGACCATGGTAGCTCAATAGCGATGACCAAATAGCTTGGCGCTTCTCTTCGCCAAAATATTCTGTCACCTCCCTTGAACTGTCATGGTCGTTCTGTCTTCTGTTATACTTTTAGGGTGTCAAGGCTGAATGAGTCTAAATCTTTATGTGAGTGATTTACAGTGTTGGTTGTCCTTTAGTCTGGTCCTCATGTGTGAGACATCAGCTGCTGCTCAGTTCTAGGTATTACACAGAATCTGTTGTATTTTCAGGATTTATCTTTTATAGGATTTTTTTCCCAGGTAAAATCTCTTTCTTAAGTGAGTCTTATTTTCTGGATTTTTTGTTTTTGCTTTTTAGGTGACTTACTCACAGTGCCTTGGTGTTATTGGATACTCGGTATTACCACTGGTTATTATTGCTTCCTTTCTCCCTCTTGTCAACTCCATGGTGTATCTCAGGAAAGCATTGCAGGTTAGTGACGCATTGTAATCCTTATCAATCAATCAAGGAACTTTATTGTTCCACATACATGTTGCCACGTACATGTATGATGCTAATAGCGATAAATAGGAGTTACAGCAGATTCTGTTTTGAACGACCAACGTTTATGAGAGATCACCTGTCATCAAAGGTCTTTGATGACTGGTGACACCTTTTGTTGTACAAGAATTCTCTTGATAGAGCACCTTAAGACTATTTTCTTCTTGGAGAAAAGCTGGTCGCTCAAGACAGGTTTTAAACCTATTTAGCCCCGAGTCTCTACAGCAGGAGATTGATTGACCATGATAATTTAAGGGTAGTGCCAGATTAGCTTGGCACCTGAAGGTGCCAAGCTAATCTAGCTCTACCATTGAATTATCATGGTCAATCAATCTCCTGCAACTGGTACATGGTCATTAGGCAATGCCTCCAAAATTTGAGAAATGGGACCTTGGGGCTAAAAGGGTTAAACTATAGTTCTGAATCAGAATCTGCTAATCCATCCCTATCCATGAGCCCCTGTACCTTTAATTTCTTATCCTACTTTGGGTGATGCTTATGTTTTTGTGCATGTCAGCCCCCATGTGCACGCAGCCAGCGTTACTGTAGTGTTTACGGTAGTGCAGGCTGCATCCACAACGGGGTTCACTATTTCTTATGTTCTTTGCTTTCCAGTTGCTGGGAGTGCTGTGGGCTGCGTTCAGTGCAGGTTCACTGCTGTGTGTCCAGGAATTGCAGCATAAAAAGCCACTCCTTCTCTACCCAATCTTCTTGCTGTATATCTACTTCTTTTCCCTTTACACGGGGGTATGAACGCTGAAACTGACAGAAAGGTTTGATGAACACATCAGGTGTATCCGACTCAAATCCTTGATGTAGTGCAACCTCTTTAGGTCTTTCAATCCTGACACAGTTTAATGGGAGATGGATTGTCCATGATAGGTCAAGGGTAGTACCAGGTTAGCTTGGCACCTTTAGGCACAATGCTAACCTGGCACTACCCTTGAACCATCATGGTTATCTGTCTACCCTTGAATGGTCATGGTTGATTTATCTCCAGCATCCTGTATGTAGTCACTAGGGTGCTTCCCAGATTCAGAAATTTTGACTCATGTGTCTAGGATTGACAGCACTAAGGTGACCACCTAAAGGCACCAAGCTAGCCTGGCACTACCTTTGAGCCATCATGGTCATCGAGTGTCTACCCTTGAACTATCTGGTCAACTCATTTTCAACATCCTTTAGTAACGAGGGTAGATTCCCAAATTCAAACGTTTTGTCTCATGTCTAGGCTTAAAAGTAGTAACGTGACCACCTGTTTTTGTTTGGTCATTGAAGTACGAGAGAGAAGACCTTGTGACCGGATGTTTATCTAGACAAGGGGTATGTTTTTGCAAGGAGCTATGTATACAAGGTTTACTGCAATACTGTAATAAATTTTCAGCTAGGCTAGGAGTGTGTGGATTGCCGCTAGAGATGTGTCAATCTCTAGTCATCTTGGGGTCAGACTTTTGGTGTCATATTTCATTTCTTGATTAATGTAGTAATTAATGTATAGGACAACATTTGTTTTTATGAACACCAACTGAAATTTAAATAGCAGAAGTATTGGGTTAGGTAGTAACAATTAACATAAGCATATCACCAAACATAAACATGCAAGGTCAGTGCCCTCAGTGGATGCGTGCTGTTAGATCCCTCTTTTGTTTCCCAAAGAGCTTCTTCTGGTGTCTATTTTAAGACAGGGATGTCTCAAGGTCATGGACCTCTGTGTGGGACAGTTATGGTGGTTACTATGGGGAGTGTTGTGCATGTGTGATGAAGGTGAAATTCTGCACACACTGGACAGTAATCCAGGACAGGTTTACTTGACAAGATCATATCAGAGGTAGTTTGGTTTTCCTTACCCACAATCCCGTTCAGCCTGAATGTTTTGGAAATGTTTCTCTCTCAGCTTACATGCTGTGGCACATTCAGGCTAGGAAAGGCCAGCAACAGAAGGCAGCACCTATCAGTGGAGTGTATGGAGGGAGCTGTATGCTCTGTTGTTCATGATAGGGCTATGCTGTTGATGGATACTCACAAACCAGATAGGTGAGGCTAGCGCTGGCAGAATTGTACACAAACCAAGAGGAATCACTCAGCGCCGGACAGACAAACAGTTAGATCCCCTGCCCCCGCCTATCAGGCACCCAATCGCCAGCCCACAGAGAAATACGCAGGTATAGAATAAGATGTTGATGGATAGAAGAACCCAACAGAAAGAAACACGCTTAGAAAAGACAGTTACACCACAATTTATTAATATTTACTTTTTCAAAATAAACAAATATAGAGATCAGTCACTACTTATCTTCATTATTCCAAAAGGAATATGGCAACTGATTTATCTTCATTATCAGAAGGAATATGGCAACTGAGTTGCCATATTCCTTCAGCAAAAATGAAGATAAGTAGTGGCTGATCTCTATATTTGTTTGTCTATTTTGAAAAGGGTATTTACCCAGAATATTAATAGTGTTGTAACTGTCTTTTCTAAGCATGTTTGTTTCTCCGTTGGGTTCTTCTCTGCATTTTACACGCTTGGCAGTCACCTTTTTGGTCTGGATTTTTGTTTTTTGTTGATGGATAGCAATGGCGAAGGCAGTTTTGAGTGGTCACCGATGTACTGCTTTTGTAATGTGTCGGTGAATAAGCACAGATACTCTGGAAATGAGCATTTCTTGTGACTCTTTCTGGAAATGAGCATTTCTTGTGACAGACGGTGTTTTGGTTCTTATCGATAGGTAGATTTTTTTAGAACACACTACATACCAGGATGCATCATGTATCACAGTTGTCTTTATAGATCTGGTTATGTCAGTTGCGGGTTTATTTTAAATGTGGTGCCTCATCTCTCTGCCATGGTTTATTATTATTTTAATTGTAGTGTTGCGGTGAGGTATTTTCAGTGTACAACGAACATTTGGTTCTGAAGTTGAATTATTTATTTTGCTTAAGTATGATTGTGACTCTCTGTGCGTGCATGCTTGTCAATTTGTTTTTTATGCAGGTATATCACATTGAATAACAGTTTGTTGAAAATTTTGGGACTCCCTAATAATCTTAACATCTGCACTGGTCTGTGATTTTGGACCTTACAGCTGTAAGGTTTAAAATCACTGACTAGCACTCGAGTGATTTTATGTACATATCATGGCCTGAAAAAAGTGGTCAGAGGCTTTAGTTAAGCTGTCCTGTGTTTTCCTTGAAAAGATATTTTATCCAAAATGCCACAATTTATTTACACATTGTCAGGATTTTGTTTTTCATTTCCCCCACCCGGGTCTGCCCTGGGGGACCTGGGTGGGGTTAGGTACTTTTTAGTTCCCAGGGTCACCCTGGTCAGCCCCACAGGGTGAGTTTTTCTCTCTATTCTAGGGCATGTGTTTCTGTCTACCCTTTGTCCATTCACCTGTATTTGCCTTTTTAAAACTCTCCCTACTGTCTGCATTGCCTGTAGCTCTTGGTGTTGGATGTGTGTTGCTAAATGGTCTTAGCTTTATTTAGGCCCCATATGTTAGGTTTATTTAACGTATTTGACCGGATGGCGACATACATTCAATGTTCTGTTTATTTATTTTTTTTCACAAGCAGTGCAGGCACGTCCTGAGAAAGCCTTGTTGCTGTCGGGACGTTAAGCAATGTACAATCAATCAATCAATTGTTTTTCATTTAACCCTCTTGTGCATGCAGCCACCAGTACTTTTAACTTTTGGGTGTCGGTTAGCAGTTTTAGTCGCGATGATTCCTGCAGGAATCATTGCGACTAAAACCGCTACCGACACCCAATGGGTTAACAGTAGCAGTGGCTGCATGCACAAGGATGTTAATTTTCCATATCACATTTGTCACAAAAAGTTGATAGTAAGGGTTTTGTCATGTACTTTTTGTTACCACATTGTAACGACGGTGTTTTCGTGTCGTACTTAATTAAACTGTTACATATAAACGTTTATGGAATGAGTGTGTGCGTGGGCTTTCTGCCCATCTGTATAAAGGTCGGTGTTCTATCTCTGTTTACTAGACTCTTTCATCCACCACACACACGCTTACAAACAAGGACAAAGGCCACACAGTTATCTCTCTTTGCCCTCTGTTTAACTATTTCTCATACACTCATAACATACATTAAACCACACAATTCACATCATATAAACCAATCTACACCAATAACAATTCACATCATATAAACCAATCTACACCAATTAACAATTCACATCATATAAACCAATCTACACCAATAACTACCAAGTGGCATATAGGTTATTCACAACTTCAGCGCTCGCACATTCACTCGCTACCGTAGAGGTCGTTGTCTCTCAAGAGAGACGTCACTCGACTCCTCTTTATACTAGTGTCGACACAGTCAATATCACATTGACGACTTGACGGAGATTCCCGAACTGAATATTACTATTCAATGACTACTCACAGATTTAGAACATTCCTAGGCGTGAAATTAACGGCGCTAGGCGACAATAGCTACACTGACGGAACACTGCATGTGGTCCTGTAGCACGAATCTGTGGCTTACTTCGCTACCGTTGCTGCTCGTAGCACCAGTGATGGTAGGACGAAGGAGAGATGAAGGCTTGATGTCCGCACCTGGTCACGTACGTGATACCTTCAGGACAGCTTCATCGGCCCTACACCAGGGGTGTCCGCTCTGTACCGGCCCCGCTGTATTCAATATACAGCTATCGAATTCTCTAGCCAGAATTCTTCCTCAGAGCCCTAGCGAAAACGACCGCTCGGCTCGACTGGTATAGCATCTCTAACTGGCAATTATTCCCGAACCCACACTGTCACACGTGAACATCGCTCACCGCTACATTACCGCACGTGAACAATGCTTATCTCTACATTATTCGCATGTGTACATTCGGTCCAACTGCTAATGACGTCACACCATCATCCGACCGAAAACCTGCACTAAAGGCGTTCGTTACACACATGTAGATCTACTTCCAACATGTTTTCTTTTCAAACCCGTAAATTTATTTCTATGCAAAAATCGCCCATTGTGTGCCTCATATCTCCTGTGTTGTTACAATTGTTTGTGTCCTGTTTAGTCCCATGTCACTCAAAACTGTCAGGATCTCTTCTAGTATTCACCTTGCTTCTGATTTTCTCGTGTGTGAGCGAATGTGTGTGCGTGAACGTGTGCCTGCATCGTGCATATATATGAGTGAGTTCATGCTGCAGAAGCTAAATGGAGAGAGAACAAAGATAGATAGATCGCATGGATCATTTCTCTTCTTTGTCACCATTATTGTTTTCATAAGAAACTACATGTAAGTAGATTATGTATTTTTACATAAAATCTCACTATGTGATATTGCATTCTTTTTATTGGGCTAGACAGGTCGCATTTGGCTTTCTGTTCATGGAGAAATGTATGCTTTTATTTCAATTCACCCCGTTAGGGATGTAGCCATCAATACTGTTTACAGTACCAGTGGCTGCATTTGTCATTGTACAATCAGATAACTTTTATTTGGATATGTATACATTATGTAGGGAAAGCATGCTCAATTTATTTGTTAGAAAGTCGTCTACAGCTGACTTTCAGATCAAAGAAATTTAGCATGCAAGTCTCAATTGTTTGTTGTTTTTTTGTTTTTTATGCGACTGTGTGGGTGAGAGCTGACCAGATGGAAATATCCATTTTCAAAAGTTGAAATCTTTCTTTTACTATCGACACATGTGGCATCCAGTAGCATTTTTTGTCATGATGATTCCTACTGGAATCATCGTGATGAAAAGTGCTACAGACAGCCAAAGGGTTCATTTTGTCTTGATTGCATGGAAAGCCAAAAGAAAAGTTGTTAAAATGCAAAAAAAAAAAAGCAAAATTATTATTCCCCCCCCCCCCCCCACCTGCACCCTCCCTCCCCCTGCCATGAGATGGCCTTAGTGTCGCCTGCTCAGCGTTAAACCCCAATAATCAACCTCACCCCTCCCCCCTCCCCCCAGCACCTGGACAACAAACCTTTTTGTATTTCACAATTATCAACATCCACTTGTGCTGAAAGCATAATGTCAGTCCCTATTGCAATGTACAGATGTACTTCCAAATATATGTATATACTTGTACCGGTAATGTGTGTGTGTAGTAGAACCTGTTTTGAGCAACCACCTGTTTTGCAAGAAGAATAAAAATGGTCTTAAAAGTCAGGTGCTCTCTCAAGTGAAGTTTTGAAGGGCAAAAAGTGTCCTCGTCATTAAAGACCATCATTTAGGTGGATACAGTGGTCTTTAATTACAGATGGTCTCGCATAAAAGTGATCGGTCATGATGGTCTTTAACGACAGGTGATGTCTTGTTAGAGTGGTCACCCAAAACAGGTTCTGCTGCATCCACCACTTTAGGGCAATTTATGTTGGTGACTTTCTAAACTTCCATCATTTTTTTGCAGGATGCTAAGGGCCACTAAGAGTAGACAGCAATGTCCTGCTAAGTTGCGTTGAAAGTTTTAACATTTGCACATAAAAGTGATATTCACTTACATAATCACTAAAATGTGGTATTATTTACATCATGTGATTGTTCTGTTTACATTAAAAGGTGATGTTTTAATTATTTAGTGATGTATGAGAGAAGGAGAAAGAGTGTATGAGCGTGCGTTTAAGATACATGTACTGGCAAACTCAGCACTGATACAAATTATGAAGACTTGTAAATCTTTATTATGTACATCACCAATAATTAAAAATGCATACAATATATAAATAGAGACAAATGTTTCAGCAGTTCGGCTGAACAGATCCACTTTTTGGGAGAAGTGACTTCTTTGGAGAAAATCTACAATAATAATATGTTTCTTTTCTCAAAACTCTTACCGATGGCATGACTAATAGGAAGATACACTTAGCTTACTGATTTCAGCCTAAGCATCCGTTGTGTACACTACACAACCAGGGAGGCTGTAACGCACGCAGACTTGCCCACAGTCACACGTACAGACTCTCACGCAACAGACGCATACACCGCCACCGACTCAGACGGGCGCATTCATGCGGTAAAACCTCAACACACGGGCTCCCTTTCTAAAGTGACTTTTATACAATATAAAAGAAAAGAAATGCTTAAAAGACTATCAAACTATACAGACTTCTCTACTAACATCCGAACATCATACACACACGATTCACAATATCTCGCCAGGCTAGGTGTTAGTTCTCAGTCTCCAACCTGTTTGATGTTATTGCCTGGTTACGTTGGTCCTTCTCACGTCTAGGCGTGCAAGTCCGTTGTATGCTCTTTCCTGTCGTCCTGTCTGTAACACGGACGTCCTTGTACTGGCACCGTAGTGCAGTTCTCGCTGTGATCCGGGTATCTTGGTCCCGATCAGACTCACTCTGAGTGAAGAGCTGGAGGGATGACCTCACGTTAGGTCCCACCTGTGACTGACGTCTCGGCGTCCGTCGTTCCACTCTTTACAAGCCACTCTAAACACAACAACAAGGATCCAAACGTAACGCTTGCTAAACACACAACATATTGGATCAATGAGAAACGTCACGTAACCTGGCTGATACAAATAACTCACACGTTCATTCACACACACACACGTGCTTCATAAACTGTCTACTTCCGTAACACCCCCATATCTCTGTCACTATCTTGAAACAGACTACAGCCTAACACTCTTGCTATACACTACTCTATACACTGGAAAAGACTATGCTTAACCAACCACGTACTATCTTCATAGCGGCTTAGACATACACACCTCACATTCCTTTAGTTATCTATCGCGGTAAACAACTGTATACAAAAACACCGGTTACTTCACTGAATTCTAAACCAACATAACTAAACCAAACCGGTCAACACTATACGAGCAAATTAATCTTAGCAACACATACTGTCTTTAACTAAGCAACTATCAATACTACATATATAGAACCATACCTGAATTCTAGGCTTCAGAGTCTTGGAATACGGGCTAGGTATCTCAAACACATCCGTCCAAGCTGACGATAAGCCCCGTACTACCGATCTAGACCTCTGACAGACACAGCTTTTGCCTAGAACTCACTATAACAGTACTCACCAAAACTCCGTGCTAACCATGCCTTACAGATTTCACGTGGAGCCTCATGCCACCCGGACTATCGGCACAAACAAACCGTTAACAAAAACCGTACCGTACTAACCCTAATGTATTAGCACTATGCACGAGCATAGAGCTTCATCACAATTCCCCCTTCCTCGGGAAAAAAAGAAACGACAGAGTTTCTTTTTAAGGACTACTCGACGTACACTATCACAAACCAAGACTAACTTTGACTATCTAGAATACAAGAAAGCAAAAATACTACAGCCTTAAGCCTCAACGCACACACTCGGATCGCACAGCGAACTTGAAAACAGCGGAACTAACGCGCTAAAATCCTCCAGAAATGAAAACGATCTAACGACTGCCCACACACAATACACACAATCGCGAGACTCCGATCTACGACCGACCTACCTACACAATGGGTGCTGAGCCGCATTTCTGTCCGCAACAGAAGTATGCCGTCTCAGACCAACCCGACTACTGGGCCACACCCGCTGACCGATCCCCTGATTCTGGACGGAAATAACACGATCTCTCTGTTCCCAACTACGCTTACTTCGAGCTCTCGTCGCCACTGATGCGACTACACTGCGATTAACCTGAGCTCGCTTAACCGTCTCGACTCTACTGATGACTGGCTGCACACCTTTCATGTTACCCAGAACTAAATCCACTACTGGCTCGTCGATGACACAAGACATCAGACTACCTGTGAAAAACTCCGTGTCAACCTCTATCTTAGCCAACGGAAAAAATTCTACGATCCCTCCGAACGAAACTACTCTCTGTGTCTCCCCTGTGTACTGATCCTCCCTCACTAGACTACGTTTGACCCCCGCGGTCGTTGTACCTGAGTCACGGAGAACAGAAGCAAGACATCCGTTTACAACCCCGTCCACCAGCGGTAGGCAACCACCACCGTCAGCTGAACACCCTGCGCCCAGCTGTGGTACCTCCCCGACTGGGACTGCAAAACTGGCCATGTGAGTGGGCTGCTCCGCCCCTCCACCATACCAGGACTGTTAGGACACTGATGAGCCAGATGGCCGTACCCCTGACATGTGAAACACTGAGCCCCTGAACTGCTGCTAGGACACTCGCGACTAAAATGACCGTATGCATGACACGCAAAACACTGGGTGTCCGAATTCACCATACGACCACGACCATACCCACGATCAGATGTTTCTCCTCGTGCGTACGGATCGCTACCGCCATTGCTGTTACCTCGACCACCGCGTCGAAAACGCAAAGTACCTCTACCGTTAACCAGCTGGGCTCCACGTAAGGTATTGACGCCCCGGTAACCCCCAGTCGTGTTAGCAGCGACCAACCCGACTGGCGGTGTCTCGGTCCTACGCGCGAGGTTTTTCGTAGGATGCGCCATCCGAAAAGCCTCCGGGTTCTGTACTAACTCGTCCGTAGTCTTGAGGTTACGCTCCCTCAAGAATACCGCTAGATCCTTGGAAACGCTACCAAAGAACTGTTCAGCCAACATGAGATCGAACAATGCTTCGTACGTGTGGTCAATCTTTGACAATTCGACCCAACGTACGAGCAAATGGGACAACCGTTTGCCAAAAGACACAAACGATTCCCCTGTCTCTGGCCGACAAGCTCTCAAGCGTTCTCTAAAACCCTCCGCATTACACTGAAACTGCTGTAAGAGACACTCCTTTAAAGTCTCGTAATCTATGTTCCCCGAAACGTTCAAGCTATGGTAAAGACTCAAGGCCTGACCCTCAAGCACAGACGAAAGCAAAACGGGCCAGTTGGCAGGAGGCCAACTCAACGCCTGCGCATGAGACTCGAAACGACACAAAAAAAGCGTCAATAGAGTCCACGGACTCTTTAAACATCGGCAGTCTAGGAAAATTCCGTATGCCCCGGCCTACCGAATCACTAATCTGAAGTTCTAGACCCCGCATCCCGAGCTAACTGTAGTTGTACCTCTCTATCTTTCTCCTTTTCTTCTCTCTGATAGTCTAGTTCCTTCTCTCTTAACGCATGTTCCCTCTTGTCCTTCTCTCTCTGAAACGCTAGAGACTTCTTGTCTTTCTCTCTCTGAAACGCTAATTCTTCTTTCTTAAGCACTCTTTCTTTCTCTTCTCGCTCTCTCTGAGCTTCTAACTCTTTCTCCTTTAAGACTCTTTCTTTCTCTTCTCTCTCTCTCTCTGAGCTTTTCTTTCTCTCGCCCTATCCTCCCTATCCCTACATTTCTCGACATAATCAAAAAGTTTCTCGTCCTTAAGACCTAGCCTTTCGCCTTGTTTAATATAAGCCTCTACCGGGTCCGACTCCATATTTGCTACAACAACTTCCCAAAACTTAAAACGTAAAAAGACAAATCACAACCAAATCAATGTCAAAACTTAAAATGAAAACCCACAACAATATCAACAACCTACGCAAAAAATAGTGACCTACTTGACGTCCAGATGGAACGAAAAATAAGAACGATAGAAAGAAGAGCAAGGAAAAAGAATACTACCTATACAAAAAGGAAGAAACAAGAACTAGCTCCTCATAAGATCCAGAATACTACAGAAACAACGGATCTTACCCCCTAGAATCGGAGAGGGGAATCTAACACATCAACATGCAAATAGCAACAAAACGTTACCCTAACTCCACTACTGCCCGCAGCTACTCTAACCTACCGCTAAAACAGGGTCACCACTGTAACGCACGCAGACTTGCCCACAGTCACACGTACAGACTCTCACGCAACAGACGCATACACCGCCATTGACTCAGACGGGCGCATTCATGCGGTAAAAACTCAACACACGGGCTCCCTTTCTAAAGTGACTTTTATACAATATAAAAGAAAAGGAACGCTTAAAAGACTATCAAACTATACAGACTTCTCTACTAACATCTGAACATCATACACACACAATTCACAATATCTCACCAGGCTATGTGTTAGTTCTCAGTCTCCAACCTGTTTGATGTTATTGCCTGGTTACATTGGTCCTTCTCACGTCTAGGCGTGCAAGTCCGTTGTATGCTCTTTCCTGTCGTCCTGTCTGTAACACGGACGTCCTTGTACTCGCACCGTAGCGCAGTTCTCGCTGTGATCCGGGTATCTTGGTCCCGATCAGACTCACTCTGAGTGAAGAGCTGGAGGGATGACCTCACGTTAGGTCCCACCTGTGACTGACATCTCGGCGTCTGTCGTTCCACTCTTTACAAGCACTCTAAACACAACAACAAGGATCCAAACGTAACGCTTGCTAAACACACAACATATTGGATCAATGAGAAACGTCACGTAACCTGGCTGATACAAATAACTCACACGTTCATTCACACACACACACGTGCTTCATAAACTGTCTACTTCCGTAACACCCCCATATCTCTGTCACTATCTTGAAACAGACTACAGCCTAACACTCTTGCTATACACTACTCTATACACTGGAAAAGACTATGCTTAACCAACCACGTACTATCTTCATCGCGGCTTAGACATACACACCTCACATTCCTTTAGTTATCTATTGCGGTAAACAACTGTATACAAAAACACCGGTTACTTCACTGAATTCTAAACCAACATAACTAAACCAAACCGGTCAACACTATACGAGCAAATTACTCTTAGCAACGCATACTGTCTTTAACTAAGCAACTATCAATACTACATATATAGAACCATACCTGAATTCTAGGCTTCAGAGTCTTGGAATACGGGCTAGGTATCTCAAACACATCTGTCCAAGCTGACGATAAGCCCCGTACTACCGATCTAGACCTCTGACAGACACAGCTTTTGCCTAGAACTCACTATAACAGTACTCACCAAAACTCCGTGCTAACCATGCCTTACAGATTTCACGTGGCGCCTCATGCCACCCGGACTATCGGCACAAACAAACCGTTAACAAAAGCCGTACCGTACTAACCCTAATGTATGAGCACTATGCACAAGCATAGAGCTTCATCACAGGCGACTCCAGGGAGTCGTTAACAAGAAACCCCGAGTGGCCTCCCTTCCCTCCCTAACCGATCACGTGTTCGGGAGAGTCCCGCCAGTCTTTAAGCTTAGCTCACCGTGAACGGTTGAATTCAGCCTTCAAGGATAGCTTCGGCTGTGTATGGTTGGATTACCAGTTGTGAATCCGTTTGGATTACCCTCACTGGGGCGGCGTCTGGGTGGTTCCATAGCAGTTCCTTTCCTTCTGGGGGGGTTTACCTAGCAGCTTCGCCGTTTTTGGCAAGGTAAGGCCTCGGTTAATGCCACACAGCCAGTGGGATTCTTGGGCCGGCTGGTGGCAATGGCCGTGGAAAATGGTCTTGACGGACATTCAAGATAACTTTATTGTTGCTATATAGCAAATTTGTCTTGCCACCTCAAGGGCTGCTCACATTCACTCGCTCGCTCATTCCACAAGTTATCAGAACAGAACTACAAGATGGACAATGCCTGGGGACTGACTCGTCCATGAGCTCGGTTCACATTGCCTAGGGGGATGACATGCGCGGCCTCCGTGCACTTTTGTTCTCTGTTGCAGTACTCGGACGAAATCTGTGCCAAGTGTAGGGCCTTCTTATGACCTAGGGACGCCCACGCTGTATGCCCCCCTTTCGGCGTGGGACTGTGGGCGCCATACGTCGTCGGGCTCTCGCCCCGCCAGTGCAGCCTCCCCCAAGAGCTCCTACTCGAGCGCCAGGCGACGGCGGCGTGACTCACTGGACGACTCTGGCTCCCAGGACTGCACCTATGAGGTGAACAGGCAATCCCCCTACAGTTCGCGTTCCTTAGACGAGACGAAGCGCCCCGCCCGTCCGTTGGTGACGAGGACGAGACTCGTAGATTACCCCTGGAGGGCTCCGTTCGGCCTCGCGCCTGGATGACTGTCATTACACTTTCGCTCCCTTCGGCCTTTGTTCCCCGAGGTTGGGGATTCTTTGGTCCGCAGAGGAAGCGGCATGACTGCCTTGTCTCTGCTGCCACCAGACGCCTGGCCCCGTCACAAGACAGGCCATATGGTTCATCCCTTCCCCCAGGCCCTCGGGATCCCGCGGAGGCGTTTCTGCCCCCTTACAGCAGGCAGCTTTGCGGCTCAGGCTCTTCCCCGATGCCGTGGTCGGCAGGATGGGACTTCTCTTTTGTCAGTGGACAGTGGTGGCACGGTAGTGGCACCTCGGCAGGCCCAGCAACTCAAATCCCTCCCTCAGCAGCCTGGCTTTGGGACCGCTCGGAAGTTGCTACACTCCCCCTTCAGGACAACTCCAGAGACTACGGCGTCTTCTCAGGCCCCGACAGGTCAGCCGGAATGGACATCAGAGCTACTCGGGTCACTCCTGGAGCTGACGACGCAGTCCGGGGTGAGATGCGTTGGGGCACCTGGGATCTCTCGACCTCGGCTCCCCTAAGCAGCTTTCGCTCGGTGCTAGTGATGGCGATCGGGCCGAGTACTGCTCCGCGACCAACCCCTCCAGTGGCGACCGAAGGCATCTGGATGCCCGGCTTGGCTCGGGTCCTCGTCCGTGGCGACTCTCCCCCCCCCCCCCCCCCCACACCCCCCGGGATGCGGGTTCCAGGCGACCAGCGCTAGGCAGCAGCTCTTCAGGGCGAAGTGGTCTCTCGGCTCCTGAGCGGACTCGGAGGCTGCCCCTTGTCACGCTCCCGCCTCTTCATGGTTGGTGCACGGTTCTCGTCCCCAAGTCGATGGCAAGGGGTGACCCGTCATAGACCTCTTGGCGCTATACAGGTGCAGATGGGCACCTCCCCCTTCCGGATGGACACATCCAGAGCCTGGACAGCAGCGGTGCGACGCCTGGACTCCGCAGGCAGCCTCGTCCTGGCAGACGCGGAGAGGCACCTGCTCATGCAACCTGGCCTCCTGAGGGTATCTTCGCTTCGGCTTCCACAGCGCGGTGCACCAGTTCCGGGCGCTTCCCTTCAGACTACAACTCAGCCCTTGGGGTTTCTCCGGGATAATCAACGTGGGCGTCGCCAGGTTCTGACGGACAGCCTCGAGGCCCACTTACTCTACTTGGGCGGTCTGCCCCTCAGGAACCAGGTTGCTAGGAGCCTGGGTCTACAGTGACAAGACAGTCCACACACCCTCGCGCAGGCTAGCGCTTCGAGAGTCTAGCGTGGGAACCCTCCAGCCAGGTTTGAGCTACCACTTGGGACCCCTGGCCACAACGGCGGACTGCCTCCCCCTCTTAGGCGCTACTCGCAGCCAACCTTTTGCTTCTGCTCCTCCAAGGGCGCCCGTCCTCCAGCGATCTGGCAGCCCTGATCCCAATGTCTCCTTGGTCCGATCTCATCTCCAGTAGTGGCCGGATCTGTCCTAGCTAGCGTCAGGGGTTCCGCTCTCCTCCCCTGTGCCCCCGCTCTCCATCCACACGGGCCTCGCCAGATGGGATGCACACCGGCTGCCGGAGTTAGGCACATCCTCAGGCAGCTGGCCAAGGGACCATACAGACGGACTCGTCTGGCTAGAGTTCAAGGACGTTGGTTCCCACGCGTCGCTGGGGAGGATCACCTCTGTCCCAAGGGGATCCTGGTTCGCTCCGACAACGAAACGGTAGGGCCCTACATACAGGACCAATGCGGGACGCGCTCGCCCTCCCTCTGCATCCTCTTGTACCAGGTCCTCATCGGGCGCAGAGATCAGGACATCGCCCTCAGAGCTCGGCACTTCCTGGGCCTCTAGATTGTCCTCGCAGACTCCGTCTCACGTCGCGGCCGGCTTCTCCGCACAGAGTGGGCCCTTTGCCCTGTCTTCTCCGACTGCTCTGCGCATGTTGGGAGTCTCACATGATCGGCTTCCTTGCCTCGATGTAGACCTGACCGCTCGCTCTCCTCGTCTCGCCCTTCCGGAACCACTGGCCGGGGCAGTAGATGCGCTCCACATCCCTTGGGACAGCCTGCTAGCGTATGCCTTCCACCTTCCGTCCTGGTACCCAGGTGCTCTCAGCTTGTGTGGCCCAGGCAGGATCTTACCACCCGGGCTGGAGCGCTGCTACTACATGCGTGGGGGTGCGCGGCAGGCCCGCACCACAAGAGGCTTCTCGGGTGCAGCAGTGGGAGCTATTGCAGCGGCACGCAGAGGTCCTACCCAAATCGTCTACGAGTTGAGTGGCGGGCCCTCCAGTCCTGGCTCTGCCTAGCAGCTCTCCCCCACAGATCTGTGTACTCCCCAGCTGGCCGAATTCTTCGGTGTCTCTTCTTCCAGCAGAGCCTGACCCCATCGCTATCGGAGCTTACCGGGCCATTTGGGATGGCCTGACCCTGGGGCCTGCAAGGACCTCTGTGACTTTTTGGTGCACCCAGATCTGCAGCGGCCAGTCTCCCGCTTGCTGGTCCCATGCTAGGACTTGCCCTGGGTGCTGACATGGCTCAACTCGACTGTTGGAGCCTCTCCTGGGTGCGTTGGAGACTTGACCAGGAAGACCTGCTTCCTTCTAGCTCGCGCCCTAGCGACCGGAGTGAACGAGTCCAGGTCCTCGCCGACCTGACTTCCTGGCCATAGTCACCCGCCTGCCGCCGCACCCCGGGTGCTTACCTTCCGCCCGCTCAAGGGGACTGTCCAGTCCCGGGAGTTCCGTCAGCAGTACCTCGTCGGGCATTGAAATCTACCTGCGCAGAGTAAAGCCACTCAGACAGCGCTCTCTCGCCTATTCCTGCCCTTGGCTCCAGGCAGATGTGACATCTCCGCGCAGACACTGTCGTCCTGGCTTCGCTGGATCATCCGGTCTGCATACAGGACCTCTCCCCGAGGGTGCAAGTAGATGCGCACCCAGGCGCACTAGGTCAGAGCAGTGGCAGTGAACATCGCCTTGACCGCAACGGCACAGTGGGAGACCTTGGCCGTGTTCTGGCGGGCTGAATCTGCCTTCGCCCGCTTCTACCTACGGGACCTATCCGGCCAGCGTGACAACCTGGCCCTGGTGGGGCACATCTCGGCGGCGCAGCACTGCCCCCGGCGCCACAGGTCATGCTTAGCTGAAATCGTCGGGAGTGGGCGCATGGGGGGGGGGGGGGCCTCGATGCCTTAACGTACCGGGGGGGGGGGGGGGGGGAGGGGGGAGGGTGCAGTGCAGTTGTTCCTTGCGACTTAACGCGGGGAGATGGCATAGGGGGCAGCGCCCTCCTCCTATTTGCTACTCTTCCTATTAGTCATGCCATCAGTAAGAGTTTTGAGAAAACAAATGTATTTTTCTCTAAAATGTATTTTGGGGAAAATACTTACCGATGGCATGACTCAGAGGTCCCTCCCTCCTGCCCCACTTGCCGCTACTTAGCTGAGGCAAAGACTGGCGGGAGTCTCCCGATCACGTGACCGGATAGGGAGGGAAGGGAGGCCACTCAGGGTTTCTTGGCAACGACTCTATGGAGTCGCCTCCCTGGTTGTGTAGTGTACACAATGGATGCTTAGGCTGAAATCAGCAAGCTAAGTGTACCTTCCTATTAGTCATGCCATCAGTAGTATTTTTTGAAAAAATACATTTTAGAGAATAATACATTTTTATAACATAAATACATATTTAAAACAGTTCACAGACAATACTTATGGTAAAAAAATGCAATTGTAGACAAATGTTATGCATAGTTTCATGGAAAGAAGTACCCAACGGAGAAAGAAACACGCTTAGAAAAAAACAGCATAGCTGCCAACTTTGGAGAAATAAAAATCCTGACTGGCGGGGGTCCAGGGGCCGCCTAGGCCCCGGCAGGGTGCAGGGGCAGCGCCCCGCTGGGGGGTGCAGGGGGCTATGCCCCCCGCTCGTAAACGAAAATCAGCATTTTGATGGCAGTTTGGAGGCCTCTCCTTGAAGCAAAATTCAAAATAATAACCAGTTTGTATCCTTTAGTTTGAAGTTATTTACATTCACATCAGCACAAAAAAATCACGGCTGAACAAAATAAATCAATGGAAACGAAAAATCAGCATTTTGAAGGCAGTTTGGAGGCCTCTCCTTGAAGCAAAAATAAAAATAATGACCAGTTTGTATCCTACAGTTTGAAGTTTATTTACGTTCACATCAGCACAAAAAATCATAGCTGAACAAACTAAATCAAGGACAATGGAAACGAAAATCAGCATTTTGAAGGCAGTTTGGAGGCCTCTCTTTGAAACAAAATTCAAAGTTTATCTACTCTTTTGATGGTGGGCAAGGGTTTGCAGCAGCCTTCAGGGACTGAGATGTTGCTGATTTTGCCTTCAACAGCAAGTCCTCTCTCTCTCTCTCTCGTCTCTTTCGGTTTGTGTTCCACACTTTCATAATTATTTCACAAGATGCTCTTACTTTTTCATGCATTCCTTCGTTTATTCAATTCATCATTCAGTCTGACCGCCAGACAGTCTTTATTTTTTCTTCATTATACTTCGCTACTTATACTTATACTTGGTGTTTCTTACGTTTTTCGTGCAGACCGATGTCTTTTTGGCCGCCGTGACCGATGTTTATGTCCGCCCGGCACATTTTACAAAAGGCAAGGTGTTCCCCCTTTCTCGATTCGTCGATGTAAGGAAAGGAACGCTTGTAGTCTGGATGGAACTTCACCAAACACTTCTGCTTCTTAGGAGGCATGATTTTGTTGAAAATCGAAAATACTCTGTGACCAGTTGTGAAGATAGTTGAGCATGTGCTCGAGGGCAAATTCGAAGGAACCGGAACAAACAGAATGGACGGAATTTGCCGCGCATGCGTAATCAAGACTGGCTGTGGGTCCCCGAAAGCTTAGCGGTACAGTATAGCGGTAGGCTCTCAACTACAGGCGCTTGACCCCGCGCGGTACGCCAAAATGTCTCGAATTTTAAAACAAAGCTTGAAAATATGAAAATCGGGAGAAATGTACAAAAAAACCGGAGAATCGGGAATTGAAAAAAAATCGGGAAATTCCCGATAAAATCGGGAGGGTTGGCAGCTATGAAACAGTACAACACAATTTATTAATATTTCGGGTAAATACCCTTTGTCAAAATAGACAAACAAACAGACACATTAGCCGCTACTTATCTTCAGATGCAGAAGGATTGATTGATTGATTGTACATTGCTTAACGTCCCGACAGCAACAAGGCTTTCTCAGGACGTGCCTGCACTGCTTGTGAAAAAAAAAAAAACTAAACAGAACATTGAATGTATGTCGCCAGCCGGTCAAATACATTAAATAAACCTAACACATGGGCCTAAATAAAGCTAAGACCATTTAGCAACACACATCCAATATCAAGAGCTACAGGCAGTGCAGACAGTAGGGAGAGTTTTAAAATGGCAAATACAGGTGAATGGACAAAGGGTAGACAGAAACACATGCCCCAGAATAGAGAGATAAACCCACCCTGTGGGGCTGACCAGGGTGACCCTGGGAACTAAAAAATACCTAACCCCACCCAAGTCCCCCAGGGCAGACCCGGGTGGGGCCAGATGCAGAAGGAATGTGGCAACTGAAGGTGACGTAAAAAGAAAAAGAAAAGAAAACACGCTTGGCAGTCACCTTTTTGGTCTGGATTGATAGTTTCATGGAGCCTAATGATCATTTGGCATTTTCCTTAACTCATTCAGTCCCACGTACATATTTCCCAAATTTTGGAGGTGTCATCTAACGACTATGCACCTGTTGCAGGAGATGGATCGACTGTGATAATCCAAGGGTAGTGCCAGATTCGCTTGGCGCTGACAGGCGCCAAGCTAATCTGGCAATACCCTTGAATTATCATGGTCGACCCATCTCCTGCTGTAGTACATCAGGGCTGAATGGGTTAAGTGACATTGACATTTGGATGGGTGCAAAGATGAAATGTAAATGTACAGCAACTTTTATGAATTTGACATCTCATGAGTACTGCTTTGGTACAGATAAATGTCAATAAAAATAATCTACTAATAATATTGATCTTTGTATGTATAATAAAATGCTGGGGTTCCCAAATTCTGTTATTATAGATCAGAACTTTAAAACTTAGTGGAATAGTTTACCGTGCAAGGAAAAAGTGTGATCAAGATCTCGGAAAAAAGTGTTAAATCCAACTTTCGTTGCATCCAATGTTGTCCTAAGCAAACGTCTGGCGCAGTTACGCACAGCTGTGTGCAGGCCAGCTATGGTCAAGGTCGACCGAAGGATTTTTTACTAACTAATAGTATAAACGAACTCAGTTTACTAAAATAGGTAGTCTTTATCAACAAACATGTCCTTAAATTTTGCATCGTTGCACTGGAACTTTGGAAAATTGCATATTGGCTGCTCCCAGAATCTCCAGAACATTTTGTGATGGGCAAACATGTTCGGCACAGGTACTATGCTCTTTTGATGTTTCACAATAGCTTCTTGCATACTCCTCACGATGTCTGAGTATTCTTTCAAGTCTTTCGATGCCAAAGGACGGAGTTCACCTGGGTCAGAGGTCATATCATAGAGTTTTGGCGTGCGGAGAGCAACAGCATCATTACAATGACAGAGAAAGTTGCAGTGGTCTGTCCCCGGGTTGTAGCCTGGCTCATACAGCACCAGTTTAAACACACTGGTGCCTGCACACAACAAAAAGACAAGGTACAAATCAGCACATCAGAATATTGCAAAGTCGGATATAACACAATATTTGGCTCCCAAACAGTTGTCCATTCAGCAAAAATGAATTTTTCATTAAAATGAATTTTTTTGAAAAATACTTACCGATGGTATGACATTGTGGAAAAGCCCTTAGCTAGCCTAATTTTAGCCAAAATTTGGTTGTGTCCGTATAAGGGGGAGTTGGCAGGAGTGGGGCGCCATAGACCAGGTCATGGCCTGAATAGTCTCCCCTTATTCCCACCCGGTACGAGAATACCCGTCATCCCTCAGTTTAGTTCCTTAGCGCACTTGAGGCAAGCGGGGTAGGTGGGAGGGTCCTTCGAGTCATACCATCGGTAAGTATTTTTCAAAAAAATTCATTTTAATGAAAAATTCATTTGTTTTCTCAAAACACATTACCGATGGTATGACATTGTGGAATTCCGAAGAGGAGGTGGGTGCCGAAAAAACGCCCCTCCTGCCAACAGACCAACCCTCAGACCCGCCCTCCCGGAGCAAACTCCCGATAATTTTAGTTAAGATACTTACGGCGCCTATGGCGCCGGGAGGGAGTGTTGCGCCGCCGTGATGTCTCCCACCAAGGCAAGGTTCTGCCTCTGGGTGGAGAGGTCCCTCAGGTAGAATCTAGCAAACGTGGTCTCAGCTCGCCATCCCACTGCCGCCACAATGTCCTTGACTGCACAGTTGCGGTCGAAGGCGAGACTGGTGGCCATGGCTCTGACCTCGTGTGCCCTGATGTTCATAAGCTGGGCTGCACCTGGGGCGAGGTCCTGATAGGCAGAGCGGATCACCCAACGGATCCAGGAGGAGATGGTCTGTGCTGAGATGTCGAGTCTACCTGGGGACAAAGGGAGAAAGAGGCGGGTACGTCCTCGGCGCAGCGGCTTGGTCCTGCGCAGGAATACACGTAATGCTCTCACCGGGTCCTGCTGTCTGGTCTCCCGGGTGGAGTCTGTCGTACGTAATGGGTGAATGGTCATCATCTGTGGGTTCGTCAAAGGCGACCGCGTCTTGGCCAGGAAGGATGGTTCAGGTAACAACTGCACGGAACCGTCTGTCCGGAACTGCAGGCAATCTGCTCGTGTGGACAGCGCGTGAAGCTCACTGACCCTGGACGCCGTGGCGAGGGCCAACAGGAAGCACGTCTTTCAAGTAACGTCCGGCAAGCGCGCCAACTGCAGGGGTTCAAACCGGACGGAGTTGAGCCACGTCAGCACCCAAGGTAGGTCCCATCTAGGCAACAACGAACGCAACGCCGGGCGTTGTAAGCCAAAGTGTGCCATCAAATCAGCGAGGTCTTTGCACCCACCAGGATCGGGCTGGCCCAGGTGACGGTATGTGTCAGCGATCATGGCAAGGTATCCCCGAATGGTAATTGGCGCCAATCTCTGGAAGGTGAAAAGCCAGAGGAAGAACTCCGCCAACTGTGGTGTCGTCAAAGCCGTAGGGGGGAGGTCGTTGTCACCACACCAGTTGCAAAGCACTCTCCACTTTCCCTCGTAAACTTGTCTGGTGGAGAGTCTGCGTGCAGCAGCGATAGCTTCCACTGCCGCACTAGAGAAGCCTCTGCTGGTGAGGGCGCGCCGCACAACCTCCAGGCGTGTAGGAGGATTGATTGATTGATTGTACATTGCTTAACGTCCCGACAGCAACAAGGCTTTCTCAGGACGTGCCTGCACTGCTTGTGAAAAAAACCAAAACAGAACATTGAATGTATGTCGCCAGCCGGTCAAATACGTTAAATAAACCTAACACATGGGGCCTAAATAAAGCTAAGACCATTCAGCAACACACATCCAATATCAAGAGCTACAGGCAGTGCAGACAGTAGGGAGAGTTTTAAAAAGGCAAATACAGGTGAATGGACAAAGGGTAGACAGAAACACATGCCCCAGAATAGAGAGAAAAACCCACCCTGTGGGGCTGACCAGGGTGACCCTGGGAACTAAAAAATACCTAACCCCACCCAAGTCCCCCAGGGCAGACCCGGGTGGGGTAGTGTAGGAGGAGCCGCTCTGGGCACGGATGGAACAGTGGTTGACGAGGTTGCTTGAGCATCGTGCGCGGACAGGGTAGCTGTAGTGGCGGGCACGTGGCTAGGTTCAACAGGTCCGTAGTACACGACTTGGTCCAGATGAAAGGCGCCACCAGGAAAAGGATCGTGTTGCAGCCGCGGAGCTTGAGGACTTTGGGCACCATCACTGACGGAGGATACGCGTAGGCGACGAGCCCGTCCCAGGGAATGGACATCGCGTCGACCGCCCAAGCTAGCGGGTCTGGCACTGGTGAGACGAACAGCGGTACCTGGTGGTTCCATCGGGTCGCGAAGAGGTCGATCATGGGAGTCTCCCATTTGGCCCCGATCATCTGGAAGATGTCCAGCCGCAGCGTCCACTCGGTGTGGAGAAGCTGTCCTCGTCGCGACAGGGAGTCGGCGAGCACGTTGAGATGCCCCGGAATGTGTCTGGACCGCAGGGTGATGTCCCGATCCTCGCACCAGCGAAGCAGTTGGTACAGGAGGATGCACAGTGATGGAGAGTGGGTCCCGCCCTGCTTCTGTAGGTAGGCGACGACGGTGGAGTTGTCGGACAGCACCAGGAGCTCCTGTCCCCGGAGTTGCGAGTCCCACGTCATCAAGGCCTGCCAAACCGCTTTCAGCTCTAACCAATTGATGTGTCGGGTCAGAAGATCTTGAGGCCAAAGACCCGAGACTGTGATGAACGAAGGTAGTAGGTGAGCTCCCCAACCGGTGAGGCTTGCGTCGACACAGAGACAGGTGAGGAGGTGGCGTATAAAGCGGGACTCCTGACGCCAGCCAGATAGGGTCTGCACAGCGTAGGAGGTGAGGGCGTAACATCGGAAGCACCGGAACCAGCGCGTCGATGTCGTCCGAGGGTCGCCAATGCAGTAGAAGGTGTAGCTGCACAGGCCGGGAGTAGAGTCGCCCTAGGCGAAGCAGGTCGGCTGCCGCACTCATCAACCCCAGAAGTTGTAACCACACGCGCGCAGGGACGCTGTCCTGTTGTGCGACTTCTCGCGCCAGATCGGCGAGTTTCTTGATACGCGCCTCCGGTAGCCGCACTTCGTTGAGGTCGGTGCGGAACTCCATTCCCAGGTGAACAAAGCGGCGGGACGGCGAGAGGTCGGACTTGCCCATGTTGACGATGAACCCCAGAGAGTCGAGGAGGACTAGGAATGCGTCTCTGTCCCTCTCCAGAGTGGAGTCTACCTGGTTCCTCAGGAGTAGGTCGTCGAGGTAGTTCGACGTAGGACTTGAGCTCGTCCGTCTGGCCCTGGCAACGACGGCGTCCATGATCCTGGTGAACACCCACGGGCTAAGGTTGAGGCCGAAAGGGAGGGCGCGGAACTGGTAGACTACTCCGGCGAAGGCGAAGCGAAAGAAGCGTCTGGCCGTAGGATGCATCAGAACATGAAGGATGGTCGAGGCTGACGGCGAAGTCCATGGGCTGCACCGCGGCTCGGAGGGCTCGAGCGGTCTCCATACGGAAGGCGGGGGCGACTATGAACTTGTTCAGGGCAGAAAGGTCGATCACTGGGCGCCACTTGCCCCCCGGCTTGGGAACGACAAACAGACGGCTGTAGAAGGCTGGGGTGTCGTGTCGTAGCACCACCTCCGTGGCGTTCTTCCGGAGCAGCGCGTCCACCTCGTTGCGTAGCGCGTCGGACCTGAGCCGGTCGGTCGGCACCGCAGTCCAAAGAGGAGACCGGCGCAGAGGAGGGGGAGACCAAAAGGACAGCTGAAGGCCCTGGCAGACAGTCGACAGGATCCACGGGTCGTCGGGAAACAGCGCCCTCCAAGCGACGCTGTGTAGTGCTAGCCTTCCGCCGACAGGAGACCCGGGAGCGATCGGCGGAGGCGGAGACGGTGGGCAGTCAACGGGCCCGACCCCGCCCGAAGGGACGTCGGGCAGGTCTAGGCCAACCGGGGGCGGCGGCGTCCGAGGAAGAGGGATTCGGTGGACCGGGACGACCGAAGGCTGGTTTACGGGGGGGGGGGGGGGGGGGGGGGGGGGGGGGGGGGGGGGGGGGGAGACGTCCACGACTGGTGAAGGGGCGAGCGGGGGGTCTGGCGGGCCGCAAGACTCGACCCACAGGCCTGCGGGCTGGAGGAAAGCGCTGGGGAGCGACGCGGGTAGGCCACAGATCCTTATTCGACTCCTTGACGGACTGCCAGTGTGGACCGAAGAGGAGTTCGCTGCCGACGTGGGCCTGGCGAAGCTGGTTCTTGATATCAACAGGAAGTGTACAGGCTTGTAGCACCACATCTCGACGCATGAGGTCGCAGTTCGCCGCCGCTGCCATGGCGTTAACGGAGGTATGGTAGGCTGCACGGTTACCAGAAACCGCCAAGGCTAGGATGTCTGCCAAAAGTGGGGCGATGGTAGGATTCCATGCTTCCTCAACGCGCCGAACTATGGCCTGTGTTGCTAAGTCCAAAAATCCCGCTGACGCAAGGGCATTGCGAATGAGTGAAGCAGTCGGATTCAGGCCCGGGGTGAAGCCAGCTCGTCGGAACAGGCTGGCACAAGACAGCGCGGGGGGATCCACTGCCGGAAGCGGGCATGCGAAGGCTTGCGAATGTCCGGCGTACCAACTCTGTCGGAACGCGATCGCCAGGTCTGCAGGCCATTTGTTGTCAGAAAAGAAGCCGGCGTCCCCGAGAGCTCCCTGAAGCAGGTGAGAGGAGAAGGCATCGCGAATGTCTCAGAACCCAGGAGGTTGCGGCAGGGACTTGAAGCGTTTAGCGTGAAGTTCGGAGTCCACAAATGCCGACGCTCTTCTTAGCAGGGGGAGAAGAAGGACAATCTTCCGCAGGTAGAGCAGCCGCGATGAGCCGAGCAGCTTCGTCAAGGGCGCGCATGGTCTCCGTCCTGTGACTCAGTGAAGCTGGAGGAATCTCTATCTTCCTGTGACTGCGAGCGAGGGGTAGGGGAGGATTCCAGCCAGGCCGACACCGAGTCCTCCGGGGCCAGGCTGATGGCGTCATCCACACGTGCTGGAAGAAGTGAATTGGGAGCCTTTGCGGGACCAACGGGAGCCATAGCTGTCATGGGGCGGAGTGGCGGAGAGGCTGTCCGGTGCGTTGGTCGGCGTCTGCTGACGACGAGGCGACCTCTGCGGCGCAGCGAAAGAGTCGGAGCGAGCGACGGGGTGGCGATCCCGCGGGTAACGGCTGCGGCGTGAAGAGCGGGAGCTGTGCGAGGCTGGTCGGGTCCGACGTGATTCTAGAGGGCCCCGCGAGGGCGACCGTCTACGACGATGGCAGCTCCGAGAAGAGGACCCACGAAAGGAAGAGTGAGGACTATCATGTCGCCTCGGCCCCACAGTACTGGTCCGCCGACGTTGACTCGCTACGCGTAAGCCGTCTCTGCGTGCGTCAGTGTAACCACTCGTGTCCGAAGAGCTACCCGCGCGAGAGTGGTAGCGGCGACCAGGAATCCGAAGAGGCGAAGGCCGTCGTCTCTCCGGGCTGCGTCTTGATCGGGGGCTGTCTCTAACTAACACAATGGAAGAGATCGGAATGCCTCCACTAACCTGAGATCTAGACGAGGATCAAGCCCTGTCCTCTGGTTCGTCCGTCCGTCGTGTTCCCACTCTGGGCTGTCGGTGGGTAGTAGAGTGGTCAGCTCTTGAGGCCGTGTCCCGGTGTAAGCGAGACTCGTGTGTCACCGTGTGACTACTTGTGCGTGGTCGTTCCCTCCTGTCATGTCTGTGCTCCGCCATGTGCTTCTGGACTGGTAGCGTCGTAGACTCGGTTGCCGACGCCAGTCCGGGGGAAGGATCATAGTTGTCTGCCTTCTCCAGAGGTGTACAGACTGTAATCCCTTCCGCTTGCAAGGGTTCAGGATCAGGTCTCAAGGTCGCCACGGTAAGGGTAACCTCAGTGGGGCCCTCCGCGATAGTATGCGACTTGCCAGCTTTCTTTGTTCGGGACGCCTTAGCCACTGGTACCGGCTTGGTTCCCGTCTTGGTACTCCGCACCGGGTCTGTCAGTCGTACCCTGACAGGAGTCGGTCGCTCTCGGCGGTAAAAGCCCCACAGCTGCGACCATCTTTCTTCCAGCCATGGGGCGCACACCACACACGTATGGGTCGAATCGCAACCAGCACAGGGTAGGCAGACTGCATGCACGTCCGATGGCCACTGAAAGTCGCCACACAACGTGCAGGTACGAACCTGGTATCTGTAACAAGAGGGTACAATGAAGAAACGAGCGAGCGTGGCCTCCGAGGTCACGCAAAATAAAACGCGCGCGATGACGAAACGAAAGAGTACAGCGCGTGCCTACGCTCGGCGCTCCTTCCCACCCTAGAGCGCCGGCCGAGGGCATTCACCGAGATATTACCTGTCCATGGCGGCAAACGGTAGCAAACCCACGTCTCAGTCTCCACCGAAGTGGACCCACTGTCAGCCGGTTGCAGAAACTCGTCGCCAGTCACGACCGGCCAGGCTCCGAAGTCTCGTCACAGCGACAGTCGAGTGAGCTCGAAGTCCCAACAGCTAACTCGTCGGCAAGTGAGTCCCCCAAGTCGACGAAAGAGAACCGGCCCAGCAGAGAGCACAAGCAGTCCCAACCGACTCAAGCTCCACAGTACACAAGTTCCAAGTCAAAGTTCCAAGCTCACAGCCACCAAGGTCAGAAGACCGGTCCAAGATCAAAAAACGCAGAGCACGAACAGACACAACCTTCCTAGTGCTAGCTAAGAACTAAACTGAGGGATGACGGGTATTCTCGTACCGGGTGGGAATAAGGGGAGACTATTCAGGCCATGACCTGGTCTATGGCGCCCCACTCCTGCCAACTCCCCCTTATACGGACACAACCAAATTTTGGCTAAAATTAGGCTAGCTAAGGGCTTTTCCACAATGTCATACCATCGGTAATGTGTTTTGAGAAAACAAAGACCTCTGGCCGACCCCAGCCTTAGTTGACCTGTGCATGGGTCAACTAAGGCCGGAGTAAGCTAGAGGACTTTTGCTTATTGTGCATTTTTTCTTTGCAAGCTATGTAGGCAAGTTGAGCATTACATTTATGCAAACATTAGTACCATGGTCAGACTTGATGGCTCACAGGTATTACGACATAATGAGGCTGGCATGTACTAAGGTTACCCTCAATACTTTGGAGCTATAAATTCAGATCACATTATTCATGTTTACATTGAGCTGGTACTAAATTTATATAGGCTTGTGAAGATCCCACACAATGTAAAAAGAGGGACCTTGGGCCAAAGACAATTTAAGTTGGCCTGCGCACAGGCCAGCAGCAGTTGTCAGCCCTAGGACCTTTTGCTTGCTGGGAAAGTAGGAGTGTAATGAACTCCCTCATCTCATTATGGCCGAGAATTTAGACATAATGAGGTCGACACCTTCCCTACAATTACAAAATACTCACCAGTGCGAGGGCGGAGCCTCACGGCATGTATTCTGTCCTGACAGTAATGAAACAGAAAAGCGTGCGATGACACATTCTCTTGCCCACTCAGCAATGGCAAAAGGTCAAGGCCATCGATCACATGACCAGGGTGGAGTTTCACATTCAGAGCCTGTGCAATGGTGGGAAAAACGTCCATCAGACTGACAGGTTCGTCGGTAACATAACCAGCCTTGACCTTCCCAGGCCATCGAAGGAGAGTAGGCATTCGAATTCCACCATCAGGAGCACCATGACCTTTGCCTCCTATACAGAGAGATCAAAAGAATAGGTAAGTTTTGGGGTGCAGTTGTGAGAAAGCAGTAAATAGATGTTTTTCTGTAAGGAGATAAACAAGCAACATGATTTTTGTTTATAATAATAATAATAACACATATTTTAAGGCGCCTGTACTTTCGATAGAAAAGCTCTAGGCACCGAACAAATGACATACTAACACACATACACCTTGCATCCTACAACGCATATATAGTCTCTAACATACACACTCATGCAACAAGTTATACAAGAAAAATAAGAATAACAAAAAGAAGACACCAACAAAAAATGTTCACACAAAAAGACACCTGTACCATAAAACCAACAACAGACACCAGACATGATATTGGGATTTTCTTAAAAGAGAAGTTCCACATGTATCAACTGACAGATAATTGGTTATCCCATTACATCGTGAGGCTGATTTTTAAAATTTTGCTTATTGCCCTATGAAGGCTGCATTACAGATTAGGAGATAGATAAAGTATTTTAGTTTAAGGGTGGTGCCAGAATAGCTTGGCGCCTGAAGCGCCAAGCTATTCTGGCACCACCCTTGAAATATCACAGTCATATTTATTTCAAGCAATGAATGTATCAGGATGAAAAGGGTTATACAGGTCAGCCTCGGCATTACACACTCTAGTATACCGCAGCATCTAACAAGACACGCGCATCTACTGCTCTCATCGGGATGCTGGGTGAACAAAAGGTCCTCGAACTGACGTCTGTGTGCTGTGCAGGCCAGCTAAGGCTGATGTTGGCCAGATGACCTTTTGCTTACCAAGGTAGTGGGCTCAGCAGCCCTGGTACAACTTGTTACAAGAGTGTAGGTAGACTGGACCCCTCAGCCTTGGTCAGCAGCATGTCTAGGGATGGGATCCGAGCAAATTCCCTCCCAGGAAAATGTATTTTTACACAACCAGGGAGGCGACTTCAGGGCGTCGTAACCAGGGACCCTGAGTAGCCTCGCGTCCCTCCCTATCTGGTCACATGCCCAGTGGTATCACGCCAGTCTGACGCTTAGCTTACTGGCTAATACTTACCGATGACATTACTATTAGGAAGGTAGGCTTAGCTTACCAATTTCAGCCCAAGAATCCGTTGTGTACATACACAACCAGGGAGGCGACTCCAGGGCGCCGTAACCAGGGACCCCGAGTAGCCTCCCGTCCCTCCCTATCCGGTCACGTGCCCAGTGGTATCACGCCAGTCTGACAGCTTACTGGCTGGCGGCAAGCGGGGCAGGTGGGAGGGTCCTTTGAGTAATGTCATCGGTAAGTATTTTTTGAAAAAATACATTTTAGAGAAAAATACATTTGTTTCCTCAAAAACATTACCGATGACATTACTATTAGGAAGAATAGCGAAGAGGAGGAGGGTGCCGCCCACAATTTTACCCCCTGTATTAGGGCTAGCCAGACCTGCCCCCACCCCCCACCCCCGGAGCAACCTCCCGACAATTTCAGCTAAGCTTTACCTATGGCGCCCCAGGCGACGGGAGAGAGTGTTGTGCCGCGGCGATGTCCCCCACCAGGGCCAAGTTTTCCCGTTGGCCCGAGAGGTCCCCAAGGTAGAACTGGGCGAAGGTTGATTCTGCCCGCCAGCCCACGACTGCCACAATGTCTTTTAACGGCGCAGTTGTGGTCGAAGGCGACGCTCGTGGTCATGGCTCTAACCTCGTGAGCCCTGATCTTTAGCCTCTTAGCTCCTTCCTGGGAGAGGTCCTGGTAGGCGGACCAGATGACCCAGCGTAGCCAGGAAGATATAGTCTGGGCAGAAATATCTGGTCTGCCTGAGGTCAAAGGTAGGAAGAGGTGCGACTGTCCCCTCTGGACATGCTTCGATCTGCACAGGTACGCGCGTAAGGCTCGTACCGGGTCCTACTGTCTGGTCTCCCGAGAAAGGTCCATTCCTTTCAGTGGCCGTTTGGTGATCACTTGGGGCGTGGGTAGGGGGGTCCTATTCTTGGCCATCCGTTCTAAACTGCAGGCATGCGGGGCGCGTTGAGAGCGCGTACAGCTCGCTTACCCGGGAAGCAGTGGCGAGGGCCAGGAGGAAGCAAGTCTTCCGGGTCACATCCGTGAACCGAGCTAAGGGGAGCGGTTCAAAGTGGTCTGAATTCAGCCACGTCAGCACCCAGGGTAGGTCCCAGCGTGGCACCAGCGAGCGGAGAACGGGACACGCTGTAGGTTGAAATGGACCATCAGGTCGGCGAGGTCCTTGCAGGTGCCCGGGTCCTGGCGGCCCAAGTGGCGATACGTGTCTGCTATCATGGCCAGGTAACCCCTGATGGTGATCGGTGCCAAACTCTGCTCGCCGAAGCGCCAGAACTCAGCCAGCTGGGGGTTAGTCAGAGAGGTGCTGGTTGGCGCACCAGGACCGTAGGACTCGGCACTTGCCCTCGTAGATGCGTCTGGTAGAAGGTCTGCAGGCTACAGTGATAGCCTCCACCGCTGCACTCGAGAAGCCTCTAGCGCCGAGGGTGTGCCGCAAAACCTCCAGGTGTGAAGGAGCAGTCGTTCCGGGCACGGGTGGTATATATAGCCTCTGCCAGGGTTGCTTGAGCATCGTGCGCGGGGTGGGGAGCCGCAGGGGGGGGGGGGCGGATCCGTGGCGAGGCTCAGGAGGTCGGTGGTCCAGGACTTGGTCCAACAGAACGGAGCCACCAGCAGCAGAACCGCGTTGCAGCCCCTGAGCTTGAGCAGGACTTTGGGAACCAGCATGATGGGGGGATAAGCGTACGCACTGAGGCCCTCCCAGGGGATGAAGAGCACATCGACTGCTCAGGCGAGGGGGTCCGGGATGGGGCAGACAAAGAGGGGAAGCTGCCTGTGCCACCTTGTGGCGAAAAGGTCGATCATGGGTGTCTCCCACTGTGCGCAGATCATCCAAAAAATATCCGGGCGGAGCACCCACTCAGTGTGGAGAAAAAGTGTGGAGACAGTGCTATTATCTACTTTACTTTGTAACCTTCCTAAAATATTAGCACTGGCAGTCTCCCCTTTTCTTTTCATTTACTACTACAATATCGACTGCAACCCCTTCCCCCTTTTTGGTAGGTTCTCTTTTAGGGTGCATGGAAATTTAGCTCTAGGTGGTGGCATGGAATGTATGCCCCTGCAGACACCACAGTAAAATGTGGTTGTCATTGCAGGTAGGCAGAAATTCCTAGCCTCCTCCAGTATCGCCGATGGTGTGCTGAAGAGGTCGCCAAGACCAAAACAGCTGTCCACACCGGCTAAATATCTGGACCCCCCTTGGGGGGACCTAGATTTAAATTTCCATGCACTGAGTGGCTGGAACAGTGGGATATGTGATACGCCCCCCTTCGGGGGGGCTTCCATATGCATTGCTTTCAGCCACTTTTTTAGCGCCCCCTCTCTTTCCTATCTCTTTTTTTTTGTGTGTGTGCTTTGGCCACAGTAGATCTATGATCACTGGTCGATCATGCACACTTCTCTCCCCTGACAGTGCTATTATCTACTTTACTTTGTAACCCTCAGTGTGGAGAAGTTGGCCGCGCTGAGAGATGTCCTGATCTGTGCTCCACCGGTGGACCTGGTACAGGAGGATGCAGAGGGAGGGGGAGCGCATCCCACCCTGCTTCTGGATGTAGCACACCACCGTGGAGTTGTCGGAGAGGACAAGGAGATCCTGGTGACTGAGGCGTCCCTCTCAGGCGATGAGGACTCGCCATACCACGTTCAACTCCAACCAGTTGATGTGCCTGTCCGCGAGGTCCGGTAGCCAGCGGCCGGACGCCGTAAGGAACATTGGGAGAAGGTGCACGCCCAAACCGGAAAGACTTGCATCCACACAGAGCGACATCCGAGGTGGCGGGGAGGAGAGGGCTACTCCTGACGCGAGCCATGCGGGGTCCACCCAGCAAAGCAGATGAGGCCGGAGCATCGGGATAACTGGTACCGGAGCTGCGAGGTCGCCGGAGGACGGCCCGCCAGTCGAGGAGGAGATGCCACTGTAGCGGTCGGGAGTACAGCCTTCCAAGTGGTAAGAGATCCACCGCCGCACTCATCAGGCCCAGGAGCTGTAGCCAAACTCTGGCGGGAACCGCATCCGCGCGAGACGGGGGAAGCAGACCGACTGTTATCTACGAGCAGGGCCGAAACAGAGACCTCCGGCAGCAGGGTGAGGGCTTCGTTGTCATCTAGGGACACCGGCCGAAAGGGGGGGGGGGAGCTGACCACCGTCCAGGGAGGGTGAGGAGGCGAGAGGGGAACGTCCATACACAGCAAGGGGGAAAGCCTGAGAGTGGGGAGCCTCGTGCGCATCGCGTCATTGGCTAGGGCTCATGGTGGGAGAGTAACGTCTCACCTGGGGGCTCCTCTGATGGCGGGGGTGGGCGAAGCTCAAGGAACGACGAGAGGAGACATCACTCCGGCGGGAGGCACGGCGGTCACGGGGGGAGCGACTGCGTCAGCGAGAGTTAGCCTGCCGGGACCCGGAGGGTGAATCCCCGCGATGGGGGGGAACCCAAGAGCGCTCCTGCGTTGGAGGGGATGAGCGCCGGTGGGGGGGGGGGGGAAGCATGCCAGGACGAGCGAGGGGATGGCTGAGCTCTCGAGGCAGCTGAAGAGGTAGGGCGAGCGCTAGACGAGGAGCAAGGCCGAGGACTGTGCTGACTGCCGTGACGAACATCCTGGTCACGTGGTCGCAGCGAGCGTGAGGTAGGCAGCCATCTAAGCACCTCCTAGTGAGAAGAGCGGGCCCGCAGCCGTTCGCGTCGTGGTACGGCATCGGAGGGTAGGGCGTGGCGAGAGGCTCTGACGTGCACCGCGGTGAGGGGCGGCATCAGCCGCTGTCAGCCAGGCTCAGTGGAGCGGGAGGACAAAATTCCAGTAGCCTCGTCCGGCTTAGGGGGCCTGTCAGTCATCGCGGTGCGGGGCGGCATCAGCCCAGCCACCAAGCCCAGCCACCAAGTGCTGGTCGAGGGCATTAACCGAGGCCTTACCTTGCCATGGCTGCGACGCCGGTGGGAAACTGCCGGGAAGGCCGATAGGTAATCCAACAAGGTAATTCCACCACTGTAATCCAAGCAAGGAACCACCAAATCCCAGGAAACCACCAAGAACCCAAGAAGAATCTCAGAAGAGAAACCCCACAAACAGACGAAGTAATCCCAGGGCACAACCGGTCACAACCATACACAGCTGAAGGATCCAGTTGGCTTGAACACAACCGTTCCCAGTAAGCTAAGCGAAAAGACTGGCGTGATACCACTGGGCACGTGACCGGATGGGGAGGGACAGGAGGCTACTCGGGGTCCCTGGTTACGGCGCCCTGGTGTCGCCTCCTTGGTTGTGTATGTACACAACGGATTCTTAGGCTGAAATTGGTAAGCTAAGTGTACCTTCCTAATAGTAATGTCATCGGTAATGTTTTTGAGGAAACAAAGGGCTCTTCAGTCTGATGTAAAGGGTCAAGAGTCAACCCTACAGAAACCTCATCCACTGAAGATGGCAGTGCCATTTAGAGATAGCGGTGACAAATCCATCGCCGGGCATTTAACCATCTGGTCATGCAAAGATTCAACTGCTGTGCATATTGTCCATGGGGCGTACCGTGTCACAGCGGTAAAGTGCCTGCCACCAATGCTAGAGGTGCGAGGTTTAACACTGGTTTCCAGCGTCAGACTATTCTCCTCTAGTGTCACCGTTAAGTTGGGCAGACCATCTGGGGTTCTTTCTCCAGATAATCTGGCTCTTCCTCCTCCTCCGCTTTGGTGTCAATTTAAGCCCACTTAGTCAAATTTAAGATACAAACGATTTAAATTTCCTAAACAAAATCAGTAGCTTGCATGAATGTTCTGTGTTTATGTACAGTGTGTGAGTGAATGTGCATGATTCACATGAGCGTGATTGTTGGGTTCAGTTTGCGGCGGCGTTTTGAGCCTATATAGTGCACCAATTAATTACTTATTATTATTTGTGTGCTGGCCTTTAATTTTGGACGACACATGGTCCAAAATCACAGACCAGCACACACTTGTAGCATTCATACCCTAACCTCTCAGTCCACCATTGTAGCCTCCAGCCCTTCGACCCAGATAATCAGATTCCTCCAGATGCCCGCCATTGTCTGAGGTGAAGTAGACAAGTGTGTTGTTCATCATCCCCAAGCGATCAAGTGCAGAAAGCAGATGGCCCACTCCCCAGTCTAGCTCCTCAACTGCGTCTCCATATGGCCCATGCTGGGAATGACCTGCAATATGCACAAATACTCAGTTTGTTCTACTTTGTTTAACGCATTCGAAACATGCCGTATACGGATACACCATGTATCCGTATATGGCGCGTCTCCAATGAGTTAATGTCCCAACAGATAAACAGATTTCGTCATCAGATGTGTCTGTGCTGAATGGGAAAACAAATTTGCAGCTACTGACCCACACAATCTTAACCCATTCGGCCCCAATGTCCTACAGATGGTGATGGATCAACCATGATAATTCAAGGGTAGGGCCAGATTAGCTTGGTGCCATCTGGAACCATGCTACCTTGGCAGTACCCTTGAATTATCATGGTTGTTCCATCTGCTGCAGCTGGTAAAGAATTGTTAAGTGAGGTTTAATGAGTTAAAATATGTATCAGCTCCCCCATCCGGCAACCAACTCTATAATTTGAACTACACAAATGGAGCAGGCAAGATATATAGATCTAAAGTTAGATCTATGTCTCTTGCCTGTTCTGTTCGTGCCCCAGTCCTAACCCCACCACACACACACCCTAACCCCCATCTGTCTGCAGGGGGTAATTTAGTAACTCAGATGTATACCTTTTGCAGCTGGGTGATATTTAGATCTGACCCAGAGGCAAAAGGAGTAAGACTACAGAACTGCACACCTGAAAACTTGGGTGCTGTGGCAAGCGCTGTGTGTACATGCAGCCAGGAGACAAACAGCAGGAATGGCCGTCCATCTTTGTGGCGCTGTTCCAGAAACTGTTCCCCCTCCCACACTAGCTTTCGCGTCACGCTAGGCAAGTGAATAGGCTGTTCCACCAAGCTGTAATTCCTATGAACAAATATCATGATATGTTGATTTTCAACCAGTTAAGGTCGAAGCACCCACATGCACTGTGATTTCAATCCATAAAAATGCTTTATGAATGACTTCTTTGCATTCTTTACGTTCTGTATGAGGTAATTTAGCCATCCTAAGCTGCGTAGATCTAACCCAGTGCAACCTATGGCAATGTTCCACGACTTTCACCAACTTTCACATCATCCCTTAGAACGCAAAGGCCATTGGGCCAAAGTCAGCTGCAGTGGGCTCGCACACAACTGTGTGTGGGCCCAATGCAGCTGACTTGGGCCCGATAGCCTTTTGTTTACTGGTTAGGCAAATGAATGAATGAATAGGCCCCAGACCAAATAGGTATGTAAAATGC
>BTPG01000004.1:125089743-125410287 GCA_036245525.1 Semisulcospira habei | reverse complement strand
AAGAAACTGACTGGTGTGCTAAGCGCTGGGCGCATGCGCGGTTGGATGGGAAGGGAGGCTACTCGGGTTACCGCCTAGGCTATGGCGCCCCTCACCTGCCATCATGGCCATATTCGTACACAACAATTTTGGGCTAAAATTAGACTAGCTAAGAAACCATTCCTATTAGTAATACCATCGGTAATGTGTTTTGAGGAAACAAAGGTAACAACTGACACCTGTAAAAGTAGGAGTTCAAAAGACCCAAGGACTCTATCAGCCAGAACACCAGCCCACATATGCAGATGACTGTAACCATGACAACAATGGCGACAGCTGATCCCACGCGACCAAGTGACCCAAGTCGAACCAATGCGTACGTGCAGACGACAGCCATGATGCAAGTACTGGCCAGAATCCAGCCAACTGCAGGCTGACTTCTACGCCATGCCTTTTCTTCACGAGGGTCAAAGTCCTGAAAAATTATGCACAGAAAGCATAGAGATGCTAACATACTGAGCCCCAAGGTCAGACTCTGGGACTTGACCTCTAAAGATCTGTAACGGTCTTGGCTTGACCTCTAAAGATCAGATACCATTTCAGGAGACAGAATAATCATGATGTTGCAGTTTGCAGGATCACAGCAGGAGATTTGGTTCAAGTTGCACATAATTTTTAATAACTAGTGGTCATAGTTCCATAGTTATCATAGTTCCAACGGCTTTGTTTTGAGCAATTTTTTCGCGAAAATCTCACTGCACTGCAGAGGGACAGGTGATTGGCAGTTGCTGGCCTGAACAAGTTTCCTGCAACTGGGCGTTGATGACTTAATTCCTTACGCCCCGAGGATGTAATTATCAAATTTGTGTACATATCCTTTGAGGTCTGTATCACAGTTCAGGTTACAGATCGACCATGATATTTCAAGGTTGGTGTCAGAATAGCTTGGCGCCTACATGGTCGATCCACATCCTGTCATAGTCTTTCTGAGCTTTATGGGGTAAGGAATGACACCATACAGAATACAGAATTCTGGCCTTCTTGTCTCCAAGCACATCTTGTTATTTGGGAAAAGATGCATCTATTAGCATATACACAATGCACCAACCTTCATATTGGTGAGAGGAATTCCATAGAAATAGTCGAATCCCTGGTTGAGTGGATGCATGTGGTTTGGGTCGGACTTGTGCTCACTCCACCCCAAATGCCACTTTCCTGTAAGTTAAAAGTATACCCCGTAATGTCAACGCAATTCAGTTCAGCTCAAGAGAGGCTACCCCGAAATCAGAAATAGGTAAATCAGAAATAGGTTAGAATATGCATCAAGCTCACACATTCATGAGCCCATGGGACTACTACAGTACTAGGAGTCATGTGTGCTTATGCCTCTTTGTTACGTTTGTGGTTGTGTTATTCTTTGAGAGCCCCCACCCGGGTCTGCCCTGGGGGACTTCGGTGGGGTTAGGTACTTTTTAGTTCCCAGGGTCACCCTGGTCAGCCCCACAGGGTGAGTTTTTCTCTCTATTCTGGGGCATGTGTTTCTGTCTACCCGAGGTCCATTCACCTGTATTTGCCTTTTTAAAACTCTCCCTACTGTCTGCACTGCCTGTAGCTCTTGATATTGGATGTGTGTTGCTAAATGGTCATAGCTTTATTTAGGCCCCATGTGTTAGGTTTATTTAACGTATTTGACCGGCTGGCGACATACATTCAATGTTCTGTTTAGTTTTTCTTTTTCACAAGCAGTGCAGGCACGTCCTGAGAAAGCCTTGTTGCTGTCGGGACGTTAAGCAATGTACAATCAATCAATCAATTATTCTTTGAGAGCATGTGTGTGTTAATCATAGGAAAGATCTGATATTCATTTGAGTTATTTTGGATAAGAATTACATACTTTTTTACATACTCATTTTCTTTTTGCACAGAGAATTGCGAGCATTTTTTGTTGTTGTGATGCATGTTTAACTACAGTGTTGTAAAGTTTGACCTACTGGAAGATTCAAGCAGGGTCTCGATCTTTCTAGTGACCTCAGATAGGAGTCAAAGTTGTCGGCAACATTTCGTAACATTGTATCAAAGGTGCTTATATAGTAGTGGAAATTTCTAGTAACTTCTCGAGTGTTCTTTTCATGAATATTAATAAGTTTTGGTTATGTTTTCTTTTCTGACTGGTTGTGTTGTGAGAATTTGCTGGATTATTCTGGAAATTTGTAATAGTATAAAATGAATTTTTCTTTAAAATGAATTTTTTCGAAAAATACTTACCGATGGTATTACTGATAGGAAACGTTACCTACCTAGCCTAATTTTAGCCAAAATTTGGTTGTGTCCGTAACTATGGGAGTGTTGGCAGGTGAGGGGCGCCATAGACCTGGCAGTAACCCGAGTAGCCTCCCTTCCGCCCCATCCAGGTACGAGCTCACCCGATATTCATCAGTTGGTTTCTTAGCGAACTGGCGGCCAGCGGGGCAGATGGGAGGGACCTTCGAGTAATACCATCGTATGTATTTTTCGAAAAAAATCATTTTAAAGAAAAATTCATTTGCTTCCTCAAACACATTACCGATGGTATTACTGATAGGAAGAGGAGGTGGGTGCCGCCATAGCGCCCCTAAAACCCAAGACACTGGCCCTCAGACCCGCTCTCCCGAATCAAACTCCCGATTGAATTTTAGCTAAGATACCTACGGCGCCTATGGCGCCGGGAGGGAGTGTTGCGCTGCTGCAATGTCTCCCATCAGCGAAAGGTTCTGCCGCTGGCCTGCCGCTGCCGCTGGGCGGAGAGGTCCCTCAGGTAGGCGGGGCGGTCCGTGGCGCAGTGGTTAAGGCGGCTGCCACCAATGCCAAAGGTGCGAGGTTCGAAAACGGGTTCCGGCGTCAGACTTTTCTCCTCTGGTAAGTATCACCGTTAATTTGGGCGGACCGTCGGGGGTTCTTTCTCCGGGTACTCCGGTTCTTCCACCCCGCCCCCCCCCCCCCACCCCCCACACTTTGGTACCGGTTTCAGGCCACTTTACAAATTTCAAATACAAGCGATCAAAAATTTCTGTAACTTCAGTAGCTGAACTGGCCCTTCGTCTGTCTTGTACTGTGTTTGTCTTAAATGGCGTAAATCCGTGTCTGTTACGTGAGTGTGCGCGTTGGGTTTCAGTTCGCGGCGCTTTGAGTCGATTCACTATGTTGCCCAAAAATTGAGAAAAAGTGCCAATAACGGTATTATTATTATTATTATTATTATTATTATTATTATTATAAGCGGGCGAAGGTAGTCTCAGCTCGCCATCCCACGGCCGCCAAAATGTCCTTGACAGAGAGAAGGAAGAATGTGTCTTACAAAAGCACCAAATTTTTCATTAACGCCGCATTGATCACAAAAATCGCGACATTTTGACAATGTCCCCTCCATTCACTACGCGACCACCACCCCATCTTTAATTCACCCAAGTGATTTCAAATAAACGCAAGTTTGTCAATTACTTACTTACTTACGCCTGTCACCCCTACCCGGGTATAGGCCGTCGACGAGAGACCTCCAGCAACTCCTGTCCTGTGCTTCTCCTTCGATTCTACTCCAGGTGGTTCCCAGTCTCTTGATGTCTGCTTGGAGGTCTCGACGCCAGGAGTTTCTTGGCCTACCTCTTTTCCTCTTTCCCTGGGGGTTCCATGACAATGCCTGCCTAGTGATACTGGAAGCTGGCTTTCTCAGACTGTGACCGATCCATCCCCATCTTCTTCGCCCAATTTCATTCTCTGCTGTTATCTGCTCTGTTCTCTCCCAGAGTCTGACGTTGCTGATCTTCTCTGGCCAGTGGATTTTCAAAATTCTTCTAAGGCAACTGTTCATGAAGGTCTGTACTCTGTTGACTGTGGTTTTTGTCAATCTCCATGTCTCTGCTCCATATAGGAGAACTGCTTTTACATTGGAGTTGAAAATCCGGACTTTGGTGTGTTGTGACAGCTCTCTGGAACTCCACACTTTTTTCAACTGGAGAAAGGCTGCTCTGGCTTTACCGATTCGTGCTCTGACATCTGCATCAGTGCCGCCTTTTTTGTCTATGATGCTCCCGAGATAGGTGAAGGACTCCACCTCCTCCAACGGGGTGCCAGCAAGCAAGACTGGTTCTTCCCTGGTTGCGTTCAGCCTCATTGTCTTTGTTTTCTGTTTGTGAATGGTGAGGCCCACTTGGGACGAGATGTCAGCAAGCCTCGTGGTCTTGTCCTGCATTTGTTGATGAGTGTGGGACAGTAAAGCCAAGTCGTCTGCAAAATCGAGGTCGTCAAGCTGTGTCCACAGTGTCCACTGTATTCCACTTCGTCTGTGCTCTGTGGTCATCTTCATGACCCAGTCTATGGCCAGTAGGAAGAGGAACGGAGACAGCAGACACCCCTGCCTGACACCAGTTCTGACCTGGAGCTCTCTGGTGAACTGCCCTTCGTGGATCACGCGACATGTCATGCCATCATAGCTGCTCTTGATCAGGCGGACGAGCTTTGTGGGTACACCGTAGTGTCGTAGGAGTTTCCACAGAGTCTCTCGGTCCACGCTGTCAAATGCTTTCTCATAATCCACAAAGTTGACGTACAGCGGGGAGCTCCACTCCAGAGACTGTTCCACGATGATGCGGAGAGTGGCGATCTGGTCTGTACATGATCGGTTCTTCCTGAATCCTGCTTGCTGGTCTCTCAGATGGGGGTCAACGGAGCTCTTCATTCTCTCTAGGATGATCCTGTTGAAGACCTTTCCTGGTACTGACAGCAAGGTGATTCCTCTGTAGTTGGAACACTTGCTGAGGTCGCCTTTCTTGGGAAGCTTGATTAGGTACCCCTCCTTCCAGTCAGCTGGCATCACCTCCTCTTCCCAGATCTTTCCTAACAGTGGGTACAGCATCTCAACTGTTGTCTCTAGGTCTGCTTTCAGAGACTCCGCTGGGATGCCATCTGGCCCTGCTGCTTTGCCATTCTTCAAAAATGCCACTGCTTTTCTGATCTCTTCCCGGCTGGGTCTGTCACAGCTGATGGGTAGGTCGGTCTCTGCCGGCTGGATGTCTGGGGGGTCGGGTGGGCTAGGTCTGTTCAGTAACTCTTCAAAATACTCGGCCCATCTGTCGAGTTGGTCTGCTCTGTCTGCAATAGGCTTGCCAAGTTTGTCAATGCGGTGTAAATAAATTTGGTTCTTTTGGGAGACACATTCTTCCTTCTCTATAAGCATTGACCTCAGCACCCGAGCTAAACAGTATATCAACGATGTATGCGTGTTCATTCTGAATGAATGCGTAGTTTATTGATCACGAAGGCTTGCCTAGCCGGCCTAAGCCCGATGTGCCAAGCATTGTGGAAATTCCCGATAACGGCGATTGCACACACATACGCGCGCGCTTACGCCAGTAAAAAATCAATGATATACACACTGACTAGGTCTATTTTCTCCATCAAAATAACGCGGCAACCAAATCTGCTTAATAAATAGCCTTATACACACAGTGACTGCACACGCAACAACAGGCAAAAGAACATGAAGCAATTCTTGGCTTGACTTCGCGAACGAAGATTCTATAGGGCTTGCCCACGTCGTCTGCAGGCATTTTCGTGGCTGCGGAGGCCAATCCGGGACAGGCAGGTTCGACCGCAGTGGCTGCAGGGGAAGGTCTGGTCAGGGTTCTGAGTTACGACAGCTCTGTTTTTTCTTCTGAGCCGCTTGTCTTTAAGGTTAGCTCTGCGAGAGTCCTCAAAGGAGACGGCTGCCTTGTGAATGGTGGAGCGCCAGGTGTCACGGTCCGCAGCAAGCAAAGACCATTGGCGGTGGTCGATTTGGCAGGCACTAAGTGACTTCTTGAGACCGTCTTTGTATCTCTTCTTTGGTGCCCCTCTGTCTCGGTGTCCAGTGGCGAGCTCGCCGAACAGAGTGATCTTGGGTAGGCGATGATCCTCCATCCTGGAGACGTGCCCCGCCCAGCGAAGCTGTGTCCGCAGCAGCAAAGCCTCGACGCTCACAGTTTCCGCCTGTTCAAGGACCTCGACGTTGGTGACATAGTCACTCCAGTGAATGCTGAGGATGGTACGCAGGCAGCGCTGGTGAAAGCGTTCGAGGAGTCGTAGTTGGCTGCGGTAGAGGGCCCAGGACTCGGAACCGTACAGCAGGGTGGTGAGGACGGCAGCTCTGTACACGCTGATCTTGGTGCCTTTTTTCAGCTGTTGATTGTGCCACACCCGCTTGAATAGTCGCCCGAAAGCACTGTTCGCTTTTGCCAGCCTGTTGTCCAGCTCCTTGTCCAGCTTGGCGTCTGACGTGATGATGCAGCCAAGGTAGGTAAACTGGTGTACAGACTTCAGTTCGGACTCGCCGATGGTGATGTGGGGAGGGCGATGCTCTTCCTTGGGTGCCGGCTGATGAAGGACCTCTGTCTTTTTCAGACTGACCTCAAGTCCAAAGAGCTGGGCGGCATCTGCGAAGCAGGACGTAATGCGCTGCAAGGCTCTCTCTGTGTGTGCAACGAGGGCAGCGTCATCAGCAAAGAGCAGCTCACGAATCAGTTGGTCTAGGGTTTTCGTGTGGGCCTGCAGTCGTCTGAGGTTGAACAGGCTGCCATCGAGACGATACCTGATGTACACTGCGTCGTCATCGTCGAGGTCCACTGTGGCCTGCTTCAACATCATGCTGAAGAAGATGGTGAAGAGGGTCGGTGCCAGCACGCAGCCTTGCTTCACGCCGTTGCGAATGGGGAATGGTTCTGAGAGGTCACTGTTTAGTCTGACCTGGCCTTGCTGGTCCTCGTGGAGCTGGACGATCATGTTGAGGAACTTTGGGGGACAGCCTAGTCGCTCCAGGATCTGCCACATACCTTGCCTGCTCACAGTGTCAAACGCTTTTGTTAGGTCGACAAACGTTACGTACAGCCCTTTGTTCTGCTCGCGGCACTTCTCCTGAAGCTGTCTCAGCACAAAGACCATGTCGGTGGTACTCCTGTTGGCTCTGAAGCCACACTGGCCCTCTGGGAGGTGGTCCTCAGCGATGGCAGGTACCAGCCGATTCAGGAGCAACCTTGCGAGAATTTTCCCGGCAATGGACAGCAGGGTAATTCCACGATAATTAGAGCAGGCAGACTTCTCTCCTTTGTTCTTGTACAGGGTGATGATGACTGCATCACGGAGATCCTTTGGTAGTGTTCCTTTTTCCCAGCAGCAGAGAAAGAGGTCGTGGAGCTTGTTGTGCAGTGCTGGGCCTCCATGCTTCCAGATCTCTGGCGGGATTCCGTCAATGCCTGCTGCTTTGCCACTCTTGAGCTGGTGGATGGCTGTGAGGGTCTCTTCGGCGGTGGGCGGTTCGTCCAATTCAACCTTTAGTGGAAGGTGTGGGATTTGGAGGATGACTGTTTCTTGAACAGTGCGCTCAGCGCCGAAGAGGTCCTGAAAGTATTCCGACCAGCGGTTCAAGATGGAGGTATTATCTGTGAGGAGTGCCTGTCCATCAGCGCTTCGCAGGGGACTTTGTACCAGGTGCCTAGGGCCATACACTGCTTTCAGTGCTTCGTAGAAGCCCCTGTAGTCACCGTTGTCAGCGCAGAGCTGTGTCCTCTGTGCGAGTCTGGACCACCACTCGTTCTGGAGCTCTCTAAGCTTGAGCTGGAGACTGCTGCAGATGAGGCGGAAGGCAGACTTCTTCACAGGGCAGGAAGGCTGGGCTAGGTGGGCCTGGTGGGCGGCTCTTTTTTTTGCTAGAAGTTCCTGGATCTCTACGTCGTTTTCGTCAAACCAGTCTTTGTTCCTCTTTCTAGCAAAGCCCAAGACTTCCACAGAAGATTTTACAATAGCAGTTTTCAGTTGTTCCCAGAGTGTTTCAGGGGAGGAGTCTGCTGGATCAACTGTGTCTTTGAGCATGCGCTGTAAATCGGCCTGAAGGGCAGCTTCTTGTCGTCACGCTGAAGGCTGGCAACATCAAGCTTTTTCTTGGGGGGGCCCCATTTCTTGGGTTTCAGCTTGAGGCGGAGCCTTAGTTTGCAGCGAACAAGGCGGTGGTCAGTGTGGCACTCTGCGCTGGGCATCACTCTGGTGAGGAGGACGTCACTGCGGTCCCTCTGACGCACTAGGACATAGTCGATAAGGTGCCAGTGCTTGGAGCGAGGATGCATCCAGGTGGTCTTTTGACTGTCCTTTTGCTGGAAAGTAGTGTTGGTGATGACAAGTTGCTGCTCTGCACAGAGCTCCAACAGTAGGCGACCATTGTCATTGCAGTTCCCAACGCCATGCTTGCCGAGGACTCCTTTCCAGGCTTCTGAGTCTTGGCCCACTCTGGCGTTGAAGTCGCCAAGGATGATGACTTTGTCGTCTGCAGGGGTGCTCTGCAGGAGGCTGCGCAGGTCAGAGTAGAACTTGTCTTTTTCTGCAGGCTCTGCCAGGAGGGTTGGGGAGTACACACTGAGAAGGGTGACGTATTGCTGGTGTCTCAGTGGGAGGTGCATGGACATGATGCGGTCGGAGTGACCCGTTGGTAGGTTTTCCAACTTAGTCGCAATGTGGGTCTTCACCATGAAGCCCACGCCTGAAAGCCGTCTTTCTGATGCAGGCCTGCCTGACCAGTAGAGGGTGTAGCCAGCGCCAAGTTCTTGGAGGCTGCCTTCCTCCGGGAGGCGTACTTCGCTGAGCGCGGCGATGTCGATGTTTAACCTCCGCAATTCATGGGCAATGAGGGCGGAGCGACGTTCAGGGCGTCCGCTGTCTGCTGTGTCGAGCATGGTTCGGATGTTCCAGCATGCTACGTTGAGTCCGGTCGTGGTCGTCATGAGAGTAGATCCATTGTTTTTTCTTGTTTTCTGACCGCATGAGAAGATGCCCGTTGACCGCGGCTAGCCAACTGGGTTACGAGGGGATAAGCTTTGGTTAGGCCACCTTTTCTAGGCCCCTCTCCGTGTGGAGCAAGCAGTGCTGTCCCTAGAGAAGGCTGCTTGGTCGTTCAGGGTGTGCCGAGTGACGTTGTCATCCCCAGGCCAACATCAGGCGACCAATATCCTGAACCGCCTGCATGCAGGTTTGAGACTGCGGCTTCCAGTGACATCTTTCACCTGCCGTTTTGCCCCTTGCCCATCGCTACAGGACTTGGAAAGTTCATTGTCATAGTCCGTGGGCGTTTCCTAAAGCCTGCGCGGTGGAGCTTTTTGGTGGAGTGCAGTGTGCGCAGTACTGGCCCCACCCTTTAAACCCTTGGTTCGTTTGCCATGGCCTAGCAAGCTGGGACGGTGGCATCAAGGTCCTCGGGTCGTAGGTTTTATATCAGACTGTCCTTGTCTTAGTCTCTGGCTCAAAAGCCTTCCCCGGAGACACGGGGGCTTTGATTTCAGGGGTTTCCTCCCTTAGCCTTTCCGCAGCCAAGCGGCCAAGCCTGCAAGGCAGCAGGGGACTCATGGGGGCCGGGGTCGTCTATGTCCCGTGCAGATGTGAACATCTGCCCACTGCCCAGACGGCGACACCAGAGGAGAAAAATCCAACGCCGGAACCCGGTATCGAACCTCGCACCTTTGGCATTGGAGGCAGACGCCTTAACCACTGCGCCACTTCCCTGTCAACATGAAGCAATTACTTCCCTTTGAAATCATAATTTATGCCTGCTTTCCGCTTTCGTCGCTCATTACTGAGAAAAGATACAAAATTACTATCATTTCTAATTAAAAACACTGCATCAACACACTAAAACAACACTAATTTGTCTAATAACAATGTTTTTGGCCCTGGCCCGGCTCAATCGACTGTATTATTAGCCTGGCAAACTCGCTACATACCTGTAAAAATTGATCATCTAGTTCCAGCGATTTCACCACTATCGATTATAGTTATAAGCCCAAAAATAACAGCCTCTCACGGCCACGGCCGTGGCTGGGGTGATTTCGTTCGCATGTCACACACCTAAGAGAAAATCTGGGGGCAATTTATTCCTACGTGTGCGATATGGGTTCAAATCTCCTCGGGGTCTCAAATTCTTTCGTTTCGTAAATAACTCGTCTTTGAGGCCCCCATCTGGGGAGTGACGAATCCCTAATAATTAGACCAAAAATAAGTCCGGACAAATAAATAATTAGCTGTAGGACCTACAGTAAACAAATTACCGGGCCCGGCAAATAAATAAAATAAATTGTGCGTGCACGGGTAAAAAAGGGGGGAAAGGGGTGGATAAGGGGGGAAAGGGGAAGGGAAAGGGGGGTAAGGGGTGGGGTGTGTGTCTGTCTGTCTGTCTGTCTGTCCTTCTTCCCTTGTCCCGTCTGGGCGACGGAACGCCAATCCAATCCCCAATGCCTCTTCAAGAGAGGCATGTGTGACCCTCTCTTGAAAAGGCAAATTGGGGATTGGATAACAGACGGGACTTTTGTTAATTTAATAACCCACGGCTTTAATCTGTCGCTAGACGAAACAGAGAAACAGAGAGTTAAATGATTCTGTGAATGTACACGTTGTATCGCGTGTCATACCACTGAAATGCGGGTATGTTTTTATGCGCGTATGTGTGTTTACCTGTTTACGTGTGTGTGTGTCTGTTTGTGTTTACGTGTGCGTGTGTCTGTATGTGTTTACGTGTGCGTGTGTCTGTATGTGTTTTTTTTTTTCGTGCGTGTATGTATATGTGTTAGAGATAGAAGAAAAGACATTCCAAGAACATTTTTACCATTGTCTATGTGACAATACCCAAAAACATAATTATTTAAATAATAATAACCACACACACACACAAACAAAAAAACATTGATAACAAATTTTTAAGTAACCTACAGATACTTGATAACAAATTTCCAAAGTCAGTTATAACTTTACAGGTAACTTTTTAAGTTCCTATAAATTAGTTATAAGTGACTTAACATAAAAACTTATAAGAACTTAAACATAGCAAATTGTAAGTTCCTGACTTAAGTCACAACTTACTCGGACAGATTTGACAAGATACAAAGACAACAAAAAACTTTTTTTTTAGTAATAGTCGGGTGGTGGTGGTGGAGCTGATGGGGTTAAATAGTTAGGCACAAGTGACATGGCATCTCTTTGCGAAGTGTAATGAAAAAATAATAAACGATTACCAAATCGGATCTTTATTTGTTTAAAAGATTTTGTAATTTTTCCGTGGTTTCCTGAATTCCGATCTGTTTTCCCCTCTCTAAAAAACTAGCCTTCAGTTTGTCAACATTCACGGGGGATTGACTACGCATCTTATTTTGTATTTCAGCCTTTTGTTGTTTGTAATTATTTAAATCGTCTTGCACTCTCTTAAATTCATCGTCATCAATATAATTGTCCTGCAACGCTTTACTGATAATAAGTTTCATACTACTAAGTTTTGCACCCACGAGCGTACTCAATGCTTCAAGTTTTTGTAATTTCGTGTGAAATCTCTTGTTGATGCCTTCCAAACCAAAGCATGCCAGTCCTGTGGCAATGCTAGCTCCTTCAAGGCCGATGCCAATCAAACTGCCAATTCCAGTTGATATCAAAACAATACCCCCAACAGATAATCCGGCTGAAACTGCACCCACTGCCATAGATGTGTTTTGAACAGAATTGAAAACGGTCTTATACCGTCTCTTACACCGTGAGTATTTTGCCTCCTCTCCTTCCAAATATTTCAATGCATCTGTAATATTTATTAATCGGAATGCGTCTGCCTGTAATGTTTTATCTGATGCAATTGTTTCAATCGACACAGTATCAGTCGTTGGTAGTTGCGGATACAAGTTCACCATTTTTTTTATTGACAAATATTTTTTTTTATTTAATCAGTGATTACATTTTGCAGCTCTTCAAAAGTATACAATTTGCTAGCATAATAAAATGAAACAAGATCAATGTGTTCAAGTTTTATGTAACTCAGACGAACAAAAGTTGTTTTGTCGACCACCGCCGTAACTGTGGGTATACTGCTTGAAACTTCTATATCTGTGCCTTTTTTAATAGCAATAAAGACCTTTTTTGACTCTGCCACTGTGTCATTCCATGTAAGTTTTATTCCCTGTGCTATATCTGCCTCTTTTACAGAAGCAACAGATCTCATGATAATTTCAAATACTATTGTCGCTTCTTTTGCTATGGCAAAGTTTGCTGGTGAAAACACAACTTCTGTATCTGTTTTATTTTTTCTATGCGTAAGAAGATATCTCCGTTTTTCATACTCTTGCACCTTTAGTTTTTCTCTGCTATTGTTGTCTGGGGCAAAACTTGGGACAAGACTCACAATCAATGGTCCAGAGTTAACAACTTTTCTAAACACTAAGGCACCTTCGTCATCAGTATATACATAAGGACTAATAAATTCAAACTTTATGTCCCAGTCAATTGTGGGCGGTGGAACAGGCACAAGTGAAACTACCCACTTATTTCCCACATGTATTAAGTTGTAAGGCGCATTATTTACTGGAACAGGTACAGTAACATCACGCAGCTGGCCAAGTTTAGGAATCGGTCTGTCTGTTCCGTCCTTCATGTCATCTATTACTTTCCGCTTGTACATGCCAGTCGAATCAAGTTCAAAACCATATAATTTCTCCAATTTCTCCCTCCTTCTCAAAATCCTGTACATCAGCCAAATCTTTCAACTCTGTCACTGGACACGCAACTGGTATGATTCTCGGCTTTGGACCAAGACCACTCATTTTTATAAACAAAAATAAAATTATTTAACTTCTAACACTACACTAAAATCATGCATAAGAACTGGTTTGCCATCCTGATTAGTTACAGATAAACACAATGATTCAAAGAAACTGGAACCTAATTTCTTAAACTGTAAAGGAAATCTAGCAACCACACTTTCACAATAGGGTGCAGTTCCAGTCGGCACACATCTCAACAAAGTTGATGGCTTTCCATTGTGTATATTTTCAGTTGTGTTTAATTCTTTTAAATGAACATTTAGTACTGTGTGTACTGCCAAATGAACGGGATATCTTCCTGTTATTTTTTGTTTTTTATGCTTTATAAATCCTTTATCTAATAACCAATCTTCATCATTAACTGTATCTAAAGATGATATGTCATCCTCATCTAAAAAACCAAGTAGTATTACAAGTCTGCGTGATATTACAAGCTGGATACCTTTTGGAAATTCAATTGTAACAAGCAAGTTAGCTGGATTTAAAGTTGCTTTAATTTTATATTTTTGTAAATATTCAGCTAAAGTACAAAAGTCATAATATCCAGGCTTTAGGCCATCAAATTTAATACCTACATCACCTATAGGCCCAAGCGCAGTTTCATACACAGCATAATCTTTCATACTTATTACATTAAACCACTTTACAGTGTAAAACATTTCATGGATAGCTACAGCCTTGCTACCATCTCTATTATCAATCCCATTAGTTAACCACACTGGTTTGCTTGTGTCAAGATTTGTTAAGGTAATAAACATTTTTATTATCTCATATAAAAAGAACGATGGAATTTAAATCACCAACAAGTGTCACTACAAATGCATTTCAATTTAATATAGATGCCAAGTACAATGTCGCACCTACTTATGAACATAAAATAATACAACTAAATCAACTTGATATAGCTGTAAGTGAACAAGATTTGTTTCAAGTCAAAGTACCCAATCCGTCTGATCAATACCTAAACCCTCCAATAACAGACGATGCTACTGCAAGAAAGTGGACATCAAGACCATTACAGATGTTTCAAAACCAACTTAACTTTGCCATACTGTGTTCAACTACAGGATGCGGCATTTCTTTTACAGACCATTTGAATCACCCAAACAAACTGATTAAGTCTGTCTACCTTTTCCACACGTATTACCAATTAAGACGAATACTGTCAGAACTGCATACCCCTCTACCCACTGAATCCAGTTTTAACAGGTATAACAACCCCATGGATATGAAAGCATTTGAACGCATCTGTAATGAGTTTAACATAAGCACTAAGTATGACTTTACACAAAAACTTGATGATCACAATGGCATGGGTACACTGTATTACGCTATGAGTCACAGACAATACCCTCAAGATTATTACCCTGGTTACACTTCATTCTCATCAAAATCACAAGTCTGGATAGGATCAATAGAACAGAAACAGTCTAATGCCTGGACCACATTTATTTTAGACAAGAGTGACGGATTTACTCAAGCGGGAGTCGAGCGCGTCAATGAGTCTATCAGAACATATGTGTGGTGTATACTAGGAGCACAATCATTAACAAAATCAAACATTTTAAACGGGAGTGGCAAATTTGAAGCACAAAAACAGTTTCTTGCTAATCTAGAAGATTCAATAAATTCAACAGTAGATCTCCCATCAAGCATACAACGCTATCAAGACGTTCTCAGATATGCCAGATCAAAAGTTGACTTTGTAGTAGGCATTGGGTTATACATGTTACCATCTGACCTTCAATTACAAATGGGGACAATAACAAATTATAATAATGAAATTATTGTTGCTGGTCGTGATCAGAAATTAGGACTCAATCAATCAGTAAACACACACCTACAGTCAATAATAATGCCAGCCCTGACACCAGTAACATCACCACCCGTACAGGCAGTAACGCCAGTAATGTCAGTAACAGCCCCAGCCCCGGCACCAACAACTGCACAGGCATCATCACCATCACCAGCACCAGTACCGGTAAACACACATGAGTCAGAGAGAACTGCATTGGTAATAGGCCTCACAGGACTAGGTATATTACTTCTTTATCTGTTTCATTAAATAACCCACCATCAATCCTCCTACTGACACCAAAAAGACAAACACATGCTCTGCCATAAACCCAACTACCTTTGCCGCAGTATTGATCAGCCAACTGACAACTGTACCTATTATGCCTGGCAACGCGTCCATTGCTTTCACAGCCCACGGCTTTACCACAGCTGACACTTAGTTCGCTCCTAGCTGCCAGAGAGATAAGGCGCGGCGAGGTGAAATTCCTCTCTCGCGCGCTCATTCTATTTATATCGCACTTACAACTGTGTGGTACACAGCGTGTCCCGCGCTCTGTGCTATAACAACTACCTACCCGTTTGTATTCATAACACATAACGGGGCGGTCCGTGGCGCAGTGGTTAAGGCGCCTGCCACCAATGCCAAAGGTGCGCGGTTCGATACCGGGTTCCGGCGTTGGACTTTTCTCCTCTGGTAAGTGTCACCATTAATTCGGGCGGACTGTCGGGGGTTCTTTCTCCGGGTACTCCGGTTCTTCCACCCCCCCCCCCAACCCCCCACACTTTGGTACCGGTCTCAGGCCACTTTACAAATTTCAAATACAAGCGATCAAAATTCTCTGTAACTTCAGTAGCTGACTGGCCCTTCGTTTGTCTTGAACTGTGTTTGTCTTAAATGGCGTAAATCCGTGTCTGTTTCGTGAGTGTGTGTGTTGGGTTGATTGATTGATTGTACATTGCTTAACGTCCCGACAGCAACAAGGCTTTCTCAGGACGTGCCTGCACTGCTTGTGAAAAAAAAAAATAAACAGAACATTGAATGTATGTCGCCAGCCGGTCAAATACATTAAATAAACCTAACACATGGGGCCTAAATAAAGCTAAGACCATTTAGCAACACACATCCAATATCAAGAGCTACAGGCAGTGCAGACAGTAGGGAGAGTTTTAAAAAGGCAAATACAGGTGAATGGACCAAGGGTAGACAGAAACACATGCCCCAGAATAGAGAGAAAAACTCACCCTGTGGGGCTGACCAGGGTGACCCTGGGAACTAAAAAGTACCTAACCCCACCCAAGTCCCCCAGGGCAGACCCGGGTGGGGGTGTGTGTTGGGTTTCAGGCGCGGCGCTTTGAGTCGATTTCCCCCAAAATTGAGAAAAAGCGCCTATATAATAACGGTATTATTATTATTATTATTATTTATCTCAGCCTAAAGTGACTGTTGTGAAAGCAACATCGTTCAAAAGTTGAAATTCTCACCTACACACCCATACCAAACATGACAACATTACGACTTACACTTGTGTAGTAGATTATGGTGAAAATAAGGAGAACGAGAATTTGTTGATGTATGATGTCGGTGTTTGTTGTGAAATTGACAAAGTTCCCACAGCTATAACACGAAGACGTAACTTTTCCCAGTGAAACACACTTGCATGCATAAGGGTCAGCATGCCTACAGTAATTATCACTTACCGGATTTTCGCTACGCGCTGGGGGACGGAAGCAGGAGGGTGGTTAATGAGGTCACTGACAAGTGTCGACAGACAAGTACCAGGCGCCTGCCTTTGTACACTCCCGGCCGAATCGGGGAAAGTGAGGGCTTAGTTACACGGATACTATTGAGGAGATAGTCACGTTTCTTTCTCGGGAAATAGTGTAACACTAACAGTGAACCTTGTACGTGTACTTGTGATTTAACTTTTGATCATGATGGAGTCTAATGAAACGCATACAGTCTGTGTACACACAGGTGTGTTCCATGCAGTGCGATTAAATGCATTGTGCAGAATATGTGGCGGGAGATCACAGAAAAAACACGGTGATAAAAAGTCATATCTCTGTATCAAATATGAACACTTAATCCACAAGTGTTATGGAATTAATATCCAGGAAGACAAAGACGTGATGCACTCCAAAACAATGTGTAGTAGTTGCTATAGTCGGATGAAACGGATAGACTCTGAAACACGTGTGTCGTGGAGACAACGCGAAATGCGGCGTCTGATATTGCCTCATCGCAACACATATGGACCATGTTCGATCCAAATACGAGTGTTGAAGAATGTGTCGCGTGTGTTCACTTCATGCAGCTAGGTAAAGGAGGACGACCAGCGAAGGGTGCACATGGGAAGAAACGACCGTTTCGATCTGTGGAATGTCACAGTGACACTCATAACACTGACCCTAATAACAGCACTAATGAAGGTGATAGTGGTATACAAGTTTTCATTCCCCCGATGTCTACTCCCCGTAAAACGCCATGCAAAGTTGATGCTCAAACGTCGCCGTTACAAAGAGTGTCATGGACCCCATCTCCACCAGCCAAGCGGACGCATGAAATAGCCATTTCACCCATTGAAAAAACGGGTGTCGATATAGCCACATATCAAACGACCCAGCCTTCGACCTGTCCAGGAACTGCAGATGCCATTGACAAAGGAGGAAGAGAAATATCAGACGGCACTAAACCGCACAATGCTTAATGAATCAGCTGATGCCACAATCCGTTGCAAGACTGGAGGACAGCCTTTGTATTTTATGCACATACCCAAACCAAGAAAACCAACAACAGGGGCATCATCAGCCGTAATACGAAGAAGGTCAAAGGTATTAGCCTGTGCTAGAGCAAATATGTCTGGCGGATCAGAAGTGGATGAAGCTGAACAAATAACTGACGTGTTAAGATGAGAAAGAAATGAAAAAATGACTGCAATATTAGACAGAGCAGGCCATAGGCGATCCGTGTATGTCTGTAGAAAACAGGGTATTGCTCTGAGAACCAATCTAGGATTAAGCTGGTCCAAGTACAGAACATACAAACGCTTCATGAGAAGTATTGGTGTCAAACTTGAAAGTGAAAGAAAGGAAAGGCAGACCCAGAAAGAAGCGCTCTGTGGCACAGTGACCATTGAACAAAAGAATTTGACCTTTGAAAACAAAGTCACAAACAAGAAAGAAAGCCAGAAAACGCCTGTCGCCTACATAGAGGATCTCACACATTTTGTTCCTGAACTGCTTAACTTAACAAGTTTGAAGCTGCAAATCTTCTTGAATGGCATGACCAAATACCAAGTGATGAAATTTGGATAAAACTAGGAGGAGATCATGGCGGTAACAGTTATAAAACAATGCTTCAAGTTACTAATCTCCAAAACCCTAACTCTAAACACAATACGTTTTTGGTGTGTATGGCTAACTGTAAAGACAGTCATGAAAATCTTCAAACAATTTTGCAGCCATTTAAAGAGCAGGTGTCAGTTCTCCAAACCATGAAATGGAAAGAAAAACAGATACGTGTATTTCTGTTTGGCGATTACGATTTTCTCGTCAAACTTTTTGGTCTCTCAGGAGCACAAGGGGTCCACCCTTGTCTCTGGTGCACTGCTTCGAAAAGTCAGCTACAAAGAGCTCCACATGAGCGAGTACAAGTGAAACAAAGAACTCTGAACAACATCAAGAGGGATTACAGGCAATACATTCGTGCAGGAGGAGACAAAAAGAATGCCAAGGGTTACAACAATGTTGTACATGAACCAATCTTTGATATTGAGATTTCGCAAACGGCACCACCATACCTCCATCTTCTGTTAGGTGTAGTAAAAAAACATCATTCCCTCCTCGAGCAAGAATGCCACGAACTTGATAAAGCCATTGCTGAAAGACTGGCTGAGGGAAAGGAGGCATATGATGGAAACACACCTTTTGAAAAATACATTTCAGAATTAAGAGTGATCAAAGAACTGGAAAAAAGAAAACAGCTGACCGAGGGTATTGCAGTGTTGAGCGACAAGAGATGCAATGAGAGTGCTAAGCATTTTGATGAACGACATGAGCAGAAGATGCAGCGGGTAGCAGAATCGAGGACAAAATAGAAGCTCTGAGAGAAGAGACAAAGTTGCCATTTCTGTGCGGACCTGTCACTTCTGGCCTTGACGAAGCACTAAAGAGGAATAAGATATTCATGCAAGCATACCATGGCCGTTCGTTTGTTGGCAACCACTGCCACCGTTACTTGAAGTATGATGTGTTGACTGATGTTGGTGACAGTGTTATCAGCAATACCATGAAGCTGACAGATGATCCTAAACTTCATGCAGCAGCGCATGACATATCCTTAAAGTTCCGAATTCTGAACGACCTGTACTCACAAGTCCATACTAATGTTTCTCACAAACTGCCGGTGAAGAGCAGAAATGAATCAATGCAAGACATCAATGACAAGATTGCAAACTACATGCGTTTTTTTCGAAGTACGTTTCCAGGGAGTAGCATCATTCCGAAACAACATATCCTGGAATGTCACTGCGCTGACTTTATGACTAAGTGGGGATTTGGGTTGGCGCTTCATGGTGAGCAGGGAGGTGAAGAGAGTCATGCTACCATTAACATCTTAAAGAGCAGGACATTTGGCTTGCAGACAGAGGAGGAAAAACTCAGACTGCTCATGACCGAGCACATGACACTCGTGTCACCTGTCCTCCACTCCGTCATTCCTCCAGTAGTAAAACAAAAAAAAGTTCTCGTTTAACGCTGTTTACCCGGAGTCGGTCTTGTGTATCTGTGAACAGAAACTCAGTATTGTTCTTGTGTCTAGTGTGTCAGCAAATGTGCTAAACCGCAAGGTATATTTAAAACACTGTTGAATACTGTGACCTGTGATGGACTAATCGGATTTTAGTACACGGAGGGCATTAGCAGTCTGTGGAGTACCGGGACTACGGGTGGGAAATGCCAGAACGCGACCTGTCAGTGACCTCATTAACCACCCTCCTGCTTCCGTCCCCCAGCGCGTAGCGAAAATCCGGTAAGTGATACTTAATGTAGGCATGCTGACCATTATGCATGCAAGTGTGTTTCACTGGGAAAAGTTACGTTTTCGTGTTATAGCTGTGGGAACTTTGTCAATTTTACAAAAAAAAACACAGACATTGTACATCAACAAATTCTCGTTCTCTTTATTTTCACCATAATCTGCTACACAAGTGTAAGTCGTAATGTTGTCATGTTTGCAGGGTTCGTAGCCAAAAGGCATCACAAAATTCACAAACTTTTCACAAACTTTCAAGACCATTTTTACATTTTTCCTGGCCATAAGATGTGTGACCGAAATATACTTATATAGACTAGGCCTATATGCCCACTGTTCAACAGACGCTTACCTTTGTTATGATTGATTGATTGATTGATTGTACATTGCTTAACGTCCCGACAGCAACAAGGCTTTCTCAGGACGTGCCTGCACTGCTTGTGAAAAAAAATAAACAGAACATTGAATGTATGTTGCCAGCCGGTCAAATACGTTAAATAAACCTAACACATGGGGCTAAATAAAGCTAAGACCATTTAGCAACACACATCCAATATCAAGAGCTACAGGCAGTGCAGACAGTAGGGAGAGTTTTTAAAAGGCAAATACAGGTGAATGGGCAAAGGGTAGACAGAAACACATGCCCCAGAATAGAGAGAAAAACTCACCCTGTGGGGCTGACCAGGGTGACCCTGGGAACTAAAAAGTACCTAACCCCACCCAAGTCCCCCAGGGCAGACCCGGGTGGGGTCCTTTGTTATGACTCATGATGGCACCTTCACCCATGCTTGCCACATCAATAGATTTTTGACAAGCGGCACAAAACAAAAACCGACCACTTGTTTGATGCTACTTTTCGGAGCCAGCTTTTATACATATATTTGGCTGAATCTTTCCTCAGCCACTGTTTATACTTAGAAGCTTCAAGCCACAAATCGTTAAAAACACAAGCGCCAGGCATGGTCAATGAGTGAGCGATGTGACCGGAAATAATATTAAAGGGAAATAATCATTCGCAAATACATCCGGTCGAAATCGAAAGTAGGTTTTTGCGTAGCTTTCTGGTAGCCGGATTTTATTTGTTTTGTTTGTGTGCGTCTATTTTGTTTGTTTTGTACATTATTTTTTTTAATTCGAAAAAATCGAAAAAGCAAAATGTGTACATGATGAAGCCAAGTAAGCAGAATTGTAAAATTCACAAACTTTCACAAACCCTCCCCAAAAATGTCATTTTTCAAAGACTTTCCAGGGCCTGGAAAAAGGATTTTATTTTCCCCAAACTTTCACAAACTTTCCCAATCGCTACGAACCCTGTGTTTGGTATGGGTGTGTAGGTGAGAATTTCAACTTTTGAACGATGTTACTTTCACAACAGTCACTTTAGGCTGAGATGTGTTATGAATACAAACGTGTAGGTAGTTGTTATAGCGCAGAGCGCGGGACACGCTGTGTACCACACAGTTGTAAGTGCGATATAAATAGAATGAGCGCGCGAGAGGGGAATTCGACCTCGCTTTGCCTTATCTCTCTGGCAGCCTGAAGCGAACTAAGTGCTACGCGCAAGCACTGGCTGGTAAAGCCGTGAGCCAATTTCTTAAGCAAGTCTGATAATTGTTTTTTACCCATGACTGTAAATCTTTTGGGTCTGTTGGAGGTGCTGGTGGTGCTGGCGGTGTTGGACTACCACCACCAACCCCAGAGACAGCCAACACTACAGTACTGATAATAAATCCAAGAGCTGTAATTAAACTAGCAATAGTGATACCCTGCTCTCTGAAAAGTGTTTTCAATCTCTCAGCCAATGTTGTGTCTTCGTGAAGTATTTTCTGAATAGTTTCTCTAATCCTGTTGACCTATGTTTTCAGTTTTTCTCTTCCAATACTAATCGCTTCTAACCGCCCTGATCTTTCTATATACAAATCATTTAATCTGTGTTGTATTCTTTCTTTTACTTCTGTGTCAAAATTCTCTTCATCAGCAGTTGCTAATTTGTTTTTTTCTCTTTTTATTTGATTATCAAGCTCACCTAGTTTGGCTACGTTATTTGCCATCTCACCTCTGATTGTCTGCAATGATTTATCCAAGCCCTTTATCTCCCGCATTGACAAAGGTGGATCATCTATTGTTTTCATTACGTCATCAGTAAATGACGTTTCTTGTATTACCGTGTTTGCTATTTGTGGCAGTCTCGTTACCTCAGTCATTTCAATATCTTGTCCTGTTGGTAATCTTGTTTGTGTGTCATGAAGCACAGTAACAAGTCTCGGTGTCAACTTTTTACTAGTACCAACACCAAGGTAACGCTGCAGTGCTGCCTCACCACCGACTTCTCCTTTAATTGTACTTAAAGCTCTAAACTTAGCAGGGTTGTTTTTATGTGTTAGATGTACTTTTCCTCTGTATTTAAATATAAATGACCCTTGACATCAAGTTCAAACTGATTAGGATCTATGTTGTCTGGGCGATCACCAACATGATCATAAAACGAGTTCACTTTGCTTTCTAAAAGTTCATGACGTAAACTGTATTTCTTGTACCAGTCATATCTGTGATATCTGTTGCACTGGTATCATAGTCATCCATGACATCCATTTCAATTTCATCATGATTAAATCCTCCTGCTGCCATTGTTTTTATTAATTTAATATTTTTTTATTGTGCATAATAAAAATGACACAGTCCTACGGATCAAAGTTAGACCTGTACAGAAAACTACGTGAACCTCTTGGTGTTAAGGGCATTAGACAATCAATTGTCATCACAAACAATCCAAGTACCATAGACCAAAACCAAACCCTTACTGTCAAGTTTCCAAACCTGGGTCCCAATGATGTTATCGTACCTGGCACTGCCCGCCTTGCATTTAATATTGAACTTTCATCAGAATCAGATGCAAACAGAACACTGGTTGACAATCTTGGCAGAGCATTGTTAAGACTATTAAAGTTAAACTTGAAGGACAAGAAGTGTTTAGTCTTGATGATGCTGATGTGTTTTACTGTTACAAAGATGTTTGGCTTACAAGAGAAGAACGAGAAGACCGTGTTTACCAAGGCATACAGTCTGTTAATGTTGCTAAACTTAGAATAGATGCGGCAGACAAATCAACATCTGCAATTGAGGACGTTATATTAGCAGATACATACGGTAATAGATTTTACATTCCACTTGAATTTGAAATCCTCACAACACACTTGCCTTATTACCAAGGAGCACTGAATGACCGTCTGAGTTTTGAACTAACTTTTAATGACTGTGCAAAAGTTATCAAAACAACTGACCCAGACGCAACATACAAGATCTCAAACATTTCCTTGGAATACGAAATTGTCACACACACTGAACTTGCCAGACTAATTCAAAATCAATATCAGTCAAGACTTCCAATTTATTATGACCGCGTGATAAGACACAGTATAATACCCAAAGACAAAGCTGATACAATGTGGAACATAAACCTTAACACACCTGCCAGGTCACTGAAAGGTATACTGATGTTATTTATTGAACAAAAAAATCCATTCAAAAGAGATTCAGAAAAATTCTACAATCCAAAAATAACACATTTGTCCTGTACGATTGAAGGTCATCCTAATCAAGTGTACGCTTCAGGTATGCTGCCTTATCAACACTATGATGAGATTATAAAGTGGGCGGGTGGGAGACTTAGAGAAAAACCGGCAAATATGGCGTGTAAAGATTTACATCTGTATGATGTACGAATTGGTCAATACCTGACAGAAAAATATGCACTGTGGCTAGACCTGCGCAGTACAGATGATGACTATCTACATGGGTCAGGACGTACTGTTGAGAACGGCAGTGACGGAATAACAATTCAGATACAAAAAAAGACTGAAACAGGAGGAGCAATAAACATATAATATATAATTATTTGTATCTGATTTATGATGCACAACTCAACATTGCAGACAGTAGACTAAGTGGACACTTGTATTAAAATTATCTTCTGTATTAAAATGAACCGGAACTTAATGACACTCGACCCACACTGTGGATTGTTTTGTGGTGCCACTGGGTGTGGAAAAACTGAATTTGTACTTGACTTATTACAAACAAGATACATCCATCATTTCAAAAACATTGTAATATTCTGTCCTACAATAAAACACAACAAAGCTTATCACAACCGTTTATTCATTTGGACTGACAGCAACATTTATTTAGTCGACCCTGAGAAAAAACTGAATGACTACCTGCTGTATTTTTACAAACAATTTGAAGGACAGCCAACCCTGTTTATTGTTGATGACTGTTCTGCAGAAAAAGACATTGTTAAGAAGAGAAACACACTGGCAGAACTGGCTTTTTTAGTGGCAGACAAGCAAATATCAGTGTATGGATTCTCACTCAAAAATATAATGCTGTACTGAAAGATTTTCGTGAGCAGTTAAAGTTTATCTGTTTGTTTTACTGTAAGGACCGTGACAGCTTTGAAGACTGTCTCAGGGAGAATGATGTCATCCCAAATAAGCAGGAACGAGACTGTGTAAAAAATAAACTGAAATCAACTAAGCATCTAAAACTTATTTTAAAGACAGATCAGCCCACAGGGTATGGGTTAATAAATTAATTTATACTTTTGTTTTGTCCATAAAAAATGATGGACGGACAAACTATTGATATCACAGACTGCTTCAAAGATAAAACAAAGAAAAAACTACCAAGTGAGTAGGAAAAGCACTGTCAAGGGAGAGAAGAAGATAAAAATGACGGACAATGATCAGGGTTTAAGAAACGTGTTTCACACAACAGACTTGCCTATATCTAATAGTAACAATGTTTATGAATCGATAGAAATGTCTTTTTCTGTCATACAAGATAATCTTCTTACAGGCAGTGTAAAGATTCAAGTTGTTGCAAAAATAGAATTTACTAGAGTAGATGGTGAAGTGATTGTATCGTATATATCGACAAGACAACACACCATTAACACAAGAAGAGAATTAGAAAACGTGTTTAAAAACAGACTATTGCCTGACTTTCTTGAAGCAATTGACAAAGCAAGAATGAAGGGGTCTGGTTGGCACGAACGCCATGTGCATGAACTACAATTAAAACAGTCAAGGTATCATCTTATATTAGGTAAATCATGGATACCACTGCCTATTGAGGTTGCAAACAAAAAGGCTGTCATCAATATACAGAACAATGATAATTTCTGTTTCATGTGGTGTGTGCTTGCTAAACTGCATTATGTAAAAACAAGACCTGATCGCGCATCTAACTACACCAAATTTGTAAATGAACTTAATTTCAGTGGTATTGATTTCCCTGTTAAGGTAGAGGACATAGATTTGTTTGAACAATGAAATCCTGGCATATCTGTAAATGTGTATGTATGGGATAATGACTCTGTTGACAAGTTACAACCCATTAGAGTATCACCACTTGCCCCCACCTACGGTCAACCAGAAGATAAACATGTTGACATGTTATTAATTGGCCCTGCCGGTGATCACTATACAATTATCAGGAGTATGTCATGTCTAATTCACAGTATTGTTTCAAAATATGTTAGTAAACAGGAAGTGTGTAAGAGATGTTTGCAAAGATTTTCATCTATTGAAGTGGCACATAAACATGTTTTGCACTGTAGGTCGGCTGATGACATTCAAACAGTACTTAAATATCCAGATCCTGGAAGTCAAGTATATTTCAAGAACTATAGGAATCAGCAAAAGCTACCATTTGTAGTGTATGCTGATTTTGAATCACTGGTTGTACCGTATGATGGTCCTGTTCCAGAATCATTACCAAAGACAGTAAAATTGAGTGACAAAGTGGTGTGTTCTTTTGGTTATATTCTTGTTAAGTCAGACGGTCAGCATACAGAGCCTGTTATTTACAGGGGTGAAAATGCAGCATGTCTGTTTTTAACAGAAATGAGACAACTGTATAGTCAGGTAGTACATTATCTAGAAAATAATCAGATGCCTGTGATGATGACAGAAGAAGATAAAATAAATTTTGATACAGCTGTGATGTGTTGGATTTGTGAAAAACACCTACAGGGTGATAAAGTTCGTGACCATGATCACATAACTGGACGCTACAGAGGTGCTGCACATAACAAGTGTAATTTATTATTAAAAATAGATCTTAAGACATATAAACTGCCAATCTTTTTCCACAATCTCAGGGGGTATGATTCACATATTATCATGCGTGCTGTGGATGAGTCTTACAAAAAAAATTAGTTACATTGCCCAGACAACTGAGAAATATTTGACTTTTAGATTGGACAACAAATTAGTATTTTATGACTCAATGCAACATTTGTCTTTAGGTCTTGCCAGTCTGGCAGACGGACTGACATCATTTCCAATAACAAGTAAATATTTTGAGCCAGACTTGATTAAGAAAGGAGTGTATCCGTACGAGTACATCGGTGACTGGGTTGTGTTTGAGGAAACAAGACTGCCACAAAAAGATAAATTTTATTCCACACTTAATGGTAAAGGTATTTCTGACTCTGATTATCAACATGCACTTGATGCATGGGATAAACTGGGGTGTGAAACGATTGGTGACTACCATGACCAGTACTTAAAGGCTGACGTTTGTTTGCTAGCAGACGTATTTGAAAGTTACCATGAAAAGGGTCTATTGCACTACAGTCTTGACCCGGCCTGTTACATAACTAGTCCTGGCATGACATGGGATGCATTTTTGAAATCCAGTAAGATATTTATTGACCTGTTGTCTGATCATACGATGGGTGAAATGGTGGAACGTGGATTGAGGGGAGGCATTAGTATTGCAGCAAATAATTATGCCAGAGCAAATAATAAATATCTGGATGGTCAGGGGTTTGACCCCTCAAGGTCAAGGTCATTCATTAAGTACTTGGACGCTAATAACCTTTATGGATTCGCAATGTGTGAGTTATTGCCCTTGAAAAACTTTTGTCTGTATGATTTGTCACAGTATGACATAACAGACATAACAAATAAATATTATGACTCATGATCGAAATGATGCGAAGGGTTGGATCTTTGAAGTAGACCTGGAGTACCCACACCATCTACATGATTACCACAATGATTATCCATTGGCTGTTGAAAAAATGAGTATGACAGGGAAAAAAGAAGACACTAAACTTGTACTGAATTTAAGTGACAAATTCAATTACGTTTGTCACTATCGCTTGCTGCAGTTTTATATAAGACATGGGTTAGTACTAAAGAAAGTTCACAGAGGTATACAATTTGATCAGAGTGCTTTCATGAAAGATTATATAATGAAGAACACAACATTGCGTGCCAGAGACGGCAACACTGCATTCGACAAAGACTTCTTTAAGCTTATGAACAATGCCTGTTTTGGCAAGACAATGGAAAATCCTCATCACAGAAAAGATGTTAGACTTGTTACAACTGAATCGGGTGCAATTAAGCTTACAGGTAAGCCACAGTACACAGGGTATAAAGAATTTCATTCGTCATTGTATGCAGTGTCACTCAAAAAAAAGATTGTTAAACTGGACAAGCCAGTATTCATTGGTATGGCAATTCTTGAGTTATCAAAATTATTGATGCTTGAATTTTATTATGATTACTTCAAACCAAAGTATCCTGACTGTCGTCTGCTATACACTGACACTGACTCTATGATTATAGACGTGTGTACTGAAGACTCTTATGAAGACATGAAAACAGAACTACACATGTATGACACGTCTGACTATCCTAAGGAACATCCATTGTACAGCACACAAAACAAAAAACGTGCCTGGAAAGTTTAAGGATGAACTGAATGGTGTGCCAATAGTTGAGTACGTTGGACTGAGATCAAAAATGTATTCTATACTGCACCAAAAGGGAAGTCAGTCGAAAGCCAAAGGAATAAAAAAAACAGCAATAAAAAATAAAGACATTCGTCATGAACATTACAAGCAAGTGTTAGATGGTGCATTAATGCCTGATTATCCCAACAAGTCACTGAGATCAAATAGACACAATCTGAAATGATCCAAACGCATAAGAAGTCACTTGCAGTAGGGGACACAAAACGAGTGTTTCACAGTAAGGAAAAGGCTTATGCACCTGGGCATTACAGGCTTAAGTTATCTGAAGACATTTGTGATGAACTGATTGATGAGTTAGTTACTGAAATGAGTAACAGTGTCTGGGGGGATAATCTGTAATTCTTCTCTGACAAATGCCCTCTGTGGGGCAGGTTCATACAGGTAATATATTGATGGACTGCCGGGAACTATTTTTTTTATATTGTGTACAGATGTAGACCAGATGGGGTCTGTTGCCCTGCGCCTGACGTCATTCTCAGCCTCACCGGGTTGATACAAGTATCTTACCTGTTTTGTAAATAAACTTGTGTCTGGTACTTTTGTTTTTATTTCTGACCCTGACGCCGGGGTTATTGTTTTCAATTTAATAGCATCTGTGGGTTTTACATGACCTTCGTTATTCATTGCTTTTATCACAGATGGTAATCTTTTTACCCACTCAGTGTTACGTGTGTCATGCATGAGTTCCTTAGAATACTGGTAACTGAAAAGTCTCTCTGATAATTGCTTATTGAAGTTCTCAACAATTGCCTGTGATCTGTGTACGCCAGGAATGCCTCGCCGCACAAGCACACCGTGCTTTGCAAATAATTGATTAACTGCTCCTTTGAATTCAGATCCATCATCGACCTGCACAAGCCTGGGAAATTTTAAAGGGCCTCGGCTATATATTTTTGATAATGCAGTTGCTACTGTTGAGGCGTTCTTGTCAGTTATGGGTTCAGCGTCCTTGGACCTTGAAGCAATGTCGACAACAGTCAGTGCATACTTATATCGTTTTTTTCTTATTGTGTCATGTGGAAGAAACAGGAGGTCCATTTGATGCGTGTCATTAGGGGTAGTGTTTTCAAAATGAGGTCTTGTTATTTTTCTTGGTGCAGGAAGATATATTTGCAAAATAGCCTGTTTTTGTAGCCACTGTTTTATTTGTTCAAGTGATACATCCCCACCTAGAGCAGCATGTAATTTTTCTATTGCAGTCTTTCCTTTCCAGTAGCCAATTGGAGAGTAATATATTTTTGATAGTTTACTTTCGGCTGTCATTTTTTCTAGCAATGAAAACTCCAGTAAAATAAACTAATGTCATTCCCTCTAGAACAAAGATTATTTCTCCATTTCTTTGTTCTGGACTGGGTTGATAGTAATCACTAAGTTTTGGCTGGGGCATAGACATGTCTTCACCCGTGACAAGAAAATATTCCCTGTTTGCGTCATTGACATTAGAAAATGTATGCTGTGCGTGGCCTTCAAGCCTGAGTTTTTCATTGATGAAATCAAGTTTCTCAATTCTTTGCTTTTCATACGCCTGCTGGGCTTGTGCTAATTTTTCTGATGCCTCATTATGACGCTTTAATTCTTCTGCAGAGTCCTCTCTACCCATTTTTGAAAAAAGATAGTTTGACCCACTAAATGCCAATGCGTTGACAACAGCACCACCAACAATAACAGCAAGTGTTGCCATATTATTTTTATTTACATAGATATATTTTTGGGAATAATTCCTTGTTTGACGAGAAAGTCTTTTGTGGCGATTGACGCTGTGACAACTGCAACTAGCTTTGCACTGTCTTCAAAGTCTAATCTGCTAAGGTCTGCCGATTTCATTTTGAGGAGACTTTTTGCAAGCATAGAGTAAGCAACAGCTAGTCCACTGATTACGGCAGAGTGATAGACAAGGTTCATTAAGTTTTTTGTTTCGCTCATTTTCTTAGGCAATAAAATTAAAATAATAAATTTATTCACTGCATATGAAATGGGTCAACGACTTTTGGTGTTACTGGTAATGTGGAGACTTCTGGTTCTGTTTTTGGAATGTTTAATTTTTTGGATATTGTACGAGTCTGTGGTTTGTATTTTTTGTATAATTGGTAACCTACGTAACCAAATCTGACAACAAATCCAGCAACTATATATTTTGTTGTTTGAGGTTCGGGGTTAGACTTAGTTGATAGTCTCTCACTTTGATAAGGGGGAGAGGGTCCTGACACTGGTGTTGGGGTTGGTCCTGGTGGTGAGTCAGTTACATGTGCCTTTTGCAGTAGTTCTAACTTTCTTTGTTTGTTCAATGCAGCTACTCTTTTTCCAGCTTCCACCCTGCCTGGACTTTTAGCCTTAGTTACAGTTTGAACCTGTGTCAGGGCAGGGCCAGCAATCTGCTGTGGGATCGTCTGAGTGTCGCCCGTTCGGTCCGTTTGGTCCATTTTCTTCTGCAGTAAAATTTATTTTTGTAAAATCAATATGACTCCCAGTGACAAGCAAAGTTACCACAGGTGCAAGGTAATTGCCAAACTTGTAAAACATGACGCATGCTAATTTGCCAATTGTACTTGAAACAATAGGGTTGCTTTCAAGGTCGTGTGATAGACTGTCAGTGTCTACCGGTAGGAAGTGACTCACTGCTTTTGTGTATAGATAGACAAGAGATCGACTCAGATCACGAGTCATTAGTGAAGCGATATGATTTTCATATTTAGAATGTAGTTTAATTAATTCGTCGGGTGAGAGGGATTCTATATCTTCTGTCATGTATTGTTTTCCAAGATAAGTTTTGGACTTACCTGAAACAATCACAGACAAAAGACGCTGTTTTTTAGAGTCTAAGTCTTTGTTTTCTACAGCATTGATATCGTTTAGAAGTAGTAATTCATCCGGATTCATTTTATAATAAAAAATATTAATTTTATGACTTTAATTAAAGTCAATAAACTACGCATTCATTCAGAATGAACACGCATACATCGTTGATATACTGTTTGGCTCGGGTGCAGTGGGTGATGCTTATAGAGAAGGAAGAATGTGTCTTACAAAAGAACCAAATTTATTAATGCCGCATTTACAAACTTGCGTTTATTTGAAATCACTGGGGTGAATTAAAGATGGGGTGGTAGTCGCGTAGTGAATGGAGGGGACATTGTCAAAATGTCGCGATTTTTGTGATCAATGCGGCGTTAATGAATTTGGTGCTTTTGGGAGACACATTCTTCCTTCTCTTGACAGCGCAGTTGCGGTCGAATACGAGACTTGCGGCCATGGCTCTGACCTCGTGCGCCTTGATGTTCATACATTTGGCTGCATCAGGGGCGAGGTCCTGGTAGGCAGAGCGAATCACCCATCGGAGCCAGGAGGAGATGGTCTGGGCTGAGATGTCACGTCTACCTGGGGACAGAGGGAGAAACAGGCGGGCGTCCTCTGCGCAGAGGCTTGGTCCGGCGCAGGTACACACATAAGGCTCTCACCGGGTCCTGTTGTCTGGTCTCCCGGGTGGAGTCTGTCACTCGTAAAGGGTGAATAGGCATCATCTGTGGGGCAGCCAAAGGCGACCATGTCTTGGCCAGGAAGGTCGGTTCAGGTAGCAGTTGCACGGAGCCGTCCATCCGGAACTGCAAGCAATCTGGGCGTGTCGACAGCGCGTAAAGTTCACTGACCCTGGAAGTCGTGGTTAAGGCCAACAGGAAGCACGTCTTCCGAGTCACGTCCGTCATGCGCGCCAACTGAAGCGGTTCAAAATGGACCGAGTTGAGCCACGTAAGCACCCATGGTAGATCCCATCTCGGCAAAAGCAAATGCAGTGCCGGGCATTGCAGACCAAGTGGGCCATAAAATCGGCGAGGTCTTTGCAGCTACCAGGGTCGGGCCGGCCCAAGTGCCAGAAGGTGTCGGCGATCATGGCTAGGTAGCCCCGAATGGTAATTGGAGCCAGTCCCTGGTCGTTGAATAGCCAGAGGAAGAACTCCGCCAACTGGGGCATCGTCAAGTCCGTGGGGAAGAGAAGGTTGTCACCACACCAGTCAGGAAGCACTCGCCATTTTCCCTCAAAACTCGTTTGGTTGAGGGTCTGCGGGCTGCAGCGATAGCATCCACTGCCGCACTAGACAGCCTCTGCTGGTGAGGGCTTGCCGCACAATCTCCAGGCGTGGAGGAGGAGATGTTCTGGGCACGGATGGTACAGCGGCTGTCGCGGTTGCTTGAGCATCGTGCGTGGCGTGGGGAGCTGCAGAGGAGGGCACGTGGCGAGGTTCAATAGGTCTGTGGTCCAGAACTTGGCCCAACAGAAGGGGGCCACCAGGAACAGGACCATGTTGCAGCCGTTGAACTGGAGGAGGACTTTGGGCACCAGCACCGACGGAGGATAAGTGTAGGCGATGAGTCCATCCCAGGGGATGGAAAGCGCGTTGACTGCCCAAGCTAGCGGGTCTGGAACCGGTGAGACGAACAGTGGTAGCTGGCGGTTCGACCTCGTCATGAAGAGGTCGATCATGGGAGCCTCCCATCTGGTCCCGAACAACCTGAAGATGTCCGGACGGAGCGTCCACTCGGTGTGGAGTAGCTGGCCGCGGCACGATAGAGAGTCGGCTAGAACATTTAGATGTCCCCTGATGTGTCTCGCACGAAGAGCGATGCCCCGATCCTCGAAGCACCTGGTAGAGAAGGATGCACAGCAAGGGAGAGCGTGTCCCACCCTGCTTCTGTATGTAGGTGATGACGGTGGAGTTGTCGGACAAGACGAGGAGCTCCTGGCACCGGAGTTGAGAGTCCCCTGTCATAAGGGCCTGCCATACCGCCTTCAGCTCTAACCAGTTGATGTGTCAGGACCGAAGATCTGGGGGCCAAAGACCGGAGGCTGTGGTGAACATCAGTAGTAGGTGAGCCCCCCAACCGGTGAGACTTGCGTCGACACAGAGGAACAACCGAGGAGGCGGCGAGTAAAGTGGGACCCCCGTAGTGAGCCAGGCAGGGTCCCCCCAGCGCAGGAGGTGAGGACGTAGCATCAGGGGCACCGGGATCAGGGAATCGATGTCGTCCTTCGAGGGGCGCCACTGTAGGAGCAGGTGCAACTGCAGCGGGCGGCAGTAGAGGCGTCCTAGTGGAAGGAGATCTGCTGCGGCGCTCATCAGGCCCAGGAGTTGTAGCCACAACCGGGCGGTGACAGAGTCCTCTTGAGCTACTTGCCGCGCAAGATTCCCAATCCCCAACTTCTGGATATGCGCCTCCGGGAACCACACTTCGTTGAGGTCGGTTCAAAACTCCATCCCCAGGTGTACGAAGCTGCGTGACGGCGAGAGGTCGGACTTGCCTGCGTTGACGAGGAACCCGACTGTGTCGAGCAGAGCAAGGAGCGCATCCCGGTCCTTCTCCAAGGCGGAGTCTGCTTGGTTCCTCAGGAGAAGATCGTCGAAGTAGTTCGACGTGGGACTGAATGACGTCCGTCTGACCCTGGCTACGACGGTGTCCATGATCCGGGTGAACACCCACAAGCTGAGGTTGAGGCCGAAAGGAAGCGCGCGGAACTCGTAGACTACACCGGTGAAGGCAAAGCGGAGGTAGTGACTGGCTGCAGGATGAATGGGGACGTGGAGGTACACATCCGACAGATCAAGACTGACGGCAAAGTCCATGTGCTGCACTGCGGTGCGAAGGGCTCGAGCAGTCTCCATGCGGAAGGAAGGGGCGACAATGAACTTGTTCAGGGCGGAGAGGTCAATGACTGGGCGCCACTTGCCCCCCGGCTTGGGAACCACGAATAGGTGGCTGTAGAAGGCTGGAGAGTCGTGCCGCGTCACCACCTCCGTGGCGATCTTCCGTAGTAGAGCGGCGACCTCGTTGCGAAGCACGTCGACCCTGAGCTGATCTGAAGGCACCGTAGTCCAGACAACCACGACTGGTGAAGGGACAAGAGGATCATCTGGCGGTATGCAGGGCTCGACTGAAAGCGGGTCGGAGCGAAGCAGCTGGGCCACAAGTACTTGTTAGCCTCCTTGACGGTCTGCCAGGTGGGGCCGAAAAGGAGTTCTCCACCAAGAGGCGCCCGGCATAGCTGATTCTTCAACTCGGTCAGCAGCGAGCAAGTGTGCAGGACGGTATCTCGGCGCATCAGATCTCATTTGCAGCCGCAGCCATGGCGTTGACAGCGGTGTGGTAAGCAGCCCGGTTGCCGGAAACTGCCAAGGCGAGGATGTCGGCCAAAAGTGGTGAGATGGAAGGATTCCAGGCCTCCTCAACACGACAGACAATGGCCTGCGTCACCAGGTCCAGGAATACCCGGGAGCGGTCGGCGGGGGTGGTGGAGGAAGGCAGTCAGCGGGCCTTGCCTCGCCCGAAGGGACGACGGGCAGGTCTAGGCCAAGCAGGGGTGGGAGCGTCCTTGGCGACGGGGGTAGGGAGCGTGCGGGGGCGACCAAAAGCCTGGTTCCGGGGGGGGGGGGGGGGGGGGGGGGGACGACCACGACTGGTGAAGGGACGAGAGGAGGGTCTGGCGGTATGCAGGGCTCGACCCACGGCCCTGTGGGCTGACTGAAAGCGGGTCGGAGCGAAGTGGCTGGGCCACAAGTCCTTGTTAGCCTCCTTGACGGTCTGCAAGGTGGGGCCGAAAAGGAGTTCTCCACCAAGAGGCGCCCGGCGTAGCTGATTCTTCAACTCGGTCGGCAGCGAGCAAGCCTGCAGGACGGTATCTCGGCGCATCTCGGCGTTGACAGGGGTGTGGTAAGCGGCCCGGTTGCCAGAAACTGCCAAGGCGAGGATGTCGGCCAAAAGCGGTGAGATGGAAGGATTCCAGGCCTCCTCAACGCGACAGACGATGGCTTGCGTCACCAGGTCCAGGAACTATTTTAGTAAAACTTATTTCACACACTGGTGTATTCCGAATAAGGGTTAAAAAACACAATCTGCCTTCACTGGTAGCGAAGGGGTTAATTCATATGCAACTGAAATGCATGTGTGCTGTGGTTTAGAGCTGTGAGGTAAAAAATCACAGACCACCAACCAGCACACAAACTGTGAACTACAAACATACCCAGCAGAGCTGTAGAGTATCCAGCCTCCTTTGCAATCTCAGCAAACGTGAGTTCTGAGGCCGGCAAACCCGTGGAAGAAGCTGTCAGAAACGCTGCTCGAACGAAATGAGGAGGAGCCATCCCTGAACAAGAAATATGGATGAAGACAACACCTGATATTGGACATAAGTTGGCTAATAGAAATGTGCTGGTCTGTGATAAATTTGGGACCTTGCAGCTCAAGGCCATAAGATCCAATTTCACAGACTAGCTCATAAGTATTAGTCATTATTTTTTAGGTGGTGGTAGCTCTCATGATATTATATGACTGAGCCATAGTTTGCTTGATATAGTGCTGATAACTGGCAGATGTAATTATGAGACCCGAATAAAAATGTCTGAGGTGTTAGCCAAGTTCATTTTTGATTCAGGTCAATTAATCAGTTTGCGGCTGATTGCGGTGTTTAGACAAAACAGGTGACTGGCAGATGACAGCGTATCGGACTGTCGATTCAGTATGGAGATTTCATCTGACTATACATAGTGATTCGTATAATCATACATGTTATTGAGTAAATTCTACCTGTAATGAGATCACAGATAATGATGGTAAATGCCAGCAGGTTTGTTTAGTTAGTCCTTTTCTCTGGTTGTCACTTGCAGTGAATTGCTTTGCATGTTTGCTGCCTTTCATCAAGCATGTAACACACTAAGAAGTATTTTGTTACTAGTGTGCATAAGGAGTTTGTTAACTCATTCAGCCCGATGGCTGTATTTCCCAAATTTTGAAGGCATCATCTAATGACTATGCACCAGTTGCAGGAAATGGATTGACCATGATAATTCAAGGGCAGTGCCAGATTAGCTAGGGCAGTGCCAGATTAGCTTGGCGCCAACAGGCGCCAAGCTAATATGGCACTACCCTTGAATAATCATGGTAATAATAAATATATATAATCATGGTTGATCCATCTCCTGCTGTATGCCGTCAGGGCTGAATGGGTTAACGTGGCAGTATGAGCAATTTTGCTTTTTCTTTTAGACAAATGCAAATGTTGTATCAAGACTGTATCTTCTTGGCCAGCAAGGGATTTTCAGAAGGAAAGTATATCAAGCAAATCAATGGATATTAACTCTTTTCATCATGATACGCTATTGCTTGAAATAAATTTGACTATCAAAATGGTTGATCTATCTCCTAATCTGTAATGTAGCCTTCATAGGGCAATTAGCAAATTAAAAAATGTCTCAGGATCTAATGGGTTAATCTGCTTGTTATACAACGTATGTCCATGTGTCAAGTGTGTATCTGATGACAAGGCAATCTGACAGTACACTTGATCTATAGTATAATGGCTGATCCATCTCGCCCTCTGGTGTCTTCAGGGTGAAAGGTGTTAAGGCCCTATTATGATGTCTCGTGTCAGTATAAAATCACCTCACGAATGCTGATGAGTTTATAGTGACAGCTCAAAAGCAGTTTCTTACTAGCTTTGTGCCAAACTAATCAGGCACTACCATTCAGCTTAAATAGTGAAACGCCCTATCGCATACGGTTGTCACTGTATTAAAGATCCTCACCTGATCTAATAGAGTACCTGCCGGTGAGAAAGGCTGCCCTACTTGGGGTGCATATGCTGGCAGCAGCTAGACTCTGTGTCAGTTTTGCTCCCTCCTTCGCAAGACGGTCGATGCTGGGCGTTCGCAAAGTCTGGTTTCCATAGCAACCAAGGTCACCGTAACCTAGGTCATCGGCCATCATAATAAGGACGTTGGGGCTCTGGTGTGACCCTGACACAGTCACAATGGAGATGCTGAGGCCAATGGTCATTGCAATTGCTTTCAGTGGCGCTTTTTGTGTCATTGTATTGTATCACCTCAAGATCTGAAACTGGAACAGAGTTCTGTGTTGAAGCCTCACAACATATTAGCTAGAGTAATATGTCTCATGCCGTCCAAGCGATATTTGACAACTTTGGTACCTTTCGGTAACAGCTATATTGATTATTTGACAACTTTGGTACCTTTTGGTAACAGCTCCCCCCTCCCTTCCCACCCCCAACCCCCCCCCCCCCCCCCCCCCCCACATGATTTGCATGAGAGTTTTTACGACATTTGATGTTTTTGTCAGTTTTGTTTGTGTGTGAGTTCTGAGTATGTTACGGATATTGATGACGACGATGATGTACGTAATAGTAAAAATAGTAATGTGTTATATTTTAGATGCATTTTCTACTTAGTACGTCATGCTCATGAGTCATTAACTATTGCTGTCTTCAGGACTGACAGGAATGACGTACTTGAATTTATGCACGTGCATTTTAGTTCGGACTATACCGTAAGCATAATACGAACATTGTAATTGTGTGTTTGATTTTTAGATTTTTCTTGACTGCACGTTTGAAAATTCTACTAATGATGATGGTGTCAATGTTGATGATAACGTTATTGTTTTAAATATTTCATTGCGACATTTCTTCCTCCGCACACTGCGTGTCAATACTCGTGTTTCATAAAAGTTTCATGTCATCAGTAATGAGCGATGCAGTCACAAAAGGACAGCTGATGTCCTGATGACACAATGCAAGCTTACCAGCCTGGATTTCCATGGCATTAGCACAGCATTCTCAGAATTTATTGAAAAATTATGTCCCTTGGAGCTACTCTGATTGAGTGCATTTTTTGGCTTGGGCGACGCCTTTGTTATAAGTAATGAATATATATATATATATATATATATATATATATATATATATATATATATATATATATATATATACTTAAAATGTGAAGCGGAAAGGATCCACAAACACCACGTAGTTTAGAAGGAGTTACACTTTTATTCCGGCTATGCACAAATTTTCGCCCTCTCAGCGAGGGCTTCTTCAGGGGAATGCCCAGGTAACAGGTAACTAGGTAACAAAACATAATTTACTGTGAGCCGGAACTGTAGTGCGTCAAAATAGATACAGAATGTACACGCATGCACTTTCAAATTCAAAATTATCGTATTACTTTTACATATATTAACTAAGGTACAAAAGCACGTGCACAAGTTCGTGATATTAGTGCGTCATTACTGATGACATGAAACTTTAATAAGCGATGCAGTCACAAAAGGACAGCTGATGTCCTGATGACACAATGCAAGCTTACTCCAGCCTGGATTTCCATGGCATTAGCACAGCATTCTCAGAATTTATTGAAAAATTATATATATATATATATATATATATATATATATATATATATATATATATATATATATATATATATATATATATATATATTATATGTCACATTATTACATTTTTTTCAGCTGTTTTTGCATGATGCTCTCAAACCAAACCATTGGTGTGCTGCCGGAAAGGCTGGAATACACACACGATACCATCCGCTTTCCCAAGTCTGTGTACTTGTACAGGCAAGTCGCCTTTCAAAGTACAGTTAGTCTCCAAACTCGAGTTTGCACTGCCGTGAACCTAAAGGGAGCATGAGCATCGCGCTATTCTACGGTTATTCTACGCCGCAGTGCAGGGACGGTCGTCGAATCGCACGTGTTGACAGCCATGGGTGTTTTGTTTTGGGCTCGGTGGTCGCGATTTTATCCCGGCTGCGTAAACATAGCAGCATAGAGGCAACACTAGCCACCAAGATACATACAGTACATTTAGCTTCTCACAAGCCCCCGCACTCTGCGCGGAACTCATGAAGATCTATGCCTCTTGGGGAGTTTTGTCTTTGGTTATGGGCGAACATTGCTAGGCAGTGAATGCCATCCGTCTGATGTAAAAACAAGAATATATTATCCTCGTGAAAGTATGCGGTAACGGTGGAATGAATGTTTCTTGATAGGTTCATTTGTCTCTGTGCACATCAGACGGAGCAGAGAACCTTCTGCCATACCATCTGACGGCAGTTCCGATGAAAGCGGCCTTCAAGGCAAGGCTAAAGCCTTGTACTGTCCCCAGCCCTCAACCAAATAATAGCCCTATCCAAGACCATTTTTAGTATATATTTAATTTTTAATTTGTAACCTGGCTTTTAAATTTCTGCCCGTATATTATGTGCCTCAGCAGATACAAGTATATTCCGTAGTGAACCCGACTCTCTCTGTACCAGAACAAAAGAGGGGGGAAAAGTGTGTTCATTTATAATATGGCCATTGATGTACGGTTACTAAAAAACAAAAGAAGCGGTTGAAACTCACTGCAAAACACAATAGCCCATCTCGCTCCCTTTCCCCCACTCAGCCTGGAAATTAAAATTGTGTGTGAACAAGCAAAACTTAGGCACAGATTCTCATGGGTTACGGTCCTGTAACTTGCGTGGCGGACATTTGAGGATCTATTTACATAGATCCTCATGGCGCCCGCAGATACGAAAGCTAATGAGAATCCTGACTCTTGCCTGCCTCTGTCATTATGCTGGTCCTTACATACAAGAAGCTGCGCGAGCTGATTCAGTGACTGCCTTCCGCCATTGTATTAGAGGCGATGACAGCAGTTATAAACAAACCGCTCTGCTGGAAAAACTGGACAGAAACCGAGAAGAGCGCGAGCTCACATTCCATCGAATCAAAATGATTAGGTTTTTCTGAGTCTGAGTTAGAACTGAGTAGAAAGAATTTAACGTCTCCGCAGTCGGGTCCTACTAAAACCCGGAATAACCCGGAATAACCTGTCCTAAGCTAAAATAACCATATCTATAACTATTATTGCGTACCTAAACTCAAAATAATCGTGTGTTAGAAGTTTGGTTTATATTAAAGTTGATTTAGTTGTACTAGTAAGCCGTTTTCCACAACCGTTGACACGTCGATTACTTCCCTTGGTACACGATCGCGCTGTCCGGAAACCAGTCGGAATAACCTCTCCTGAGCCAAAATTACCACATAAACACATATTATTGAGTACTTAAAGTAATAATATTCATATATTTGAGGTTGTAGGTGCCGTAAAAGTTGTTTATTTAGCGTTAGAAAGCTTCGAAGGGCTTGTTCTTTGAGCCTCTTGATCTATGTCTATCTTCATCCTACGCGCATTCGCCCACACAGTTCGTCCCAATCACATTTCGTCCCATGATGTTTCAGTCATCCCGGATGCTATTTAATGGACGACATTACGCTATGAGCGGACCATGATAATCAGTTGACATTCAAAGAGAACATAACTGGACCGTTTCTGAGCTCAAATATTTAATTGAAACTTTTCTGAGTTCGTATTTTTGAAGCAACCCTTAATTTATGTTTAAATATTTTGGGGCAATGGATTAAATGTATTATACTCTGTGTGGATTAAATTTATTATACTCTTTATTTTAAATTTATTTCCTTTGTTGTTTTTTTTAAGTCCCTTCTATTTATAGAAAGGACTTTTTAGGATGGGTCGCGGTAGGGCGAATTTAATAGCATGTCCATTATGTCATAGGCGGGCACTGAGGTTCAAACCTCTGACATCTCCAAGAGGCATAGATCCTCATGTACCCCAAGGGCGCAGGACGATCTATGCCTCCTGGAGATGAGCGCACGTTTGTGTGTGTGTGTGTGTGTGAGAGAGAGAGAGAGAGAGAGAGAGAGAGAGAGAGAGAGAGAGAGAGAGAGAGAGAGAGAGATTTGTGTCATATTTAGAGTATTGTGTTAATGTCTGCGTGGTGACGGAATTGCTTCTTTTACGTCAATGTCACTGTCTGGCTCTCTCCAAAAGTCTTCTTTGTTTTTTTTCCTCATTGTTTTAATTTGTTTCTAAAAAGAATTAATTTCTACTGAATAAGTTGAAAGTACAAAGCTGGCTAACGAACTCATCCAATGCCTTTCTCCAAACTAGCTATATCGGGTCACCTGCAAGCTCTTCTGAAAGCGCGACGATGTGTGTGTGTGCGTGTTAGTGCGTGCATGTGCGCGCGCGCTCCAAACATCTCCAAGAGACATAGATCCTCATGCGCTCTCCGGGCGCATGAGGATCTATGCCTCGGAGATGCGCGCATGTCTGTGTGAGAGAGAGAAAGACTTCGGCGCGCGCTGGAGAGAATTACATCATATTTAGAGTATTATGTCAATGTCTGCGTCGTGACTGAGTTGCCTTTTGTACGTCACCGACACTGACTTTCTCTAAAAGTCAATTTTTTTTTTTTTACTGTTTAATATTTTATTTTTTTCTAAAAAAGAATTATTTTTTTAGTAAAGAAGTTGAACGGTTACAAAGCTGGCTAACGAACTCATCCAATGTCTTCTCTAAGCTAGCTATATATATATATATATAGCTAGGGTGTAGGGGGCTCTGGATAGAGGTAGTACCTTTGCTGTTCGGCAGCTGCGTCCTACATAGGACGGACGGGCATCACTGGTCCTCATCCATCTCCTTAATCTCTCACGTGCTGGCTCCAAGCGCCACACCCTGGCAAACCACCTCAGCTGGTGGGCTAAACCACGTGAGGGGGTGGTGTTCACATTGCACCACTAGGCGGATGAGCTGTTTCTGACAGCCAACGGCTAGAGGACGGAGGAGATCAGGTTGGATCCAACGGCCAAATGTGGGGGAGTAAACCCTTCAAATCAGGAGTGGAGCCCCGAAGGCAGACAGCTGCCTGTATTCACGCACTGTTCTGGCAGCTCCTGCAGCCAAACTGATGCCAAACGTACTGCTTTGCATTCCTTTGGATACATCAGCGAGGCCGAGAGGGGGATCTTGACGACTGGGCATCCCAGGATCTCCATACACTTCGCCCAGGCTTGCGCACTGGAGAGGTCACTCCAGTGACTGACCCAGCAAGCGCATACTCCATTGTCTTCCGAGACAGGATGCCGAAAATATCCAAAATTTCATATAAATATGACAAAAAGTACGGACTCTAATCTGGGTCAACTGACTCCCTGTAAACGGTTGTTTGTGTCTTTAATGAGACATTCAATTACAAAATGCTCGGAGGCTCCCTTAGCCACCCCTTTAAGAAAGTATTTCGCCATGTTTTAAGCTTGTGTGTACAGAAATATCGGAGATTCTCTTGTTTACATACATACGCACACACACACACACACACACACACACACACACACACACACATACACACACACACACACACACACACACACACACACACACACACATACATACATGCACGCACGCACGCATATATACATACATACGCACATAAGGCGCTTAGCGTAACTAGACATGACGTAATTTTTATCTTGTTACTTCAATAGTTTGAGGTTTAGGGATGCCCGTCTTTGACATCATGAACATGCTATTAAATTCGCCCCACTGCGACCCGTACTAAACAGTCCCTTCTATAAATAGAAGGGACCATTTTAAAAAAAGGACCAAAATCGGAGCTGTGCCCCTAGATAAAAGAAGAAAGGTTTCAACAAATAAAAATCTTATGCTCTGAAAACTGTAAGTATGTCTGAGAAAACCCACTCCCCCCCCCCCCCCACCCCCACCCCAACCCTCCCCCCCCCCTCCAAAAAAACAAACAAACAAACAACAACAACAACAACAAAAAAACACGCGTAGAGGGTACGGTTACAACACGATAGTACAACTTTAAAGAAAATCCCTAAAAGAAAATCACCAAGAACCTCCCCTCCCCCCACCCCCAGACCCCGGTCGAGACACCCTTTGGATCTGCACCTGTAATTCAGTGGGCGATTTTTTAAAATGTGCATTATTTATGCTTGTAAGTATACTCAGCTCTAAAATAAATGTACGACTTATGAAATGAATGAATGACTGCAAAAAAGGAATCAATGAATCATGAGATCAATCAATAAACGAACGAATGGATGAGGGATCGACCGATCAGGTAAATATATACTTTGAAAGCATATGTAAGCATATGTATGCTTTTCTTTTGGAGATTATGTAAGCACACATTCATAATACCCACCCACCACCGTTGAGAGGACACAAAAAAAAAAACAACACCGTTGAGGAAAAAAAAAGCGGGAGAGGGGGGGGGGGAGGTAAATAATCAATAAATTAACTAGCAAACAATTACTATTTATATTAATTAAAGAAGTACCCAACGGAGAAAGAAACACGCTTATAAAAGACGGGTACAACACAATTTATGAATATTTCGGGTAAATACCCTTTGTCAAAATAGACAAACAAACAAACAGAGAGATTAGCCGCTACTTATCTTCATTCGCAGAAGGAATTCCTTCTGCGAATGAAGATAAGTAGCGGCTAATCTCTCTGTTTGTTTGTTTGTCTATTTTGACAAAGGGTATTTACCCGAAAAATTCATAAATTGTGTTGTACCCGTCTTTTCTAAGCGTGTTTCTTTCTCCGTTGGGTACTTCTTTGCATTTTACACGCTTGGCAGTCACCTTTTTGGTCTGGATTATTTATATTAATGCCTCTGCTTAATGTTATATTGACACGATTTTACAAGATAATTCAGGGCTTAAAAGGGCTTGACACCAAAGTGACAATGGAAGGCCCTAACGGGCAGATTGCCTATGGAGTACAACCTGTACGTTGATAAATTTAGGCGTAAAGAAACACTGCCGCTTTGGTTTTGCCTATGGAGTACAGCTTGTACGTTGATACCTAAAGTACACCTCTAAGTGAGCACCTCAGTTACACTTCTGTTTTACCCCTTCACTGTCAAGAAAAGGTGAACATGGTCCAACTGCAAGAGACAATTGTTGATTGTTTCAGTTTCTCGGCACCCACTCATCTCAAACGATCTAAATGGGAGAAAAACGTTGATTCTTTAGTGAAAAAATTACAGCAACGACTGTATTTTCTCAGACGTCTTAGAGGTGTACTTTAGGTGTGGCTGTGCTAGAGGTGTAATTGAGGTGCACACATAGATATGTACTTTAAGGAAATGTAGTTAATGTTAGAGGTGTAATTGAGGTACTGTACTTTAAGTCAATGTAGTTAATGATAGAGGTGTAATTGAGATACTCACATAGAGATGTACTTTAGGTGTGGCTATGTTAGTGGTGTAATTGAGGTGCTCAGATAGAGGTGTAAGAGTATAAAGGACGTGCAACACATACTGAGCGATTAAGGTCCTTCTATCTGCACAGGCATAAACTGTCATGACCTTTTCAACCGCTAATAACACCGGTGTCCATTTGTGGTAAATTTGTACATGTCATCTGAGACTCTTTAAAGAGGTGGAATACACGTACCTATATATACAAATAATAACTGAATAGGTCTGACTCGTTCTCGGCAGCATCTCATCACCGCGATTACGTAGTCTTTCAGCTCTGATACATTCCCGTAAGGTCCTGCGCCGTCGCAATAAATGACCAACTAATATCAGTCAGTTTCGGATAACGAAGAACATCACAAGTTTCCAAATCTCTCAATGAGGACACTATTATCGGCCGTTCAGAAATTAGTGTCATTGAAGGCTCATAGACAGTTTGAGCAAAGCTCACCTCGTGTTTTTTCAATAACGTTTGAACGCAGATAATTTCAAGACAACTTTAAAAAAAAATATGATCACCAACATTAGACTTATTAATATTTTACATTTCCTTTATTCCTGACAACAATGTGCAGCCGCTGACCTCAGGAAATCTTGAAAATGACCTAGTAAACTTGCTAAAATATATCCTGATCGAGCTCCTCGTAGAATCACTGATATATTGATTCATGTAAACTTCCACGCTGAGTGCTGAACAGCCCGGCGCTGCAAGACGTTTAAACTGTCCATGGCTTGACAGTGGTCACTGAAACCTGAACAGTATTCAACTTTAGTGGCCAAACCGCTGGGTTTGAAGCCAACTCAATTTAAAATTAATTTTGGCCTCATTGGGTGATCACTTTTTGTGCGTAGCGTTTTATTCATGAGTTCCGCGATTCTGCGCGTGAGAGTAGTGAATGAGTGATTATTAGCCTGTGACTGTAACACTGATGATTGGAATTATAGTGGCGGCCAAACAAGGCAAACACATTCGCAGATTTGGGCCCCCGCGCCTACAGAGAGACGGGAAGGCATGTGCCTCTTGCAGATGTTCGGTGTTTCATGACGGACTGACCAGAAAACGCGACAGGCCCATTGCTGGATTGCAAATAGTTGACGTGTCTGTATTGGCGACTTGAGACGCGCGCTGATTGACACTGAACTGCTTTTCACCCGCACGTAATCGCCCGGACCCGGACACACTTAGTCTCTGAGACCGTGTTCACAGTGGTGCTATGATACATCGCAAAACATAAATTTTGCGGCCGAGATACCATTCAGGTTGACGCTAAGATTCTCATGAGCCCCGGACTGAGTCTACAGAGAGGCATGAAAATCTATGCCTCTTGCAGATGGTCTGCTTTTCATGACGCAGTAACCAGAAAACTCGATAGGCTGAGCCCCATTGCTAGTTTGCACTTTAGCACATATAACTGACTCGTGTGTATTGGCGGCGACTTCAAACCGTGATCACAGTGGTTTAACTCAGGCTACCGACATCTCGCAACTTCGAGAGAAAGACCGAATTACCATTCAGTTTGACGCTATGATTCTCATGAGTTCCTGCTGATGCAAGCGCTTTTGTAGCTCTGGGTCAGTTGGAGGTGGTTGGGACTGACTGAGGGGAAAGAACAGCACAGTCGGCAGTGAGGGAAAGGGGGAGGTGGGGGGGGGGGGGGGTAAACACTGGTCTGTGTGTCATCATAGTCTAATAGCAATTATTCGTTCAAAACAGAAGTGCCCCCGCAGTCTTTGTGTCAAGAGGATGTGTGCTGGTGCACGGCACCGGCGTGTACACGGGCCGTTCAGCAGAGTTTTTGTCTATGAGATCTACTGTTGGATGCACTCGTTCCCAGCATTAGCTTTTATTCTCCAAGATGTAAAGAAAGGATAGACGTTGGTAAATTACATACGGCTCTGACCAAACAAAGGGGACCCAATAATACAGACAAATGGGTCCCCAATAATACATGTGATGTATTAGACTCCTAGCTGTGAACATCAAAGGCTTCTGTGTTAACCTGTTCTGCTCCCAAAGACCTCGATAGACACAACTTTACACAGAAACAAAGACATATTTTTTCAATTTTTACTTTGAAAAAAACTCACACCTTTCCTCAAACTGCGACGTAAAATACGTCCAACATGACACACGTTTAGGTTTTAGCATTTCCTTGGGATACATAGAAATTAATTCATTGCAACGTTTACTCTAATTAATTCTGTTTAAATGAATCGAAGTTTCCTGTTGCGTTACGTAGAGCTAGTCAAATACTTTATATATGTCTGTGTTTTTTAAGATTTCATTTGCTTTTCGACAACGGGCGAATAATGTCCGTTAATAATAAATTGTGTTGTCACAACTGTCTTCTCTAAGCGTGCTTCTTTCTCCGTTGAGTTCTTCTCTGCACGTTAGGGTTTAGCACTACTTAATGTACCTGCATTTATGTGAAATCTTTGTCACAGAGGGGCGGTCGGTTCTACGAATTTAAATGCCGGTGCCGGCTTGCGCATACATCATACCATTTGTACACAAATCGAGCAAATTTTATCTGACAGGTCTTGGGTAGCTATTAAGAAAACTAGGATTGCACGGAAGGTGTTGCGACTTGATGCCACGCGTCTGATTTAGTATAGTGACGTCATTCGAAAGCGTCACTGCTCGTTGCCAGACACGTGTGAAGTTTTTTCCCCGACGATATGAAAATGAAAATATGCACAACACCATACAACGATACCGTAGTACGGTGCACTGCTAAGAAACTGGCCAGAAACGTTTTCACCATCTGCGTCCTTCTTCTAACGCAAGACCTAAGCCTTCTCTACTTCTCCGCTAATTCCAGGTTACGATACGATAATTTCATATTTATGTCCCCCTTGCACAGTCATTTGCTGGTTCATTTTATTAACCCAAGTAACAAATATGGCTAGCGCCGTTCCATTTTGATCGATACATTACATTAACTACTCCATAACTTTGGTCATGCATAATTGATCGGCATCTCCCAACACCTTCCCGCAACGACCACTGATAATCATAACACATGCCCGTGACAGCGACACACACCATGTGCACCTAGGTCCCCCAAGGACTTATTTCGGGGTTCCGACTGTGCAGTGTTCATTTCATTTGGGCTTCTGTGTTCTCCGATTGGAGCATTTTTACGTTGATTCATGCAGACTAGCAACAGACATCCCACAGCTCGAACTGAATGTAGACGACACAGCGATATTTTAACTCTGTATTTTGTTTTCTATTATACTGAGGATTTATTAAAGTGCCCTCAACCCTTCTACGGCCACACTCCGCGCAAATATTGCCTGACTTTCTTGTAGCGCCCGGAAAAGCTGAATACAGTGATGAAAGTGCGGCATACGGGGGGTGATTATACAGATCACTTAGGAATATACAGTGTTCGCATTAACTTGTCATTTTCGGATTTAAACCGGGTTTGAACTTACTGAGTAGTGGCCGGTTGATGATGCTTGTTAGAATTGAGAAATACCGATCGGAGGCACTGAGTGACGCCGAAACTAAATAAACTATATTACCGGAATTGGATTACATTGAATTCAAGATGTTACTTGATTTTCTGGGGTTTGAAGGAAAGCATATTTTCCAGTACCTGCTCCCCCCCCCCCCCCCCCCGCCCCATCCCTCCCCACCAGCCCCCCCCCCCCTCACCCTTTTAATTTTCCAAGGCCCATTTGTCAGTTTTGTCGGTATCACCGATTTTGACGGTGGGCGCTATAAAACAGCGATTGTAAAAATCATAACGCGAACTGAATGTAGACGACTCAGCGATATTTATTTTTCTTGGCCTATATCCACTGTTTCTGCTTTTGTCTCTGCGAACTTCAACTTGTCCTCCGGTCTGCACGGTTCAACGAAAGGTTGAAAAGAAATACCACCTGTTACGGTTGATTCGAACTTTTTTCATGATTGTCATTAAAATTTGTATCTTGCATGACTTAAACACAAATTACTTTTTTCAAATTACTTTGACCAAGCAATATGTTTGGCTTCATCGACACGGTAATTTCACGGAGAGTTTCCAAACTGACGAAAGAGTCGACTCTGATTGGTCACTCAATATATTTTCTATTTTCAATTTTATGTTCAGACTGAAAACATATATCGGGTTAAAATAAACAGATCATACTGAATTATTATGCGTCTTAAACTCAGCATCTGAAGAAGCACTAGGTTAATTAGGCACTACCCGTAACTTAATGTGATCGTTGAACCCGCAGTTGAACGGACTGAATGAAAAGGTATTGAGATACTGTCTGAATGATCTGTGTGGCGAAATAGAAATGCCCGCACACGTGACATTACAAGAACATTTTAGCTTCACACTCTCTGAATGCGGCTTTTAATGCTCATCTGTAAATCTGCCGGACAGTCTTTTAACAACTGCAGTAAACTCGGCAAGTGTACTGTTCACGGACCTTACTGTACATAGGTTAATTAGTGTCGAAGTTTCACGTCACAGTGTGGCTTGTACGATCCACTTACGCTCGGCCAAATTATCGGGTCTAAAGCCCGTTATGATCAGTGATCTATATTTAACAATTTAAAAAAATGTAGATGCCCCCCCCCCCCCTTTTCCTCCGACTTGATAAAGTAGGGTTGGCCCAGAGAATCACTTGCTTCCCCCCCCCCCTCCTCCCTTCTCGCCCCCCCCCCCCTCCCCACCCCTCGGGCTATTCCCAGTGAAGGTTATCTGCCCACACTACTGCCGCCGAATCACTGGTACAGTTCGCACTCCGGCGCTAATTACGGCCAATACCTCACCCCGACTGTCCTGCGTTTCTCGGCGGGTGCAAATGCTTGAACGCGCATGAAGCAAGTCTTTCGGCGAAACCACAACACCTTCGGTAGAAACAGAGTTTCAGTCTACAAGCTAGTTTAGGGTATTAGGTCATAAAGCGAAATTAACCATCTCTCCCGCATTTACATCTGCCTCTTTTTGGACAGTGAGATCTGGTATTTGGGTGGCCGGTGACTGGGAAGGCCAGGGCGGGAGAGGGACTGTGAGGGGGTGTATGAAGGTGAAGATTTGGAAGGGATAGGGACTTGCAGCTCTCGCTGATTTCGTCCAGGGGGGGGGGGGGTGGGCCAGGGGATGGGGGGGGGGGGTTATCTCGCTGTCTGTCTGTCGCTCCGTCGCGCAGCGGCTGATGTTAACGCCGGGGCCGGGTGGTTGGTGGTGGAGGAGGCGGGTGGTGGCCGGTGAACCGTTGCTTTTAGCGCCAGGCTGGGAGGTGTTGAAGTGCCAACCACTCTAGCATTTCTTGTAGAAGTGGTGGCGGTGGTGGTGGTGGCCGGTAGAACCGTGGCTGGCTGTAGTAGGGTCTGGGGAGGTTGGGTGGTGGCGGTGGCGGCCAGTTGATCCTGACAAACCAGATAGGTGAGGCTAGCGCTGGCAGAATTGCCAGTTGATCCTGGCCGGGGGGTCGGTCGCTGGAATGGGCGGGGTGGGTGGCGGTGTTGCGGTGGCAGGCGAAGGTGCGGTGGCGGCGTGGGGAGTAGTGGCGGGCGCTGGTGTCGGAAGCGCTTGGGTGGCCTGTGCCGTTTTCGGGGGGCTGCGGCTGGTTTGTTGGCTGGTTGGTGTTGGTTGGAGTTGGTCGCTTGTGGTGCTGGGTCTGTAGAGGTGCTCTTCGTTTCTGTGGTTGGGGTGGGGGTTGCGTCGGTGCCTACGTCTTGCTTGGGCGGGGCGGTGTTCCCGCATCCTCTGTTCTTGGTGGTGTCCTCTGTTCTTGGTGGTGGTGGTCGTAGTTCCTATCTTCTTTGTCGCTGTCGCTGGGGCGGCTGTTGTCCCTGTTGACTTTAGCTCTGGTGCTACTTGGCACTCGTTGTCCTTGTAGGTGGTGGTGGTGGTGGCTTGGCTGGCCGTATTTGTGGTCTTTGGGGGGTGAAGGTCTTTGAGAGCCCCGGCGTGCACCATCCACCGGGCGGCGACCAGCGCTCGGTGGTAGTCGTCCCATTCGATCGCTCTGGGGGTGTGTGATCAGCCGAGTGGTGTTAAACTGTTTATGGAGAATGAATCTGGCGTTTGGCTGGCCAGTAGGGGCAGGGGAGGAAGGGGAGAGACCGTAGGGTCGGCCGTAGGATGTCACGTGACATCCACTAATTACACCCTGACTCAAAATCCAGTTCTGATTGGGCGGCTTGCTCTCGTAGGTTCGCCCTCTCCATCAGCAATTGGCTGAAGGACAGCCTCCGGTCAAATCTGACACCCCCTTTCGTCAAATGACAACAAGCTTAATAGACGGACATCAGCATGCAGAAGTCAGGTTTTTAACGACCTGTTTGTCTCCATAGACACTGTTCGGAAATCAGAAGTAGATCACAAGTGAATGTCTTTTGACAAAATCAGTGAATTAAAAGCCTGTAAACACTTATGTGTTAATGGAATATCATTTTCGAGATTACGAACACACTTAGAAGTATTTCATTACTAATGGACATATTCGAAACTGTACCCTCTTTGGCCTGTAAGGGTTGTTGAAAAGGAAAGTATATCAAGCAGATTCATGAATTTTTTTTTTAATTGCTTGTTTTATACAGTCACATGGGTACATCAAACAATCTCTGAACAAGAAATGACTATCGGGTTCATGTTTACCGTAGGTGTATAGACGGATCAGGAAAAAAAGACAGTTGTTTTCACAAACACCTAAGCATTTTTGTGATAACTGGATCAACGAGTTTATCAATAGACGTGTTTGTCAGTGGGAATGGAAAGACTTGCAGGAGGCTGAATACCAGGACATGCTGTTACACTGGCATAAATTGTCCCTTGACAAGCTTAACATAACAGTGAGACAGAATTTGAACACAAATTGCAATAGTCGGAAAAAATGTTTTCCATGTACGACGCGTTTGTCGAGTGTTATCATCAAGTGAACAGTATTATTTAATGCCACATACAATGGAAAACTGAATGGGTATGTCTCAGTTTCTGCATTGTGGTGAAGAACGTGGGGGGGGGGGGGGGGGGCTCATGTTTGATTCGTTCTGTTCTATTGACAGCGCAAAACCGCTCTCAATATATTCCTGTAACACAACAAAGCCGTCTCGCAGAAGAATAAACTGTGCCAAACATGTACATGTACGCTGGCTCCCAGCACTGACATTAGACTGCTGGATTTTGGTCCTAGCTCGGGATCATGCTAAAACTAACCAAATAAAGACAGCTCTCCCCACCACTCCCTCCAGTAGGTGATAAAAAGCTTTCATTTCACTGATCAGCTGCAAAGGCATAATTCACTACCACAATAAGCGGGTGGTGCTCGGCGATATTTTGAGCTCGGTGTCTACATACTGCTTCCCCATCCTGATGTTATTGATGGACAAGGCTTTTGAGTCAGGTGGTTAGAAAAATCCAAACAGCTGTTCTCAATTCCAGCCAGTTACAGTTGGTGCCGAACAACTTCTATATGTCTTAGTCTTCCCGCCGGAAATCTGTAAATCTGCCGGACAGTCTTTTAACAACTGCAGTACACTCGGCAAGTGTGCTGTTCACGAACCTTACTGTACATAGGTTAGTGTCGAAGTTTCACGTCACAGTGTGGCTTTTACGATCCACTTACGCTCGGCCGGATTATCGGGTCTGTACTACTGAGATCAAACGCGTAATGATCAGTGACCTAATAACAATGAAACAAACTATGTAGATGTCTCCCCCCCCCCCCCCTCCACTTCCTCCGACTTGAAAAAAGTAGGGTTGGCCCAGACAATCCCTTGCTTCCCCCCTCCCATGTCCCGTTTCAGCGTTTTCCGTCGATTTTCTTATTCAGATATATACGAAATCTCCTCACAAACCATGGTGTGAAACAAGCACAAGTGCGAAACATTTGGTTAATTTTTTATAATTTTTTTAGTGATTTTTGGACTTAGAACAATTTTCAAATTTTGCACACTGAAATTTTTTTATTTTTCATGTGATGGACTTGAAAATTGGTGAGCATCTTTCACGTGACTGACTGATTTAAACGATCATCAAAACAGGGAAATCGGACGGAAACTGTAGAAGTAAGATGTCTTTTCATATCCAAGTCATAATATATAGTGGTGTATTTTGTCCTAATAAGAAATTTTTTTAGTTTCTGCGTTTTGAGTCGGTTTTCTTTATTAGAAATATACCGCAAGATCTCAAAAACCATGATTCTAAATAGCGCATCTTTTTTAAGATTAGTTTTTTTTATTTTAATTTTTTTAGTGACATTTGGTATATCAGTCATATTTCTATATACACATATACCCTTAGGGTTTCTATCAAATATAGGGTTAACAATGTTTTAAGCATGTCCATCGGATGCAGTTTCATCAGCTGCTTAAACTGATATTGACAACAGCCAGATCGCATGGAAACTATACAACTTAAATGCATTTCCCTCTGCAAGTCATAATATATAGTAAAAAAACTGATGCTATGAAGAATTTTTTTCAGTTTCAGCGTTTTCCGTCGATTTTCTTATTCGGATATATACGAAATCTCCTCACAAACCATGGTTTGAAACAAGCACAAGTGCGAAACATTTGATTAATTTTTTATAATTTTTTTTAGTGATTTTTGGACTTAGAACAATTTTCAAATTTTGCACACTGAAATTTTTTTTATTTTTCATGTGATGGACTTGAAAATTGGTGAGCATCTTTCACGTGACTGACTGATTTAAACGATCATCAAAACAGGGAAATCGGACGGAAACTGTAGAAGTAAGATGTCTTTTCATATCCAAGTCATAATATATAGTGGTGTATTTTGTCCTAATAAGAAAATTTTTTAGTTTCTGCGTTTTGAGTCAGTTTTCTTTATTAGAAATATACCGCAAGATCTCACAAACCATGATTCTAAATAGCGCATCTTTTTTTAAGATTAGTTTTTTTTTTATTTTAATTTTTTTAGTGACATTTGGTATATCAGTCATATTTCTATATACACATATACCCTTAGGGTTTCTATCAAATATAGGGTTAACAATGTTTTAAGTATGTCCATCTGATGCAGTTTCATCAGCTGCTTAAACTGATATTGACAACAGCCAGATCGCATGGAAACTGTACAACTTAAATGCATTTCCCTCTGCAAGTCATAATATATAGTAAAAAAACTGATGCTATGAAGAATTTTTTTCAGTTTCAGTGTTTTCCGTCGATTTTCTTATTCAGACATATACTAAATCTCCTCACAAACCATGGTGTGAAACAAGCCAAAGTGCGAAACATTTGGTTAATTTTTTATAATTTTTTTAGTGAGTTTTGGACTTAGAACAATTTTCAAATTTTGCACACTGAATTTTTTTTTATTTTTCATGTGATGGACTTGCAAATTGGTGAGCATCTTTCACGTGACTGACTGATTTAAACGATCATCAAAACAGGGAAATCGGACGGAAACTGTAGAAGTAAGATGTCTTTTCATATCCAAGTCATAATATATAGTGGTGTATTTTGTCCTAATAAGAAAATTTTTTAGTTTCTGCATTTTGAGTCGGTTTTCTTTATTAGAAATATACCGCAAGATCTCACAAACCATGATTCTAAATAGCGCATCTTTTTTAAGATTAGTTTTTTTTATTTTATTTTTTTAGTGACATTTGGTATATCAGTCATATTTATACACTTATACCTTAGGGTTTCTATCAAATATATGGTTAACAATGTTTTAAATATTCACAAACCAGATAGGTGAGGCTAGCGCTGGCAGAATTGTCAGTACTCAAACCAAGGGGAATCACAGCGCTGGACAGACAACAGTTAGATCCCCTGCCCCCGCCTATCAGGCACCCAATCGCCAGCCCACAGAGAAATACGCAGGTATAGAATAAGACAATCATTTCCATTCCTAATAAGAATGGATCAGGTCTCTTATATAACCCATGTCTTTCTCCGGAACTTAGGAAGTAGGCAGGAGAAACATACATACACAAACATGAAGGTGCGCTACTATATGTGGTCGGGTAAATACCCTGATTTCCCACAGTAGATGCACAGAACATTACACAACAATGTAACGATACAAATTTTGCCTCGAGTTATACATGATACTCACAAACCAGATAGGTGAGGCTAGCGCTGGCAGAATTGTCAGTACTCAAACCAAGGGGAATCACAGCGCTGGACAGACAACAGTTAGATCCCCTGCCCCCGCCTATCAGGCACCCAATCAGGGTATTTACCCGACCACATATAGTAGCGCACCTTCATGTTTGTGTATGTATGTTTCTCCTGCCTACTTCCTAAGTTCCGGAGAAAGACATGGGTTATATAAGAGACCTGATCCATTCTTATTAGGAATGGAAATGATTGTCTTATTCTATACCTGCGTATTTCTCTGTGGGCTGGCGATTGGGTGCCTGATAGGCGGGGGCAGGGGATCTAACTGTTGTCTGTCCAGCGCTGTGATTCCCCTTGGTTTGAGTACTGACAATTCTGCCAGCGCTAGCCTCACCTATCTGGTTTGTGAGTATCATGTATAACTCGAGGCAAAATTTGTATCGTTACATTGTTGTGTAATGTTCTGTGCATCTACTGTGGGAAATCAGGGTATTTACCCGACCACATATAGTAGCGCACCTTCATGTTTGTGTATGTATGTTTCTCCTGCCTACTTCCTAAGTTCCGGAGAAAGACATGGGTTATATAAGAGACCTGATCCATTCTTATTAGGAATGGAAATGATTGTCTTATTCTATACCTGCGTATTTCTCTGTGGGCTGGCGATTGGGTGCCTGATAGGCGGGGGCAGGGGATCTAACTGTTGTCTGTCCAGCGCTGTGATTCCCCTTGGTTTGAGTACTGACAATTCTGCCAGCGCTAGCCTCACCTATCTGGTTTGTGAGTATCATGTATAACTCGAGGCAAAATTTGTATCGTTACATTGTTGTGTAATGTTCTGTGCATCTACTGTGGGAAATCAGGGTATTTACCCGACCACATATAGTAGCGCACCTTCATGTTTGTGTATGTATGTTTCTCCTGCCTACTTCCTAAGTTCCGGAGAAAGACATGGGTTATATAAGAGACCTGATCCATTCTTATTAGGAATGGAAATGATTGTCTTATTCTATACCTGCGTATTTCTCTGTGGGCTGGCGATTGGGTGCCTGATAGGCGGGGGCAGGGGATCTAACTGTTGTCTGTCCAGCGCTGTGATTCCCCTAATGTTTTAAATATGTCCATCGGATGCAGTTTCATCAGCTGCTTAAAATGATGTTGAAAACAGCCAGATCGCATGGAAACTGTACAACTTAATACATTTCCCTCTGCAAGTCATAATATATAGTGATAAAATTATGCTATGAAGAAAATTTTTCAGTTTCAGCGTTTTCCATCGATTTTTTTATTCAGATATATACAAAATCTCCTCACAAACCATGGTGTGAAACAAGCACAAGTGAGAAACATTTGGTTAATTTATTATAATTTGTTTAGTGATTTTTGGACTTAGAACAATTTTCAAATTTTGTACACTGAATTTTTTTTTTAATTTTTCATGTGATGGACTTGAAAATTGGTGAGCACCTTTCACGTGACTGACTGATTTAAATGATCATCAAAACAGGGAAATCGGACAGAAACTGTAGAAGTAAGATGCCCTTTCCTACCCAAGTCATAATATATAGTGATGAACATTGTTGTAATAAGAAAAAAATTAATTTTCTGCGTTTTGAGTCGGTTTTCTTTATCAGAAATATACTACAAGATCTCACAAACCATGATGTCTAAATAGGGCATCTTTTTTAAGATTAGTTTTATCTTTCAAATGCAATTAAATGACGCAGAAATGAAACAGATTCCTTTAACCCTTATCAATCGGAATACACCAGTGTGTGAAATAAGTTTCACTTAAATTATTCAAGGGAAGTGCCAGAATACTTTGGCGCTAAGCTATTCTGGCACCACCTTTTAACTAAAGCCATTGGTCTACTGACATCCTTAGCTGTAAATACTATATGTAATCCTATGTAATTTGTGTTAATGTGAAATCGTGTTTATTGCCTTTATGTTTAGACCACAATAGTTACTAAGGCATACGGTGTGTGTGTGTGTGTGTGTGTGTGTGTGTGTGTGTGTGTGTGTGTGTGTGTGTGTGTGTGTGCACGTGAGTAGCTTAATTATATTTTAATGTGTTTAATGTTCTTCCTTTAATGTTGCGTGGCACCGCAACGATTTCCTAATGTATTGTTACATATAGCAATAAAGTTCTATCATCATCATCTATCATCATCATCATATAATGTAGCTTGAATATGGCAGTCAGGTCAACTGAAGCTTTTAGCATCAGTCTGATATGGGTCAATATAGTCTTAACACACACAGTTAAGACCTAGCGGGAAGGGGTGTACAACTTGTAAAGTGTCCATCTCAGTGATTTTGTATTGGGCACCATCATTTTAATCAGTCGCCCGTCACTTAAAACGTGCTCAGCACCACTGAAGTCTCAAGTGCCAAACTAAAGCGGCTGGGAAATGTGCTCAGTAAGTTCCAAAATCACATAGGAAAGAGCATCTTACTTCTACAGTTTCCATCAGATTTTGCATTTGTAAGCATACTTTTAATCAGTCAGTCACGTGAAAGATGCTCACCAATTTCAAGTGAATCACATGAAAAATAAAGAAAACCAGTTTCAGTGTAAAAATTTGGAAATCAACCTGAACACACCCACAGACACAATATCATTACACAGCCACTATCATTCAGCCACATTACTCTTAAAACAGTAACATTTATGTGACTCCCTTCACAATACAACACACAATTACTGACTATATAACTGAAACCACCTGAAAATGACGGCACAGTTTTAGGACCACATATCCATTCCCAACCTTTTACACCCGTATTATCTATTGTTCCTGCAGAATCATGCAAAAACACTCTCAAGTCCCAAGGAAAAACGTTTGGATTTATATCAAGTATGACCTACCCTGACAATAAGTAAAAAAAAAAAAAAAAAAAAAAAAAAAAAACACCTCAAGGATGGCGTGCATTAAGTAAGACCACAGAAGTAAAAAATTCCCTCAGGGTCTCTGGCTGTATGGCCTTACTAGGAAAATATTACTAGGAAAATAAAATATTATGATCATGATCTACGAGTGTGATTGAGTGGCTGCAAGTTGCACCATAGGTGAATTTCCTGTACATAAAGTCTTTCGAACAATAAATTAAATTAGCTGCTTTATTGATTTATCCCAATAGGTGAGGTAGCAGGGATAATATGGGCAACCTAGAAACGTGTACAACACATGCGGACCACTCTTTATTCTAGTCACACTGTGACCTGTGAACACGGCATCCATGCTTGCGCATACCAGCTCTTTCCCCGGGCGTTATAAGTTTGAGCATGTGTTCAGTCTTATGCTAAAACCTGACTTTGTCCGCTCTGAGAAGAACTGCGCAGTTCGTTTGCGGCAGCAGGTTCTCAGTAGCCGTTGTAAATGCAGGGGCAAATGTACATATATGCTATGACTAGAAGCGGTATATTGGCCTGTCTCCTGCACGGTTTCAGTTTCAGCAAGCATACTGGCCTGCAATACCAGCTTGGTGAAAATACATAGATTGTAATGAGTCTGTGCAAGTTTTAAAAACCTTCGGTGGTAAACCTCTCTCGTGATTTATACTATAGTGCTCCTCAGTTCCCGCATCAGAGTAGGGTTTGTCTAACGTGTAAACCCCGAGGCGGCCGGCGAATTTTCGCAAACGAATGCGGGCGCTTTTGGGTACGTTAGAAGCCTAGTGCCTGGCTTTAGGTTTCAAATGAATGGCCCAAAAAAACGCATACTTTGATTGTGCAGTATCAAATCTAACGCTCGTAGCACGTGAGGTCAACACAATACACTCAAACAAAAGTAATTTATCAATAGCTGACCATTTAAAGCATTCTAAATAAAACATTTGATTTTAAACACTTCGAAACATTGCTACAAGTTTCCTGGCAATATAGCAATAGATTATCAATTTCCACAGTATCACATAAAAAAAGAAAAACAACTGAAGAGAGTAAAACCAAGATGTCGGACCGCATCGTTAGCAATGGAATCAGCGATCGCTTTACCGACTTGAAAAGCTGAGAATTTTTACAAAGGAAGGCCTCAGAGTAAAAATAGACTGTACAGAGACCTCGGGAAAGGGTTGGGAATTTGTTTACAGTACACATAAACACGCCGGCACGACCAGGGAGCGATAAAGCGGCAGCGGCGAGCTGTTAAAGCGGCCGAGGCGTTGACAGTTTCTGTCGTTATGTTGGGGTAAGAGGCAGTCTGGCACCAGATTCTAGTGAGGCCTTGTTTCGGCATGAGGCTAAACATCTGGGTCACGGACATTTGACACTGCTCTGGGTGTATCAATTTACAGGTCAGTGTTGGCCGGACAGGTCGTAGACCCACCCACCCCCACCGCCCCCCCTCCCACCCCCACCCCTGCCCGGCATTTAGTGAAACCAGATGGGAGGCGGCGCGTGCCGTCCCTATTAAAATGTTGTCTGTCAACAAAAGGGCTACTGGGACGCTATATAGGAGCTTGTGATGATATGGAAAAGCACTGTCAAGGGAGAGAATTGTGCATGATAGACCAATGATCATAGACATATCCCACTGTTCCAGCCCCTTGGTGCATGGAAATTTAAATCTAGGTCCCCCAAGTGGGGGTCCAGATATCTAGCTGGTATGGACAGCTGTTTCGGTCTAGGTGACCTCATCAGCACGCCATCGGCAATACTGGAGGATGAGATGGAACTTCTGCCTACCTGCAAAGAAGACCACATTTTACTGTGGTTTCTGCAGGGGCATACATTCCATGCCTCCACCTAGAGCCAAATTTTTATGCACCCTAAGAGAGAACTGCCGTAAAAGTCCCCCACGTGGGGGACCTAGATTTAAATTTCCTGCACCAAGGGGCTGGAACAGTGGGATATGTGATACGCCCCCCTTTGGGTGGGGGTGGGGGCTTCCATATGCATTGCTTCCAGTCACTTACTTAGCGCACCCCCTCTTTCCTTTTTTTTTTTTTTTTTTTTTTTTTGTGCTTGGTTTAAAGTAGATTTATGATCATTGGTCTATCATGCACAATTTCCCCCTTGACAGTAATTTTTCCTACTCACTTGGTAGTTTCTTCTAAATTACAAGCACTGGCAGTCAACTCTTTCGGTCTAGATGTTTATATTCGAGCTCAGAAACGCTCCAGTTATGTTCTCTTTGAATGTCAACTGATTATCATGGTCCGCTCATAGCGTAATGTCTTCCATTAAACAGCATCGGGGATGAAACGTCATGGGACGAAATGTGATTGGGACGAACGGTGTGGGCGAATGCGCGTAGGGCGAAGATAGGCATAGAACAAGAGGCTCAAAGAACAAGTCCTTCGAAGCTTTCTAACGCTAAATAAACAACTTTTACGGCACCTACAACCTCAAATATATGAATATTACTACTTTAAGTACTCAATAATATGTGTTTATGTGGTAATTTGGGCTTAGGAGAGGTTATTTCGACTGGTTTCGGACAGAGCGATCGTGTAGCAAGGGAAGTAATCGACGTGTCAACGGTTGTGGAAAACGGCTTACTAGTAAAACTAAATCAACTTTAATGTAAACCAAACTTCTAACACATGATTATTTTGTGTTTAGGTACGCAATAATAGTTATAGATATGGTTATTTTAGCTTAGGACAGGTTATTCCGGGTTATTCCGGGTTATTCCGGGTTTTAGTAGGACCCTCCGCAGTCTAGCCGCTTCATGTCAGTGCATTAAATGATCTCGCAGCCAGTAACACGATGCGCACAAGGTCATCGTTCCGAACTCGGAAGTCGGCCGCCGTTGGCCCGCGCGCCGCACGTCCGTGCGCGGGCCAACATCGGCCCGACAACCTTGAGCGCATTGGGTAATGCGCCTCGATCAGTACTTAAAGCTGAGAAACAGTCACAAAACTCCGCCCCGCACGTGTTTTAAAAAAAATTTGCAGGACCCAGCGAGGGCCCTGTCTTCGTGAACGTTCGGCTAACTTCGGCAAACCGGTTTGCAACCCAGTTGACTGAGTTTTCAACTGCGTTTGTCGTGCTGGCAAAACTCCCGTGAAAAAGACAGGCCACTTCCTGTTTGCAGCGAGTGCGCACCGCGATCACTGATCTAAACCAGCGATACTTTTACTGACATCAACAGTAGCAGACGACACTCGACCACCCGACGGACAGAGCAGGCCATTTGTGTCTTGCCTGGACGCACACTGGATATGGACCAGGCCGAGCTATCCGTAAGTTACACAGTACAGCCTGAAGCTTTATTTGATATCGGAAGGGTGAGGAAGGAGGGGTTATGTGTCGTTTTGTGTTTGTTATAATATCTCTCTCTCTCTCTCTCTCGCACATCCACTTTACTGTGTTGGATGTACATCACAATGCTTCTTTATTTATTTATATTATCCTATATTGGACTGGTGTCTATTCTACTCTACGGCTGTGAGACTTGGACACTGCTTGCAGACTCAGAAAAGAAAATCCAGGCCTTTGAGAACAAGTGCCTGAGGAAGTTGCTCCGCATCTCGTACCGCGAGCACAAGACCAACGAATATGTACGGAGCATCGTCACTTCCCTGGTGGGCCCACATGAACCCCTTCTGGCAACCGTGAAACGGCGCAAGCTTGCTTGGTTTGGCCACGTGACCCGACACAACACCTTGTCCAAGACTATCCTCCAAGGCACTCTCGAAGGAAGTCGTCGGCGAGGTCGTCAGAGAAAGAGTTGGGTCGCAAACATAAAAGAATGGACCGAACTCGAGATGCCAGACTTGCTTGCCACCGCCCAAAATAGAACTCAGTGGAGAGCACTGTCTGTTGCTGCTGCCTTTCAGTCCCCCCAACGCCCAGTTCGGGCAAGGGACTGATGATGATGATGATGATATTGGACTGGATGTACGTGTTGACAAAATTCGTTCACAACTACAAAGTGTCAGGAGTCATACTTACAGCATGTACAGCCGTGCATTCTGCCTTCATAGTCCCCAGCGCGTAAAATCCGTGGCTGTCGGTCAGTTTCAAAGTGTCACAGAATCGTCTGCTGTTGTCCGATCAGCTAATCGCGATGATTTCCGTGCAACAGGAAGTGGTCTGTCGTTTTCCGACAGTTTTGCAAGCTCGGGATCCGCAGTTGCCAACTCCGTCAACTGTGTTACGAACCGATTTGACCCACTTCGGGGCAGGGCCCAGGCTGGGTCCTGTAGTCTTTTTAAAACACGCGCTGGGCGGGTTTTTCTCATTGCACCTCAGCTTTAAGCACGCCGTTAACTGAGTTAAATCTAAAGTGTGTTCGAGTGCTGGCGCAAGTTCAGTGTCGGACAGAACTGACGTCGCTTCTGCCGGTGTGTTTAGGCTGTACTAGTAAAATATTAATCTGAGTGTGTTCGGCGTCAAAGTGCCTGTGCTGTTAGTGTTACTCGGTGTCAGTGTCGTGTGTGGCATGCTGCCAAAAGGGGGAGAGCGGGAGATAATTAGTTGTCTCCCTTGACAGCAGCCCTGATACAGTAGCGCAGCCGGAATTGAAAGAGACAACCAGTGTGGCAATTTCACTGTTTCACCGCCTACACAGCAACGATGTGTCCACCGCGCTCAGAGCTGATACTGCCACTGATCTGACAAAAGTTGAAAGCGGCCATGCACTGCCTGTATGTGACTGCAATGGAACAGTAAGACTGAAGAGTATGCTAGCAAGCCGGCAGTTATCCACTGGTACGCAGAGTACTAAGATCACGGCACTGACTTACATAGTCTTACCTGCACTAAGCCGTGCCGAGTGGTTCCGCCAAAGACTGCGCGTGCTTCTCTGAAATCAGTGCAGTACAACATCCGTGTTATTGGTAAGAGAGAAGCGCACTGTCAGGGTCCGTGTGTTAGACACTTCAGACAGTTAGCGAAAGGTAGTCCTTGGGGCGAAGTCGGCCGCGATTGGATCTTTCGCTCATTCAGTATCTCGACCATTGCTACTTAGTGGCGCGGGCTGTTAAATGAATTTGTTTTTTAAATTAAAAAATATATATATATAAAAGGAAAACGGGCGTGGGTCCGGTGGGCGGGTTCTACAGACGCAATTAGCTGTGACGTGTGTCAGCAATGTCACAGTACTACCCAAGGCTAGGCCTGTAACGAAAGATCGGGCGGGGTGGGGGGCGGGAGAAGTATGCACTAACCGGCAACACGGAAAGGGTTCTAATCATGATACTTTTCCGGCCTTGTCGTGACTCGATCGTGATCAGTCGCAACAAGTTTTTTTTTTTATCCTCAGTTGACCCGGCCGTGTAGTCTTGATCCGTTCAAGAAGAGTTGAAAGCGAAAGCAGGGGACATGAAACGTAAAAGTCACCAAAATCTTATTCAGTAAAATCTTCGTCAGTGATCCCCGAAAACGTAACGTCAGTACCGGATATTTCAGTCGTGAAACGTGGAATGAGTCTGTTGCGACTAAATGACTTTACTGACTCCCGCAGACCGGACTGCCGGCCAAAGCGGACTGCCGAAGTGTGTAAAACTTACCCGGAGAAACGCCTAGACGAAACTGCACCCGGACAGTTACAAATGACACAATTTATTAATATTTCTGGTAAATACCCCTCCGTCAACTGCGGAATAGACAAACAAAAACAAGTCCCCACCAGTCGTCGCCGTTATCACGAAGAAGAACAAAGGTGCGTATTAAAAATAAGAACATGAGTAAAATAAAAATGACGTCAACTCTATAAAGTCATAGGAGAGAGACAGAGAGAATGTGACCGCGAGCTACTGATGAGAGTGTGTGTAAGCGCGCGCAACATAAGACACGGTCAGTCACGTGAAACATAAGAAACTTCACGGTGGAACATGGATCGCTTCAAGAGTCGGCCTCAGCCGGTTAGCTGAACCAAATGGGAAACTGCCATCCTATATACATATACTCACATTTCACGTACCACTTCCGCGTCACGTCGGTCTATGCCTGGAATATCGCCGGCGGTTTAACTGAAAACGAATTTTAAAATTTGTTATGGCCGAATATGCCATTTGATTAGTATTCACGATCTGATGGACGCTGACTTGAGAGTCACTTTGTCAGTGGAGACGGCGAGAGAGAAGAGTGATGCCGCATTTAAAACCGCTTGCCGAGCCGGCAGACGCACTGGCCAAAATTCAAATGAGTGGAAACGGCCGAAATCAATAACTTGCGCCAACCGCCTAGTCTGCACCCAGTAAGCAGAGGTCCTCGGGCCCACGACGGCCGCAGTGGGCCCGGGCACATCCGTGTTCGGGCCGACTACGGCCGTCGTTGGCCCGAAGACTTTTTGCTACGAGGCCGATTTTTCTCTTGCGTTTCAGTAAGTGAATAACAATGCAGGACGTACAGGTCTTATCTTTCACCGAGACGTTTTACGGCAACAACATTATGTTTTTTTTTTTTTTTTTTTTTTTTTTTTATTTTGGGGGGGGGGGGGGGGGGGGGGGGCTTTAACGGTCGAGTCACCAGCCGAAAAAAGCATCTATCAACGGAATCACAGACCAGCGTCATTGTTGATGAGTTAGTTATTTGGGTTTAACGCCGAGCAGGAAACCAAGACCATCTCGCGGCAGGTCATTGATGAGAACCGAGGTCAGTGAAACAGTGAAAGACCAATCACGGGTGTGGGGATGGGGGTGAGAGTAATACCCTAAAATAGTGATGCGTGATTGACATTTTTCGGTTCTCGTGACTGAAAGTTTTTCATCTTTGTGATCTGTGAAAAATGAGGTCGTCGTGAAACTGACGTGAAAGGCAAAATACGTATATCTTCGTGATCCGTGGAAAAGTCTTGATTATTTTGTGAAACTTGATTTTCCGAGCAGCTAGGCGAAGTGTTGAATCAGTTCACAATCAATCATTCCAGTCGTCTCTCTCCACCGTGAAACGTAAACGTTTTTTTGTTTGTAAATTCGTGATCATGTGAATCGCAAAATTGATAGTCGTGAATCCGAGAGGCTCCCCCACCCATGCCCTCCCTCACCACCGGCATACCGATCAATCATTATAGAATATCCATCCCCCCCCCCCCCCCAGCAGGCGACTGTGGCAGCATGCCTATTTCTTGATCCCCTGTGACCTTGAGCTTTGAGAGAGGTCATTCAAATTGGTATGTTTAAAATGGTCTTGCCGCAAAGTATCCTTGGGCCAAGTTTGAAGACTGTGGCTTGAATAGTCTCCGTGAAAATGCCAACATTAAACTTCGCCACGGATGATGGCGGACGGCAGACGGATGGACAACCACTGGCCCAGGACATAGACTCACTTTTGCTTTGCACATGAGCCAAAAAGGACATGACACGATGACAAGAACTGAAATTGAAAATGTAATGGCTTGTGAACAGTAACCTGACATTTTTAATCACACAACTTGTTTCTCTTCACAGACATGGTATTCAACAAAATGTGTTTAACCCCTTCACTGCTGATCAAAAATGAACATGATCCACCACAGATCCTCATGAGTCTCAGCAACTGCCAGGGCTCAAGAGTCTATGCCTCTTACTGACACCACTTTGTTCCTTGCATCTCAGAAACATAACATGCACCCACTGGCAATGAAGGGGTTAAAGACTACACCAACAAATGAAAACAATTTAATATATCAGATGAATAAATGGAGCAAAAGTGACTCCTGTAAGAAATAAATAGCTTGTACCAACACATCTCTTTCAAAATTTGAAGCCAAGTGTGTATGACTTGATCATGTTTGACAGGGGTGACCGATTAGGCAAAAAGAAAAGAAAAAAAAAGTTTGTTTATGGCTATCTGAATGACTCTAATGTCGACACACAATTTTATTTTTGCCCTTAGGGGGAAAAAGATACAAAGCAGCACAACGCAAAACTGTCGAGCAGATGAAACAATTTTGCAAAAATCCACCCAACTACCTCAATTCCCTATGTATTTTCAGCATGCAGACTTAACCCTTTCAGCCCTGGATCCCTACAGCAGGAGATGGCTTGACCATGTAATTCAAGGGTATTGTCAGATTAGCTTGGCGCCTGGTCAAGCCATCTCCAGCAACTGGTACGTAGTCAACACCTCCAAAATTTGAGAAAAGGGACCTTGGGGCTACAAGGGTTGAAGCAACTACTTTCTACCCTTTCTTTGACACACGTGGGGCAGTCGTGAAAACAATCTGAGGCAGGCAGAACCACAAAGGCGGTAATAGGATGCAAAAAAATGATTTTGTTCATTTTTGTGTGCGGCTTCTCCTGCAATCTAGACATAAAATGTATACAGGTACTTTTGATATTAGGGGAAGGACGCTATTTGTATAACAAAGCATTTCATACTAAAAATACAGGAATACCTGTACATGAGATTCTGTATAATGGACTTCTGTCTTCCATCTGCCAACTTTCTGTTGGCAGCTTATTACATGATTGTTGGATCTAAACATGACAGCTGATGGGCAGTCCTGGTTATACCATTTAGCCCAAACCCCCTAGAGGAGATAGACTGACCATGATAATTTAAGGGTAGTGCCAGATGAGCCTGGGGCCTTCAGGCACAAAGCTCATATGGCACTACCTTGAATTATCATGTCGATCCATCTCCTTCGACAAGTACATAGTCCTTCAGTAGCACATCCAAAATTTGGGAAATGCCTTGGGGCTAAATGGGTTCCCAATCCATATCCTGTGACTCGTTGAACTTTGCATGACATGCTAAAGCATCGAAGCAAACTGTAAAACGTAAAAGGGCTCACTGCTAATCACAAAATGATGCAGTTATTTCAAAAAGCATAAAGTCACATCTTGAAATAACACAATGACCACAAAACAAACACTTAGGTACGAAGCAAGGTTGAAAAGTAATAAAACAGCTCTGTTGTGCACCAATCCTAAGCCGTGTTTGGACCCTCTGTTGTACACAAATATTTATATACATGCAGCTGTTCGCTGGTCTGTGATTTCAGACCCAAATCACAGACCAGCAAACATATAAATATGCTGCCCAAACATGGCGTTATCCGAGATATGCATGGAAGCAACAGATGTTTGTTGATCAGAAGCAGGTGAAAAGTGCACGAGTTTCAATGCAATCAGTGGATGACAAACCTAGCCCATTTAACCCCAAAGCCACATTTCACAAATTTGGGAGGCATCACTTTAGGACTATCTACCAGTTGCAAGAGATGAATTGGCCGTGATAATTCAAGGGTAGTGCCAGATAAGCTTGGCGCCTGATGGCGCCAAGCTAATCTGGCGCTACCCTTGAATTATCATCTGTCTCCTGCTATAGGGTGCTGGGGTTAAAAGGGCTAGACAAGCATGCAATATGTTTGTCTGAGCTTGCAATCCACCATTTTCATCGAACACAAGCACTTTCAACCTACTTTTGATTCCCGGAAATCACCTATTACAGCCCGTAACAACTTTCACAGTGGCAGATTCCCTGAACTTTTACACTTGGAGATTCCAGGACCTCATATTTATAGGTGATAAGTGTGATTTTGGACCATAACAAACTGAGCCATCAGTTTTAAAATCACAGATAAGAATTACTGGCAATGTTCTCAAATGGAATCTAACATGAATTTGTCATTATGCTAGCAGAGGCAAGAACCCTCTGTCAGTGTACAAAAATAACATTTGATGGCAGGAGAAGCAATGTCAGATCGAGGATGGTGGCTCCAAGGTATTTTGTTTTCATCCCTACGTCATACCACCAATATCTTTACCACAAACCATGCCATGTGACCGAGCTACAAAAACCCTTGTAGCGACCAATGGCAGATTTTTGGTAGCCCCCTTTCTAGCACGTCTTGGATGCCAGTTTTGTTCTACAAAAGATCATCAAAACGTTCTAAAGTACAAAGTCTACTTAGTGTTGTTCGAAACAACAAGTACACTACTGGAGATGGCAATGTCATGAAAGATTTTAACTTACGTCGTAAGTCTATTATGTATAATGTCCGTCTTTCCCCTACCCTGTTGACCTTCAAAACAAATTTGAAGACCCATCTTTTCCAGGTAGCATATCAAGATTAGCTTAGTCTGGATGTGCTGCCTGGAAATGTTGGTTGTTTCCCCATGTTGATAGGCTGTGTGTGTGTGTGTGTGTGTGTGTGTGTGTGTGTGTGTGTGTGTGTGTGTGTGTGTTTCGTGTTAGGAATGCGCCTACATGGTGCGAGCAGATGTTTATTTAAAGAGTGAGTGCGTTCTAATTTTTCTCCTTTTTAATATTTTTTGTGTGCTGTAAAGCGCTCCGAGCTTGCTGTTCGTGGGGAAGGGCGCTATATAAAAACTATGTATTATTATTATTATTATTATTATAAATGTATTTTCTTTGATGTCAGTCATGTCTGGCGTGATCCATGTCAGAAGATTTCTTCTTGATTTCGTTTAAGAAAATAGTGGAGGAATGAAAACAAAAATTCATTTTTCTTTAAAAGGTATTTTTTCGAAAAATACTTACCGATGACATGACTGAATGGAAGTGTCTACTACTTACTCATTCTAGCCTAAGAGCCAGTTGTGTTAAGACACAACCCGGGAGGCACTCGGGGAACCCCGAGGGGACCAAGAGTTGTCTCCCTATACCCACCACCCGGAAGCCGGGTACCCATAATCCCTCAGTCAGGATACTTGGCGCACGAGCGGCAAGCGGGGCAGGTGGGAGGGTCGTTTGAGTCATGTCATCGGTAAGTATTTTTCGAAAAAAATACCTTTTAAAGAAAAATGAATTTGTTTCTTCAAAAACATTACCGATGACATGACTGAATGGAAGAATTGCGAACAGGAGGTGGGTGCCGCGCTCCAGCACACTTTAGGGCCCAAGGGCCGTCCTCCCGAACGCAAACTCCCGACGACCCTAGGTAGGTGAATACCTACGGCGCTGAGGCGCCAGGAGGGAGTTGTGCCCACCGCAAAAAGGCCTCCACCAGAGCGAGGAGTCTCTCTGGCCTGGCAGAGCTCTGCAATCAAGGCGGGCGAAGTCATCCTGCCCGCCAGCCTCCAGTAGCCACGAAGTGCAAGCCAGTACAGTCCCTGACGCATGTGACGTTCGTGGCCCTGCAAGTGCCTTGATAACGCACCTGTAGCCTCTAACCTCCCTGAGGGAGGGGTCCTGTAATTCAGAACGTATGACTGAGCTTAACCAGGAAGAACGTCCGGCATGTAGCGTCAGTGCTGCCGGAACCGGCAAAGAGGCGAGCGCGTCCGAAGCGAACGGCTATGTCGTAGGCACCCGTGAGGCTTGTACAGGGATTTGCTACGTGGTCTCCTGGTGGAATAGCGCCCCGTAAGCGGGCGCAAGGTGAACCTGTGGACCAAGGCGCGGCGGTCCAGGTAAGGTATGGTCCGAGAGGAGCTGTACGTAATTGTTCCCTCGAACTGTAGGCAGACAGGGTGAGGCGTAGCTCCTGAAGCTCGTTAACCAATCCACCACGGCAACATCCCTCAGGCGCCGTATGGCTGCAAGGGCAAGACGTAGCATTCGATGACTCCTCCCGAGGGGAGTCGACAGGAGGCTCCGGACGAGCGCGTGTAAGTCTCTCCGACCCGGGCTCTGAGGAGAGGCGGGTTCCTGTCGGCAAGTGGACCCCCAGCAGGATCCCGGCAGCTTACTTGGAGACGAGTGGGTACCGAGATTGTACGTGGGACGTCGCCAAGCGCGACTCTCTGAACTGGGCTCTGTGAGGCGAGTTCTCTGCTTCTCAAAAGCTGTGTCCGGGCTCGCTCCGTCCGGGTAGCGGCCTCGGTCAAGGCCCCATCCTGTGCCCCAGTCCACTGAAAACGTAGGATCATCCTGGTCTCATGCGCCGATCCTCCGAAGGTGTCCTGGTGTATTCCGTGTGTAGCCACTGGTCCCACCGGGGAAGACTGGCCCAGATCTACCGTCGGTCCAGGTAGCGTCACGCACGGAGGGAGATGAAGTTCTTTCCCCAAGCACCAGGGTAGGGGGTATGCACTGGTCGGAGGATCGCCAGCTGCCCTGATCCTGGAAGAACACCTCCGCTGTCGCGTAGCCGAAGAGGAGAAGCTCCTGTGACCTATCCTTCCCCCCACGAGCCGAAGAAGCAGGCCTAGTAGTCCGCGTCAGATCCAAGCTAAGCACGCTCTTGTCCGCGAAGTCCGAAGGTCGAAGGGTTGGACCTCGAGAAGAATCACGGAAGTAGGAAGCGTAGCTTCAGCAGCCGGGCTTAGAGACGACTAAGGTGAGTAGATTCGCCTCCGTGTAGTGGCTAGGCCTCCACCCCGAGCACAGCCAAGCGGTACCACCTGTCCGAAGTACGGCACCCCCCGGGTGCCCAACGAGAGTTGTCGAGATGGTTAGACGTCAGGGAGAAGGGGCTGCGCCTTGGTTCCCCAGTGTCCACGATGGATGAGAACCCCCGGTGAGTCAAGGGGCGATGCCGGGCAACTTCCGCAGCAGGGCGGCGGCGATGAGCTTGGATGTCCCGTCCAGCGCCGGCCGAGTGTCCATCCGCGCAGAAGAACAGGTCTGATGGAACCGCAGCACTGGAAGCCGAAGAAGAGGAAGAGGAGAAACGGCTGAGACGTCCGAGCAACCAGTCCGAGGGGTCGTCAGCCGTCAAACTCAGGGTGTCAAAGTCCCGCTGTCTGGAACCGGCGACCGAGGAGGGCTCCGAGGGAGGGAATCCCGCTGACGGCGAACCGCAGGTCGAAGACTCCCTCCGAAGGGGAGAGCGAAGACGGAGCGACGCGGCGAGGTTCTCCCGTTTGCCGAAGGCGGGTTCCGACGAGGAGAACGGCTGCGACGAGGAGGAACGGAACGGAGAGGACGAGGGAAGGGGAAGTGGCCGGTCGATGGGAAGAGGAACGGGACGAACGGGAGTCCGAACGAGATGAGGAACGCGAAACCAGTCGAGGGAGTCCTGATCCGTCGAACGATGAGTGGAGAAGGTCCTCCTACGATCTTGCGAAGCAGAGCGATAACGGTGAGTAGAATCCCAGCGCCTACGATCCTCGCGAACAGGAGGATCCGGACGAGTGCGTGTAAGTCTCTGTGAACCAGGCTCTTGGGAGAGGCGGGTTGCTTGCCGGCAAGGGGATCCCTGCGGCCAGAGATGAGTGGGGAACGAACCAGGCTCTTGGGAGAGGCGGGTTTCTGTGCACTAATCCGTTGAATACTCAAGTGGCGTCTTCTGTGTCGGATCAAGTTGGTTTCGCGCGTCCGGTGCCGGGGGCACAGCGGAAGGCGTCTTGGGCAACTCCAAGCACCCGAGCGGGAAGGTCCTCTTATGATCTTGCGAGGGAGAGCGATAACGTCGAGTAGAATCCCTGTGTCTACGCTCTTCACAACCAGGAGGTTCCGGACGAGTGCGTGAATGTCTCTGTGAACCAGGCTCTTGGGAGAGGCGGGTTTCTTGCCGGCCAGGGGACCCCCAGCGGGATCCCGGCGGCTTCTTCAGAGACGAGTGGGGAACGACGGTGGAGGAGGGACGCCACGAGCGTCCCACCAAACCAGGCTCTTGGGAGAGGCGGGTTCTTTCCACCAGCTGTATCCGGGCGCGCTCTCTAATGGAGGCGGTCTTGACGGTCGAACTCCCACACTGCACTAATCCCTCGATTACTCAGTGGCGTTTTCTGTGTCGGATCCAGCTGGTCTCGCACGTCCGGTGCCGGAGGCACAGCGGAAGGCGTCTCGGCAATCTTCAAGTACCCGAGAGGGTAGGAGTCTCCCTCCTCTAAAGTTCCAGAGATTAGACCATCGCAGCTCCGGCCAGGTAGCACAGACGTTACAAGAGTGGTCGGAAGCACACCCAGCGCACAGGAGACAGACTGTACGGTTACCCGACGGCCACTGGAAGCCTCCGCATAGCTTGCATGTCCTCAGCAGTCCGATAGTGGTCCCTATTCTGGCGCCGCGCAGAGCGAGCGGGACGAGAGGTGGCCCGGAACTGTGTTGATAGTAGTCTCCGCTTCCTTGGAGACGAGCATTCTTACTAGAGTCCCTGGACGTGCACGTGAATGTCTCTGAGCCGGGCTCCGAGGGAGGCGGGCTTTCTTGCCGGTAAGGGGGACCCCCAGCGGGATCCCGCGGGCTTCTTGGAGCCAAGTGGGGCAGAAAGTGGACATGGCTTCTTGGAAGTCTTAGTCCGGGCGCGCTCCCTCCTGGAAGCGGCCTCATCGATCCAGGCCCACTTCGTGCACTAGTCCACTGAATCCGGTGTGGGGATTCCCACAGGGACGTCCTGGTCTCAAGCGACCGGTGCCAAGGATACGTTGGAAGGCGTATCCACATCCTGCGCATAGGAGACCCGACCCAGTGGTTGTCCGACGGCCACCGGAACATCTGCCTTGCGTGAAGGACATCGGCATGCCCCTCTTCATCGGGGCGGAACGGGATCCTTCAAGCACCAACAGCATAGGTCGCTCCCGCCTGCAGACGCTTCAATGCTGCCATCCGCGCTGCTGAGGCCAGGTGACGCAATCATCCCAATGTGGTAGGAGGCACCTCCCGTGTCGGAAGACAGGCCTAGTCCCAATGGGCGCTGCCTGGACATGAAGAACACACCTACCAGTAGCAGCCGGGCTGGGGCTTACAGCCGAGAAGCTGCTTGTCCTCTCAAGGTGGTAGTGTACTGCAACGTCCTAAGACGTCGGACGTGTGCGTAATTGTCTTTCCGAGCGGGCCTTGCCAGAGGCTGTTCCCGTGCGCTCCCCCTGGCAGCGGCCTCCACGATCCATGCTCGCGCACTAGTCGCGACATCCGGTGTGGCTTCTCTCCCAGGGCAGTCCGTTGTCGTGCGGAAACCCGCAGTGTCTGGAAGGCGCCTAAACCGGTGCCGATCGCTTGCAAGCAAGCATGGTCGGCGGGGCATCCGGTGCAGTGGCGAAAGACCCCTGGGGGCTGAACTAGCCACTGTCATCTGTGTGAATGGGTAGCGCATCCCTGCAACAGATAACACCCGAAGGCCTGCGGGCGAGTCCTGTGGGACTAAGCCACGAAAGGTAGCCTTCGTAACAACAAAACACACAAGCACCAAGCGGGGTAACAGACTGTCAAGCCTGCACGCCAGCAGTGCAGCAAGAAGGTAGACTCACTGCCCTCAAGCACTAAGGTGAGCAACCAACATATGTAGCAAAAGTCAAACATGTCATGACAGAAGCGAGGTACCAAACTCAGACCTGTTTACCCCCTGGGTGTAGTCAGTGTACTTTCAACTGACTAATTGTGTACTTTGGACCTCACATGTGTAATTATTCCCAAGCCAGTGAGTTGTCAGTTTCTCCAAAAGTGTATTCTTGGGTAAACAGGTCTGCAACTGCATGCCGACAACTAGCCGTGCAGTAAGCAAGCAGGCCCACTGCCGCCAAGCGCTAAGGCGAGGGAACAACATATGTACACAAAAGACGAATACGTCATGACGGAAGCGAGGTACCAAACTGCACGTCTGCAATCTAGCAGTGCAGTAACGAGGTAGATTCACCGCCGTCAAGTGCTAAGGTGAGCAACAACATATGTACCAACCCCTGTGACAAAAGGAGTCAGGCCCCCAAACATTATTACTAAGGGTGACCGTGTGTGGAAAAAAAAACCAACACCGGCCGCATGCTGTACAACTCAATACGCAATGACAATCAAGACAAGAAAAACATCTGGGGCAGAAAATCACCACTTTATGTGGACATGCCACGAGGGGCCCGCCCAGCCAAGGAGCGTAAACCCCCCAGCTGCCCGCCGGAACGTATATCCACTGTCTAAGGTACGTGAGTACTTGTCTACCGCGTATGCGAGTGTGCGCTTAAATCCATCACCCGTGAGCGAAAACAGAACAGGCGCTGGTCCCGAACAAACCACGCGATGACAAGGCGTGACTCAAGCTGTGCCACTCAGCTAATCAGGCCATGGAGTAAAAGAATTTTCCACACCCAAGGTACAAAAGCGTAGGAAACTTCTCTACGATTCACCGAAGGTGAGTGGGGGCGCAATTACAGTGAGAAGAAGACAAAAAACTTCGTACCTGCACAACCAGTGCCCAGCCCGGGAACCAGCCGAGGGTCAATCCCGCTACCTTACCTCTCCGCCGAAGGGGAACGGGGGGAGACGTCCAAAACCCGCCTGGCACGACCGGCGAAGATCACCGGACAGCTCACCAGCGGCCGAAGCGCAGGCGCCAAGCAGTGGGGACGAGAAAACCACGCAGCAGCACAGGCAGGGCCGACGAAAAGATCCTATCTTCCGCTCTTCATTCCAACAGCAAGTCCGAACCCGAGAACGGTCGAAAACCAAAGTCCGTAGGCTAGAGCCGAGCGCAAGACGACCGAATCGTGCGCCTAAGTAGACTAGACTGAGGGATTATGGGTACCCGGCTTCCGGGTGGTGGGTATAGGGAGACAACTCTTGGTCCCCTCGGGGTTCCCCGAGTGCCTCCCGGGTTGTGTCTTAACACAACTGGCTCTTAGGCTAGAATGAGTAAGTAGTAGACACTTCCATTCAGTCATGTCATCGGTAATGTTTTTGAAGAAACAAACGTTATTGGAAGCTAGGGCTTGCTGCATGGACCCTTGTAGGCCTGAAGGAGGTCAAAGGAACCATTGTACCCCTCAGTCCTTCGGGGTACAATGGTTCCTTTGACCTCCCTCAGGCCTACAAGGGTCCGTGTAGCAAACCCCTGCTATTAATAACTTATACTGATACCATTCTAACATTATCATGTATCATGGACAATCTGTCGCCTATACCTTGATGTAGTCTCAAGTGCTTTTCACAAAATCTGTCACACCCACATATGCAAGCACGCTTTGAGATGGCCCCTGCCAGCAGCTTTGAAACAGATTTTCCTGTCCTGTACACATTTTTGCCCATGGTGTGCATACACGAATGCAAAATGGTGATAGGCAGTGTAAACTCCCAGTCTTCAGAGGACAACTCCCACAGGACTCAGTAAGTCACTGCAAATTTAACCCTCTGGCTGTCAACAGCACATTCTGTTACTGCGGAAAAAAAAGCACTACCGATAGTGTTAATGAAAAGTCGTGTGCCACTGTTATTTAAAAGTATGTTTCCTACTTTTTAAGTCTCTTCTATTTATAGAAGAGACTTTTTAGGTGGTGAAACACTTTCAGTAGCATGCCTGTGACATCATAGGCAGGCAGGCCTCAAACTCTGACAGTAAGGTAACAAGATAAAAATTACATCATGTCTAGTTATGCTAACCCCGCTGCAAAAAGTACATTAGGCAGGAAGTGATACTATGTGTATGCTTGTGTATGCATGTAGAGACGAGAATCTTCAGAGTTTGTGTACGTACAGACATGAAACTTCAGGAAATGCTGCCTTCAAATATTTCAGAGAGCCTCCAAGCATACTGAAATTGGGTGACTCATTAAACAACAAAACAGCTGTTTATAGACAGTCAGTTGACCCATGACTGGGTCCACAATTTTTGTTATATTTTTGTTAGATTCACTTGAAATTTTATATAGCTAGCTTAGAGAAAGACATTTTTTTCATAAAGAATAATTCTTCGCAGATAAATATGTTGAAAGTAAGAATCCTTGACTTTAGACAGTGACGTAAAAGCACTAGACATGTCAGTGGTTATACATTGTTTCTGAACTGATGCAAAGCTCCAGACACATCAATGTTTACTTGAATTGACGGAATGCGCTCTCTCTCTCACTGACAGTTTGATTTAGGAAGACTGCCTCTATTTTTCTTATGATGTCTGCGAGCATTTTCTGTGAAAAAGTGAGAAAATGCATGCAAGCTCATGTAGAAGAAACTGTGGGCTGCTTCATCCCATATTGTTTGCTTTTGTATCGCCCTTTGCGCCTTGTTTTGGTCTGCAGTTTATCACTGACAAAGCTTTCTCAAATGTGGAGGTATGATACAAATGGCATCTGGCACAGTCGCAGCCACCGTGTTTAGCCTATGGAGACAGTCACGCCGCAGTGACATCAACTCTTGCTCTAAACTGCCTGCCTCCATTTGCAGTCGAGATATTTCTTCTTGCATGGTCCTTGTATCCTGCAGAATAAATAAGTAAATGAATAAATAAAAAGACAAATAAATAACTTCAATTAATGGCAACCTAGTGCTGTACCCCCAAAACACAAACCAGTACACATATTTAATTCAAATATTCTGTTCAGAATTAATTATGAATATAAACACAACCAAGTACAAAATACAGCAGAATCTGTCTAAAGCGACCGTCTTAAAAGATGTGCTCTCTCAGGAGAAGTCTTGAAGGGCAAAAAGTGTCACGTCATTAAAGACCGTAATTTTGATGGCTATAGCCACCTAAATGATGGTCCTTGATGAAGGTAATCTAACATAAGGGTGCTCACTCAAAACAGGTTCTGCTGTAACTACAGTGCTACCTTTCAAGTAGACCCATGTCCTAAATCCTGATCTGGGAACAAAACAGCCTTAACCTGTTTAGCCCCGGGCCCCTGCAGCAGGAGATGAACTGATCATGATCCAGATGAGCTTGTTGCCTGAAGGCGACAAACTCATCTGGCGCTACCCTTGAATTATCATGATCTCCCACAATTGGTACATAGTTGTTTGACAATGCCTCCACAAGTTTGGAAATGTGGCCTTAACCCCCTTCTGCATGCAACCACCACTACTGTAAAGAGTACTGTTGGCTACACGCACAAGGGCCTTAAGAAAACAAAGTAGTAATTTCCAAGGAAACAGAAAAATATTTACAGGTTCTGAGTTCCCCCTGTCATTTGAAGCAGCCATGGCATTGGACACTTTAGCAGGTGCGCGTCTCTCTGGCTTGTTTTTCACATAATTTAGGCATGGTCCTCGGAAAGCAGGTTTTCGATCGTCATCCACACCTCTTCTGATTGACAACTGCAGTTGTGAGATTTCTGCATTGATTGCTGTAAGGAGGTGGTCAAGCTCCCCCTCTGAGACTGTGCTGCGCTGAAACATCCAAACATTACTCATAAAATACAATCATAAAAAGGATATGCTGCTATTTTCAAATCAGCTATCTCATGGAATGAACAAGAAAGGCAAAGCCCTGATGGCTCAGATCATGTGTATGACAAATCCACATAAGTGTGACCTTGACCTTTCCAACAGGTCACTGAAACTGAAAGTGTTCAAGTGTCTAAATATAAGGATTAGCTTTTGTACCAGTGAAATCAGAATCTTCTTAAAATGTATTTTGTGTGTGTGTCTGTGGTGGTGGTGGGGGGTGGGGGGGGGGGGGCGGACTAAGTTAGCTTGCATAGAAAGGTGTCATTATCAGCTACCTTTAAGTTTGATTGAAAAGTTTGTAAAACCGTTGATAAAAACTACAATTCTATCAAAAACTGGCATCTGTCACACTTGCTGACCTCATGTGACCTTTGACCTTTCTGAGGAGTCATCCCAAATTAGCATGCTTAGAAAGGTAGTATCATCAGGTATTTCTATACTATGTTTGGGCTTGAAGTTGAAAACAGTATTTGAAAAAAAAAAAGTTTTTGTCAAAATATGGGTATTTATTTTACCTATTTCTGGACCCACCCCACCCCTACCCCCCAAATAACCCTTGGCCTTGCAAGGTGACCACAAAATTAGTATGTATTGAAAGGTCTTATCATCATCTACCTTTGTGCCAAATTTGATTGAAAGGTTGGCACAAACTTTGATAACAACTACAATTCTATCAAAAACTCATTTTTCACACATTTGCCGACCTCCTGTGACACTTGAACTTTTCAAAGGGTCATCCAAATTAGTATGCATATAAAGGTCTTACCATCAAGTATCTCTGTACCAAGTTTGGGTTTGAAGTTAAAAATAGTATCTGAGGAGAAACAATTATGTCAAAATATGGATCTTTTTACTCTTTTCAGGACCCTTGTGACCTTGACTTTTGAGTTCACTGAAATTTGTATGTTTAGAAAGGTTTTACCACAAAGTACGTGAGGGCCAAGTCTGAAGTCAGAGGTTTGAATTATAGTCTCCGAGAAAATGCTAACGTTAAAGTTTACCACGGACGACAGATGCCGGACAGACAATGGATGGCCCATTAGATAGACTCACTTTTGCTATCACATGTGAGCCAACAAGGAAAGAAACAATCCTCAAGAGTTCTTCCTGTTATGTAAAAAATTACTGTCAGCGAGAAGATGGTCAGATGCTAGCCACTGATCCAAACTCACGAACAAGCACACATATTTTAGCTAGATTAACCCTCTTAACCCCACGGCCGCATTTCCAAACTTTTGGAGGCGTTGTCTAATGACTGTACCAGTTGTAGGAGATGGATTGATCATAATTCAAGGGTAGTGCCAGATGAGCTTGGCGCCTTGGCACTACCCTTGAATTATTATGATCAATCCATCTCCTGCCGCAAGGTCCCAGGGGCTAAATGGGTTAACACAAGCCAACCTTTGTTTCCCAAAGGTCCTCCAGTCGCTCGATGGCTGACTCAAACTGCAGGATCATGCTCATGAGGTTTCGTCTGCTGGACGCGATGTCTGCACCCATGCTGGACGGCACATCCAGAAACGCTGTCCGAGAGGCACATGCTCCACTGTCCGCACTGTCCGTGTCTTTATCATCAACACCATGTACTTTCAGATCCAATACACTCTCCTACAAATTAAGAGAACAAACAAATTAGGTCCGACAAGTAAAGACTGCAGGATCTGATCTCGAGCCACTACATAGGTGATCTACACTGCACTTTGATTTGACACGGATAAAAACAATTCCGATGAGGACAGCAATGCACCTCTTCTTTCAGCTACAATTACTCCCCCCACCCGGGTCTGCCCTGGGGGACTTGGGTGGGGTTAGGTATTTTTTAGTTCCCAGGGTCACCCTGGTCAGCCCCACAGGGTGGGTTTTTCTCTCTATTCTGGGGCATGTGTTTCTGTCTACCCGAGGTCCATTCATCTGTATTTGCCTTTTTAAAACTCTCCCTACTGTCTGCACTGCCTGTAGCTCTTGATATTGGATGTGTGTTGCTAAATGGTCTTAGCTTTATTTATGCCCCATGTTGTAGGTTTATTTAATGTATTTGACCGGCTGGCGACATACATTCAATTTTCTGTTTAGTTTTTTTTTCACAAGCAGTGCAGGCACGTCCTGAGAAAGCCTTGTTGCTGTCGGGACGTTAAGCAATGTACAATCATTACAATCAATACAATTACTCACTCCCTCAATGCCCCGAAAAAAATGAACAGGATCCAGCTGCAAGACACAGATCATGCATCTTCATGAGTACCCCGCAGTTGCGGGGGCTCATACGTATCTATGCCTCTTGCTGACACACATTTGTACCCATGTTCTTCGAGTAGCTGGAGCTCTTTGGCATTGAATTAACAAAGACTATAGAAAGACAATTTGTGATCAGTGAAGGGGCTAATATTGCCTAGCAGGCAGGAGCTGCTCAGTCTGAGTTTGGAGAGAGCACACCCAGTAAGCAAAGGTCCTCGGGGTCCACGATGGCCGCAGTGGGCCCGTGCACGGCTGTGCGCGGGCCCATTGCGGCCATTGTGGGCCCGAAGACGTTTTGCTACGAGGGCAGAGTAAGCTTTTACAGCTGTAATTGCTTGCTACTAGGCCAGCTTGCTGAGTCACTATCTTGTGCGTTTCCACACGTGATTGTAGGCTGCAACCTGTTTTGTGGCAGTTTTATTTTGACAAATCAGACCCCATTTCCATTCACTGTGAAAAGTGATGAGGTCTTCTTGACAGTATTTAGGACTAAAAGCATTACAGGGACTGTGTTTCTTAACCCATTTATGATTGTACATTGATTGTACATTGCTTAACGTCCCGACAGCAACAAGGCTTTCTCAGGACGTGCCTGCACTGCTTGTGAAAAAAACCAAAACAGAACATTGAATGCATGTCGCCAGCCGGTCAAATACGTTAAATAAACCTAACACATGGGGCCTAAATAAAGCTAAGACCATTTAGCAACACACATCCAATATCAAGAGCTACAGGCAGTGCAGACAGTAGGGAGAGTTTTTAAAAAGGCAAATACAGGTGAATGGACAAAGGGTAGACAGAAACACATGCCCCAGAATAGAGAGAAAAACCCACCCTGTGGGGCTGACCAGGGTGACCCTGGGAACTAAAAAATACCTAACCCCACCCAAGTCCCCCAGGGCAGTAGCCCCGGGACCCTGCAGCAGGAGATGGATTGATCATGATAATTCAAGGGTATTGCCAGATGAGCATGGCGCCTGAAGGCGTCAAGCTCATCTGGCACTACCCTTGAATTATCATGCTCAATCCATCTCCTACAACTGGTAGATAGTCGTTAGACGACGCCTCCAAAAGTTTGGAAATGTGGCCGTGGGGTTAAAAGGGTTAACCTTACACATGACATGACATACCATCCATTCCCAGAAAACAAGTTCCCGGTCTTCCCAAAGCAAGAGATTCTCCAGCCGACAGCTGTCTGCCTCAAGCAGTGATAAAACCTGAATGGAAAAAAAAACAAAGCAGAAAAAAATCCTTTAGTCAGAAGTAGGTCAAACATTGCACAGACTTCAAACATTCTGTGGATTCATCCAGCCTGTTGTATCTGCAAGAGGCGTATATGTGTACTCTCAATAGCCCCTGCAGCTGTAATTAATCCATTTAGCCGCAAAGCCCTACAGCAGGAGATGGACAATTCAAGGGTAGGGCAAGATTAGCTTGACACCACAGTATCATACGGCAAGCTAATCTGGCACTACCGCTGAATTATCATGGTCGATCCATCTCCTGCAACTGGTACATAAGCATTAGGTAATATAACAAAATTTGTGAAATGTGGCACACGGCGTGGGGTTAAATGAGTTAAAGAGTTGAATTATTGACATCACAGTTTGAGAATGACTGCCACACAAATGCATGTGGTAGTGATCAGGGTCATCCGCAGTATGGTACCTTCAGCACTATACAGACTGTAAAAGGGCATACCCTACTGTCTTTGACCTGATTCTGATTTGGGATAACTCCTATTATGAATTCATACACCCTTTCCCCCACCTGAGGGTAGAGAATGACAAACAGCAGAACAGCCCCGCTGCCTGAGCTACAAATCTATGTAAAATGATGACAGCAAGAGGCATAGATCCTCACAAGCCATCCATTCATGTTTAGTACAGCAACACCTGTTTTGAGCAACAACCATTTTCACAAGAAAAAAAGTGGTCTTACAAGATGGGAGCTCTAGAGACAAGTGTTACCTGTTAGTAACCCTTTTAGCCCCAAGGTCCCATTGCTCAAAAAGTGGAGGTGTTGCGTAATGACTATGTACCAGTTGAAGGAGATGGATTGACCATGATAATTCAATGGTAGTGCCAGATTAGCTGTAGGGACTCAGGGCTAAATGGGTTAAAGAACATCATTTCCCTAGCTACAGCCCCTAAATGAAGGTCTTTAATGTCAGGTGATCTCTCATAAGGATGGTCGCTCAAAGCAGGATCTGCTGCAGAGTCTCTGAGCTATTAGTTAACCCTTTCAGCCCCTAGTTCCTACAGCAGGAGATTGACTGACCATGATAATTCAAGGGTAGTGCCAGATTAGCTTGGCGCCTTTAGGTGCCAAGCTAATCTGGCACTACCCTTGAATTATCATGGTCAATCTGCCTCCTGCAACTGGTACATAGTCATTAAGTAACAAAATTTGGGAAATGCACCTGTGGGGTTAAAAGGGTTAACAATGACGGGCCCTGAGCATAATAAATTTCAGAGCAGCTACAAAGGCAGATCCAAGCCAAAAGGTGGACAAACCAGGATCTGTCTGCCTGTAACCTTCAACAGCCAGTAAGCAAGCAACTGCATAGACCTAATGCTGTTGTTTTCAGCCCCATGCATAGGGCTGAAAACAACAGCATTAGGTCTAGGCAGTTACTAAGTATTTAACTTCACATGAAACCAGCAACTTACCTTTTTCATCTCCTGTGGGTGTCTCAACATGTGTGTTTGCATGGTAGTAAGGTGGTTCATTCCTGCAGTCAAAGACACACCGTATGTTGCATTGTGAATCTGGGCATAAGACAACAATACTGGATCAAAACACAGTCAAACCTGCACAAACAGCCACCTAAGGGACAGGACAGCTGTGGCCACTATAGACAGGTGGCTGTTTGATACATGGTGATGACACAGTAAAGCTGAAGGGGAGTTATACTTCTTAGGTGACTGCCAAAGGCAGGTGGCCACAATATAAAAGTGGCCATTATAGCAGCTTTGACTGTATGCATTACATAACACAAGATCATTAATAAACAATATGGGATGAACCATAACCCACAAAGTCTATTCTATATGACAGCCATAACCAACAAAGTCCCTATGTGAGCTGTCCTTGCTATCAAGGGTCTTTGACCTGATTCTTATGTTGAAATATTTCCTATTGAAAAAGCCTAGCATATCTGCCAATGTCAGTGAGCTCCAAAAGGGGCACAATGCATACACATAACTGGTTTGAAAAATGAATTTTGTCATGACATAATTTTAGTTTTTAAGTAATTTTATATTTTACATGATAAATTATGTTTCACTTTGCCTTCTACTCAGTTCTAGACTTGAGAAAAAAGTGGTGAGAAAAATAGAATTTCATGGTACAATTTCAGTCTTGCTATAATTTATAAAGTGAGGTTGACTTTACCTAGAAAAACGATATTCTACTGCACAGATGCATGCTCTTCTGGCAGCGTGTCGATGTGTGTGTGTGTGTATGTGTGTGTGTGTGTGTGTGTGAGCATGTGTGTGTGTGCGTGCATGTGTGTGTAAGAGAATGAGAGAGAGAGAGAAATACATCATAACTTGAGTATTGCATTGATGTCTGCATAGTGACAGCGTTGCTGCTTTCATGTCACCATCACTGTCTGATTTTCTCCAGTAGCTGAGGTTTTTTATTTTCTAAATTCTTTTCTGAATAGATTTCATTTTTACTGAAAAGGTTCAACAGATACAAAAGCTGGCTAAAGAACTCATTCAATGTCTTTCTCCAATCCAGCTATATCCAAATTTTCAAGTGAATAGACAAGAAAGGCAAAACCCTTATGGCTCATGTGTATTGACCGATCCACACGTCTGACAATAAGTAAAGAGATGTCTTCTGCACTAACAAAATCCATGTTTTCTCCAAATTTAATCAGTTTTCACACATCTGTGAAATCCCCGTGACGCTTGAACTTTGCGATGAGTCAACTAAATTAGGATACATAGGAAAGTCTTATCAGCTACCTTTGTGCCAAATTTGATTAAAACGTTTGCAAAAATGTTGATAATAACTACAATTATTTTCATTTTATAAACATTTGTTGACCTCTTATGATCCTTGACCTTTTCTGAGGGGTCATCCAAATTAGTATGCATAGATAGGTCTTATCATTAGGTATCTCTGTAGCAAGTTTGGGTTTGAAGCTGTGAATAGTAATTGAGAAAAAGCATTTCTTGTCAAAATATGGCTATTTTTTACCTATTTCCTGAGCTCTTGACCCTTGACCTTTCCGAGGGGTAATCCAAATTAGTATGCATAGATAGGTCTTACCATCAGGTATCTCTGTAGCAAGTTTGAGTTTGGAGTTGTGAATAGTAATTGAGAAAAAAACATTTTTTGTCAAAATATGGCAATATTTTTACCTATTTCTTGAGCTCTTGTGACCCTTGACCTTTCCGAGGGGTCATCCAAATTAGCATGCATAGATAGGTCTTACCATCAGGTATCTCTTTGTCAGATTTTCAGCTCTGCAGGCCTATGTCGTCACGAGCATGCTATTAAATTTGCCCCACCACAACCCACCCTAAAAAGAAAGGCTAAGCCATTATGGCTTACGTGTATGACCTATTTACGTGTGACCTTTGTGACAATAAGTAAAGGGCTGGCTACCGCACCAGCAAAATCTATGTTTTTTCAAATGTAAACATTTTTCACACATAATAATAATAATAATAATAATGAGTATTTATATAGCGCTTAATCTTACTCAAAAGCTCTAAGCGCTTTACAATCTATACACAAAAATAAAAATACAATGACATATGCACATAACAAACAAAGCACAATGCCCGAACACACCACTTTTACAATAAACTAAACAACAATACATACATAATAATTTATATTCTAATTAACATTCAGTCTAAACAAGGAGGATTGCAGAACTACAACTAAGGCATCAAACACTGGCAGTTATTCAAAGTAAAGCTTGAAGAGGTGAGTTTTCAACGACCTCTTGAAGTCAGAGACAGACTCACTGTTTCTGACCTCAAGAGGAAGTGTATTCCATAACACTGGGGCTTGATAAACAAAAGTGCGCTGACCAAATGTTTTAGTTTGGACAGAAGGTACACACAACTTCCGTTTATCAGAAGAGGAGCGGAGCTCACGAGAGGGTGTATACACGTGCAGCAAAGAGGACAAGTATTCTGGGCTGGTGCCTGAAAGACAGTTAAAACAGATTGACATAACTTTGTATTGAATACGTGAGGACACAGGTAGCCAGTGAAGGGACTTCAAGATGGGTGTGACATGCTCAGTCTTACGGACTCTCACAACAAGCTGGGCTGCATTGTTCTGAACCTTCTGGAGGCGATCAATGAGATACTGAGGGCAGCCACAAAGCAAAGAGTTACAATAATCTAGCTTGGACAGCACAAATGCACAAACCAGAGTTTTAGTGGCTTCCACGGTCAGCAGGTGACGAACTGAACTAATACGACGAAGTTCCAGATAAGCGGATCTACACACTGCACTGACATGCTGTGACATAGATAACTCGCTGTCAAGTGTAACACCCAGGTTTCTCACACTCGCAGAGAAACCAATGAGTGTTCCATCCACAGACAATGATGACGGTAAAGACAGGGACGAAGATAATCTTGGATTAGCTACCAACATTGCTTCAGTTTTGCCATCATTTAACATCAGTTTGTTGGTGGTCATCCATGATTTGACATGGTCAATGCACTGGCTTATACTTTGGACGGCATTCACAGCTCGCTCGACAGTATCACTTTTGTACATCTGCGTATCATCTGCAAATGCATGATGGGAAATGGAGCGACTACAAATCAGGTCGGACAGGGGCTGAACATACAGTAAGAACAATACAGGTCCTAGGACCGAGCCCTGGGGTACACCAAACCGAAGAGGTGATGGCTCAGAACGACAGCTGTCGACAGAAACAATCTGGGATCGTTCAGTCAGGTATGAACTAAACCATGCCAAGACTGTGCCTTCAATGCCAAATACAGATTGAAGTCGGCACAGCAAAATTTCATGGTCAATAGTGTCGAAAGCACTGGACAGGTCCAGCAAAGCAAGGACTGTGATCTTACGCTCGTCCAAAGCACAAAGCAGGTCATTGAATATCTTCAGCAAAGCTGTTTCAGTGCTACGATGGGGACGATATGCAGACTGGAATACACTGAACAGACTATTAGAGTTGACATGCTTTAAAGTTTGAACAAGGACAATTTTCTCAAGAATCTTTGATAGAAATGTAAGATTGGAAACTGGGCGATAGTTTTTCAGTACATTTGGGTCTAAAGATGGTTTCTTCAATAGGGGTTTCACAAGTGCAGTCTTGAAGCTTTCAGGAAAAATACCAGTGGAGAGAGAGTTGTTGATGACTTGTGTAATGGCAGGCAACACTTCATCCAGGCACTCGTACAAGGGAGTGGGTATGGGGTCTAACTCACAAGTTTTGGGGGCAGTGTTTGTGATCACTTTTCTGACCTCATCCTCTAGCACAGGTTCGAAGGTTGAGAGAGGTTCTCCACACATCTTTCAACCCCCGTGACCCTTGACCTTTGCGATGAGTTGACAAAATTAGTATGCATAAGGTCTTATCACCAGGTACCTTTGTGCCAAATTTGATTTAAAAATTTGCAAAAACGTTGATAATACCTACCATCTTATCAAAATTGGCATTTTACACACATTTGTTGGCCTCTTGTGACCATTGACCTTTCCGAGGGGTCATCAAAATTAGTATGCATAGATAGGTCTTACCATCAGGTATCTCTGCACCAAATTTGGGTTTTAAGTTGTGAATAGAATTTGAGAAAAAAATATCTTGTCAAAATATGGCTATTTTAGACCTATTTCCTGAGCTCTCGTGACCCTTGACCTTTCTGAGGGATCAACCAAATTAGTGTGCATAGAAAGGTCTTCCCATCAGGTATCTCTGTAGCTCGTTTGGGTTTAAAGTTGTGAATAGTATTTGAGAAGAAACATCTTTTGTCAAAATATGGCTATTTTAGACCTATTTCCTGAGCCCTTGTGACCCTTGACCTTTCTGAGGGGTCATCCAAATTAGTATGCATAGATAGGTCTTACCATCAGGTATCTCTGTACTAAATTTGGGTTTGACGTTGTGAATAGTATTTGAGAAAAACATTTGTTTTGTCAAAATATGGCTATTTTGGACCTATTTCCTGAGCTCTTGTGACCCTTGACCTTTCTGAGGGACTAACCAAAGTAGTATGCATTGAAAGATGAAGAAGACAAACACTATCCAAAAGGAATGTGTAGAGAGCCGCCGGTACCAAGTACACACAGAAAAAAAAAAGTATCTCTGTGAAATAAACTGTCTTGAGACGGATACATTTTAGAATGCACTGTTCTGTGTTTATCTGATTTACGCCTGGTCAAAATAGCCATTTGATCACCATTAAGAGTGTTTTTCACTCTGGCCGGTGTCGCATCCAATTTGTTAGTAAAGTGGATTGCTCTTCCGATTTTATAAGATTTAGTGGAATGCTAAAGACAATTTCACCTATACAAAGTGTGCAACTGACACTGCCGCTAACCCTGCATATGAACTGTGAATTATTTGTAACATTTTCACTGTCTCTGAAATCAACTACATGTGGAGATTACGTTCACCCAAGAACTTTCCATCTGTCTGACAGTGGATTACCAATGACGCATCATCCCATTTCAGGACCCACTGAGATCGTAAGGTAAATCTATCTGACATTTTGAGTAGTGCTTATTGTAGTGGTTGTATACGAGGATCGCTGGCTTGAACCATAATTTTTTGCAAAAGTACTTTGCATGAGTTAGAACAGTTGAAAGACGTGTCATTTGCAACAGATTTGTGTTGTCTTCACGGTAAACTTTGCGCCGGTTGCCTGTCTTCTAGTCCGTTGCATGCGCGTGCACCTCAAAACTAAATGGGAGGCCTTGAACAGCTGTGTAAAAGAAGCCAATTTGTTTTACAAAATTTAAGTCTCTGTCGTCTAGATAAATCTGACTGTTCTTATGACCTTCCGAAGTCTGTAGAGATGTCCAATTGACCTGTGCGACTTTCAGCTAAGCTTACTTTTAAACTGTATTTACATCATATTTTAAGACCTTTCTCTTAATCTGGCTAACCAGACTTTTACCCTTCCTGCCGTGAGATGGCTTTAGTCGCCTGCTCGGCGTTAAAACACAATAACTAACCATTCAACTGCAGGGGCTCGTGAGGATCTATACCAATTGCAGTTGGGTGGTGTTCAAATGTTTTCTCAGCGCTGAACGGGTTCAAATTTATTCGGGGCTGAAAAGATGAATGAAACAAAATGCACCTTACTTTGTGTGTGAGGATGGCATATTCCTGCTCTGATGCGTGAAGCAGTCTCAAGTTCATCCGCAATTTGTGGTTCAGCATGAGTAACTGTTGTACACGTTGAGCTGGGCTGTACTTCTGGTCTGTGAAGGCTGGATTGTCACCTCCATCATCTTCAGAAACACTCTAGAATAAAAAGGAAAGCAGAAAATAGAGTTGAAAACCTGTTAACCCATTTAGCCCCAATGCCTTATAGCAGGAGATGGATTGACCATGATAATTCAAGGGTAGTGCCAGATGAGCTTGGCGCGTATAGGCGCCAAGCTCATCTGGCACTACCCTTGAATTATCATGGTCAATCCATTTCCATCAGCTGGCACATAGTCTGTAGGTGAAACCTCCAAAGTGTGAAAATATGCACATGGGGCTAAATGGGTTAAGTATGAAACATGAAATATGCATACTTAAAAAAGGTTTTCAACCTCTATAATTTCTGTTTTCCTTTCACATTCAACCCTTGTGGGAACTGTTTTACTTCACTATAGAATAAACATAACCATAAACAAATACATATTTATAAATCAATCAGGTGATCATGAGTGTCAGTAACATAAATGAAGTCATGAAATAAGGAAGTAAACACAAGAACAAAGCCGTTTCATTTACAGTCATAATGCCTACCTCATAAAGAGAAACAATGTCGTCATCAACAGGCGACGAGCGATTCTCCATGAATTTCTGTATGATAGCCTCTGTGTGCAGCAGCCATGAGAAGGCCAACAACAGCTCTCGACTGCCACTATGCATGTCAGAGGGAAGGGATGCAAACGCTCGGGACAGATAACCCCTGCGCTGCATTTCTTTCTTTACACACACCACCTTGCCCTCTGATGAAAGAGCGAAAGAAGATAAAAAAAATTTTAAAAAATATTACATTGAAATTCACATTGGTTGCGTTTCTTTTTAAAAATACTGTATGTGAGTGTACATTATGTTACGTGGTAGCCGTAGTATATCATACCAGACTCACGCACGTAAGGTTCTTGTAAAGAAACTTCACTCAGCTGCAACTCGTCACACATGGCACAAGGTTGTAGACCATTCAGGAGTAACAGTTCCAACAATATTTTATTGCAGCGATACGATCTCCACACAAGGCATCCACAAATGCATCAACAATGATACACTGTCTTCTCTACAATGCATCAACACTTTTGACACACTGCGTCTCTCATACAATGTACACACATACTTCCTAACACAGTCTTTTATACTATTACAGATTTCCAGAACAATCCAGCAAATTTGCACAACACAACCAATCAAAAAAGAAAACGTAACCAAAACTCATTAATATTCATGAAAAAGAATACACTAGAATAAACTACAAAATTCCACTACTATTTAAGTGCCTTTAGTTTAATACAATGTTACGAAATGTTGCCGACAACTTTGACGTCATATATGAGGTCACTAGAAAGATCGCGATGCTGCTCGAACCTTCCAGTCTAATGTAGCGAAAATATGTGTCACAACAAGAATCGATCACAAGTCTCTGTGCAAAAGAAAATGAATCCTACTAAACCAGTACGTAATTCTTATCCAAAATAACTCAGATGAATATCGGATCCTTCCTATGATTAACACACACATGCTCTCAAAGAATAATACAACCACAAACGTAACATTACCCCCCTTTTTTAGTTTTTAGGACAAAATTTCACAAAATTTCTTCTCAAATCTCAAAATACATATGGTTGTGACTGTGTCAAACTTCACAGAATAATAAACACTAACAATCTCACATCAAAACGTAAATCAAATAAACTGCTCTGTAATAATTGTCTCACAGTTCCTGTCCTAAACAAAGAAATGTTCCTTTAAACTGCTCTGCTCAGGTAATCTGCTAAAAAGTTCTGTGAACCCTTGATAGACTGTAAATTAATGTCAAAGTTCTGCAAGAACATCGCCAAATCACGAGATGGGCACAGTTCAGATAGTTCATGGGTTGATGGTCCAGGGTCGGATACTGTTCGCTTACTGAGTGTACGACAGTCCACACACACCAAATTGGGTCTATATGGTTTCTTTATGATGACCACTGCCGACTTGGACCCTCAGGTCCAACATCTCCTTGATGTCCTTCTTCTGTTCTTCCTTGTGTTGTAAGGCAGATGATACAGCTTGCTGCGAACTTCATGCTGGATGGTGTCTGTTGTCCCCGGGTCAGAGGTAAACCGATGCTTAAACTCTGTAGTTAGGACTCTCAGCTCTTCTTCTTGTGCCTGGGTTAAGTCCTGACCAAACTGGATGAATTCTACACCCTCCTGGTGGCGGAGTTCATTAAGGTCGAACAGGTTCTTGTCGTCTAGTCTCTCATCAGCAGCCAGACGTACCAATGCCGCTTGTTGGTTTGTCCTGACGACCTCTCTCAATGTATTTTGTTAGCAGATTCGCATGTAAGTCTTCATCTTGTTGTTGACCTTGACGCTGAAGTCATTGTTGCCAACCACTGTGTCAACCATGTATGGTCCCTTCCACTGCATCAGGAGTTTGTTGTTGTCGGTGGGGAGAAGAACCAACACCTGGTCACCTGGCTGGAACCGACGAGGTTTGGCATTACGGTCATAGTAATGTTTCCTCTTGTTCTGCACCTTCTCCAATTTTTCTCGAGCCATCCTGAGGGTATCCTCCAGCTTCTCTCTCAGGTCGAAGACATACTGGTAGCTGATCTTCACCTCAGACGCGTCGATGTCCTTGGTCCACAGCTCCTTCAGGATGTGCATGGGTCCCCTTACAGTCCTGCCATATGTAATTCAAAGGGAGAGAATCCTGTTGATTCCTGGGGAACTTCACGGTATGCAAAGAGCAAGGCATTCATGTATCTATGCCATAACCTTGGCTGCTCAGCACACAGTTTTTTTTCTTCTCTCTCCAGTCTCATTCTCTCTCCTTCACAAACTCCAGGAGTTCAGCTCCCTCGAGTCCACATTCCTTTCCAATTCTCAGGAATGTCTCCATTGCCAATGTCACCATCTGTGTGTTTTACTGCTGGCTGTTGTCTCCGGCTACCCTTTCCACTGAGCCAACTGAAGAAGTCCCGTCGGAGGTGCCAAATGTTATGTAGTAGTCTTAGTCGTAGTATTATATCACACCAGATGCATGCACGTTGGGTTCTTGTAAAGAAGCTTTACTCAGCTGCAACTCGTCACACGTGGCACAAGGTTGTACACCACTCAGGAGTAACAGTTCCAACAATATTTTATTGCAGTGATGCGATCTCCACAAATGCATCAACAATGATACACTGTCTCCTCTACAATGCATAACACTTTTGACACAATGTGTCTCTCATACAATGTACACACACACTTCGTAACACGGTCTTTTATACTATTACAGATTTCCAGAACAATCCAGCAAATTCGCACAACACAACCAATCAGAAAGAAAACGTAACCAAAACTCATTAATATTCATGAAATAGAATACACTAGAATGAACTACAAAATTCCACTACTATTTAAGCGCCTTTAATACAATGTTACGAAATGTTGCCGACAACTTTGACGTCATATATGAGGTCACTAGAAAGATCGCGACGCTGCTTGAACCTTCCAGTCTAATGTAGCGAAAATACGTGTCACAACAAAAATCGATCGCAAGTCTCTGTACAAAAGAAAATGAATCCTACTAAAAAGGTACGTAATTCTTATCCAAAATAACTAAGATGAATATCGCATCTTTTCTATGATTAACACACTCATGCTCTCAAAGAATAACACAACCACAAATGTAACAATGTACTACAAGCATGTACATACATTAACCAGGGTTCGCAATACGTTTCAAAAGTATGGGGCCCTTCAGGCCTCCTGTTACTAGTTAGTAAAAGTAGGGGGCCCCACAGGAAAGTAAGGGGCTCATGAACCATTAGCTTCTGAAGATGCGGGAGGCAGAAGATACTGTCACGTGATTTACGGACAAGACAGTGAAACAAAGGAACTCTTCTTCGCGGAAGAAAGCGGCTTTAGCGAATAGAAGAATAGCGAGCTGCACACAGCAGAGTGAACGTATCGCGCTAGACCGCTATGCAGCAAAGAGAGGCTGATGCAATGCATACCGTGCTAGAAATAGACAGCCATATGTTTGGTGAAAAGTTCATGACCTGGAGTGGGTTGCATATGCTTGCTTAGCGCTCTAAGACAATGCTTAGCGTTAAGATGGCTGACTTAGCTAAAAACTTGTGTTGCATGGACATTCTTATCCTGCCGGGCAAGCTTAGCATCGAGCTTAAATTTAAGGACGGTACCCCTCTTGCCTAGGGCCGTTCTTAGCTAGAGAGCGAGCTTAGCTGGCGTGACCACTCCACACACAAGAGCATCACTGGTGTGTACAACGCCGATTTTGCAGTGGCTGACAGCCGCATGAGGATCCAGAATGCTTTTGTACAGAGTAAATATCTTTCACACTGATCATTTTCTCCACAAATCATTATTTTCAGTGCATTCAACAAAATGCCATGAACCTTCAGACACACAGACTCCGTGCCTTCACCGATCGCAAAATCTCGTGGCCATTTACTAACACTATGTAGTCATGACTAGAGACAATAACAATTCTGATACTGCGTATGTTCTGCACGTCACCTGTTGAGTGAGAGTGTGAACTTTGTATCTGGAAAAAAGACCGATTTTCTGCTCTGACTCTCCAATTTTCAGTCTACTGTTGATGCCCAAGGCCGAACTTTGATCGTCATAGTCCCATGCCTCAGCCCTACGGCAGATGGTCGCAGGCCGAGAAACTAAAATACAGCATTTTCATTGGTCAGTTGTTACCATGTATGCGGGAACCCGGCGAGAGGCTAAAAATAACCGTGCCTAAGAGGTCTGACCTTGGGCCATAGCAAAAAGTTTTATGCTACGCCGCCCCATGCAACACAAAACTTTCATGCACTAAGAATTTCTGTACTAAGCACGGAAAGCACTAAGGCAGAGAACTTAAGGCTCATATTTAAGATCACTACATGAAATCCACCCTGCTATGCTGAGTGCCGCCTACCGCTGCTTTGAGACAAAGTAGGTCTGAAAAGAAGGGGGCACGTCGGGCCCTGTGGATCTTGAAAGTAGAGGGCTCGAGGCCAAAGTATGGGGCTTTTTGCCACGGGCCCCCAGTTATTTCGAACTCTGTTAACACATTGAGTCCTACAAAAAAGAAAAACGTTTTCGTCAAAATATGGCTATTTTGGACCCTTTTCTGGAAGTCTTGGTTTCATGTTGAAAATAGTATTTGAGGAGAAACAATTTGTGTCAAAATATGGATCTTTGTACCCCTTTCTGGACCCCCTGTGACCTTGACCTTTGAGAGAGATAACTGAAATTGGTATGCTTAGAAAGGTTTTACCACAAAGTACCTTTGGGTGAAGTGTGAAGTCTGAGGCATGAATAGTCTCCGAGAAAATGCCAACATTAATGTTTACCACGGACGACAGATGGACGCCAGACAGACACCATATGGCCCATTACACAGACTCACGTTTGCTATCACACGTGAGCCAAAAATTCACAAATTTTTGGGGCTGTATTCTGAAGGTGACATTACAGATCATCAGAAAGGTCGACCATGATGTTTCAAGGGTGGTGCAAGAATATCTTGGCACCTAGTGGTGCTAAACTGTTCTGGTACCATAATTGAACTATAAAGTATAATGCTTGCTTCATATCTCTTGGCTTGACTTCGCGAACGAAGATTTTATAGGAGTTGCCCACGACGTCTGCAGGCTTGTTCGTGGCTGCGGAGGCCAATCCGAGACAGGCAGGTTCGACCGCAGTGGCTGCAGGGGAAGGTATGGCCAGGGTTCTGAGCTGCGGCATCTCTGTTTTTTCTCCTGAGCCGCTTGTCCTTAAGGCTAGCTCTGTGAGAGTCCTCAAAGGAGACAGCTGCCTTGTAAATGGTGGAGCGCCAGGTGTCACGGTCCGCAGCAAGCGAAGACCACTGGTGGTGGTCGATTTGGCAGGCACTAAGTGACTTCTTGAGACAGTCTTTGTATCTCTTCTTTGGTGCCCCTCTGTCACGGTGTCCAGTAGCAAGCTCGCCGAACAGGGTGATCTTTGGTAGGCGATGATCCTCCATCCTGGAGACATGCCCCGCCCAGCGGAGCTGTGTCCGCAGCAGCAAAGCCTCGATGCTCACAGTTTCAGCCTGTTCAAGGACCTCGACGTTGGTGACATAGTCACTCCAGTGAATGCCCAGGATGGTACGCAGGCAGCGCTGGTGGAAGCGTTCGAGGAGTCGTAGTTGGCTGCGGTAGAGGGCCCAGGACTCGGAACCATACAGCAGGGTGGTGAGGACCACAGCTCTGTACACGCTGATCTTGGTGCCTGTTTTCAGCTGTTGATTGTGCCACACCCGCTTGAAAAGTCGCCCGAAAGCGCTGTTCGCTTTTGCCAGCCTGCTGTCAAGCTCCTTGTCCAGCTTGGCGTCCGACGTGATAATGCAGCCAAGGTAAGTAAACTGGTGCACTGACTTTAGTTCAGACTCGCCAATGGTGATGTGAGGAGGGCGATACACTGTCTTGGGTGCCGGCTGATGGAGGACCTCTGTCTTTTTCAGACTGACCTCGAGTCCAAAGAGCTGGGCAGCATCTGCGAAGCAAGACGTGATGCGCTGCAGGGCTCTCTCTGTGTGTGCAACGAGGGCAGCATCATCAGCAAAAAGCAGCTCACGAATCAGTTGGTCTAGGGTTTTCGTGTGGGCCTGCAGTCGTCTGAGGTTGAACAGGCTGCCATCGAGACGATACCTGATGTACACTGCATCGTCATCATCGAGGTCCACTGTGGCCTGCTTCAACATCATGCTAAAAAAGATGGTGAAGAGGGTCGGTGCCAGCACGCAGCCCTGCTTTACGCCGTTGAGAATAGGGAATGGTTCCGAGAGGTCATTGTTGAGTCTGACCTGGCCTTGCTGGTCCTCGTGTAGCTGGACAATCATGTTGAGGAACTTTGGGGGACAGCCAAGTCGCTCCAGGATCTGCCACATGCCTTGCCTGCTCACAGTGTCGAACGCTTTTGTTAGGTCGACAAATGTTACGTACAGACCTTTGTTCTGCTCGCGGCACTTCTCCTGTAGCTGTCTCAGCACAAAGACCATATCGGTGGTGCTCCTGTTTGCTCTGAAGCCACACTGGCCCTCTGGGAGTTGGTCTTCAGCGATGGCAGGTACCAGCCGATTCAGGAGCAGCCTTGCAAGGATTTTCCCAGCAATGGACAGCAGGGTAATTCCCCGATAGTTGGAACAGTCAGACTTCTCGCCTTTGTTCTTGTACAGGGTGATAACGACTGCATCACGGAGATCTTTTGGTAGTGTTCCTTCCTCCCAGCAGCAGAGAAAGAGGTCATGGAGCTTGTTGTGCAGTGCTGTGCCTCCATGTTTCCAGATCTCTGGTGGTATTCCATCGATGCCTGCTGCTTTGCCACTCTTGAGCTGGTGGATGGCTGTGAGGGTCTCTTCAGCGGTGGGCGGTTCGTCCAACTCAACCTTTACTGGGAGGTGTGGGATTTGTAGGACGACTGCTTCTTGAACAGTGCGCTCAGCGCTGAAGAGGCTCTGAAAGTATTCCGACCAGCGGTTCAAGATGGAGGTATTATCTGTGAGGAGTGCCTGGCCATTCGCGCTTCGCAGGGGACTTTGTACCAGGTGCCTGGGGCCATACACTGCTTTCAGTGCTTCGTAGAAGCCCCTGTAGTCACCATTGTCAGCACAAAGCTGGGTCCTCTGTGCAAGTCTGGTCCACCACTCATTCTGGAGATCTCTGAGCTTGCGCTGGAGACTGCTGCAGACGAGGCGGAAGGCAGACTTCTTCACAGGGCAGGAAGGCTGGGCTAGGTGGGCCTGATGGGCGGCTCTTTTTTTTGCTAGGTGTTCCTGGATCTCTACATCGTTTTCGTCAAACCAGTCTTTGTTCTTCTTTCTGGCGAAACCCAAGACTTCTGCAGAGGATTTTGCAATAGCAGTTTTCAGTTGTTCCCAAAGTGTTTCAGGGGAGGAGTCTACTGGGTCCGCTGTGTCTTTGAGCCTGCGCTGTAAATCTGTCTGAAAGGCATCTTTCACATCGTCACGCTGAAGGCTGGCAACATCAAGCTTTTTCTTGGGGGGCCCCCATTTCTTGGGTTTTGGCTTGAAGTGGAGCCTGAGTTTGCAGCGGACAAGGCGGTGGTCAGTGTGGCACTCTGCGCTGGGCATCACTCTGGTGAGGAGGACGTCACTGCGGTCCCTCTGACGCACTAGGACATAGTCGATAAGGTGCCAGTGTTTGGAGCGAGGATGCATCCAGGTGGTCTTTCGACTGTCCTTTTGCTGAAAAGTAGTGTTGGTGATGACCAGTTGCTGCTCCGCACAGAACTCCAACAGTAGGCGGCCATTGTCATTGCAGTTCCCCACGCCATGCTTGCCGAGGACTCCTTTCCAGGCTTCAGAGTCCTGGCCCACTCTGGCGTTGAAGTCGCCAAGGATGATGACTTTGTCGTCTGCAGGGGTACTCTGTAGGAGGCTGCGCAGGTCAGTGTAAAACTTGTCCTTTTCAGCAGGCTCTGCCAGGAGGGTTGGGGAGTACACACTGAGAAGGGTGACGTGCTGCTGGTGTCTCAGTGGGAGGCGCATGGACATGATGCGGTCTGAGTGGCCCGTTGGTAGGTTTTCCAGCTTAGTCGCAATGGATGTCTTGACCATGAAGCCCACGCCTGAAGCCGTCTTTCTGATGCAGGCCTGCCTGACCAGTAGAGGGTGTACCCAGCACCAAGTTCTTGGAGGCTGCCTTCGTCCGGAAGGCGTACTTCGCTGAGCGCGGCGATGTCGATGTTTAACCTCCGCAATTCATGGGCAATGAGGGCAGAGCGACGTTCAGGGCGTCCGCTGTCTGCTTTGTCGAGCATGGTTCGGACGTTCCAACATGCTACGTTGAGTCCGGTCGTGGTCGTCATGAGAGTGGATCCGTTATTCTTTCTTGTTTTTTGACCGCAGGAGAAGATGCCCGTTGACCGCGGCTAGCCAACTGGGGTTGCGAGGGGACGAGCTTTGGTTAGGCCACCTTTTCCAGGCCCCTCTCCGTGTGGAGCAAGCAGTGCTGTCCCTAGAGAAGGCTGCTTGGTCGTTCAGGGTGTGCCGAGTGATGTTGTCATCCCCATGTCAACATCAGGCGACCAATATCCTGAACCGCCTGCATGCAGGTTTGAGACTGCGGCTTCCAGTGACATCTTTCACCTGCCGTTTCGCCCCTCGCCCGTCGCTACAGGACTTGGAATGGTCAGTGTCATGGTCTGTGGACGTTTCCTAAAGCCTGCGCGGTGGAGCTTTTTGGTGGAGTGCAGTGTGCGCAGTACTGGCCCCACCCTTTAAACCCTTGGTTCATCTGCCATGGCCTAGCAAGCTGGGACGATGGCATCGAGGTCCTTGGGTCGTAGGTTTTATATCAGACTGTCCTTGTCCTAGTCTCTGGCTCAAAAGCCTTCCCCGGAGACACGGGGGCTTTGATGTCAGGGGTTTCCTCCCTTAGCCTTTCCGCAGCCAAGCAGCCAGGCCTGCAAGGCAGCAGGCGACTCGTGGAGGGCGGGGTCGTCTATGTCCCGTGCAGATGTGAACATCTGCCCACTGCCTGCTTCATATCTGTTTGTAGTGTAAATGACTTAAAAGTCCGCACATACGACTTGGAGCATGCACACACAATATGCATCATGCCAAACAACATAACTGAAAAACATAAAATTTATGATTGTTCAGTCACTCATACAGCTCCTTCTGCCTTCAAAGTTCAAGACGCATTGACTCTCATCAGCCCCTGCACCTGCTGGGATTTATAAGAGTCTATGACTCTTGGTAGCAGAGATCAGTTCCATTTACATCATCAGACGAGGAAAGTCATCCAGGTGAAAGTCTACATACTACTCTGCTAACTGAAAAAAATGTAGGCAGGTCAACTTCAGTATAATGCGGTACCTAGAAGCTACATTGTCAGACCACATTACGGGTAACCCCATTGTCCATACAGCCACCGGCACTGCAAAAAGAACCAGTTGGCTGCATACAAAAGTTTTTTTTCAATGGTTTTCCATTATTATGGTGTCAATAGATGTATAATCGAAACCATCCGACTCGGAGCAAGAAGCAGCTGTCTGAAGTGTTGCTGATTCCATTGTATTAACTCATTCAGCCCCAAAACACCACAGCAAGACATGGATCCAGAATGAATAGGCGCCAAGCTATTCTGGCACCACCCTTGAACTACCATGCTCGATTTGTCTCTAAAATTGTAATACAGTCCTTCAGAGGGCAACTTCAAAATTTGGGATTTCAGTTCTGAGGCAGAATGTCTTAACCCTTTCACCGCCGATCTCACCGTTTCGCGAGTACGTGGCTCGCCGCCGATCTCGCCTTTTGGCGAGTAACACAGTCGAGTTCACTGCACTTGATCGTGACTCTAATGTATGAGGTAGTTTTGGTCAATAATAGTGCATCATGGGACAGGGGAATCCCCTCTTTCATTCTGGCACCAACTTTGAGTGCATTTGAGAGTTTTGAGCGAAGAAATTGCGAGTTTTTCTGACTGTTTGGGTGCGGTCCTTTTTCGTGATGGCTGAAACTTTAAAAGGGCGAGGTGAGCGGCACAAGAGACTATCTACAGAGGAAGTTTTGCGTCGTTTAAACCTCCTACCATCACAAACTGATGTTGATTCGAACGAGGAGCATTCATGTGGCAATGAAGCTGACAAACAGATTTTTGGAAGTTTGCAAGATAGCTCTGATAGTGATCCGACCTATGAGCCAGAACCGTACGAGCACGCTCACGAACAGATTTCGTGCAGAAGAGTGTTGTGTTTTCTTCAAGGACTATGATTTTTCGTCTGCTTTTAACACCATTCAGCCACACTTACTCGCCTCCAAACTAGTTCACATGAACATAAATGCCTCTACCATTCTTTGGGTTTTGGACTATCTCACTAACCGGCCACAGTACGTCAGAATTAGTTTGGATCTAATCTCAGATGTACTTTTTACCAACACCGGTGCACCACAGGGGACTGTCCTGTCGCCTTTTTTGTTTTCTTTGTACACAGCAGACTGTAGAGCTACTCATGACGACTGTGTCATGGACAAATACGCTGACAACATGGCACTGACAGGTCTGATAACAGATGAGGACGACAGACACTATTGACAAGAGATCAATGACTTTGTAGAGTGGTGCGATAGAAACTATCTTGAATTACATGTTGGCAAAACAAAAGAGATGGTCATAGATTTCAGGAATAACAAACAGCATCCTGGTCCTGTTGGTCCGGGGCGGTCCGTGGCGCAGTGGTTAAGGCGCCTGCCACCAATGCTAAGGGTGCGAGGTTCGATTCCGGGTTCCGACGTCGGATTTTTCTCCTCTAGTAAGTGTCACCGTTAATTCAGGCGGACCGTTGGGGGTTCTTTCTCCGGGTACTCCGGCTCTTCCTCCCCCTTCACTTTGGTATCAGTTTCAGCCCACTTAATAAAATTTCAAATACAAAACGATTTCCAAATACCGTCAGTAGCTCGCTTGAGCTTGCCCTTAGCACCACGTGAATGTTCCATGTTTACGTACAGTGTGTGAGTGAATGCGTGTGATTCACGTGAGCGTGCTTGTTGGGTTCAGTTCGCGGCTACATTCTGCGCATTGAGTTATATTATAAATATGAGAAATGCGCCATATAAATACCATGTAATAATTATCAAGGAAACAGAAGTTGAGCATGTAGAGTCCTACAAGTATTTAGGTGTTCTTTTTGACAACGCACTCAACTGGAAACAAAACACAGATGCTATTGTGAAAAAAACGCATACCCGTCTTTACTGTTTGAGAAAGCTCAGATCATTTCATGTAAGCACTCAGCTTTTATAGATGTTTTACTGCTCCAGTATTGTTAGCATTTTAACTTTTGAACTGACGTGCTGGGGGAGAAATTTATGTAACAGATACCAAGATCTCCTTAACAAAGTAATCTGGAAAGGGGGCGGGGTGATTGGTGGGGCACAGGATAATTTGGACACACTGTACAACAGACGGATTACGAACAAATTGGCTGACATTCTTGATGACAAAACACATCCACTTAGATATGAATTTGACAGCAGACGTATCGATCGAAGTGGCAGACTCTGAGATGAGTACCCAAAAGTCGTACATCACGTTATGCCTACTCTTTTGTCCCTCAGGCTGTTACCCTTTTCAAAAGTAATATCAGTAGATAGTGTCGGTCAACATTCTTCCGTCCTTAGTACTAGCCCTCTCAGTATTATTATTAGTATTATTATTATTATTATACAAAGGTAACAATATGTCTGTTAAGTTCATTTCTTTAATCGAGTGTTATGGGTTATTTAATGATTTTTTTTTTTAAATGAGTGAATGATGATGCCATGTGTTGTATGGGCAGACAGTGAATTTCCCCGTGAGGGATTAATAAAGTATTATTGTATTGTATTGTATTGTGAGTGTTGGTGTGTTATGGATTATCTGTAGAGCTCTGAACAACCAACTATGCTTCAATTGTGAGTTGACCATTTTCTCAAAATATTTCTTGACATGCTATCAATATCATGTGTTTGTTACTGTGTTGGTGACTGCCTTGTGTGTAAACTGTCTGTTGTGTGTGTTGAGAACAAAGATTTTGGTTGTTCTTCTTGCATCAGGCTATATATAAAACTTTCAGCGAGTCACATGAAAGAAAAAAAGGTGCCAGTGTACAAATTTGTTTTCTCTTCTCCATTAAAAAAAAAAATGAAGTAATTCGGTTCAGTGGTTCAAGAGTTATAGCCTTTTAAAGAAAAGTGGTGTTGCACCACAGTGGTCTGGCAAAACAGCTGCGGCGCTGGGAAATGCAACATTTTAGCACCTGTGGCGGCGAAAGGGTTAATGGTGTCCGTAAAACTGAAGTTGACCCGAACCGTAACAAACTTGAACATAATTATCTGTACCTGTTTTCATTCTGTTGAAAGCTGACACAGCAGAAGCAGTTTTTTTCCCATTTTTGCAGTAAGATGTCAGTTCAAACAAGAGAAGCCACAAAGGTTCAACCTGAAAGACAAAACCAAATGTGCATGTTATCATGGTGGTTATGTTTTATAGCCACATTTCTGTAAGTGTGTTTGTATGTGTGTATGTGTTCATGATCTATTAGTGTTAGACTGGTGTAAATCATAAACTATGCATCAACTGTACACACGAAAATGAGAAGAAGAAAAAAAAACAAAGAAACTGTTGCATCTGTATGGCCACTACCACTGTATGGCCACTACCATAAGTCTATTACTACTGTGCATAAGTATGCAACACATCAGCTGCACATGTAGTAATGTTGTAACTTTAGCTTGAGGGTTCCATAGTCACGTAAACAAGATGGGATGAACCATAATACACAAAGTCCCTTCTATATGAGAGCTGTCCTCGCTGTCAAGGGTCCCTACCTTTTGTCTTTGACCTGATTCTGATGTTGAATTATCTCCTATTGAAAAAGTCACGCAGATCTGCCAATGCGTCAGTGAGTTCTATAAGGGGCGCAAGACATATGCGTCATTGATTTGTCAAATATCATTTGACATGATGTAAGTTTTAGTTTTTAACGTAATTTTTATATTTTACGTGATATGAGTTTTACTTTTGCTTTGATAGGCTTGAGAACATGGTGACAAAACTAGAACTTCATGGTACAATTTCAGTCTTGCTATAATTTGTGTGAAAGCAGGTTGACTTTTTATAGCTACATGATATACTAAGTACACGGGTCACTTTGCTCTTCTGAAAGCGCGTCGATTTGTGTGCGCATGTTAGTGCGTGCATGATCGCGCACCCCAAACATCTCCAAGAGGCAGAGATCCTAATCCTCGCGCTGGGACCATATGGCGTTGAGACGCGTCCCCTGGGTGGTGGATAGGGGGTCCCTCGCGAGAGGGGTGCACCGAATGAAATAAGGTGCCGTGAACCAACATGGTCTAAGGGAAGGTGACCCCGACAGAAAACCCCTGGTCCTCCTAGTAAGGGGGTTGGGCGTGATGGTAGCTTCCCCACCCTGCAAAAAAGGAAATAGCTACAAAAACACTGACGAAAAGACAAACAGTAATTCCTTTCCTGGAGGAGGAAGGTTCTTCTACCAGAAGATTTATGACGTCCTGTGGTGAAAGCCGGAAGTCTTCGGAAGCCACAGGACCGAGCCGCCTCTCTCTATCCAGGGACACAACCATGGGCACATGGAACGTCAAGACCATGTACCAGAGCGGCAAGGCCGTCCAGATAGCAGCGGAAATGCAAAAGTACAACCTTTCCCTGCTAGGTATCAGTGAAGCCAGATGGACGCAGTCTGGCCAGAAAAGGCTGTTAAGTGGGGAGATGATTCTGTATTCAGGTCATGAAGAGGAGAATGCCCCCCATACAGAAGGAGTAGCATTCATGCTGTCACCAGTGGCACAGAGAGCACTGATGGGCTGGGAACCTCTTGGGCCAAGAATTATCACAGCAGCCTTTAGAACCAAGAAAAAGCTCAAGCTGAACGTCATCCAGTGTTATGCGCCCACTAATGACAGTGACGAGGAAGAGAAACAAGAGTTCTACGACCGACTCCAGAGTGCCGTGGACAAATGTGCGGAGCGAGACATCACCATCGTCATGGGCGATTTTAATGCCAAAATAGGGGAGGACAACACCGGATAGGAAGAGGTGATGGGAGACAGGGACTAGGGGAGATGAGTGAGAACGGGGAGAGGTTTGTAGACTTTTGTGCTCTAAACAGACTTGTCATTGGAGGCAGCATCTTCCCACACAGAAGAATACACAAAGCAACTTGGGTCTCACCTGACCATACTACAGAGAACCAAATAGACCATATCTGCATTAGCAAGAAATTTAGAAGATCCCTTCAAGATGTTCGAGTAAGGAGGGGAGCAGATGTCGCCTCAGACCACCATCTGCTTACCTTAAGAATAAAGCTCAAGTTAAAGAAAAGCCGCACAGAGACAACAAGAAGACAGCACTATAATGTAGGCCTCCTGAGAGAGACTGGAGTGAGAGAAGAGTTCAAACTAGTGCTGTCCAACCGGTTTCAAGCGCTACAAGAGCTAGTAAATGAAGAGGAGGCGGTCACCACAGAGCAGCAGTGGAAGGCAGTTAGAGAGGCGCTGAACTCAACCTGCAGACACTGTAGGGTTCAGGAAACACCATCACAAGGACTGGCTGTCGGCACATACCTTGAAGAAGATAGAAGTGAGGAAGCAGAAGAAAGCAGTTGTCAACAACAGTCGCACGAGAGCAGCCAAAGCAAGGGCACAGGAGGAATACTCGGAAGCCAACCGCGAGGTGAAGAGGAGTATCAGGGCAGACAAGAGGGCCTACACAGACAGCCTGGCAGCAGAGGCAGAAAAGGCAGCAGGCAGCGGCAACATGAACAGCTCTACGACATTACCAGAAGATTGTCAGGCAAGTATGGCCATACAGAAAGACCAGTAAAAGACAAAGAAGGCAAGCCTATTGCAGACAGAGCAGACCAACTCGACAGATGGGCTGAGTATTTTGAAGAGCTACTGAACAGACCCAGCCCACCCGACCCCCCCAGACATCCAGCCAGCAGAGACTGACCTACCCATCAGCTGTGACAGACCCAGCCAGGAAGAGATCAGAAGAGCAGTGGCATTTTTGAAGAACGGCAAAGCAGCAGGGCCAGATGGCATCCCAGCGGAGTCTCTGAAAGCAGACCTAGAGACAACAGTAGAGATGCTGTACCCACTGTTTGGAAAGATCTGGGAAGAGGAGGTGATGCCGGCTGACTGGAAGGAGGGGTACCTAATCAAGCTTCCCAAGAAAGGCGACCTCAGCAAGTGTTCCAACTACAGAGGAATCACCTTGCTGTCAGTACCAGGAAAGGTCTTCAACAGGATCATCCTGCAGCGAATGAAGAGCTCCGTTGACCCCCAGCTGAGAGACCAGCAAGCAGGATTCAGGAAAAACCGATCATGTACAGACCAGATCGCCACTCTCCGCATCATCGTGGAACAGTCTCTGGAGTGGAGCTCCCCTCTGTACGTCAACTTTGTGGATTACGAGAAAGCATTTGACAGCGTGGACCAAGAGACTCTGTGGAAACTCCTACGACACTACAGTGTACCCACAAAGCTCGTCCGCCTGATCAAGAGCAGCTACGATGGCATGACATGTCGCGTGATCCATGAAGGGCAGTTCACCAGGGAGCTCCAGGTCAGAACCGGTGTCAGGCAGGGGTGTCTGCTGTCTCCGTTCCTCTTCCTACTGGCCATAGACTGGGTCATGAAGAGGACCACAGAGCACAGACAAAGTGGAATACAGTGGACACTGTGGACACAGCTTGACGACCTCGATTTTGCAGACGACTTGGCATTACTGTCTCACACTCATCAACAAATGCAGGACAAGACCACGAGGCTTGCTGACATCTCGTCCCAAGTGGGCCTCACCATCCACAAAAAGAAAACAAAGACAATGAGGCTGAACGCAACCAGGGAAGAACCAGTCTTGCTTGCTGGCACCCCATTGGAGGAGGTGGAGTCCTTCACCTATCTCGGGAGCATCATAGACAAGAAATGCAGCACTGATGCAGATGTCAGAGCACGAATCGGTAAAGCCAGAGCAGCCTTTCTTCAGTTGAAAAAAGTGTGGAGTTCCAGAGACCTGTCACAACACAACAAAGTCCGGATTTTCCACTCCAACGTAAAAGCAGTTTTCCTATATATGGAGCAGAGACTTGGAGACTGACAAAAACCACAGTCAACAGAGTACAGATCTTCGTAAACAGTTGCCTTAGAAGAATTTTGAAAATCCACTGGCCAGAGAAGATCAGCAACGTCAGACTCTGGGAGAGAACAGAGCAGATAACAGCAGAGAATGAAATTGGGCGAAGAAGATGGGGATGGATTGGTCACAGTCTGAGAAAGCCAGCTTCCAGTATCACTAAGCAGGCATTGTCATGGAACCCCCAGGGAAAGAGGAAAAGAGGTAGGCCGAGAAACTCCTGGCGTCGAGACCTCCAAGCAGACATCAAGAGACTGGGAACCACCTGGAGCAAAATCGAAGGAGAAGCACAGGACAGGAGTCGCTGGAGGTCTCTCGTCGACGGCCTATACCTGGGTAGGGGTGACAGGCGTTAAGTAAGTAAGAGATCCTAATGCGCCCTCGCATGTTTGTGTGAGAGAGAGAGCGCCCATGCACGAGAGAGAGCGCGCGCACGCGAGAGAGAGAGAGAGAGAGAGAGAGAGAATTATGTCATATTTAGAGTATTATGTCAATGTCTGCGTGGTGATGGAGAACTTTTGCTTCTTTTATGTCATCACCACTGTCTGACTTTCTCTAGGTCAAGGTTTTTTTAGTGTCTTAATTCTTTTTTGAAAAGAATTAATTTTTACTAAAGAAATTGAAAGGATACAAAGCTGGCTAACGAACTCATCCAATCCCTTTCTCTAAACTAGCTATATCCAAAAGTTCAAATATGACAAAAATTACGGACTCTAATCTGGGTCAACCACCTTCCTATAAACGGTTGTTCATGTCTTCAATGAGACATTAAATTATAATATGCTCAGAGGCTCTCTTAGCCACCCCTTTAAGAAAGTATTTTGCCAAGTTTCAAGCTTGTGTGTACAGAAATATCGGAGATTCTCTTGTTTACATACATACGCACACACACATATATATATATATATATATATATATATCACGGCAGTTTACCCTATGCTCTTTAGTTTTCAGCTCTATGCCCGCCGGCGCGCGCCAGCACACTTAGAGATCGGCTTCGCGAAAGCACTGAGATAGCGAGGCAGCCTACTTCCTCTTACTATCAGCGCGCTAAATACCATCACTGATAAGGCACCAGCTGTGCGGTCTCGCTTCCGCTGGGGATACGAATAGCGCAGCAGCCGTCTTTGTTTACAGTACTACTGTGCTTGACCCCGATTAGCTCTTAGCCTCTGCTGCATACATCGGCGAATAAGCTGTAAATTACAGATGTTGTCTGTAAACCGGAATTAGTTCACCTGCAGTTGTGAGTGATTATTTGAACATATATCGTCTTGTAGAGGAGAAATTGTACTATCTTTGGACACCAAACATGCTGGGGTAATCTGCGTGGATGTTTGTCATGCACTAGCTTAAAGTATCACTAGGAGACGGATTAGATGCAGCCTTCCGTTAGTTTATCATACTTTTCATCGCATCACAGTTCAAAAACGGAAGTTTTTGGAAAGTTCAGACAAAGTCAGTGCTGTCAACAGATGTCTTAAGTGGCATATCCCATGCTAAAATCTTTATGAACCACATACCTGAGTCCTGCTAAAGCCGGTTTGGTGGGCCAAGTGAAAACGGTAATCCATTCAGAGCACGCCGACATGAAGTATGCGAATTTCACCGATACAGTCAATGTTTTTAACAATATCACAATTTTAGCACAATGCACAAAGCAGAGGTTTACTGTTTGCTATTAAGAGATTCAGTTTTGGCTTAGTGTCACATTAAAATAGCTTAAAATGAGTGTGTCTACAGGGTCACTGTGATGCTGTGTCTAAACTTGATAGGCCGATCAGTTTCATTTTTTGGACGAGTGACAGTCTATGAATACCTGATGAAAATGTGGAGAAACTAAAGCCAAATGCTTAATTTGACAAGCTTTGCACGACACAAGCAACAAATTGTTTTAGAATGCTTCCCTTCCTGGTCGTTGAGCACATCAATGTTGTAACACGAAAATATATCACTGGTGTATTTAGTGCACAAAAACACGGATTTGTTTTTGTCTTTGACTGCTCGCCTAGACCTTCTACCACAAAGTCTACACAAAGAATTCACGGCTTCCAAATGTCTTGGAAAGGAATGTTCATTCTCCATGGCTTTAACAAGCTATACTTTACATATATGCATCAGATAAGGGTACACATTGGAGTAATACATCCGGCACAGAAAGCAAGTTTTGTACACACACAAGCACTGCTGTCTACAGCGGAAGGAAAGTTCCTCGAACTACACACGTTGTAATCAAGTCATAAGCACAGAATTCGAAGAGGTTCATCAAACCAAACTTATATGAGCTTGAAGAGGACAATTTCAAGCATAGTATTACATAATAATATTTATGATTAAAACATTTTAGCCACGGTAATAATAAGTTATAAACAGACTAAACTTATCACATGCCTGACAGACTTCAACAGGGAACAAAGAGCACAACGCTTCCCGCCAGCAGCTAGGCTGGAGCCTGCTATGACCCGCGCGCACTTATCAGTTAAGTGGGTCACAGCTGGCACAGAGCCCAACTAAAGAGAGGAATTTCGAGAAGGGTAAACTGCCGTGATATATATAATATATATATATATATATATATATATATACACATAAATGCTTGTTTCTGGGAACACATGCCCACAACAGCTTTTTGGGAACATGCCTTTCCACTTCATGCAGAAATCTGGTATTTTGCAATTTCATCAAAAAACACGATTTAATGCCAAATATGACTTGAAATGTGAGAAAATCAATACAAGGTTCCCAAATGCAACGTTCCCGAAAACCATACCATTATATATATATATATATTAAAGTTGTGTACATGTTTCTGGGATCCTGGCTATGTTTAGTAGGTTTGGCCATTGCCCCTGATTTGCAACTTAAAATGTCAGCAACAATACCTATTAATCTCTCTCTTTTTTCCACTCCATCCTCTGAGCTCTGCAGAAATTCAAATAAAACTTGTAAATTGGTAGTGTTATTACAACAAAGAAAAAATGACAAAAAAGCCAGTCTGTTAATCATTAATTTGCTTGCACCTTATTGGCAGTGTTGTAATTTATTTGTTATTCATCTTCTGCATTGTGAAGTGTGGAATGTATGGATGCTTACATTTGCAATACAGTTAGCACTTGTAGTTATTGTTTTAGAATATACTATGTACATTAAATTTTATTGTTTTTAAGCATGCACTCAAAACTAGCTGTGCTGTTTGTGTGATGAGTTTGAGTGTATAAAGAATATGGAAAACAAACTTTGTTTACTCTTGAACATCCTTTATTGCACAATAATCCAACCTTTGTTTACTTGCAAGCATCAATTATTATGCAATAACATCACCATTATTAAGTAACCCATTATTTGTTAAACTCTTCTCATAAATCAAATACAAGGTGGCAGAACACAAAACAAAAACATGGAACCATAAGGAAACACAGTGCCGAAGTACTAGGGCTGCTGGAGGTCAAACTAGGGTGTAGGACTGAATATAAAAAACGTTAATACAAATAATAATAATAATAATAATAATAATAATAAGCGCATTAAATAGGCGCTTTATCCCAATTGAAAATCGGCTCAAAGCGCCGCCGCGAACTGAACCCAACAAGCATGCTCACGTGAATCACGCGCATTCACTCACACACTGTACATAAACACAGAACATTCACTTGGTGCTAAGGGCAAGCTCAAGCGAGCTACTGTAGGTTTTGGAAATTCAAAATCGTTTGTATATATTTCTAACTCTTCTAAAATGGTAATGTAGGCATGTCAATTTTCCAAGAATGTGTGATGTTTCATATTCATCTTATAAACACTTTTTTTTCTGGTATTTGAAATGTTGTGTTATAATAGAAGATGATTCTAACCAGTGTTATGTCAGTAAATAGCCTTATGCATGGCTGGGGCGGAAAGGCTGAAAATCTTCAAGATTGTTCATAATAAAATTGCCCAGGCAACTTTAGCTTTAGGACAAACCATTTGCTCCAGGCACCTCACACACAACCACATGTCCATATTAAAACTTGTCTCCTAGTCCTAAAGGACTGAAAACCAAAAAAAAAAAAAAAAAGAAATCAACAATTGTGCTTTATAGCTTTTTTTGGTAAAATCTCTATTCCAGTATAACATGTTTGACATATGCTGAAAAAAAAATCTATCCATCTGGAAAACAGATTCAACTCGCAATAAATCGGAATGTCTATATGAAAAATAGAAACACACTGCAAGTTCGAGCAAAATTGCAGCACCTGATGAATACTGGTAGCAGTTAGGAAAAAATGGACAGCAAGGTATGGATCGAAAGGGTTGGTATATATTGTGTCTTGACCTCTGGGCATTGTTGAAACTGGGAGGAGAGTTGTTTGATCAAATGTTTGTGTTCAATAGGGGGATCAGCTGATGTAACATTGGATCTCATCTAGCTTTCTCCTACTCCTTGCGTTACTAAATGTATATTATTCTTTTTTCTTGGTTGCTTAGTAACTAATTTGATAGGTGTTAAGGATTATGAGTGATTTGATTATTAGCTAATCAAGATTGTCATATTGTATTCAGTAAAACAAAACAGTTTTTTTTTTCATTGTAAAATTGGTCATGTGCTCATTTGGTTGATCATTAATCCTGTTAAATATTTGTGTTCATGTGCATCATGTTTTGCTTTTGTTTTACCACACATAGTGTCTATTTGCACATAAGTAAGATACCCCATAGATTCGCAGACGATATTGACCTCATGGCAGGCAGCAATAGTGAGCTCCAAAACCTGACAGACAAACTTTCAAGTAGCGCAGGGTCTTATGGCATGGAGATCAGTACGGATAAAAGCAAAGTGATGATCAACACCACAAGCGACAGCAGCAGCAACATTCACATGAACGGCCAGAAGCTAGAAGAGGTCAATAGCTTCAAGTACTTGGGAGCCACCCTGTCCAAAGACGGTAGTTGCGTAGCAGAGATCCGTATCAGGATAGGTACAGCAACATCCGCAATGGCCAGGCTGGACAGGATATGGCGAAGTAACTCCATCAGCTTCACCATCAAGTACAGGCTTTACAAGTCCCTCGTAGTGTCTATTCTACTCTACGGCTGTGAGACTTGGACACTGCTTGCAGACTCAGAAAAGAAAATCCAGGCCTTTGAGAACAAGTGCCTGAGGAAGTTGCTCCGCATCTCGTACCGCGAGCACAAAACCAACGAATATGTACGGAGCATCGTCACTTCCCTGGTGGGCCCACATGAACCCCTTCTGGCAACCGTGAAACGGCGCAAGCTTGCTTGGTTTGGCCACGTGACCCGACACAACACCTTGTCCAAGACTATCCTCCAAGGCACCCTCGAAGGAAGTCGTCGGCGAGGTCGTCAGAGAAAGAGTTGGGTCGCAAACATAAAAGAATGGACCGAACTCGAGATGCCAGACTTGCTTGCAACCGCCCAAAATAGAACTCAGTGGAGAGCACTGTCTGTTGCTGCTGCCTTTCAGTCCCCCCAACGCCCAGTTCGGGCAAGGGACTGATGATGATGATGAAGATACCCCAGTGGGACCTCAGTAGGGTGAGTAAATAATTTGTTGATTGATTGTACATTGCTTAACGTCCCGACAGCAACAAGGCTTTCTCAGGACGTGCCTGCACTGCTTATGAAAAAAAACAACCAACTAAACAGAACATTGAATGTATGTCGCCAGCCGGTCAAACACATTAAATAAACCTAACACATGGGGCCTAAATAAAGCTAAGACCATTTAGCAACACACATCCAATATCAAGAGCTACAGGCAGTGCAGACAGTAGGGAGAGTTTAAAAAAGGCAAATACAGGTGAATGGATCTCGGGTAGACAGAAACACATGCCCCAGAATAGAGAGAAAACCCCACCCTGTGGGGCTGACCAGGGTGACCCTGGGAACTAAAAAATACCTAACCCCACCCAAGTCCCCCAGGGCAGACCCGGGTGGGGTGAGTAAATAATTTGGGTGTACAGGATTATGAGTGATTTGATTATTGATTAATCAAGATTTTAATATTGGACAGGATAATGAGCGATTTGATTATTACTTAATCAAGAGGGTCATATTGGATTCAGTTAATAAAACAGTTTCTTTTATGTGCTTGTTTGGCTGATCATTAATCATGTTTCAATGAGCATCATGACCTTTGTTCTTGTTTTGTTGTCTAAGTTTCAGTAAAAGAAAAGTATAGCCAGGCCTTTTTATTTCAGTAAATAGGTTTCTTTACTAGACATTTAGTAAAGAGGCTTATTCCCTGATCAAAGAGTAAGTAAACTTATTTAGTAAATTGCATTGGTAAATAGACATGTTAGTTATCATGACCCAGAAACTAAGAGAAGACGAGAACAATGGTCAAATGCCCTGAGCCGCAGTCCTTTGTTAGATATGCAAATTCAGTATAAAAGGACTACCCAGCCAGCACACCAATATAGGTCCAATATTGGCCCAATATTCCTTGCGCTGGGACCATATGGCGTTGAGGCGCATCCCCTGGGTGGTGGATAGGGGGTCCCTCGTGAGAGGGGTGCACCGAATGAAATAAGGTGCCGTGAACCAACATGGTCTAAGGGAAGGTGACCCCGACAGAAAACCCCTGGTCCTCCTAGTAAGGGGGTTGGGCGTGGGGGTAGCTTCCCCACCCTGCAAAAAAGGAAATAGCTACAAAAACGCCGACGAAAAGACAAACAGTAATTCCTTTCCTGGAGGAGGAAGGTTCTTCTACCAGAAGACTTATGACGTCCTGTGGTGAAAGCCGGAAGTCTTCGGAAGCCACAGGACCGAGCCGCCTCTCTCTATCCAGGGACACAACCATGGGCACATGGAACGTCAAGAACATGTACCAGAGCGGCAAGGCCACCCAGATAGCAGCGGAAATGCAAAAGTACAACCTTTCCCTGCTAGGTATCAGTGAAGCCTGATGGACGCAGTCTGGCCAGAAAAGGCTGTTAAGTGGGGAGATGATTCTGTATTCAGGTCATGAAGAGGAGAATGCCCCCCATACAGAAGGAGTAGCATTCATGCTGTCACCAGTGGCACAGAGAGCGCTGATGGGCTGGGAACCTCTTGGGCCAAGAATTATCACAGCAGCCTTTAGAACCAAGAAAAAGCTCAAGCTGAACGTCATCCAGTGTTATGCGCCCACTAATGACAGTGACGAGGAAGAGAAACAAGAGTTCTACGACCGACTCCAGAGTGCCGTGGACAAATGTGCGGAGCGAGACATCACCAACATCATGGGCGATTTTAATGCCAAAATAGGGGAGGACAACACCGGATACGAAGAGGTGATGGGGAGACAGGGACTAGGCTCGGAGATGAGTGAGAACGGGGTGAGGTTTGTAGACTTTTGTGCTCTAAACCGACTTGTCATTGGAGGCAGCATCTTCCCACACAGAAGAATACACAAAGCAACTTGGGTCTCACCTGACCATACAACTGAGAACCAATAGACCATATCTGCATTAGCAAGAAATTTAGAAGATCCCTTCAAGATGTTCGAGTGAGGAGGGGAGCAGATGTCACCTCAGACCACCATCTGCTTATCTTAAGAATGAAGCTCAAGCTAAAGAAAAGCCGCACAGAGACAACAAGAAGACAGCGCTATAATGTAGGCCTCCTGAGAGAAACTGGAGTTAGAGAAGAGTTCAAACTGGTGCTGTCCAACCGGTTTCAAGCGCTACAGGAGCTAGTAAACGAAGAGGAGGCGGCCACCACAGAGCAGCAGTGGAAGGCAGTTAGAGAGGCGCTGAACTCGACCTGCAAAGACACTGTAGGGTTCAGGAAACACCATCACAAGGACTGGCTGTCGGCACAGACCTTGAAGAAGATAGAAGTGAAGAAGCAGAAGAAAGCAGTTGTCAACAACAGTCGCACGAGAGCAGCCAAAGGGCACAGGTGGAATACTGGGAAGCCAACCGCGAGGTGAAGAGGAGTATCAGGGCAGACAAGAGGGCCTACACAGACAGCCTGGCAGCAGAGGTAGAAAAGGCAGCAGGCAGCGGCAACATGAAACAGCTCTACGACATTACCAGAAGATTGTCGGGCAACTATGGCCATACAGAAAGACCAGTAAAAGACAAAGAAGGCAAGCCTATTGCAGACAGAGCAGACCAACTCGACAGATGGGCCGAGTATTTTGAAGAGTTACTGAACAGACCTAGCCCACCCGACCCCCCAGACATCCAGCCGGCAGAGACCGACCTACCCATCAGCTGTGACAGACCCAGCCGGGAAGAGATCAGAAGAGCAGTGGCATTTTTGAAGAACGGCAAAGCAGAAGATAGTTTTCACAGGGCAATCTGAAGTTAAAACAAATCATCCTCAGGCAGGATTCAACTGACTAATTAACCCCCCACCGACCCACCCAAACAAACCTGTCTGTAACAATACACAAAAAGTACAAATAAACCATGCCCACAATTAATTGATTGTACATTGCTTAACGTCCCGACAGCAACAAGGCTTTCTCAGGACGTGCCTGCACTGCTTGTGAAAAAAAACTAAACAGAAAATTGAATGTATGTCGCCAGCCGGTCAAATACATTAAATAAACCTACAACATGGGGCATAAATAAAGCTAAGACCATTTAGCAACACACATCCAATATCAAGAGCTACAGGCAGTGCAGACAGTAGGGAGAGTTTTAAAAAGGCAAATACAGGTGAATGGACAAAGGGTAGACAGAAACACATGCCCCAGAATAGAGAGAAAAACCCACCCTGTGGGGCTGACCAGGGTGACCCTGGGAACTAAAAAATACCTAACCCCACCCAAGTCCCCCAGGGCAGACCCGGGTGGGGGTGCCCACAATTAACAAAATCAATTGTTCTGATACATGACATACAAAAACCATCTCTGAATATACACTTGAGGTTCTGGCAATGGGATCTGTACACATAACAGATTTTGTATACAGCGCATTCTTAAACTGTGCCCATGACTAACTTTCTTACAGATTAACAGAATATACTGACAATTCGATTGGAGACAAAATTTCCTCCTAAACATACAGGATTTGGCACAAACAACATTGGTTATGAAAAGAAAAGAATCTGATATGACATGTCCTTATTCCCTTTTCATTCTGATACACTCCTGCTTGAAATTAATTGACTATGATAGTTCAAGGGTGGTGCCAGAATAGCTTGACGCCTGAGGCACCAAGCTATTCTGGCACTACCCATGAACTAAAATGGTTGATCTGTCACGTAATATTAATGTAGCCTTCATAGGACAATAAGCAAATCTGACAAAATCAGCATCAGGATGTAATGGGTTAAAAAGAGTGTCAAATTCATGTACATAATACTGATCAACTGGCATCAGAACAATAAAAAAAATGTAATCATGAAACCATAATTATGATAATATTAATAATAAATGTAAATATGCAGGCAACCACGACCTGGCATATTGATTCTAGCAACACAGAATTTAAAAAAAGTATTTAAAAATTGCCTACAGTGACATATACTGAGTGTTGGAATGGCGCTTACAAAAAATAACCAACAAAACAAAAAAATCCCAAAAATTGGCACAATAGTTAAACGAAATAGAAATACCAATTGATATGTGGTGGGTGGGAGGGGGGGGCGGGGGGGGGGGGGGGGGGTGGGGTGGGGTGGGGAGAGAGTAGTTAAGCAAACAAAGACAATTATCTTCATAATCATGCATGTAGCCAGTTAGCATTTTTATGATTTGCAACTAAAAACAGGTTTGTTCTAAAGTGCTTGAAAGCCCTAAACTAGCTGCCATCACTTTTCAAACATAAACACTTGTGCAACAGATGGTTACAAAACATGTGCACGTCTTATTAAAATGTTATCTGCATCAACAAAAAACCCTGGAGGCAAGCTCAATTGCTCAGGCAGACTATACTACTACTAGTAAAAATAAACAATATGTAAGCATCTTGGCAGGACTGACTAATAACAGTGTAGAAAACTGAATATTTGAATCAGAATGAAACCTAATATTGCGTTTGCAATGAGAATTAGTTTAATTTTTTTGACACGGACAGTTTAGTTGAAATTAATGGGCTCTGCTATGGCTGGAAAAAAAGTTAATTACCAATTCTTAGTTGATAGACTAAAATGACATCTATACCATATATAACCATTACACAACATATATTTCATAACGTTTCATAACAAAAGAAATTGGAGTTTTCACAAAAGCACAAAACATGCACTTCATTCTACTTAAATGTGATAATTCTGATGACAACAGATAAGGTTAACCCTTTGGCTGTCTGTATTGCACTTTAAGTCGCAATGATTCCTGCAGGAATCATCACAATGTCAGGCAGTACTGATAGCCAGAGGGTGAAGCAGCGTACAGAGAAACTAAAACTGTACTAATCACTGTCAGTCTGTGTCCTGCAGGAATCATCACAATGTCAGGCAGTACTGATACTGATAGCCAGATTTCGCGTATTAGACTGGCTGGCGACACGCATTCAATATTAAGTTTTTTTTCACAAGCAGCGCAGGCACGTCCTGAGAAAGTCTTTTTGCTGTCAGGACGTTAAGCAACGTACAACCAATCTTTCGCGGCCAACCGCATCCGGATGCTGCTGGCGGCGAATGAGTTAAGCTATCACAGCTGATCCCCTGGGTTTTTTTTAATCAAGATTGAAAGCCGAAAATTTAATACATTGACATTTTATATAAAAAATGCACACATACACGCTAGATGTTACAACAAAAATAAATAAACATACAGAAGAACCTGTTCTTGGCAATCACCATTTTTGCTAGAAGAAAGTGGCCTTAAAAATCTCATGCTCTGTCAAGAGGGGTCATGAAGGGCAAACAGGGTCGCCTGGGCTGCAGGCACCTAAATGTTGGTCTGTAAAGACAGGTGATCTGCTGTAAGGGTGGTTGCTCACAACAGTTTCTGCTGTAGACTATAAAGTTACTGCTGTAGACTATAAAGTCTATACATGCAAATATTTCTCTCACACTCAACACACTTGCACATGCACCAACACATGAGCAGAATTTGGAAAACTATGATAAATGTATAACAAATTTTAATTTGTGTCACCGTAAAGTGTGAATTCTTAGTAACTGTTTCAAAAACCAAAAAGCAAATTTAACCTGGTATACGCAATCTGACTTCCATTCCAAATTCTGTATACTGACTAAAGTTTTAGGTTAGTGCTGAAAAAGTAAGACAAGAGCAGAGGCTTTTCAGTGCAAGATACCAACATGCCAAAAAAAAAGACAACTTCATTTACTCTTTAGCACCCAGCTGCTTAACAAATATTCATAAAATATAGTAGTTATAATGATTTAACACCATGCAGGTGACAGAAGCTACACCATGGCAGTATTATGTCCATTATCACAGTTAAGAAATACCCAACGGAGAAAGAAACACGCTTAGAAAAAACGGTACAACACAATTTATTAATATTTCGGGTAAATACCCTTTGTCAAAATAGACAAACAAACAGAGACATTAGCCGCTACTTATCTTCATATGCAGATGGAATGTGGCAACCTTGAGACTGCAAGCGATCTGCTTCATGGCATGCTTTGACTGCTAAAATTCGCTCGTTCTCTCACACTCAACACACTTGCACATGCACCAACACATGAGCAGAATTTGGAAAACTATGATATATATACTGACTAAAGTTTCAGGTTAATGCTGAAAAAGTAAGACAAGAGCAGAGGCTTTTCAGTGCAAGATACCAACATGCCAAAAAAACTATGTATACTGACTATTGAGTTGCCACATTCCTTCTGCATATGAACATAAGTAGCGGCTAATGTCTCTGTTTGTTTGTCTATTTTGACAAAGGGTATAAGCGTGTTTCTTTCTCCGTTGGGTACTTCTTTGCATTTCACACGCTTGGCAGTCACCTTTTTGGTCTGGATTATTCATTATCACAGTTGTTGCTTGTTTACACGCAGGACTTGTGAAACCAGAAACATAAACAGTTCATCAGCCAGTGGCATGACCCTTGATCTGTTCGTCACTGCTACATCCTCTGTAACATATTTATAATATGGCTGCCTCATACTTGCTGCACTTGTCTCAATGTAGTCAAAGAGTACTTTAAAAGTTGTGTATCAAATAGGTAGTCATCACTGGAAAATCGACTGACCCCCAAACCGCTCCAACTGTAGTCGCGTCACCTGGGCCTGTACTGCAAGAAGCTGCTGCTGTAGCTCCGTGATGCAGTCATTTAGGAGGCTCAAATGTTTCTCCGCAGGAAGCACGCAAAGATCAGCTGGTAGTGGTTGAACATTCATCCTGTGGTGCAGGTGCAGCTGCTACTGGGCGAGTGCTGTGGTCTTCAAGCACATCACTGCTGCTGGCACTGTTATCCTCGAAATCTGGTCTTGCCTTCAGCTTCCTGGAAAAAAGGGTGCATAATAATAAATCACGGCTGTTTCAGTGAGAAACTGGGTCACAAGTTGTGCGCCCGCGCTGCCTCAGCCAGTCTCTCAGCTGTCAGGCTAGCTGATAAGCAGGCTTCCTGCTAGGCGCAGTACAGCAGGGAAAATGACTACCTTTTGTTTTTCATGACTTTCTTATTTACCGTTCAAGTGTGTGATGCAAAACTTTGTTTGTTTAAAAGCGGACATTCTGCCCGACACACTGACACCAAACACACTATAGTTGTGACAAACCAGTAGTGTCGGGCAGAATGTCCGCTTTTAAACAAACAAAGTTTTGCATCACACATTTGAACGGTAAATAAGAAAGTCATGAAAAACAAAAGGTAGTCATTTTCCCTGCTGTACTGCGCCTAGCAGGAAGCCCGCTTATCAGCTAGCCTGACAGCTGAGAGACTGGCTGAGGCAGCGCGCGCGCACGACTTGTGACCCAGTTTCTCGGCCCGCCTGGAAAAAACTAAGTGGCCACTTCTAGCGCTGGGCCAAACAGCCGTGAAATATATAGTGCAAAATACCTGCAGTGCAGGCTTTTAAGCCCTGTACAGTCTGAGACAAAATGACCAAACTGGACAAAACTCATCAGACAGCAGCAACAAAATGTACATACAGATTCAAAATTGACAGCACCTGAACACATCCAATCCTCGAAAAACCAGCCATCGTGACCATATGAACGGGCAGGGGGTCTTCATACTGTTACAGTGAGACAGTTAAGAGACTGGAATGTGGCGAAACAGAGTGGTATGACTGGAAAAGATGTGTTTTTGAGCTGATGTAGCACCATTAGTGCTGCATACCCACAACCCCCTTCTCTCCATGCAGTTCACATTTGACTCTAAAGCAACTTTGCCTGGACTGCAGCTTATGATAGTAAAATAGTATTGGAAGACATTTTAACTGTAAACCACACAGTTTGCTGACATCAACATATTCCTGTATTTATGTGAAGACTGCTCTAATGAATCATGAAATGTGAACTGTCAGTCTGAAACATGTACTTACTTATTGGCACGTTTTAGCGGCGACAGAACTGGATGCTTCACTGGTGGTTTTTTCGGGTTTGAGTCTGTTTCCAGGTAAACATGCTTGGAACGGCATCAGGTTTTAACTTTCTTTTAAGCTGTGTCCACACATAATCAGTTGGAACTGGAAGAAAATGGAGAAAACACACAACTGTGTGCTGTGTGATCTGGGGAAGAAAAATTTCATAGTTATAAATACTACCACTCAAAGTTCAATGTTTGAATACAAACAAACAATTTGGTTAGTTTTGGATTCCTAGAAAACATTACAGATGCAAATTGTAAAGTACATCATGATGCATTGCAGTTTGCACAGTCTGAATGTTCGTTGTTTCCATCTGTGGCTAGTTCAGTAGTTGTTTCTTGAAGACCTAAGAAAATAACAACTGGACTGCTCAAATACATTTCTAGACTTTACCCTGTCAGGATTGATTGATTGTACATTGCTTAACGTCCCGACAGCAACAAGGCTTTCTCAGGACGTGCCTGCACTGCTTGTGAAAAAAAAAATAAACAAAACATTGAATGTATGTCGCCAGCCGGTCAAATACATTAAATAAACCTAACACATAGGGCCCAAATAAAGCTAAGACCATTTAGCAACACACATCCAATATCAAGAGCTACAGGCAGTGCAGACAGTAGGGAGAGTTTTAAAAAGGCAAATACAGGTGAATGGACAAAGGGTAGACAGAAACAAATGCCCCAGAATAGAGAGAAAAACCCACCCTGTGGGGCTGACCAGGGTGACCCTGGGAACTAAAAAATACCTAACCCCACCCAAGTCCCCCAGTTACCCTGTCAGGAACTCAACAGCCGTCAAAGTCATTGTTCAATTCTGTTGTTTTTGTGCAATAAATAGTCATTAGTAAAACTGAGAGTAAACAACGTAGACCTACCTTGAAGTCTCGTCCTTCGTCGGTTGATTGATTGATTGTACATTGCTTAACGTCCCGACAGCAACAAGGCTTTCTCAGGACGTGCCTGCACTGCTTGTGAAAAAAAACTAAACAGAAAATTGAATGTATGTCGCCAGCCGGTCAAATACATTAAATAAACCTACAACATGGGGCATAAATAAAGCTAAGACCATTTAGCAACACACATCCAACATCAAGAGCTACAGGCAGTGCAGACAGTAGGGAGAGTTTTAAAAAGGCAAATACAGGTGAATGGACAAAGGGTAGACAGAAACACATGCCCCAGAATAGAGAGAAAAACCCACCCTGTGGGGCTGACCAGGGTGACCCTGGGAACTAAAAAATACCTAACCCCACCCAAGTCCCCCAGGGCAGACCCGGGTGGGGCTCGTCCTTCGTCGGGACGAATTCGGGTCAACCACTCTTTCCTCTGTTGAGTTTCGGTTGCTTTAGGAAAAGTATGAAAAGAAAGTTTCATGATTTCATTATTCTGTGCCCTATTTGACATGCACACAGGAACACAGCAATGGTGTTTCGATCTACTCATCCATTTCTTCTTCTCTGTGGCCATTTTGTATACTACAGATAGCCTTGACCTCGAGTCCAATATTAACTGAACAGAGCTGGGCATGGAGTTTAGTATTTGGCATCATTTATATTTGTTTCTCTTCTTCTTTTAATTTTGTACTGTGGTAATTGTGTAAAAAGTGATAAATTAGAATCAAGAGCTGCACTGAGCATGGATGAGACTAGGTCGCACTTTTAGTTTCGTATCCAGACTTGGAAAACTGCTTTCCCACCGAAGCCAGACAGTTGTAGACCAGGGGAAGTAACCTGTCGAAAAATTTTTGGTATCTGGGAACATTGTTTTTTTCCCTTTATTTTCATTGCCTGAATCAGATTCAGTGAAAAAAACCTTGGGTTGGATATGAGAACATTTCAATGTTCCCAGATCCAGAGCATGTTCCCAGATTCACGCTCACAGGCATGCGGTTGTCCCCAGATACCATGCATTTCAAGAGTGTATATATATATATATATATATATATATATATATATATATATATATATATATATATATATATATACACACGCACATGCGGTGCTTTGAGCCAAATGTACGTTCAGCAGCAAGGTTAGCGTAACTAGACATGACGTAATTTTTATCTTGTTACTTGATGATGATGATGATGTCCACTTGTAATGCGCATCCACTCCATGCTAGCAGCATGCTCAGGGCGCAAATAAATAAATGATAATAAAAATAAATAAAAAATAAAAAAAATAAAAACAACACACGCAACTTCTGGTGCACAGTAGTCCTAGAATTAAAAGTCAAGAAACAGTTGGGTTTTGAGGTGCTTCCTGAAGGTGCCAATGCAGTCAATGTCCCTCAAGGATTGTGGTAGTCCATTCCACAGCCTAGGTCCGCAGTGCGAAAATGCCCGGAAACCAAGTCGCTTCTTTGTGTGGCTTTCAACACTTGGGGTGCAGAGTTTGGACCGGACAGCAGAAATGAGCTGGCTCGGAGGGTTATGGTGTGGGACTATTTCCTGGAGGTACTCTGGTGAGTCTGGGTCATTTATAGACTTGTGGCACAATTGTGATCAATTCTTTGCTTGACTGGAAACCAGTGCAACTGCTTAAGGACTGGTGTGATATGCTCCCTTCTTTTGGTTCTTGTGACAATTCTGGCGGCCGTGTTCTGAACCAGTTGAAGACGTCTGAGTTGTTTCTCTGGCCCCGACTCCAAAGACAGCTGTTACAGTAGTCCAGTCTGGATAGGACAAGGGCAACGGCAATAGCATTTGCAGCTTTGACTATCAGGACAGGTCGTTGTTTCCCAAGGGAGCGAAGATGGAAGTAGCATCCCCTGACAACAGCACTGATGTGGTCTTCCATGGTAAGACTGGTATTGACAAAGACACCAAGATCTCTGACAGTCTTGGAGAAAGGGATGAGAGACTCACCAACATGGATGGCATCAAGAGATTCCACACCCAGTTTGTTCTTGGGTCCACACATTATTGCCTCAGTTTTATCATCATTTAACTTCAGCATGTTGGTTGACATCCAGGACTTGATTTCTTGGCAGCACGACTCGTGAGAAGCGGAGACACTGTCAGGATGAAATGAGTCATAGAGACCAGAGTCATCGGCAAACAACTGTCGTCCTAACCTGTACTTGTCAATCACACGTCCTAACTTAGTGGCACCATCTTGTTTTGTGCAACCTACCACGTGTTTTTCGCTCCCAGGTTTTAGCGGTTTTTCGTTGGATGTACTGTATTTCGTGTGTTGAAAGTCTGCTGAATATCGTATAAGAGTGCGCTGATTAGGATTATGCTTGTGTTTCATCGGATCTGGTTGCTGTTTGAGTGGTATCGTATTGAATTGTGTCTGTCTTTTGAATTTTGTTTACGTCGCCATTTTGCTTCTTCCGCAGTGTGGGTTTGCCGGGCCTTTCCGCGCCCTGTTTTCATGTGCTGCGTGCTAGTGTATGATATGTTTACTGTGTGAGTCTGTTTGCCACCCGTGGTTGCATCTGCTGCTTGGTTGTTGTAGACTTGTTCGAGTTCCTACCGTTCTATAGGTTTACGTGTGCTCTCTCGTCGACATCTCAGACTCCCCACTTTCGGTGCCATTGCCCGATCTCGCCGCTGACCGACCGGAAATCAGGTCGCTCCCCTACCACACCGCTCACACACACACCGGCACACACACACTTACTCACACACACACACCCTACTGAACCCTCTTCTCGTCTTCCTCTTTCTTGTCCTCACAAACAATCATGCTCATCAAATACACACGCCAACAAGTGCTATATCTACGTCGCCATGCCACCTACTGCGCAGCCGGTGCCGCTGACAGTGTTGCATTGATTGATTGATTGTACATTGCTTAACGTCCCGACAGCAACAAGGCTTTCTCAGGACGTGCCTGCACTGCTTGTGAAAAAAAATAAACAGAACATTGAATGTATGTCGCCAGCCGGTCAAATACGTTAAATAAACCTAGCACATGGGGCTAAATAAAGCTAAGACCATTTAGCAACACACATCCAATATCAAGAGCTACAGGCAGTGCAGACAGTAGGGAGAGTTTTTAAAAGGCAAATACAGGTGAATGGGCAAAGGGTAGACAGAAACACATGCCCCAGAATAGAGAGAAAAACCCACCCTGTGGGGCTGACCAGGGTGACCCTGGGAACTAAAAAATACCTAACCCCACCCAAGTCCCCCAGGGCAGACCCGGGTGGGGGTGACAGTGTTGCAGATGCCTTACGCGGCATCCGATCGCAAAAGAGAGGCCACAGGGGCGGAAGTAGCAAAAGGCGGGACTCACCACCACAAACACAACCACACACTTCTTCCCCTTTTCCTATGCCCTTCCACCCCTTCCTCCTCCCCCCGCCTCCTCGATTTCTCCACCTCCCTTTCTTCTTCTCCCATTTCCTTTCCTCTCTTGCTCATCTACTGCTCTCTGCTTTCCTCGGCCGCCCCCTCCCCCACCCTCCTCCCCTCACCCCCTCCTCCTTCGCCTGCTTTTTCCTCCTCGTCCCTCTCCCCCCTTTCTTCTCCCCATCGCCCTCCCCCTCCCTCTGCTTTTCCTACTCCCCTTCCTTTTCCTCCCCCCTCCCCCTCCTCTCGCATCCTCTTTCTTGCCCGGTTCTTCTTCCCCATCTTTTCCTCCTCCCCCTCTCCCCTCCTTCCCCCCTCCATCCTCTTTCCCCCCTCCCCACCCTCCTCTTCCTTTGTCCTCTTCTTCGTCTGTTTCTTCTCCCTCTTCCTCTTCTGGCTCATCCAACCTAAAACTGTGTCTGTTCAATGCACAGTCTGTCTGCAAAGATGGCAAAGCCGACGTGATTTCAGATTTCATCCTAGACAATGACCTAGATGTTGTCGTGATCACCGAAACGTGGCTCCGCTCAGCTGGCGATGAACCCATCATCGCCAGTGTCACTCCGAGTGGCTACCGCCTGGCCTCCTTCCCGCGTGCTTCCAGAGGGGGTGGCATTGCCATCATCTACAGGGACTGTCTTTCTGCTCACCTCTCCTTCTCTCAGTCTATCCCTTTTTGCTCATCCCTCCTTTGAATCTGTCGAGGCCATAGCAACACTCCCTGGCCAGTCCCTTATCTTCTCATGTATCTATCGCCCCCCTCCAAGCTCTCAAAACAAACTCAAAACTCCATGTTCCTCACCGAGTTCGATCTCCTCCTCGACCACTACAGCACATGTCCCGGAAAACACATCCTTCTTGGCGACTTTAACTTCCACTTCGACAAACCCGACCACCCCGACACAAAACGCCTTTGCACGTCACTTTCAAACCACAATCTTACACAACACATCACTAAACCCACCCACCGACTCGGCCACACCCTCGACTGGATCATCACCCGCACCTCCGATCAACTCTTCCTCGACTCTGACACCTCTTCTGTGCTTCCCTCCGACCACCTCGCTATTCTCGTCGCCCTCAACCTACCTCCCCCGAAAAAACCCAAGCTCTTTGTCTCTCGCCGCAAACTAAAATCTGTCAACCGAGAGAACTTCTTCGACGAAGCTGTCGACCTTCTCTTGGACCCCGCCTCCTCTCCCGATCTTGCATCCCATTTCGATTCCTCCCTTCGAAAACTTCTAGACACCCATGCCCCTGTCACCACCTGCTCCATACCCAACCGACCCCCCTCCCCCTGGCTCACTGACGACATAGCTGAGGCCAAGCGCGAGCGTCGACAAGCGGAACGCCGCTGGCACTCATCTGACCTCACCGTTCACAGAGAGATCTTCCAAACCACCAGATCCAAAGTCTGCAGAATGATCTCCGACTCCAAACGCAAACACCTTCAAAACAAAATCATGGAATCCACTTCTTCCAAAACCCTCTACGCTACCATGAACATACTCCTAGGCACTTCTAAAGACTCTCCTCTTCCCAACACACACAGCAAAGAAGAACTTCCGTCCGCTTTTTCCTCCTATTTCTCCGACAAAATCCAAACTCTGCGCAACACACTCGACACTCTGCCTTCTCCGCCTTGCCCTCCCGACCCCACTTTTTCCGGCACTCCCCTCTCGTCCTTCCGCCCCGTCTCTCAGGATGAAGTCCTCAAGACCATAAAGTCCATGCCTTTCAAAACCTGCGAACTAGACCCCCTCCCAGCTTCCCTCTACCGGGACGGCCTCCCAAAACTTTTGCCCTTCATTACCGACATCATCAACACATCTCTAGAGAATGGCTCCGTCCACGATATCTTCAAGTCCGCCATCGTCCGTCCTCTTCTCAAAAAACACAACCTCGACCCAAACGAACTCAAGAACTACCGCCCAGTCTCCAATCTCACTTTCCTGTCCAAGCTTCTTGAGAAGGTTGTCCTCAACCAACTCAACCTCCACCTTGCCGACAACAACCTCCTCAGTCCCTTCCAGTCTGCCTATCGCAAACATCACAGCACTGAAACAGCCCTTCTACATATCCTAAACGACCTGCTTCTCTCCACTGACTCGGGCAACATCTCCCTTCTTACGTTACTCGATCTCTCTGCCGCCTTCAACACCATAGACCACTCTATCCTCCTCCACCGCCTTCACCACTCCTTTGGCATCACTGACTCTGCTCACTCTTGGTTTCTCTCCTACCTCTCCGACAGACAGCAGTCCGTCACCATCGACGGCGTCTCCTCCAACCCAGTCAGGCTCTCCTGCGGCGTTCCACAGGGGTCCGTCCTGGGCCTGGTCCTTTTCACACTCTACACCTCCCCCCTGTCCAGCATCATCCAGTCTCACCACATACACCACCACCTCTACGCCGATGACTCACAACTACTAGACAAAGACAAACTCGACAACACTCAGACACTACTGACTCGCACGGCTGACTGCTATGAAGACATGAAAAACTGGATGACAGCAAACAAGCTCAAACTGAACGACGACAAAACGGAAGCCATGCTGTAGGCACTCGCCAGAAACTTTCCCAGCTCCCCCCCTCTCTCCACCTTCAACTTGACAGCACCCCCATCTCCCTCTCTGACTCGGTCAAGAACCTTGGCGTTATCCTCGATTCCTCTCTTTCCATGACCAGCTTCATCTCCGCCACGGCCCAGGCATGTTATTTCCACCTCCGCCGCATCAGTCAGATCAGAAAATACCTCACTACCGAAGCTGCCACCAAACTCGCTGTCTCTCTCATCTTATCTCACATCGACTACTGCAACTCTCTTCTTTCCGGCCTTCCTCACTCCACCACTCTCACTCTCCAGCGCGTCCAGAACAATGCTGCCCGCCTCGTCCTCAGAAAGAAAAAATCCGACCACATCACTCCCCTGCTCAAGCTCCTTCACTGGCTCCCCATCCCCCAACGCATCCAATACAAGATTCTGTCTCTCTGCTACAAATCCCTGAACAACTACGCTCCTGCCTATCTCTCCAACTTACTTCACCCCTACACCCCTCCCCGCTCCCTCCGCTCCGCCTCCGACCCTCTCCGCCTCCTCATCCCCCGCACCAAACTCAGCACTTTCGGTCCCCGCTCCTTCTCAGTATATGGTCCATCCACCTGGAACACTCTCCCACTCTCTCTCCGTCAGAAACACTCGCTCTCATCCTTCCAGTCCGCCCTCAAAACTCACCTCTTTCAACAGTTCTAGCACTATATAACCACACTCCCCACCCCAAGCTGAACGTCATAATTTTTTTTCCACTTTTTGTGTTACGTGAGTCATTGTCTAAAGCGTGCGCATGCGTGTGGGAGTTGTGAGTGCGCGCTTAGAGTTATAATTATTATAAGATAAGCGCATTATAAATACCGTAATTATTATTATTAAAGAGAAAACAGAACAGGCCCTAAGACGGACCCTTGAGGGACACCGCATACTAGCCGGGTCACATCAGACGCCACACCATTAACACTGACATACTGGAATCTGTCCTCAAAGTACGACCAAAAACACTGTAAGATACAGTCCGTGATACCAAACTCAAGCTGAAGTTTCTGCAGCAGTATCTGGTGATCTATGATATCAAATGCCGCACTGAGATCCAGCAGCACCAAGAGTGAGTGCTCACCACGATTAGCTGCACAGAGAATGTCATTTAAGACACGCAGCACTGCTGTCTCTGTAGAATGACCTGGCCTGTATGCAGACTGAAATTTATCCAGTAGCTGGTACCTAGACACATGATCAGCCAGTCTATCGGCCACCACACGTTCTAAGAGCTTGGACAAATATGGAAAGTTTGATACTGGCCTATAGTTCTTAGGAGCATCAAGGTCCAAGTTTGACTTCAAGAGAGGACGAATCATAGCAGTCTTAAAGGCTCCTGGAACAACACCGGTGAAGAGACTGCGGTTGATGATGTGCAGAATAACTGGCAGAAGAATGTCCAAATTTGCCAAGACTATTTTGGTGGGGATCAGGTCAACACTAGAGAAAGTGGACTTGTATTTTGCGATGACTTTGTGCAGTTGATCAGCAGAGACTGGCACAAACACTGATAAAGGATCGCCAGCAAATGTGGATGAATGTTCCTGGCTATCAGGTTTACCACTTGTGTTCTCCTTTAACAGCTTCTCTCTGATGGCACCAATCTTATCGTTAAAGAACTGGGACAGAGAGGTACCAGCCAAGTCACTGTTCATGTCAGGAAGAATAGGAGATTTGGCCTCCTTGCCAAGCAGTCTGCTCACAATCCTGAACATTTTCCTAGGGTCAGAAGCGGCAGCATCAAGTTCAGACCGAATATGTGTACTCTTTGCCTGACGAACCACCTGTGTGCAGTGATTGCGTGCCTTTCTATAAAGTCTTTGTGCACTTCTAAACAGGTTCTACGATACTGACACTCTGCACGATGACGCGCCTGCTTTGCAGCAAGAACATCGGAATTATACCATGAGGTATCAGGGCGAAAAGGAATTTGCTTTACAGTTTCTGGTGCATACTTGTCAAGAAGGGAAGTCAGTGTATCATTGTAAAGTTGTACACACTCTGACACATCTGACGGTGGGGTCTTGATCAATGGTGAGTCACCAAGTTCACAACGAAAAGCTTCCACATTCATTCCTTTGATGTTTCTACACCTGACTTTCAGCTTTGGAGTCCTAGGTTTCGCCAGTCGCATGGAGAAAGTGATCAGAAAGTGATCAGAGAGCTGCATGTCCTCCACACACAACCATATGAATAAGATTGGGTGACAGAGACGAAGGGGTAACAACCCAATCCAAAATGTGGCCTCGTTCGTGGGTTGGTACACAGACTGAGACAGGTCTAGGGAGCTGAAGAGCTGCATGAACTGCTTGGTATCAGAATCATTCTTATTGTCCCAGTGAATATTAAAGTCACCAAGTACAACCAGTTTTTGTGTTGTGACCACAGTACTTGAGAGGAAGAGTGAAAATTCCTCCCGAAATTCAGCATTTGTGTGCTTATTTATCTTTGATGGGGAAGGGTGGTACAAACAGAATACCCTCACAGTCACTGATTTTGTAGAAATGGTGAAGTCAATGTTTTCAAAAGTAGTGAACATTTTTGTAGAGCACAATCTCACATTCATAGAACTCCTGTGAATCAGAGCCACACCCACACCACTTCTCAGTGAGCGTGGTTTATTGATGACGGTGTAGCCTGGCAGGGTCAATGCTGCGATGGTCACTTCATCCCCTTTTTCCTTCAACCAAGACTCTGTTACCACAAGAACATCAAGTTTCTTATCCACAATACAGTCGTAGATATCACTAGTCTTTTTGCTGGCTGACTGTACATTCCAAAGACCAACATGCAGTCCTCTCTTGCGGGCAGTTCTTTTTCCCCCTCTAAAACCTCTATATGATTTGTTTTTGATGTCCCAAGTGTCTGCATCTAGTAAGTGCACAGGTGTCTAGAACACATTTACTAGTTGAACAAATCTGTCTCAGAGCTACTGAAGTGTACTTTGACACTATCATCATGAGAACACATCAACACTGGGTCTGTTCTGTCACTGTACACCAGAAATGGAAAATGTCCACCAAAAGTCAAAAACCACACAAATCACATGTATACTTCAATTATTAGAGGTTCAGGCCTGCCCGCCTTTGACAACATGGACATGCTATTAAATCCGTCCCACTGCGACCCGTCTTAAAAAGTCCCTTCTAGAAATAGAAGGGACTTAAAAACAAGTACACAGACTTCAAAGAACAAAAATCAGGCCAGTATCAAGGGAAGGTTATGCAGAAATTCCCGACACTACGTCATTCTTAGGCAAGGCAATGTAATCAGATAATGGGTAGACCATCGAAAACCGATGATGTCGTCATTGTGCATGACTTCTATTTGTGGGTGCGGGTGTGGCTGGCCAACCGCCATGCCAATCCTGGAGCCACACCTGCGAGGGCAATGGGGAGAGTCAACGCTGTCTTTCTGCGAGCTCTGGCACTGGTGATCCGTTCGCGCCGATTGTGTTCAAAGAGCGTGCAGGCTTTCCTGGTTGCAGCACGCCAGCCAAATCTGTCTTGTGCTTGCGCTTCAAGTTCCTTTACCGGGAAGACATAGTACTTGAGGCTGTCTTTTATGCAGTCTTTGAAGCGTTTCTTTGGCCGTCCTTGCTTCCTGTGGCCTTTTGAGAGTGTGCCATACAGGAGTTGGTGTGGCATGCGAGAATCATCCATTCGTATGACATGACCTGTCCAGCGAAGTTGTGTCTTTAAGATCAAGGCTTCAACACTCACTAAGCCAGCATTATCCAGGACTTCCAGGTTTGTCACCTTGTCTTGCCATTTGATGCCCATGAGTGAGCGCAAGGATCTCATGTGGAAACATTCAAGCTATTTGAGGTGCTTTCTGTACAGCATCCAAGACTCACAGCTATAGAGGAGGCTGGGAAGGACTACTGCCTTGTAGACTTTGATCTTGGTGGAGAGCTTGACGTTGTTATTCAACACACGAGTGCGCAAACGACCCAGGGCTTGGCTGGCTTTGCTGATGCGAGCTGCGATTTCCTTGTCGATAGTACCGTCAGAATAGATGATGTTCCCCAGGTACCTGAACTGGTCGACAGTCTTCAGCTCGGTGCCTTCGACATACACTTTGGGTGGGGGGGCTCTTGTGCCTGGGGCTGGTTGGTGCAGGACCTCGGTCTTGTTGAGACTGATGTTGAGGCCAAACAGTCAAGAGGCTTCCGAGAACCTGTTGACGATGGTCTGGAGGTCAGACTCCGTGTGCGCCATCAGCGCACAGTCATCGGCAAACAGCGCTTCAAGGATCAGTCTCTCGATGGTCTTGGTCCTGGCGTTCAGTCGACGGAGGTCGAAGAGAGAGCCGTCTAGTCTGTACTTCAGGTACACTCCCTTCTCAATGTCACGTACTTCATGGGTCAGGACACACATGAAGAACAGGTTGAACATCACGGGGGCAAGAACACAACCTTGTTTGACACCGTTGGAAATGCTGAAGGGTGCGGATGTGTCGCCGTTTGACTGGACAACTCCTACCATTCCATCATGGAAGAGGCGGATGATGTTGGTGAACTTCCCGGGGCAGCCGAGCTTTGCGAGGATGACCCAAAGCGCTTCTCTGTTCACGGTGTCGAATGCTTTGGTCAGATCTATGAAGACAGCGTAGAGGTCCATGTGCTGCTCAATGCATTTCTCCTGGACCTGTCCCACAGAGAAGACCATGTCGACTGTGCTGCGGCCGGGTCTGAAGCCACACTGAGCCTCTGGGAGTGCTTCCTCAGATACAGAGCTGATCAGGCGGTTGAGGATGACTCTCGCGAGGATCTTGCCAGCAATGGACAAGAGTGAGATCCCTCGGTAATTGGCACAGTCTGCTTTGCTGCCCTTGTTCTTGAAAAGGGAGACGATTGTAGCATCTCTAAATTCCTGTGGCATGTTCTCCTCTGCCCAGATGCATGTCAGAATGTTGAGGAAGGCATCAAGGGTCTCAGGTCCAGCTGCTTTGAAGAGCTCTGCGGGGATGCCATCAATACCTGCAGCCTTGCAGGAGCTAGTCTGGTTGATTGCTTTCTTGACCTCGTCCAGGGTAGGCGGGAGGTCAAGGTCATCCAGTGTCGGCTTCTGGGGAATCATGTCCAGGGCCGAGGGGTCAACAGTGGAAGGCAGGTTCAGCAGATTTGAGAAGTGTTCTCTCCAGCGCTCAGTGATGCTGCCTTTGTCTTTTCAGCAAGGTGAAGCCTTCGGAAGAAAAGAGAGGAGTTGTGCTGGGTCTGGCAGGCCGTAGACAGCTTTCATTGCGCTGAAAAACTCCTTGAGTTGTTGGATTCAGCAAAGTGTTCAAGTTCTTTTGCCTTGCCGTCCCACCAGGTGTCCTGCATGTTGCGGAGCTCTCTCTGGGCTTTTCTCTGGAGGTGTTTGAAGCAGTCTTTCTTGGACAAGGAGTTGATGTCGTTCTGCCACTCGATGAAGGCACTGCGCTTTTGCTCCAGTAGCTTGTTGATCTCTTCATTGTTCTCATCGAACCAATCCTGGTGTACCCTCTGCTTGGGTCCAAGCACGTCTTTGGCAGACTCCGTCACCATCCCCTTGAACTGGTTGCACATTTCAGTTGGGTTGCCAGTCAACAGTCCATGGGCAGTTAGCAGGTCGTCAAGGTGAGACTGGAAGTTTTCCTTGACGTCCGGGCGCTTCAGCTTGAATGAAGGTCGGGTGAGCTTCGGCCTCTTCCTGTGTGCTGGTGCAATGTGCAGGTTGAGGAGAGACCGCACCAGCCGATGGTCGGTCCAGCACTCGGCTCCTCTCATGGCTCTGGTGATTCTGACATCACGAGTATCCCGCTGGCAGACAATGACATAGTCTATGAGATGCCACTGCTTGGACTTGGGATGCATCCATATTGTCTTGTACTTACTAGTTAGCCTGAAGAAGGTGTTGGTGATGGCGAGTCCATTCTCAGCGCAAAATGTCAGCAGCAGCAGGCCATTGGCAATTGCTGTTCATCTTGCCCAGCCCGTGTGGGCCCATCACTCCTTCCCAGCAGTCACATTCGTGCCCAACTCGAGCATTGAAGTCACCAAGCACGATAAGTTTGTCACTTGCAGGGGTGGACTTCAGGAGGGAGTCGAGGCTCTCATAGAACGCCTCCATGTCGTCATCGGCGTTTGTGAGTGTCGGAACATAGGCGCTGATGATAGTGACATGTCGAGTGTGTGAGATGGGGAAACGGAGCTTCATCACTCGTTCGCCAATGCCAGTGGGAAGAGAAGGCAGCTGTCGGAGGAGCGTGGTGCGGATGGCGAAGCCAACTCGTGTATCCTGTCCTCGTTCTCACCTTTGCCCTTCCAGAAGAAGGTGTACCCACCCTCAGGTTCACAGATCGAGCCTTCCTCAGCAAATCTGGTTTCTCTAAGAGCTGCAATGTCGATTTTATATCTTGCCAGCTCCCTGGCTATGAGGGCCGTTCTTCTGTGCAGTCTCTGCGTCTGATCTCTGTCCAACAGCGTTTGTACATTCCACGTACCGAGAATAAGTTTCTTTCTTTGTTTTTCTTTTCGACCGCATAAAAGGGTTAAACCGCCAGCCGCGGTAAGCTGACCAGTTTGGTGTAGGGCAGGCAATGTTTGGAACACCTTTTCTAGTTCCCTCCCTTACTAGGGTGAGCAGTGCTGTCCTGAAGAGGGCTGCTCAGTCACCTGGGGTGCTGCCAAACTTCCCTGCTGCCCCTGCTACAGGGAAGAGCGACCACTGGTCCACAGGCCGCCTATGTGCAGGTTCGGAGCTACGACTCCCAGTAGTAACCTCTACCTGTCGGTTTGCCCGTTCCCCATCGCCGCAGGGCTTCTGGAGGAGGCAGAAGAAAAAAGAAGATGAAGAAGCAGATTTGGTGAAGATGAAGATCCATGCACAAAACCTGCGCGCGAAGGAGATTTTGGTGGAGAAGCTGTTGCACTGGAGCAACCCCACCCTCTCGGTCGCAGAAATCAGAGTCCAGTGGCACAATGAGAGAGACGTTGCAACTGGTAACTTCCTTGGCTGCAGTGGATGGCCATGTATTCTTCTGTGCTCTGACATGCCCTATGCACTCCACAGTGCACTGCTGACCCCGCCCTCTTGGCCGTTGAACCCTTGATCAAGTTTCCTCCGCCCAGTCGGCCGGTGACAGACTTTGGATGCTAGGACGAGCAAGTCCTGCCTCACCAAGGGTTTGAGACCCCCAGTTTCCCCTCACTTGCCCGTGGTTTGGCCGCTGCGCATGCATGCAGCTACGTGGAGCCACAAGTTAGAGTTGAGTGTCAAAGTGGGGACCTATACTGGTGGACTACTCTCTAACCTTCGAGAGACGACTTGTCCCCCCATTATAGGTGAAACCCCCTCCTTGAATACTCCAGACACCAGTAATCAGATAGTATGCAACAAAGTGACAAATATGGTCATTCAATGCTGCTTAAATTTTTCTTAAAAAGATCAAAGACAAAGAGATAGAAATGACATATTAAATGTATCTGGACATTAAGGATTCTTCCGTCTGATAATAATGAGACCATCCTTGAACAGGATTTTTGTTTGCTTTGTTACATCTGCGCAGGTGCAAACAAAAACAAGATGGGATGAACCATAAACCACAAAGTCCCTTCTAGTATAAGCAAGCTGTCCTCACTGTCAAGGATCTCTACCTTTCATCTTTGACCTGATTCTGATGTTGAAATTTCTCCTATTGAAAAAGCCTCGCAAATCTGACAATGCATCAGTGAGCTCTAAAAGAGCGCAGTGCGTACGCATCATTGGCTTGTCAACATTATTTGTCCTGATGTATTTTGAGTCTTTACGTAATTTTATATTTTACGGGATACGAGTTTCACTTTCACTTCAAGACTTGAGAAAATGGTGACAAAACTACAATTTAACAGTACGATTTCAGTCTTGCTATAATTTGTGTGAAATCAGGTTGACTTTACCTAGCTACATGATGAACTAAGTACACCTGCATGCTCTTCTGAAAGCGTGTCGATACGTGTGTGTCTGTGTGCGTGTGTGTGTGCGCACACTCCAAACATCTCCAAGAGGCATAGAACTTCATGTGCCCTCCAGGCACATGAGGATTTATCCCTCTTGGAGATGCGCGCATGTGTGAGAGAGAGAGCATGAGAGAGAGAGAATTATGTCATATTTAGAGTATTGTGTCAATGTCTGCGTGGTGACGGAGTTGCTTCTTTTACGTCACCACCACTGTCTGACTTTCTTCAGAAGTGACGTCTTTTTTTACTGTTTTAATTTTTTCTTAAAAGAATTAATTTTTATTGAAGAAGTTGCAATGGTACAAAGCTGGCTAATGAAGTCATCCAATGTCTTTATTCAAACTAGCTTTATCCAAAATTTCAAGTAAAGACAAAAATTACAAACTCTAATCTGGGTCAACTGATTTTCGATAAACTGTCTTTTATGTCTTCAAGGAGACATCTCATTATAATATGCTCAGAGGCTCTCTTAGCCACCCCTTGAAGAAAGTATTTCACCAAGTTTCAAGCTTGTGCATACAGCAATATCGGAGATTCTTGTGTTTACATACCTACGCACACACACACATATAATATGCACATAGGGCGGTTTGTGCCAAATGTACGTTCAGCTGCGAGGTTGGTGTAACCAGACATGACGTAATTTTTACCTTGTTACTTTAGTTGTCAGAGGATTATGTATACCCGCCTTTGACATCACGGACACAATATTAAATTTGCTCCACCGTGACCCATCCTAAAATGTCCCTTCTATAATTAAATAGGAGGGACTTAATGAGAAAATTGTACCCTTTCATTTTGTCATCTCACGCAGCCATTTGCCCCCCCCCCCCTCCCCACACACATCACACAAAATCCTGCACAGTACAACAAAAGTATTCTTTCAGCATTGCATGCCTTGAACATTACAATTAGTTCTACATGCCCATACGTCATAAGAACATTTTATTACATACATGTACTTAAAAGATTTCTGTGTATCTGGCTCATACGGTTCTTTTGTCAATAACCGGCTTACCAGTGCGCTCTCGATACCCTGTCTTAAAAAAAGACACTGGAAAATGCCTGTCCAAACGCATAGGGAGCTTTTCGATAGGTGTTGCATACTTATAGTACTAGGAGTTATGCCACTGCTTAAATGTGTATCATTACATGACCACTCACACCACAAGTGTCAGATTTATTCACTGACAAGGAGACTTGAGTGTGCAAAACAAAGTTCACTGTTGACAGGCCGGCTATGTAAGTAATGACAGTGTTGCCATTGTAAGCCACTGATCGATCCACGATAGAAAGCAGACCACTTCCATTACCATCCTGCCAAACACCACCTTGCCAATCAATAAATCCTCTTTCCTTTACTCACTTCTTGCGCAAGATGGATCAACCATAACAGCTCAATAGTATTACTTGCTCAGCTTGGCGCCTCTGGAGGCACCAAGCTGATCGGGATCTATCTTTGAGCTGTCACGGCCAATCGATCGCAGCGAAATTCCTGCTTCTAAAATTAAAGCTTACCGCCTCATGCTTGTCAAACTTTGCTTTACGCAAAGTCTCCGCTTCAACTTTGGATGCGCCATTGTCTGTTAGTATTCTGCACAGTAATTCAATTGTTTCTCGCACTTGTACACCGCGTGACATGGTGATTACACGGCAAACAGGTGGGATCTGCTGCAATGAAGCTTTCGAACTAAGTGCGACATTTTTTGGGACGTTTGGAAGAGGAGTGCCGGTCAACTCGCTCATATGCCATCTTGCCCAGTCAACTCGCCATGGTAAAAAGGCAACTCGCCCAGGATAGCAGTCATCTCGCCCAAAGCAGCAGTCAACTATCCCAAGGCTTGAGTCAACTCGCCGAAGGTCCGAGTCAACTTGAATCAACTCTCCCAAGCACTTTGAACGTAGTCTTGTGTGTATGTGTATGTGTGTGTGTGTGTGTGTGTGTGTCAGTGTGTGTGTGTGTGTGTGTTGTGTCACGTTTTCAATCTGTTGCCTAATTTATGTATTTATTTATATATTTATCTCTATATCTTTTGTAGGGCAGTCCGTCACCATCGACAGCGTCTCCTCTAACCCAGTCAGGCTATCCTGTGGAATTCCACAGGGGTCCATCCTGGGCCCGGTCCTTTTCACACTCTACGCCTCTCCCCTGTCCAACATCATCCAGTCTCATCACATACACCACCACTTCTACGCTGATGACTCACAAGTACTAGACAAAGACAAACTCGACAACACTCAGTCACTACTGACTCGCACGGCTGACTGCTACAAAGATGTGAAAAACTGGATGACAGCAAACAAACTAAAACTGAATGACGACAAAATGGAAGCCATGCTGGTAGGCACTCGCCAGAAACTCTCCCACCTCCCTCCCTCTCTCCATCTTCAACTTGACAACACCCCCATCCCTCTCTCTGACTCGGCCAAGAACCTCGGTGTTATCCTCGATTCCTCTCTTTCCATGACCAGCTTTGCCTCCGCCAAGGCCCAGGCACCTCTGTCACATCAGTCAGATCAGAAAATACCTCACCACCGAAGGTGCCACGAAACTTGCTGTCTCTCTCATCTTATCTCGCATCGACTATTGCAACTCTCTTCTTTCCGGCCTCCCTCACTCCACGACTTTCACTCTCCAGCGCGTCCAGAACAATGCTGCCCACCTCGTCCTCAGAAAGAAGAAATCCGACCACATCACTCCCCTGCTCAAACTCCTTCACTGGCTCCCCATCCCCCAACGCATCCAATACAAGATTCTGTCTCTCTGCTACAAATCCCTTAACAACTCTCTTGGCTTGACTTCGCGAACGAAGATTTTATAGGAGTTGCCCACGACGTCTGCAGGCTTGTTCGTGGCTGCGGAGGCCAATCCGAGACAGGCAGGTTCGACCGCAGTGGCTGCAGGGGAAGGTATGGCCAGGGTTCTGAGCTGCGGCATCTCTGTTTTTTCTCCTGAGCCGCTTGTCCTTAAGGCTAGCTCTGTGAGAGTCCTCAAAGGAGACAGCTGCCTTGTAAATGGTGGAGCGCCAGGTGTCACGGTCCGCAGCAAGCGAAGACCACTGGTGGTGGTCGATTTGGCAGGCACTAAGTGACTTCTTGAGACAGTCTTTGTATCTCTTCTTTGGTGCCCCTCTGTCACGGTGTCCAGTAGCAAGCTCGCCGAACAGGGTGATCTTTGGTAGGCGATGATCCTCCATCCTGAAGACATGCCCCGCCCAGCGGAGCTGTGTCCGCAGCAGCAAAGCCTCGATGCTCACAGTTTCAGCCTGTTCAAGGACCTCGACGTTGGTGACATAGTCACTCCAGTGAATGCCCAGGATGGTACGCAGGCAGCGCTGGTGGAAGCGTTCGAGGAGTCGTAGTTGGCTGCGGTAGAGGGCCCAGGACTCGGAACCATACAGCAGGGTGGTGAGGACCACAGCTCTGTACACGCTGATCTTGGTGCCTGTTTTCAGCTGTTGATTGTGCCACACCCGCTTGAAAAGTCGCCCGAAAGCGCTGTTCGCTTTTGCCAGCCTGCTGTCAAGCTCCTTGTCCAGCTTGGCGTCCGACGTGATAATGCAGCCAAGGTAAGTAAACTGGTGCACTGACTTTAGTTCAGACTCGCCAATGGTGATGTGAGGAGGGCGATACACTGTCTTGGGTGCCGGCTGATGGAGGACCTCTGTCTTTTTCAGACTGACCTCGAGTCCAAAGAGCTGGGCAGCATCTGCGAAGCAAGACGTGATGCGCTGCAGGGCTCTCTCTGTGTGTGCAACGAGGGCAGCATCATCAGCGAAAAGCAGCTCACGAATCAGTTGGTCTAGGGTTTTCGTGTGGGCCTGCAGTCGTCTGAGGTTGAACAGGCTGCCATCGAGACGATACCTGATGTACACTGCATCGTCATCATCGAGGTCCACTGTGGCCTGCTTCAACATCATGCTAAAAAAGATGGTGAAGAGGGTCGGTGCCAGCACGCAGCCCTGCTTTACGCCGTTGAGAATAGGGAATGGTTCTGAGAGATCATTGTTGAGTCTGACCTGGCCTTGCTGGTCCTCGTGTAGCTGGACAATCATGTTGAGGAACTTTGGGGGACAGCCAAGTCGCTCCAGGATCTGCCACAAGCCTTGCCTGCTCACAGTGTCGAACGCTTTTGTTAGGTCGACAAATGTTACGTACAGCCCTTTGTTCTGCTCGCGGCACTTCTCCTGTAGCTGTCTCAGCACAAAGAACATATCGGTGGTGCTCCTGTTTGCTCTGAAGCCACACTGGCCCTCTGGGAGTTGGTCTTCAGCGATGGCAGGTACCAGCCGATTCAGGAGCAGCCTTGCAAGGATTTTCCCAGCAATGGACAGCAGGGTAATTCCCCGATAGTTGGAACAGTCAGACTTCTCGCCTTTGTTCTTGTACAGGGTGATAACGACTGCATCACGGAGATCTTTTGGTAGTGTTCCTTCCTCCCAGCAGCAGAGAAAGAGGTCATGGAGCTTGTTGTGCAGTGCTGTGCCTCTATGTTTCCAGATCTCTGGCGGTATTCCATCAATGCCTGCTGCTTTGCCACTCTTGAGCTGGTGGATGGCTGTGAGGGTCTCTTCAGCGGTGGGCGGTTCATCCAATTCAACCTTTACTGGGAGGTGTGGGATTTGTAGGACGACTGCTTCTTGAACAGTGCGCTCAGCGCTGAAGAGGCTCTGAAAGTATTCCGACCAGCGGTTCAAGATGGAGGTATTATCTGTGAGGAGTGCCTGGCCATTCGCGCTTCGCAGGGGACTTTGTACCAGGTGCCTGGGGCCATACACTGCTTTCAGTGCTTCGTAGAAGCCCCTGTAGTCACCATTGTCAGCACAAAGCTGGGTCCTCTGTGCAAGTCTGGTCCACCACTCATTCTGGAGATCTCTGAGCTTGCGCTGGAGACTGCTGCAGACGAGGCAGAAGGCAGATTTCTTCACAGGGCAGGAAGGCTGGGCTAGGTGGGCCTGATGGGCGGCTCTTTTTTTTGCTAGGTGTTCCTGGATCTCTACATCGTTTTCGTCAAACCAGTCTTTGTTCTTCTTTCTGGCGAAACCCAAGACTTCTGCAGAGGATTTTGCAATAGCAGTTTTCAGTTGTTCCCAAAGTGTTTCAGGGGAGGAGTCTACTGGGTCCGCTGTGTCTTTGAGCCTGCACTGTAAATCTGTCTGAAAGGCAGCTTTCACATCGTCACGCTGAAGGCTGGCAACGTCAAGCTTTTTCTTGGGGGGCCCCCATTTCTTGGGTTTTGGCTTGAAGTGGAGCCTGAGTTTGCAGCGGACAAGGCGGTGGTCAGTGTGGCACTCTGCGCTGGGCATCACTCTGGTGAGGAGGACGTCACTGCGGTCCCTCTGACGCGCTAGGACATAGTCGATAAGGTGCCAGTGTTTGGAGCGAGGATGCATCCAGGTGGTCTTTCGACTGTCCTTTTGCTGAAAAGTAGTGTTGGTGATGACCAGTTGCTGCTCTGCACAGAACTCCAACAGTAGGCGGCCATTGTCATTGCAGTTCCCCACGCCATGCTTGCCGAGGACTCCTTTCCAGGCTTCAGAGTCCTGGCCCACTCTGGTGTTGAAGTCGCCAAGGATGATGACTTTGTCGTCTGCAGGGGTACTCTGTAGGAGGCTGCGCAGGTCAGTGTAAAACTTGTCCTTTTCAGCAGGCTCTGCCAGGAGGGTTGGGGAGTACACACTGAGAAGGGTGACGTGCTGCTGGTGTCTCAGTGGGAGGCGCATGGACATGATGCGGTCTGAGTGGCCCGTTGGTAGGTTTTCCAGCTTAGTCGCAATGGATGTCTTGACCATGAAACCCACGCCTGAAAGCCGTCTTTCTGATGCAGGCCTGCCTGACCAGTAGAGGGTGTACCCAGCACCAAGTTCTTGGAGGCTGCCTTCGTCCGGAAGGCGTACTTCGCTGAGCGCGGCGATGTCGATGTTTAACCTCCGCAATTCATGGGCAATGAGGGCGGAGCGACGTTCAGGGCGTCCGCTGTCTGCTTTGTCGAGCATGGTTCGGACGTTCCAGCATGCTACGTTGAGTCCGGTCGTGGTCGTCATGAGAGTGGATCCGTTATTCTTTCTTGTTTTTTGACCGCAGGAGAAGATGCCCGTTGACCGCGGCTAGCCAACTGGGGTTGCGAGGGGACGAGCTTTGGTTAGGCCACCTTTTCTAGGCCCCTCTCCGTGTGGAGCAAGCAGTGCTGTCCCTAGAGAAGGCTGCTTGGTCGTTCAGGGTGTGCCGAGTGATGTTGTCATCCCCAGGTCAACATCAGGCGACCAATATCCTGAACCGCCTGCATGCAGGTTTGAGACTGCGGCTTCCAGTGACATCTTTCACCTGCCGTTTCGCCCCTCGCCCGTCGCTACAGGACTTGGAATGGTCAGTGTCATGGTCCGTGGACGTTTCCTAAAGCCTGCGCGGTGGAGCTTTTTGGTGGAGTGCAGTGTGCGCAGTACTGGCCCCACCCTTTAAACCCTTGGTTCATCTGCCATGGCCTAGCAAGCTGGGACGATGGCATCAAGGTCCTCGGGTCGTAGGTTTTATATCAGACTGTCCTTGTCCTAGTCTCTGGCTCAAAAGCCTTCCCCGGAGACACGGGGGCTTTGATGTCAGGGGTTTCCTCCCTTAGCCTTTCCGCAGCCAAGCGGCCAGGCCTGCAAGGCAGCAGGCGACTCGTGGAGGGCGGGGTCGTCTATGTCCCGTGCAGATGTGAACATCTGCCCACTGCTCCTGCCTATCTCTCCAACTTATTTCACCTCTACACTCCTTCCCGCTCCCTCCGCTCTGCCTCCGACCTCTCCGCCTCCGACCCTCTCCGCCTCCACATCCCCCGCACCAAACTCAGCACTTTCGGCTCCCGCTCCTTCTCCGTCTACAGTCCATCCACCTGGAACACTCTCCCACTCTCTCTCCATCAGAAACACTCACTCTCCTCCTTCCAGTCCGCCCTCAAAACTCACCTCTTTCAACAGTTCTAGCACTATAACATCACCACACTCTCCACCACAAGCTGACTGTCATAATGTACGTAATCGTGGTACGTGAGTCATTGTCAAAAGCGTGCGCATATGTGCACAGTTGTGAGTGCGCGCTTAGAGTTATAATTATTATAAGATAAGCGCATTATAAATACCGTAATTATTATTTATTATTATATTTACTTGTTCGTGTTTTTTAAAAATTATTATTGACTGATCAATTATTAATTCGTATTTATTTCTATATTTATTCTTTAATTTCTCGATTTATTTGTTTGTTTATTTATGTATTGTGTCTACTGACCAACTTCAAGATTCTGAGGATCCCCTAGAGATCCCAATATTTACCCCAGTTTATTCTTTTTTGTCCATGTCGGTATATCATACCATGGTGACAGGCCATGGACCACAGTGGTGTTTCCGTACTGTCCAGTCTCTTAGCCTTAGTCAGTCCCAGTCATCCCCTAATTGTTCAATTCCCTAAAAAAAACACTATCGCCCACCAGCTGCACATTTGCCATGCACAAAATACAAAAAAAAAAAAAAAAAAAACAGCACATGACCCGTCTCATTTCTTGGCTATGAAACTGGTTCCTTACCAACCCCACACCCAAGCACAGCTGAAATCAGCGTGCCCCTCAAATCACTACGTCAAAGGCAACTCAACATAGGCCCACAAATGTCCACTGGATAAGCTCAGGATGGTATGAATCAAAGCACCAAACATGTCTCCTCTCAGCTAACCACAAATTTCCAGCAAATTCCAATAGTCAACCCAACTGCAAATTTTTAAACAAGGCAAAAATTATTTTTAAAAACACGGAGCCTTGCACTGCCTGACCTTCCCAATTTAAATGTATACCGTGACCTGTGGCTGCTCTTTTCTTCGTTCCCAAAAGTCTTCATTTGAATATAGATATATTTAAGCTTGCTTTAGCTTGTTTCTTTTGTTGGTACAATCCCAAGGAAAGTTTTCACTATTTGGCGAGATATTTACACTCAATTCTGAAGGGATAACTGACATGGCTGAAGGTGGTTCACGGAGAAATAGGGTGAGGACTTATTTTTTTTATAGTTTAGCTTGAGCAAAGCTTTTTTATTGGGGATTGAACCAAAGACAATACAATGTACTGTCTTTGATCGTACTTACTGTACTGAGCAGACGACATACTCATGGCTAGCGCCGTCTCTTTATAGATCTATCTGTGTTTTTAAGCACTTTTTTTTTTCTAGACCAAGTTTCAAAAAGTAATCACACGATGATTTTTGTAGGGTATTTATGTTGTATAAACAACATACACGCAGAATCGTCAGATCACATTTTTCATATTCAGGCTTCTGGCTCTGGCGAAAATATTCAGTTGTCCAAGTCGCTGTCATGGCTCTTGAGACATGGGGCAGAAAAGGAAGGCTTCAAGTTTTTACCAGGTCAGTGGTTTAAACCTCAATTGATAAATATATGTAACACAGATGGTGAGAAATGTATCACGATGGTTGAGTAGAAACTTAATATATATGACTCACTCTCAAAGTAGTCAAAGGTGCCATGCAGACAACTACAAAATAAACATAGGTTGAAAACAACCTCACAATATTTTCTGAGTTTGTTTTCCATTTGGCTTCTAGTTCTGTTGAGTTCTTTAAACAATATTTTGAGTGCTTTATGAGAAACTGAGATTTTAAAGTTAGAGGTCTAGTGTACAATGTACGTGTCTCTTGTCACACTGACTTGACAACACATAATTCTTTCATTTTGTCTTAACTATAAGTAATATGATACATATAATCGATGAAATCTTTCCTTTAGGTAGCCTTGCATGAAGTATTTCTGCAAACTAGAAAAAATGACCTGATTATAATTATATATATATATAATATGTGTGCAAAATGAGAACGGATTTGCGTCACTATCACAAATGACACTTTCATGTCACACATTTGCTTTCATGATATTCAGAGTATGACTCGGTCTACATTGATAAGGTGGTGTAAAAATAAAGATTAAACTCTGAAACAGAAGTAAAAAAACCTTCAAGAGAGAACTTTTTTACATCAGTATGTTACTTGTGACAAAAGATGATGTGTGACAACAGCTGACTCATCACATGTCCTAAGTAGAGAAAGTATATAGGAGATTACAACGACACCCATTTAAGAAACAATTGATTTATTTAATCCTTTCCGTAAATAAACAAACGCACTTGACCAAATTCATTTAACAGATTTATCTGCCCAGTCAGGTCCCCCAACCCCTTGGAAACAAAAGGCTAGTTAAAATATCTTCCCGAGAAATACACACCACCCCCCCCCCACACACACACACACACCCCCACACCCCACCACTCAATGCTGTCAGAGTTGGCCTTCCTGAGAAATAGTGTCTACTTCCTGTTCATACCACCATTGTAAACAATAGTCTTCTATGTCCAAATAGTGTCTCTCTCTCTCTCTCTCTCTCTCTCTCTCTCTCTCTCTCTCTCTCTCTCTCTCTCTCTCTGCACACACAAAACAAATTAGCATTCCTTTTTGTGTCAACGCTTCAATGTATGTCACTAAACCACTATGTCATTTTTCTTACTCTGGGGCAAACCAAAAATATAGAACAAATCTCTAATATAGGTTATTTCCCAAATGTGGAACACCACGTCGTTCGTAAATGAAACGTCCAACGTGAAAATTTATCTGTGAAAAGTTTTCACTTCACACATCGTGACTGCTGCGACGCACACGGACATTGCGCTGTTGAACAATCGGCCTTTGTGCTCAAGACTGTCGCGTGATGAAACCGGATTCCTATTGGGTGCAGTTATTGCCGTCATAACCTGTAGGTAGAGACAGCTGTTGTGTAGTCATGTGAGTTTACAAGATTGCATCTCTTTAATAACCAGAAAGTTGGGCTTGAAAATTGGTTGTGAAACGGTTTCCTGTTTTCGCTCAGTTGGTGACATTTCTGAACAATAGGTCTTTATGCTTAAGCTATTGCGTAGTCACTGTCGCGTGATGCATTTAAATTGAAAGACAAAACCCAATAACTCTAATCCCAGTGATAGACCTAAATGATTCAAGTTACTAGTACACCCCATCATGTTTACAAGTGTTTTAGATCACTCGAGGAGAAAATTGGGAATGTTGAAATCGGTAGTGAAACTGTTACCTCAGTGAAACGACGCCTTTTATTTTCAGTTTAGTCGGTGTTTCAGCACAAGCGTGACGTGTCTGCTAATACGTTCGGATTTTATAGTGATTTCGGTATTCAAAATGGGCTGTGAAGGATTAAAACCAAAACAACTTAAAAGCTAAGTGAATACTTTTAATATATGTGACTACTTAGCCTGCTCTCAGAGATGTTTAGTTGCGCATCATAAATCAGATACAAATATATATTGATTGCTTCAGATTTTTCTGTTTTTTTCTGTATTTGAATTGAGATTCCGTCACTACCGTTTTCGATAATACGGCCAGAACCATGAAGGAAATTGTCGTCCGTAGAACGCAGATCTAGCCACAGTGCGTACTTGTCTGTCAGGTATTCACCGATTCTTACGTCATACAGATGCAGATCTTTGCACGCAATATTTGCTGATTTTTCTCTAAGTCTTCCCCCAGCAAAATACTTTGTGATCTCATCATAGTGCTGATATCCCATCATTCCAGACGCAAAAATTTGATTAGGTCGGCCTTCGATTGTGCAGGATAAATGTGTAATTTTCGGATTATAGAATTTTTCTGAATCTCCTTGGTAAGGACTTTTTGGTTCAACAAATAACATAAGAACGCCTTTTAGTGACCTAGCAGGCGTGTTTAGGTTTATACTCCAAATTTGGTCGCTCTTGTCTTTGGGTAATAAACTGTGTCTAATCACTCGATCATAATAAATTGGAAGTCTTGACTGGTACTGATTTTGAATGAGTCTGGCTAGTTCAGTATGCGTGACAATCTCATATTCCAAGGAAATGTTAGAGATCTTATATGATGCATTGAGATCCGTTGATTTGATAACTTTGGAGTAATCATTGAAGGTTAGTTCAAAACTCAGGCGGTCATTTAGTGCCCCTTGGTAATAAGGCGAATGTCCTGTTAGGATTTCAAATTCGAGTGGAATGCAAAACCTATTTCCATATGTTTCGGCCACAATAACGTCCTTTCCTTCTGTGGTTGTTTTGTCTGATGCATTTATTCGAATTTTCATAATGCTATCTGACTGTATGCCTTGGTAAATACGATCTTCTCGTTCTTCTCTTGTAAGCCACAAATCCGTGTAGCAGTAGAACACATCAGCATCGTCAAGACTAAACACTTCCTGTCCTTCAAGTTTAACTTTAATATTCTTAATAATTGCTCTACCTAGATTGTTAACTAGTGTTCTTTTGTCATCTGCGTCCGATGAAAGTTCAATATTAAAAGCAAGGCGAGCAGTACCAGGAACAATAACGTCACTGGGGCCTAGGTTTGGAAACTTGACAGTAAGAGTCTGGTTTTGGTCTATAGTACTAGGATTGTTTGTGATGACAATTGATTGTCTAACTGCTTTAACACCGAAAGGTTCACGTAGTTTTCTGTGTGGGTCTAACTTTGATCCGTAGGACTGTGTCATTTTTATTATGCACAATAAAAAAAATTAAATTAATAAAAACAATGGCCGCGGGAGGATTTAATCATGAAGATTTTGAAATGGATGACATGTATGATTTTGGTAATACAACAGATATGGCAGATATGACTGGTACAAGAAATATTTACAGTTTACGTCACGAACTTTTAGAAACCAAAGTGAACTCATTTTATGATCATGTTGGTAATCGCCCAGACAACATAGACCCTAACCAGTTTGAACTTGATGGCAAGGGTCATTTATATTTAAATACTGTTGACAAAGGAAAAGTACTATTGACTAACAAAAAAGACCCTAGTAGGTTTAGGGCTTTAAGTACAATAAAAAATGAAGGTGGTGTTAGTGCCTTGCGTCAACTTGGTATTGGTGGGTCTCCTATCACGCCAAGACTGGTTAGTGTGCTTCAAGACACGCAAACAAAGTTACCAACAGGGCAAGAAATTGAAATGGCACCAGTAACAAGCCTACCAGAAATAGCAAACACAGTGATACAAGAAACCTCATTTACTGAAGGACAAATAAATGACGCTTTGAAAACAATAGATGATCCACCTTTGTCAATGCGGGAGATTATAGGGTTGGATAAATCACTGCAGACAATAAGAGGTGAGATGGTTAATAATCTTGCCAAACTGGGAGAGCTTGATAAACACATAGAACGTGAGAAAGAGAAACTGGCTACCGCAGACAATGGGAATTTTGACACAGAAATGAAAGAAAGAATCCAACACAGATTAAATGATTTGCAGATAGAAAGATCAGCGAGGTTAGAAGCGATTAGTATTGGAAGGGAAAAACTGAAATCACAGGTCAACAGGATTAGGGAAACTATTCAGAAAATACTTCACGAAGACACTACTCTGGCTGAGAGACTTAAAACACTTTTCAGAGAACAGGGTATCACAATTGCCAGTTTAATTACAGCTCTGGGGTTTATTATCAGTACAGTTGTGTTGGCTGTAACGGGTGGTGGTTCTCCACCTCCAGCACCACCAACCCCAGCCCCCACAGATCCAAAAGACTTACAGTCGTGGGTAAAAAAACAGTTGTCACACATATCAGACTTGCTTAAGAAATTGGCTCTGAAAGCAGTAGACTCGTTACCTGGCATTTTAGGCACGGTTGTCAATTGGTTGATTAGTACAGCGGCAAAGGCAGTAGGGTTTATGGCGGAGCATGTTTGGATCTTTTTGGTGACAGTAGGAGGGTTAATGATAGGTTATTTAATGAAACAGGTAAAGAAGTAATATTCCTACTCCAGTAAGGCCAATTACCAATGCAGTTCTCTCGGATTCATGTGTGTCAGGGGTTGACTGTACTGGTTGTATAGCTGTTGGAGCAAGGGAAGTAATCACTTGTAATGTTTTTTTCAACTGTACGTGCACAGTTGTTCCTCCTAAATTTACAGATTTATTGAGACCTAGTTTTTGATCACTCCCAGCAACAATGATTTCATTATTATAATTTGTTATTGTACCCATTTGGAGTTGAAGGTCAGATGGTAACATGTATAACCCAGTGCCAACTACAAAGTCAACTTTTGATCTGGCATATCTGAGTACATCTTGGTAACGCTGTATGCTTGATGGGAGATCAACTGATGAATTTACTGAATCTTCAAGATTAGCGAGAAACTGTTTTTGTGTTTCAAATTTACCACTTCCATTTAGAATATTAGATTTTGTTAATGATTGTGCAGCTAATATACACCAGACATATGTTCTGATAGACTCATTTACGCGCTCGACTCCTGCTTGAGTAAATCCGTCACTCCTGTCCAAGACAAATGTTGACCATGCGTTAGATTGTTTCTGTTCTATTGAGCCTAACCAGACTTGTGATTTTGATGAGAATGAAGTGTAGGGAGGCCAGTAATCTTGAGGGTATTGTCTGTGACTCAAAGCGTAATACAGTGTTCCCATGCCTTTGTGATCATCAAGTTTTTGTGTGAAGTCATACTTAGTGCTTATGTTAAATTCATTACAGATGCGTTCAAATGCTTTCATATCCATGGGGTTGTTAAACCTGTTGAAACTGGATTCAGTTGGTAGTGGTGTATGCAGTTCTGACAGTATACGTCTAAGCTGGTAATAAACATGGAAACGATACACAGACCTAATCAGTTTGTTTGAGTGATTCAAATGGTCTGTAAATGAAACACCACAGCCTGTAGTAGAACACAGTATGGCAAAGTTAAGTTGGTTTTGAAACATCTGTAGTGGACTTGAAGACCACTTTCTTGCTGTAGCATCGTCTGTTATTGGAGGGTTTAGGTAATGATCAAACGGATTGGGTACTTTGACTTGGAATAGATCTTGTTCAGACACAGCAATATCAAGCTGATTTAACTGAATTATTTTCTGTTCATAAGTAGGTGCAACATTATACTTGGCATCCACGTTAAATTGAAATGCGTTTGTAGTGGTAATGGTTGGTGATTTAAATTCCATCCTTTTTTTTTTTATGTGATAATAAAAATGTTTATAACCTTAACAAATATTGACACAAGCAAACCAATGTGGTTAACTAATGGGATTGATAATCGTGATGGTAGCAAGGCTGTAGCTATCCATGAAATGTTCTACACAGTAAAGTGGTTTAATGTAACGGATGATGAAAATTATTCTGTAAGTGGAACTCTTGATGGTATTGAGAAGGGTGATACTTTACGAGCCGGATATTATGACTTTTGTACTTTAGCTGAATGGCTTCAAAATGAATTTAAAATTAAAGCAACTTTAAACCCAGCTAATTTACTTGTTTCAATTGATTTTCCGAAAAGTGGTCAGTTTTCTTTATCAATTAGTCTTTTATTATTACTTGGATTTTTTAAAACAATAACACATCCAGATGAAGATTGGTCACAATCAGTTGGTAGTCTACTATCACCAAAAAAACCAAGAATAACTGGCAGATATCCTGTTCATTTGTCAGTACACACAGTGCTAAATGTTCATTTGAAAGAACTGAACACTACTGAAAATGTACACAATGGAAAGCCTTCAACTTTGTTAAGATGCTTGCCGACTGGAACTGCCCCATATTGTGAAAATGTGGTTGCTAGATTTCCTAATTCTCAGTTTAAAAAATTAGGTTCTAGTTTCTTTGAATCATTGTGCTTATCTGTAACTAATCAGAATGGTAAACCAGTTGTAATGCATGATTTTTATGTTGTTTTGGAAATTAAATAATTTTATTTTTGTTTATAAAAATGAGTGGTCTTGGTCCAAAGCCGAGAATCATACCAGTTGCGTGTCCAGTAACAGAGTTGAAAGATTTGGCAGACGTACAGGATTTTGAGAAAGAGGGAGAAATTGGGGAAATATATGGTTTTGAACTTGATTCCTATGGCATGTACAAGAGAAAAGTAATTGTTGACATGAAAGATGGTGAAAAACAGATTCCTAAACTTGGTCAGCTACGTGATGTTACTGTACCTACTCCACCTGTAAATAATGTGCCCTACAACTTAATACATGTGGGTACTAAATGGGTTGTTTCACCTGTACCGGCACCACCACCCACAATTGACTGGGACATAAAGATTGAATTTATTAGTCCTTATGTATACACTGATGATGAAGGCGCCTTAGTGTTTAGGAAGGTTGTTAATTCTGGGCCGCTTATTGTAAGCCTTGTTCCAAGTTTTGCCCTAGACAACAATAGCAGAGAAAAACTGAAAGTTGAAAATTATGAGAAACGAAGATATCTTCTTACAACTAGAAAGGGTAGATCAGATACTTCTGTTGTGTTTATGCCAGCAAGCTTAGTCGTGGCTAGAGAAGCGACAATAGTATTTGAAATTATCATGAAATCTGTTGCTACTGCTAAAGAGGCTCAAATTGCACAAGGAATTAAACTTACATGGGATGAAGCAGTGGCAGAGTCATCAAAGGTCTTTATTGCTATTACAAAAAATAATGATGTTATTAATGTTTCGAGCAGTATTCCAGCTGTCAAGGTGGTGGTTGACAAAACAACTTTTGTTCGTCTAACTTACATAAACCTTGAACACATTGATCTTGTTGCATTTTATTATGCCAGCAAATTGTATAATTTTGAAGAGTTGCAAAATGTAATTGCTGATTAAAAAAATATTTGTAAATAAAAAATGGTGAACTTGTATCCACAAATACCACCTGAGCCTATTGAGCGTGATAAAACATTAAAGGCAGATTCATTTCGTTTAATGAATATTACAGAAGCGTTGAAGTATTTGGAAGAAGAACAAGCAAAATACTCGAGGTGTAAACGCCGTTACAATACGGTTTTCAATTCTGTACACAACACATCAATGGCCATGGGGGTGGTTTCAGCCGGATTATCTGTAGGAGGTATAACTCTTTTTGCAACGGGGGTGGGAAGTGTTATAGGAATTGCTGTTGAAGGTATTGGTCTTGTCACAAGTCTAGCATGCTTTGGTATGGAAGCCATTAACAAAAGATTTTATATGAAGTTGCAGAAGCATGAAGCATTAAGTACGCTCGCAGCAGCTAAGCTGACGAGTATGAAACTTATTATTAGTAAATCTTTGGAAAATAATGAAATTGACGATAACGAATTTAAGAGAGTCCAGGATGATTTGGCTAACTATAAACAACAGAAATCTGAAATACAGAATAAGATGCGTAGTCAGGCTGTAAATGTTGAAGAGCTAAAGAAATCTTTTTTAGAACAAGGAAAAAAGATAGGCGTAGAAGAAACTATGAAAAAAGTTCGAGAACTTACAAGCAAGTAACGATAGGTTTTGGTAATCCATTATTTTTGTCATACACTTCGCAAAGAGATGTCATGCCTGCTCATTTGATGCCATCAGCCCCACCACCAGATTATTACTAAAAAAAAGTTTTCTTGTTGTCCTTGTAACTTGAGAAATCTGTCCGAGTGTCTTATGACTTGGGTTAAGAACTTATGATAACTAACGTCAAAGTTACTTGTAAGTTGTAGGTAACTTTGAAATTAGTTATCAAGTAAGATCACATTATTCTAGACAGTTACATGAACAGTAACTTCATAAGTTATTCACAGGCAAAGTTTTTTTTATTTTATTATAAAATGAACCAAGACGAATTACTTCTTCTTAATGATATCAATGCGGTAGAGAACAAAGACTTAGACTCGAAAAAACAACGCATTCTTTCTGTTATTGTCTCAGGCAAATCAAAGACTTATCTCGGAAAACAATACATGGTAGAAGACATAGAGTCTCTCACCGCTGACGAACTATTAAAACTTCATGCTAAATATGAAAACCATATTGCTTCACTAATGACACGCGATTTAAGCAGGTCTCTTATTTACCTATACACAAAAGCTGTTAATCACTTCATACCAATAGACACTGACAGCCTTTCTCATGATCTCGAAAGCAACCCTATAGTTTCTAGTTCGATTGGCAAATTAGCATGTACCATGTTTTACAAGTTTGGCAATTACCTTGCACCTGCCGTAACTTTGATGGTAACTAGTAGTTATATCGATTTTTCAAAAATAAATTTTACTGCAGAAGAAAAAGAAGTATCAAATGGACGAGACGACTCCAGTTTTGACACAGGTTCAAACTGTGACGAAGACTAAAAGTCCAGGCCGTGTTGATGCTGGAAAAAGATTAGCTGAATATAATAGGCAAAAAAAATTACAGCTTAAGGCACAAACAGAAAAGACTCATGTAACTGATCCACCGTCAGGATCGTCAGGACCTGTGTCAGTACCGTCACACCTTCATGAAAGTGAGAGACAAACAACTAAGTCTGACCCTGACCCCGAACCTCAAACAACAAAATATGTAGTTGCCGGATTTGTTGTCGGATTTGGTTACGTAGGTTATCAATTATACAAAAAATACAAACCACAGACTCGTACAGTGACCAAAAAATCAGACACTCCAAAAATAAAAGAAGAAGTCTCCACATTACCAACAGTGTCAAAACCTTTGGACTCATTTTACATGCAGTAAATAAATTAATTATTTTAATTTTTCTTGCCTAAGAAATGAACGACTCAAAAAATTTAATGAACCTTGTGTATCACTCTGCCGTAATCAGCGGATTAGCAGTAGCTTATTCTATGCTGGGAAAAAGTCTACTCAAAATGAAATCAGCAGACCTTAGTAAATTAGACTTCGAAGACAGTGCTAAACTAGTAGTTGTTATAACAGCATCGATTGCAACAAAAAATTTTCTAGTCAAGCAAGGAATTATTCCAGAAAATATTTCTATGTAAATAAAAATATTATGGCGACGATAGCTATTATGATAGGAGGTGCTATGGTTAATGCTCTGGCATTTAGTGGCTCTAATTATCTCTTTTCAAAAATGGGTAGAGAAGAATCTGCAGAAGAATTAAAACGTCATAATAAAGCATCTGAAAAACTTGCTCAAGCCCAGCAAGATTATGAAAAAAATAGAATTGAGAAACTTGATTTCATCAATGAAAAACTCAGGCTTGAAGGTCACGCACAGCATACGTTTTCAAATACAGACGAAGCAATCAGGGAATATTTTCTTGTCACGGGTGAAGACATGTCTATCCCAAAACCAAAACTAAGTGACTATTACAAACCAAGCACACAACAAAGAAACGGGGAGATAATATTTGTTCTAGTGGGAATGACATTTGTTTATTTTACAGGAGTTTTCATTGCTAGAAAAAATGGCAGCCGAAAATAAACTATCAAAAATATATTACTCTCCATCAGGCTATTGGAAAGGAGCAACAGCTATTGAAAAATTACATGCCGCTGTGGGCGGAGATATAACACTCAATCAAGTCAAGCAATGGTTACAGAGACAGGCAATTTGGCAGATATATCTACCTGCTCCAAGAAAAATAACAAGGCCTCATTTTGAAAACACTACCCCAAATGACACACACCAAATGGACCTCCTGTTCTTACCACATGACACAATAAGAAAGAAACGATACAAGTATGCACTGACTGTTGTAGACATTGCTTCAAGGTATAAAGACGCTGAACCCATATCTGACAAAACAGCTACCACAGTTGCTACAGCATTAACAAAAATATATAGTCGAGGCCCTTTAAGATACCCCAGACTAGTGCAGGTTGATGATGGATCAGAATTCAAAGGTGCAGTTAATCAGTTATTTGCTAAGCATGGTGTACTGGTCAGACGAGGCATTCCAGGTGTGCACAGATCACAGGCAATTGTTGAAAACTTTAACAAACAGTTGTCAGAGAGACTTTTCAGTTACCAGTATTCTAAGGAACTCATGCATGACACCCGTAACACTGAGTGGGTAAAGAGATTACCACATGTGATAAAAGCAATGAACAATGAAGGACACCCTAAGCCTGCTGATGCTATTAAATTGAAAACAATTGCAGAGCCAAAAAAAGGGCCAACCCCACCTCCAGACACAAGTTTATTTACCAAACAGGTGAGATATTTATATCAACCAGGGGAGGCTGAGAACGACGACAGACGCAGGGCGACAGACCCCATCTGGTCAACATCTGTTCATAATATAAAAAAAATAATCCCTGGTCCAGACGCAACAATATATTATCTGTATGAGCCTGCGCCTCAGAGGGCATTTGTCAGAGAAGAATTACAGATTATTCCCCCAGACACCGTTACGCATTTTTAATCATTTCATCAACTAACTCATTGATTAGTTCATCAACCAGTTCGTCAGCTATTTCTTCAGATAACTTGAGTCTGTAATGACCTGGTGCATAAGCTTTTTCCTTACTGAAAAACACTCGTTTCGTGTCCCCTACTGCTAGAGACTTCTTATGTGTTTGGATCATTTCAATATTGTGTCTATTTGACCTCAGTGTTTTGTTTGGATAATCAGGCATCAGTTCTCCATCTAATACTTGCTTATAATGTTCATGTCGAATGTCTTTATTTTTTATTGCTGTTTTCTTGATACCTTTGGCTTTGGATTGACTTCCCTTTTGATGCAGTATAGAATACATTTTTGATCTCAGTCCAACATACTCAACTATAGGCACACCATTTAGTTCATCCTTAAACTTTCCAGGCACTTTCTTGTTTTGTGTGCTAAACAGTGGATGGTCTTTAGGGTAATCAGACGTGTCATACATGTGTAGTTCTGTTTTCATGTCTTCATAAAAGTCTTCAGTACATACGTCTATGATCATAGAGTCAGTGTCAGTGTATAACAGACGGCAGTCAGGATACTTCGGTTTAAAGTAATCATAATAAAATTCAAGCATTAATAATTTTGACAACTCAAGAATTGCCATACCAATGAATACTGGCTTGTCCAGTTTAACAATCTTTTTTTTGAGTGACACAGCATACAATGATGAATGAAATTCTTTATACCCTGTGTACTGAGGCTTGCCTGTAAGTTTAATTGCACCTGATTCAGTTGTAACCAGTCTCACATCTTTGCGGTGATGAGGATTTTCCATCGTCTTACCAAAACAGGCATTGTTCATAAGCTTAAAGAAGTCTTTGTCAAATGCAGTGTTGCCGTCTCTGGCACGAAGGGTTGTGTTCTTCATTATGTAATCTTTCATGAAAGCACTCTGATCAAATTGAATTCCTCTGTGAACTTTCTTTAGTACTAACCCATGTCTGATGTAAAACTGCAACAAGCGGTAGTGGCAAACGTAATTAAATTTGTCATTCAGATTGGGTACAAGTTTAGTGTCTTCTTTTTTCCCCGTCATACTCATTTTCTCAACAGCCAACGGATAATCATTGTGGTAATCATGTAGGTGGTGTGGGTACTCCAGGTCTACTTCAAAGATCCAACCCTTTTCATCATTTTGACCTCGAGCCATAATATATTTTGTTAATTTTTTTATGCCATACTGTGACAAATCATACAAACAAAAGTTTTTTAATGGTAATAATTCACACATCGCGAATCCGTACAAATTGTTAGCGTCCACGTACATAATAAATGACCTTGACATTGAGGGGTCAAAGTCGTCAAGATATTTATTATTTGCCTTGGCATAATTATTTGCTGCTAAACTAATGCCCCCCCTCAATCCGCGTTCCACCATTTCACCCATTGTACGATCAGACAACAGGTCTATAAATATCTTACTGGATTTCAAAAATGCATCCCATGTCATGCCAGGACTAGTGATGTAGCAAGCTGGGTCAAGACTGTAATGTAACAAACCCTTCTCACGGTAACTTTCAAATACATCTGCTAGCAAACAAACGTCAGCTTTCAAGTACTGGTCATGGTAATCACCAATTGTCTGACATCCTAACTTCCCCCATGCATCAAGTGCGTGTTGATATTCAGAGTCAGAAATACCTTTACCAGTTAGTGTAGAATAAAATTTCTCTTTTGGTGGCAGTCTTGTTTCTTCAAAAACTACCCAGTCACTGATGTACTCATATGGATAGACTCCTTTCTTAATCAATTCTGGCTCAAAATATTTACTTGTTATTGGATACTCAGTCAGTCCTTCTGCTAGACTAGCCAACCCTAAAGACAAATGTTGCATGGAGTCATAAAATGCTAATTTATCTAACCTAAAAGTCAAGTATTTCTCAGTTGTCTGGGCAATACAACTAATTTTTTTGTACGACTCGTCTACAGCCTGCATGATAATGTGTGAATCATATCCCTTCAGATTGTGGAAAAAGATTGGTAACTTATATGTCTTAGGATCTATTTTTAATAATAAGTTACAATTGCTATGTGCAGCACCTCTGTAACATCCAGTTATGTGATCATGGTCACGAACTTTATCACCCCCCAGAGGCTGTTCACAAATCCAACACATCTCAGCTGTATCAAATTTCAGTTTGTCTTCTTCTGTCATCACTAAAGGCATCTGACATGTTGTGAGATACTGTACTACCTGACTATACAGTTGTCTCATTTCTGTTAAAAACAGGCATGCTGCATTTTCACCTCTGTAGATAACAGGCTCTGAATGAAGACCGTCTGACCTAACAATAATGTATCCAAAAGAACACACCACTTGGTCACTCAATTTTATAGTCTTTGGTAATGACTCTGGAATTGGACCTTCATATGGAACGACGAGTGATTCAAAATCTGCGTATACTACAAATGGCAGCTTTTGTTGATTAACATAGTTCTTGAAATAAACCTTGCTGCCAGGATCTGGATACCTAAGTATTGTTTGAATGTCATCAGCCGACCTACAGTGCTGGGTATGCTTATGTGCCACTTTTATACAGGAGAATCTTTGTAAACATCTCTTACACACTTCCTGTTTACCATTGTGTTTTGATACATGATTATGAATTAGTCGTGACATACTCCTAATAATTGTGTAGTGAAAGTTATCACCAGAGCTTATTAGTAACATATCAACATGTTTATCTTCTGGCTGCCCATAGGTTGGGGCAATTGGAGATACTCTAATTGGCTGTAACTTATTCTCAGATTGATTATCCCATACAAACACATTCACGGATATACCAGGATTTAGTTTTTCAAACAAGTCTATGTCCTCTATTTTAACAGGGAACTCAATGCCACTGAAGTTGAGTTCGTTTATAAAATTAATATAGTTAGATACACGTTCAGGTTTTGTTTTTACAAAATGAAGTTTAGAAAGCACACACCACATGAAACATAAATTATCATTGTTCTGAATATTGACGACAGCCTTTTTTTTTGCAACCTCAGTTGGAAGTGGTATCCATGATTTGCTTAAAATAGGATGATATCTTGACTGCTTTAGTTGTAGTTCATGTACAAGGCCTTCATGCCAGCCAGACCCTTGCATTTCTGCTCTGTCAATTGCTTCATGGAAGTCTGGTAACAATCTTTCTCTAAACACTTTCTCTAGTTCTCTTCTCAAATTAACTGTGTGCTGCCTTGTCGAGATATACGTTACAATAACTTTACCAACATCTCTGACAAATTCTATTTTTGCAACAATCTGAATCTTTACACTATCAGAAAGAAGGTTATTTTGTATGACTAAAAAAGATCTTTCTATTGATTCATAGACATTGTAAATATTATATATAGGTAAGTCAGTTGTGTGAAACACGTTTCTTAATCTTTGACGGTTGTCCATCTTTTTTATTTGTCCGACAAAAAAATAAATAGAAAATTATATAATGAAAATGGCACTTTATTGACTGTAACTCCTACAATAAACAAATTTATTTACACATGTGTTTATAATTATTGATTTTGTATGTGTAATACCATTTTATTAAATGTAATATCGTTAAAATATAAATTTATTTTATTTAGCTCTTTTGCTAAATTACTACACAATTTAGTAAACCAACCATCATAATATTCATTAATAATAAATGATTGTGTCTTAATATCAACAGTTATTTTTTTAATAAATGGATTATCAACATAAAAAGTTATATTACCAGACATATACACTGTTGTTGGTATAATAAATAAATTACCAGGTGACTCTCTATTATTAAGCTGGCTTTTATATTTAACATCTTTAAAGCAATGTGTAATATCTATGATTTCACTAATAGGCCAATTTTGTCTGTCTGTCATTTTTAAAGACAAACCCAAAAGTATAAATTAATTTACTAATCCATACCCAGTGGGTTGATCTGTCTTCAAAATGAGCTTTAGATGCTTAGTTGATTTCAGTTTATTTTTTACATCATCCCGTTCTTGCTTATTTGGAATGACGTCGTTCTCTCTGAGACAGTCTTCAAAGCTGTCACGGTCCTTACAGTAAAACAAACAGATAAACTTTAACTGTTCTCGAAAATCTTTCAGTACAGCATTATATTTCTGAGTGAGAATCCATACACTTATGTTTGCATGTCTGCCACTGAAGGCAAGTTCTGCTAATATGTTTCTCTTTTTGACAATGTCTTTCTCTGCAGAACAGTCATCGACTATGAACAATGTTGGCTGTCCTTCAAATTGCTTGTAAAAATATAGCAGGTAATCATTCAGTTTTTTCTCAGGGTCGACTAAGTATATGTTGTTGTCAGTCCAAATGAATGAACGGTTGTGATAAGCTTTGTTGTGTTTGATTGTTGGACAAAATATTACAATGTTTTCAAAATGATGAAGGTATCTTGTTTGTAAGAGGTTAAGAACAAATTCAGTCTTCCCACACGAAGTGGCGCCACAAAATAGGCCGCAATGTGAATCGTGCGTCATTAAGTCCATTTTAAAAACACAATATAATCTGTTTGTACAAAAACACTATGCTTGCCTTTCTGGTTATAAAAGGGGTTTCAAACTAACCACTCACACCGCAAGCCTTATAATAATGACTACGAAAAGCTTGTCTGGTTTTATTTTCTCCCTACTTGGACGTCAGTGACGGTGTGCGGTCTGTGATTTTAGACCTTACACCCAGAAGCTGCAAGGTCTAAAATCACAGATAGGTCCGCCATTATCATGTTGGTTGGGTAAACAGCACGCAACACAAATGTCCGTGATCTGGTTTCAATTTAAATGCATAACAGGACAAGGCAATGTCCGTGATCTGGTTCAAACTAACAACTCACTCCCCGATTTTCTCCTCGAGTGATCTAAAACACTTGTAAAACATGGTGGGGTGTATACTAAATTGAATAATTGAGGTCTCTCCCGGGATTAAAGTTGTGGGTTTCAATTTAAAGGCATCACGCGACAGGGTAATAAATAACTGTATGAAAGGCTGATTGTCACCCACTGGAGCGAAAACAGAAAACCGTTTCACAACCAATTTTCAAGCCCAACTTTCTGGTTATGAAGAGATGCAATCTTGTAAACTCACATGACTACACAACAGCTGTCTCTACCTACAGGTTATGACGGCAATAACTGCACCCAATAGGAATCCGGTTTCATCACGCGACAGTCTTGAGCACAAAGGCCGATTGTTCAACAGCGCAATGTCCGTGTGCGTCGCAGCAGTCACGATGTGTGAAGTGAAAACTTTTCACAGATAAATTTTCACGTTGGACGTTTCATTTACGAACGACGTGGTGTTCCACATTTGGGAAATAACCTATATTAGAGATTTGTTCTATATTTTTGGTTTGCCCCAGAGTAAGAAAAATGACATAGTGGTTTAGTGACATACATTGAAGCGTTGACACAAAAAGGAATGCTAATTTGTTTTGTGTGTGCAGAGAGAGAGAGAGAGAGAGAGAGAGAGAGAGAGAGAGAGAGAGAGAGACACTATTTGGACATAGAAGACTATTGTTTACAATGGTGGTATGAACAGGAAGTAGACACTATTTCTCAGGAAGGCCAACTCTGACAGCATTGAGTGGTGGGGTGTGGGGGTGTGTGTGTGTGGGGGGGGGGGGTGGTGTGTATTTCTCGGGAAGATATTTTAACTAGCCTTTTGTTTCCAAGGGGTTGGGGGACCTGACTGGGCAGATAAATCTGTTAAATGAATTTGGTCAAGTGCGTTTGTTTATTTACGGAAAGGATTAAATAAATCAATTGTTTCTTAAATGGGTGTCGTTGTAATCTCCTATATACTTTCTCTTAAGTTGCATGCAATGCTCAACAAACCTGGATCAAACAAAATATTTTGAACTCATTGGAACGTATTCTTTGTGCAATACTGATGCAAACTGACACAAAAGTTTCAATGTAGATGTGAACAAAATTATCATGAGCAAAGATGATATAGTAATGTCACTGGTGACTCATGTGAGCAGTGACACTAAAGTTAGTTTTTGCTTGTCACGGGAAACACATAGTCTCACAATTTGCTGGATTTTGTTTTCAAAAAGTATTTAATTTTTCTTTTAGCTGTTATCTGTAGAGCATTATAATTTATACAAGATTATTCACAGTAGCAGAAAACTTGGTGAGAAATGACAGCTGCTTATGCTTCCTGTAACAACAGATCTTTAACAGCACCACAACCACCCTCACAACATGAGAATAAAAGGCACAGGCTGAATTTGCTTTGAATTTTTTTATGATTAAAAAGGTAGTTTTTTTTTTTACTGTATGCTCAAACAGCAGGCTGATGAAGACAGCAAGATGCAGTAAAAAGGTACCATTGCAAGTAAACCCTGGATCTCAAGTCAAGAATATCTTACATTACTTACAATGATAGTGTGCAAACCATGATAACTGTGAAAACAGCTGATTGTCACCAAAGGTAGTATTAACCACACAAAACTATTGTTTTGTTTGAGTTGAGCTTCGTCAGTGGCCAGCTGCACTGGTGGGCCCCTTAACTAAGGCTACTGGTACCCTAGATGTATCTGGACTGGAAGGCTCATATTCATAAAGCTGACAGTGACATGTACCAGTCCCAGCATGTCATCGGTTGCTATCACCTACCAAAGTAGAGAGAATGAACATATTTTTGCTATAGGTGCTGTATATTACAGTGAACCTCTTTTGAGCAGCCATCCTCATAACAGCTCACCTGTCATGCTGGAACATAGCCACCTGAATGACAAGAGACACCATGTGCCATTAGCAATACTCATGACAGTCCAGTTGTCTTTTCAAATCCCTTTCTTTTGACTAAAGATATATATCACTAAAAAGAGGTCACAATCACATCATATTTTTTTGCCTCACGTGTGAAGCAAAAGTGAGTCTATGTTCTGGGCCAGTGGTTGTCCGTCCGTCCGCCTTCTATCTATCTATCTATCTATATCCCGTAGTCTTGCCGACGGTTGGGGCACCACTGATGACTTGGCAACCAGCTCCCTTCAATCCTCTCTGTTCTCTGCCATTCTCAACGTATCGCCCAGCTTCAGTCCTGTCCACTCTGAGATATTGTCCTCCCATCTTTTCCTCTGTCTTCCTCTCCTTCGTCCTCCTTGCGCAGTGCCTTGCAGGATTGTTTTGGCAAGCCCTGCTGAACACGTGACATGCCCATACCACTTCAGTTTGCGTTTTCTCACAATGGCTAATAAGTCTTCATAGGGCCCGATGGCTTGCCTGATTCTGTTCCCACTTCCTCGTTTGTGATGTGATCTCTGTATGAGATGCCAAGCAACCTTCGAAAACATCTCATTTCAGTGGCTTGTATCCTCCTTTCTAGGTCTGCTGTGAGGGTCCATGACGTAAAAGAGGCAACTCCGTCACCACGCAGACACTGACATAATACTCTAAATATGACATCATTCTCTCTCACGCGCGTGGCTATCTCTCTCTCTCTCTCTCTCTCTCACTCTCACAAACATGCATGCATCTCCAGGAGGAATAGATCTTCATGCGCCCTCCATACACATGAGGATCTATGCCTCTTGGAGATGTTTGGAGTGCGCACGCCCGCACTAACACGCACACACACACATCGACGCGCTTTCAGAAGAGCATGCAGGTGACCCATGTACTTGGTATATCATGCAGCTAGGTAAAGTCAGCCTGCTTTCACACAGACTGAAATTGTACAGTGAAGTTCTAGTTTTGTCACCATTTTCTCAAGCCTGTGAAGCGAAAGTGAAACTCATATCACGTAAAATATAAAATTACGTAAAAACTAAAACTTACGTCATGACAAATGACTTTTGACAAATCACTGACGCCTATGTCCTGCGCCCCTTATAGAAGTCACTGACGCATTGGCAGATCTGCAATACTTTTTAAATAGGAGATAATTCAACATCAGAATCAGGTCAAAGACAAAAGGTAGAGACCATTGACAGCGAGGACAGCTCTCATGGGACTTGGTGGGTTATGGTTCATCCCATCTTGTTTATCATTCTCTCACATTTCAGAAGCGAGTTATATGATGACAGTTGTACTGAGAAGAAAAGTGACCTACCCAAGTGACATGCGTTTTTCTTTAGGTATGAAAACGCCTTTTGTTTTTCTCATCAAACATTTTTACATCAGTATTACACACTTGTTTGTTAGAGGCCAGTATCGGTCAAATAAGTAGTTATGGTCTGTTGTGTGAGTAGAGGGTTGTCCAGGGCACCTTTTGAGTAAATTTAATTACAGGTAGAACCTTGAAAAATGTATTTTGTTAGTTTTTAACTTTGTCTTTTTGGAATGTTTGTCCGTCTGATGTCATAATAATTGTCACAGGTGGATATCTATATGTACATGAAATCATGAAGAAGCCACAGTTCCTGAAGTACAGTGTTGATGATGTACAAGCAGTAGTGAGCAGGAATGACAAACAGCGATTTCATCTTGAAACGGATGCAGAGACAGGCCTTTTGAAGATTCGAGCCAACCAGGGTCACTCTCTGGAGGTATGAACATATCAGTTACCTTGGTGGAGGAATCAGATGGGGTGTTGCAGGTGAATGTGGTTGTGAGAGGTAATGGCGAGGTTTTGGAGAAGATACCTGGGCAGTTTTATTCATTATGAAAAAATCAGTGGTTCCTTCATTTTACAGTTTTATACTTTAGATTTATTTGTGTGATGTTGGTGCATGATTTTGGGCATAATGGCCCAGAGCTATACTAATTTAACCCTCTTAACCCCACAGCCACATTTCCAAAACTTTTGGAGGTGTTGTCTAACGACTCTGTACCAGTTGTAGGAGATGGATTGATCATGATAATTCAAGGGTAGTGCCAGATGAGCTTGGCGCCTTCATGTGCCAAGCTCATCTGGCACTACCTTTGAATTATCATGATCAATTCATCGACTGCTGCAGGGTCCCGGGGCTAAATGAGTTAATGGTCTTCTGGACTCTGTTGTTTTTGGCTCATGTGGGATAGCAAAAATGAGTATGTTCTGGGCTAGTGGTCGTCCGTCTGTCAGTCGAGCTAACCTTTAATGTTGGCATTTTCTGAGAGACTATTCAAGCCACAGTCTTGAAACGTGGCCCAGTGATACTTTGTGACAAGACCTTTATAAACATACCAGTTTCAGTGACCTCTCTCAAAGGTCACAAGGGATCTGGAAATACTGGGTAGGTCCAAAATAGCCGCACATTTTGACACACCAAAAAATTCTCAAATAATATTCACAACTTCAAACCCAAATTTGGTATAAAGATACCTGATAGTAAGACCTTTCTATGCATACATGTACTAATTTAGTTGACCCCTCGGAAGGTCAAGGGTCACAAGAGATCAGGAAATAGGGCAAAAATAGCCATATTTTGACAAAAGATATTTTTCTCAAATACTATTCACAACTTCAAACCCAAACCTGATGGTAAGACTAAGTTCCTATGTATATAATTTTGATGATCCCTCAGAAAGGTCAGGGGCCAGAGGGGATAAGGAAATAGGTCACAAATGGCCATTTAGACAAAAATGTGTTCTTTCTAAAATATTTTTTAAAACTTCCATCCCAAGCCTGGTGCAGAGATACCTGATGGTAAGACATTCCCATGCATGCTAATTTGAATGACCCTTCAGAAAGAGATCAGTGAATGGTGTGAAAACTGTTTTTTGTTAGAGTTTTTGTCAGGATTTTGCAAAACTTTCCAACCAAATTTAACAAAAGGGTAAAGGTAGATCTTTCTATGCATACTAATTTGGTTTACTACTCATAAAGGTCGGGTCATGGGAACTTGACAAAAGTGACAATTTGTGTAAATTTTGAGAAAATGTGGATTTGGCAGGTACAAATATGTTAGAACACTTGCTTATTTTTTTTCAGTGACCTGTCAGAAAGGTCATGGTCACTAAGGTCAGATTAATTATATAGATCAGTCATGCATATGATCCATTAAGGGCTTTGCCATTCGTGTTTGCATAATAGATTGTATTTATGGTCACCTTTCCAGTGAAGTCTGTACAGGTTTTTCACCAATTCAGCCTTGATACACATGAAGTGGTGCCTGGCTATTTTGGCACCATCCTAGAACTATCATGGTCAGTTTCTTCTGAACTGGTGATGATGCAGAAGACAATTACATTTTGAAATCAGCCTTTTGGCTGACAGTGTCAACTCATTCGAGATGTGCCACCTACAGATACCCGGTGGTTCACCACGTATACGTAGGCGTCATGTCTCAAATGAGTCAAACCCGTCACTGCCATCAAAAGCTAAATATCACCCATGCCCATCTACAGGAGGCACAGATCCTCATGAGCCCTAGCAGTTATGCAGGTTCATGAGGATCTATGCCTTTTGCTGAATTCACTTTGTATCCATGTTTGTTTGATGGTTCATAATTCTTTTACATTGAATTTACACTGACTTCAAAAACACAATATTTCTCCTCCGGCAGTGAAGCTGTTACAAAACACTGTTTTTTAGGTGTCTGATCTGGAGTTAGAACCAGTCACCAGTGCCGAGCAGCATCCTGTGGTCGTTCATGGAACTTGCTGCAAGTTCTGGAGTGCCATTAGAAAACAGGTAAAGCTTCTAACATCCGTTACAGTTATCGGGGTATAACCCATTTAACCCCAAGACCACATTTCACCCATTTTTGGAGGTGCTACTTACGGACTATGTACCTGTGTACCTGTTGCAGGAGATGGATTGACCATGATCATGCAAGGCGATGATCATGCAAGGTTAGCGCCAGATGAGCTTGGCGCCTTCAGGCGCCAAGCTCATCTGGCACTACCCTTGAATGATCGTGGTCAATCCGTCTCCTGCTGTAGGGCGTTGGCTAAATGGGTTCTAAGCTTCTAACATCCATTATATTTAACCCCAAGACCACATTTCGCAGATTTTGGAGGTGTTATTTAACAAATATGTACTAGGTCCAGGAAATGGATCGACCATGATAATTCAAGGCTAGTGTCAGATTTGCTTGGCACCATCAGGCACCAAGAAGCTCATCTGGCACTACCCTTGAATGATCATGGTCAATCCGTCTCCTGCTGTAGGGCGTTGGGGCTAAATGGGTTAACACTGAGCAGGCTACTGAACGGGCAGGCTTAGCAGAATAATAAAATCAGAGACAAACTGTGTTTGCAGAGATATGGACCATGCCAAAATTTCCCCTCGGGGATAATAAAGTATTATTGTATTGTATTGTATTGTATTTCTAAAAGTAAATTAGTTAAATGAGGGAACTGGTATAGCAAACTCTCTATGACTAAAACAACAAAAGGAAGGAGGGGGGAGGGGTTGCTATATTGGAAGTTAGTTGTCTATTTTACCCCTTTGTTTGATTCTTTGGGTGGATATGCAGACAGTCAGATGGATAGACATACTGTTCACTGATTACTTTGTCACTTTTTTGCCTTGGGGTCTGATGCATCTTATTACTTTTGATCACTTTTTGCCCTCAGGGTCTGAAGCGGATGAGGAGAACACATGTTCACTTTGCAGTCGGTGAGCCCGGTGACAGTGGGGTCATTAGTGGTGAGTCAAGAGGCATAGATCCTCATGAGCCCCCGCAACTGCTGATAAATTATTGTGTATGGAAACAGCATGCTTTATCTGAGGTTTTAGCTGTACATCATTTTACCCAACCCCTCATTCTTTGTAAGAAAGCAAGATGAGGATTTCATCCCAAAGTCTACCGTATTGTTTGGAGCTCAGATGCATTTATCTTTTAGGAACATTCAGAGTTGTTCATATTTTTAGGCTTATTATGCTGATCCATTTCCCTCCTCTCTAAGCCAACACACACGTCGGCGCACACAAATAAAGACGGACACATGGCGCTTCCCGCCATTAGTACGCTCTGTGGGCTCATGTAGCGACAGGAATCCATCTCCTTCTACTCTAACCCACCCTCTGATCCACACACACTGGCACACATAAATAAAGACAGACACACAACGATTCCCGCCATTCATAAGCTCAGTGGTCTGGCGTAGCATAGCTATTCTGAAGAAGAATAATAGCACAAGCAGCAAAATAACCTCACTTCAAGCTTCACGCCATGGCATCATTAGTCCCACGACGCCATGTTCATAATAACGACTCAATGTTATATGTCACTCATCGCAGTACTAACATTTGACGTATCAGAGGATCAACTTCGCAATTTTGTTGCTGATTTTCATGCCTAGGGCTTACAGGTCACAATTTTGATCAAATCCCACCCCAGGCTGGGACAAACAGCAGGCTTATGCAAACAGGGTTTATGAAAAATCATGCGGTTATTAATGAGAAGATAGTTTTTCACAAAAGAAAAATTAAAGTTATGTTAGCTGTTTTACAAATGACAGGAAATTGTCTGATTTTCACACCTAGGGCATACAGGTCACAATTGACCTAACCATACCCGACAGCCAAGACAAACTGTAGGTTTATGTAAATACCGTATAAAAAAAATCATGCGATTATTAATGAGAAGAATGTTTTTTTCATAAAAAAAAGATTCAATTGTTTTAAGATTAATCCATATAATTCGTGAAATTAATCCCCAAAATGTGAAAATATATATATTTAACAAAATATTTAATTATCACTAAAAACATTCTAGGGGTACATTGCTGGTTAACGAACTCTTTCAGTATCTCCCTTTTATCTAGCTATATGCGAATATCTAGTAAAAATAAGAAAAATTACGGACTCCAGTGTGGATCAGCCGGTTTTTGTGAAACGGCCATTTTCTCGCCAGTGAGCATCTTAATTAAAAAATCGAAAAAAAGGTCTTGATAATTTTTTTAGGGACAGTATCCTAAAATATCAAGCTTGTCCGTCCTCGAATGTGGGCTCTAGTTGCTGTCACACACACACACACACACACACACACATATGGCGTTGGTGCCAAAAAGACGTTCTCTAGCAAGGTTTGCGTAGCTAAACATGACATCATTTTTATCTTGTTATTTTTTTGCCAGAATTTCAGCCCCGCATGCCAAAAACATCATGTGCATGCTCTGGAATGCACTCCGACCATCCCCATTTCAAAGTCTACCGTATTTCTTAAATACGGTAGACAAAAAATGTATTTTTCTTTAAAATATAATTTTTGGAAAAATACTTACCGATGACATTACTGTTAGGAATACTGATCTAGCTAGCCTAATTTTAGCCAAAATTGTTGCGTGCCTATATGGCAGGGGAGGTAACAAGGGGCGCTATAAGCTAGGCAGTCCCGTGGGTAGCCTCCCTTCCATCCTCATCCGGTCAGACAGCTACCGGAATCGCCATTCTGTTTCATAGCGAGCCAGCGGCAGCGGGGCAGGCGGGAGGGTCCTCCGAGTAATGTCATCGGTAGGTATTTTTCCCAAAAATATATTTTAAAGAAAAATACATTTGTTTTCTCAAAACAACATTACCGATGACATTACTGTTAGGAAGAATATCGAAGAGGAGGAGGGTGCCGCTTAGAACGCCCCTAACCCCTGGGTAATATGGAGACCCGCCCTCCCTGGTACAACCTCCTGATAATTTTAGCTAAGATACCTGCGACACCTGGGGTGCCAGGAGGGAGTGTTGTGCTGCCGTACTGTCTCCCACCAGCGACAGGTACTCGCGCTGGCTAGAGAGGTCCCTCAGGTAGAATTGGGCGAAGGTCGCCTCTGATCGCCAGCCCACCGCCGGCACAAGTCTTGACTGTGCAGTTGCGATCGAATGCGAGCTTGTGGCCATGGCTCATGACCTCAAGTGCCCTGACGTTCATGCATCTGGTTGAACCAGGGCTGAGGTCCAGGTAGGCGGGGCGTATCAGCTATGGAGCCCAGAGGTCGACTGTGCTCACCATTCCCCGGCCGTCACGATATCTGTGACCACGTCGATGCGTCGAGCGCTAGGCTAGCGGTCATGGCTCTGATCTCGGGCGCCCTGGTGTTCAATCGTTTGGCTGCAGCAGGGGCGAGATCTTGGATAGGCGGAGTGAATCACTCAACGTAGCCAGTAGGATATCGTCTAGGCCGAGCCGTGATGTCTACCTGGGGACAGAGAGAGGGAAATGCGGGTACGTACCCTGCGTGGCGGCTTGGTCCGCCGCAGGGACGCGTGTAAGGCTCTCACCTGGTCCTATTGTCTGGATTCTCGGGTAGAGCCCGGACCCCTCCAGGGCTGGAAGGTGACCACCTGCGGGGCAGCCAAGGAGAAGGGGTCATGGCTAGGAAGCCGGGTCGGACAGCAGTTGCCAGCGTCGTCCGTATGGAACTGTAGGCATGGTGGGCGTGTGGAAAGGCGTGTATCCTGCTGACCCTGGCCACGCAGCGAGAGCCAGTAGGAAGCCTGTTCTCCGCGTCATGTCCAATGCCCGCGCCAACCGAAGTGGTTTGAAGCGGGTAGGGTTGGTCCACGTCTGCGTCCAGGGTAAGTCCCATAGCGGTACGAGTGAGTGGAGGGGTGGACACCCTCGATCGAAGCGCGCCCTATGGTCAGCCAGGTCCTTGCAGCTGTCAAGGTCAGGCTGTCCCACATCGGACACCGCTAGGTAGCTGCAAAGGTGATAGGTGCCTGAAGCTGGACAGTGAAGAACTAAGCACTCGGCCAGCCGGAACCATCCGCTCCGTGGGAGGGAGACGCACCTCATCACCCAGGACTCGCCACTCCATCGTAACTCCCCCAGTCGAGGGTCCGCGGGCTGTAGCGGTAGCGTCCCCCGCTGAAGCGAGAAGCATCTAGTGGTGAGGGCTTGTCGCACCACTCCAGGCGTGGAGATGAAATCGCTCGGGGCACGGGTAGGGCAGAGCCCGCTGAGTTGCTCGAGCATCGTGCGCGGGGCGGGAAGCCGCCACGGGGCTGTGGCGAGGTTCAGGAGGTCGGTGGTCCAAGACCTGGTGCAGGCGAATGAAGCCACCAGTCCCATGACTACGTTGTAATCTGTGCGCTTGAGCAGGACCTTGGGGACGAGAACCGTTGGCGGGTAGGCGTACGCGACGAGTCCGTCCCAGGAAAGGAAGAGTGTCGACTGCCCAGGCTAGTGGATCTGGCATGGGGGAGACGAAGAGGGAGGAAGTTGGAGAATCCACCTCGTCGTGAAGAGGTCGATCCTGGGGTGCTCCCCCTGGGTGTCGATCCGTCGAAGAGGGTCCACATGGAGCATAGAAACTGACCGCGTCGCGTGAGGGAACGGGTAGGACATAGGGATGACCCGGGATGCCTGGCTCCAAGAGTAAGTCGGGAACATCACACCACCGGAACCACTGGTAGAGAGGATATCGAGGGGCGGGGAGCGTCCCGCCCCGCTTCTGGAAGTAGGCGATCACCGTGGGGTTGTCCGAAGGATGAGCATCTCCAGGTGACGTAGACATCCCCCGCGTTGTGCTTGCCAGACAGCCTTCCGTTCTAACCAGTAGGAGTGCTGGACCGCGAGGTCCGGGGGCCAGGAGCCGGAGGCTGCGACAAACATCCAAAAAAGGTGAGCGCCCTAACCGTGAAGGCAGGGTCGACGCCTCGGGACAGCCAGGGAGGAGTAGACATCCCCCGTTTAACTCCAACAGCACTTGGTGTCCCCAGGCGGTCACCCATCCAAGTACTAACTGAGCCCGACGTTGCTTAACTTCAGTGATCAGACGAGAACCGGTGAATCAACGCGAGTAGAGGGGAACTCCCGACGCGCCAGCCCGGCCCCGCCCAACAAAGTAGCATCGGAAGCCCGGCGCAGGAGCTACGAGGTCGCCCGTCACTGGTGGCCACCGTAGGAGACGGTGCAGCTGAAGTGGGCGGTAGTAGAGACGGCCAAGGGGGAGTAAGTCCGCTTCACAACATCAGGTCCAGAGGCTGAGGCCACTCCCTGGCGGAAAGTCACCGTCCGAGGGCAGGTTTGCCAACCCTGACGCTTGGCACTGTGAACTTCACCTTGTTGAGCTTGGTGCAAGCCATCCTCAGAACGAAGTGGCGGGACGGCACAAGGTCAGAAGTACCCACGTCGAGCAGAGTCTGGCGCCCAAGCTAGTAGCGCATCTCGAACCGCTGCCCATTTGGCCTCCGCCTGGTTCCGCGAGTGAAGACCTGGTCCAGGGAGTCCGACGTAGGGCTCGTGGGCATCCGTCTGGCCCTGGCTACGATGGCGGGCAAGAAGCGGGTGAACCCCAGGGCTGAGGCCGCGGCCGACGGGTAGAAGCGCGATCTGGTAGACCAGTCCACGGCAGGCAAAGCGCAGGTCACGTCCAGGGGAGGGGGACATGGAGACGTGGAGAGAAACATCGGACAGGCCAAGGCTGACAGCGAGTCCATAGGCTGCACCGGACCCGAGGCGCTCGGGTAGTCTTCATGCAAAAGCAGGGCGATGATACTTGCGTACACAACAGGCCTGTAGCGCTCAACGCTCCTTCCCGTAGCCGTAACACCAGCGACTCCTGAGTCACTGCCACGAAACCACTGTCGTCGCTGAGAAGCCTCTAGGTGCGAGTGAAGACTGTCCATCTCCCAGCGCGTGGCGCGAGCCGCTCTGTGACTGAACCAAGAGCTGCCAGGGTTGCAATCGTCTCGGCCGCGGAGCAGAGGCAGGGACGAGGTACCCGTCGTGTGGGGGGGAGCGCGCTGCCCATCTTAACTCATAACCATCTGAGGCAAACCGATACCAAGTTGCCCTGCAAGGACAGGTTACGCAAGAAGAAAGAACACCACCCTTAAGGGCGGCTAGCCAGAATAGCGTGAAGCCTAGTGGCGCCAAGCCACTTCGTCGCTACCCTAGAACTATTCGTAATCGAACGTAAGTCAGCGTCTGGTGGACCGGACACGAGTGAAGAAGACTTCCACCAACCTGTCGATACCAGGCGGTCAACCAACCAAGGAAAACCTGCCACCGAAGGCTACCTTCGGTGAACAGGGCAACCAGGGCCAAGCAAGGATGTAGTCTATGCGATGGGTCCGTTCCTCGACGAAGCCCATCCCCGGTCAAGGCTTGAGGTCGAACCCAGCGGCGACAGGGGAAGCCGCTCCTGTGCCATTAGAGGAGAACTGGCCGATCATCGGAGTCGCCTCACACGCGTAGCGTAGTAGGAAGGCCGCTGGGCGTAGTAACCGTCTTGGCGTTGATGCGCGTCCGCTGCACCGCCAACCACCGCAACCAAGGGAGTATCCGCCTGCGAGTTCACTCGTAGCTATCCCGCTGGTATCAGTCCGGGACTCCCTGCCTAGAAGGGAAAGGGAAGTTGGTCCCGCGCCAGGCTGCTACAGAGATGTCATCGCGAAGCGACACCGCACTAGAGCCCTCCGAGTCTGGCTGTGAGCAACTACCTGCGCCACTCTGATGGGCGTGCAGTGGAACCGCCACTTCACGGTCACGTTACTGACGTCCGTAACAATGGCTTGCACTTAGCTGGGACGGGCTCAAGGGTGTAGACGCGTGGCGGTCCAAGACGTCGTAAACCAGACCAGGAGCAAGTCAGCGAGTTGACGAATCCCGTAGACGTCCGGTGCTGGCCCAGCTTGGCGTACAGCTTACCCATCAGCCGACGAAGACTGTCGTCGGAGTACTAAATGGAGGAAGCGTCGCTAATGAGTCCCGTCAAGTAACCAGCGCGTTGTAAGCATGCGTGCGTGTCAGCCCGCACATGTACTAGTGGGTGTGTGCCAATGATGTTATGGAATGCGAGCCTATCACTGCTCGCCTACTAAGTGACATTCTTGACCGGGAGTCTAACTGACTGCACTACGAGGCAATAAGCTACTTGGCGGTGAATGCCCGCGCATGAACACATGTGCGCGCCCGCGCTGCCACACGTATCGACGCATCATATACTTTAGAAGAGAGCAAGTCTAACCCCTAACTGCTGGGTCCCAACCCTGCGAACGGAGGCGCAGGGAGAGAGCTGAAACGAGTCCCGTGCCGAAGGCGCTGAGAGGGGGCGGCCGAATGCGCCGCGGCACACTCGGCAAGGATCCATGCGGCGAGCGAGGCAGAGCGTCATAACCGCTGACGGAAGCCGTACCCCAGCGACCGAAGGCCTAGGGTGTCGGAAGTCATCCCGGTCTCTGGAAGCAAACTGCGAGCGTGGAGACCTGTCGAGAAAAGTGAACGAGGACGCTCGTCCTCCCCTAACTTACGTACGTTACGACGGCCGTCGGGCACCTAATCGCCGAAAACTAGCTGAAAGGGAGTTCCGTTCGTGCAAAGCCTGACGCTGCAAGCTTGACTCGTCACTAAGCACCTGTGCCGAGGGGGCAGTTAATAGCCTAGTAAGTAATAATTTTACTGACCTCCGAATCAGAAGGCTTGCACTTGCTTGGACTGCCTCACAGGCGTAGACGCGTGGCGGTCCATTGGACGTAGTTGGCCAGACCCGGTGGAATTTCAGCGAGCTGACGAACCCTGTAGCCGTCCAGTGTTGGCCAAGCTCGGTGTACCGTTTTACCAGTGAGCTGACGAACACTGTTGTCGGAGTAGCATGTTGGCCAGGCTCGGTGTCTCAACTGCAGCGAGCTGACAAACTCTCCGACTGTAGCCCTAGGCTCCGGATCCGCGCGTGCGTCCCGATTCGTGAGTGTCCGGAGCGTCACCTCCACTGAAGGGGTCGAGGCAGCAGTAAGCGTCCACTCCCAGACTGGGGTCGGTCATTCCCGCCGAAATAATGCCAAGCTGTGACCACTGCTCCTCCCACCAGGGTTGCAGTCGCCGCACAGGAGAGTGGAGGCGCAGGCCCAGCACGGTAAGCAGACATCCTGTGAGCAGTCACACAGCCACTGGAAGTCCCGACATTTCGTGCTGGTGCGAACTTGACCACTGCAAAACATACACAGAGACCAGCGAACGAGCGTGGCTCCCGAAGCCACGCACCAATGCTAACGCGTGTACGAGTTTTGAAAACGAATCCGCTACACGACCAGTGTCGACGCCCAGCGCTATCCATCCCCCCTGAGCGCCGGTCGTGGGCACTAACCGAGGTTATACTTATTCAAGCCAGAGAGGCGGGCGAGGCAGCGCTGCAGGGACCGACGAGAAGTAGAGCCACCCAAGTCGACCGGTCGCTCGTCGGTAAGCCCCAGGAACAGTACAAGGCCCAGTGAACTCGGAACTCCGTCGCTAGTGAGCCCCAGCCCAAAGCACAGCTCAAGCTACAAGTCCCTAGTCCCAACCGGTCACAGTATACAAAGTCCAGATGCAGAGAGTAGGCACACAACCTTCCTACGGCTCAGCTAAGAACAGAATGGGGATTCCGGTAGCTGTCTGACCAGATGAGGATGGAAGGGAGGCTACCCACGGGACTCCCTTGTTACCTCCCCTGCCATGTAGGCACGCAACAATTTTGGCTAAAATTAGGCTAGCTAGATCAGTATTCCTAACAGTAATGTCATCGGTAATGTTGTTTTGAGAAAACAAAGTCTGATAACATAACACTTAGATTATTGTTAAGGGGGTTTGGGGGGTGGGGTGGATGAAGTTTCGCTTTATCATTAGTTTGCATGGTAGTACAGTACCAGTAATTGACATACCATCATTTGTGTTTTTGTTGCAGGAATGCGAAAGTCTTGCGATATCATGATCTATCTTGACTTGCAAAAGGCGCTGGATGGCAAGTTTCTTTGTTATTTTTGTTGTTGTTATTTTTATCCTTTGCACTGCTCAGAGAAAAAGGGTAACAAAATCCATCTGCAAGAGACACAGGTCCTCATGAGGCCCGTCACTGGGCCTCAAGCAGAACAATGCCTTTTGCCAACCGCTAATTTACATTTATATTCATTTCTTTCTCCGTTGGGTACTTCTTTGCATTTCACACGCTTGGCAGTCACCTTTTTGGTCTGGATTGATTATTCATTTACATGCATTGTAATTGTTTTGTGTCTCTTCCGACAGGTAGCTTTGACAGTTAACCCTTATCATTTGGAATACACCAGTGTGTGAAATAAGTTTGACCAAAATAGTTCAAGGGTAGTGCCAGAATAGCTTGGCGCCTCTTAGGTGCCAAGCTATTCTGGCACTAACCTTGAACTAAAGCCATTGGTCTATATCTTTGTCTGTAGTACTATAATGTAGCTTGCATATGGCAGTTTACAGATTTAAAGCTTTTAGCCTCAGTATGATATGGGTTAATGTTCAGGTATTTATATACCGCTCTCAAAAACTTCAGCCCTATGGTCGAAATTTCTAAATTTGACAGCTTTTCTTAGAGGACAACATTACAATTCAGGAGACAAATCAATCATGATAGTTCAAGGATGGTGCCAGAATAGCTTGGTATCTTGCCCTTTGAAGGCTACATTGCAATTCAGAAGACAATTAGATTTTGATAGTTCAAAGGTGGTGCCAGAGTGGCTTGACACCTTGTCCTTTGGAGACAACGAGATAGCTAGATCACCCATGATGGTTCATGGGTGGTGCCACAATAGATTGGTGCTCATACATGCCAAGCTATTCTGGATTATTGTCGAGAGTCTTCATAAAAAAGTTTGAAATGTGATTTTTATAAGTTGTCAACTTTAAAAGAAGCATAAGTTAGTGTTTCTTCCTGCTTGGCTAGTTTTTCCTCAGAACCGTACACTTGCGCTTGCATTCATACAGTGTGAGACTTTAGCCCTCCGTTCTTCTGAAGGAAGTAAGGATGAAGTCATAGTTGAAGCATGGTAGTTCCACACCAAACTTTACAAGTAGTACTGTCATCAGCATGGCCTCAAATCCCTAAATTGTACAAAGAAGTTTGTCAAAACAAACAACAACACACAAACCTAAACAAAGAGTTTAATGGATTTTTTTATTTATAAAGTGTGTGGATGGTTTGGAGGCGTTGTTCAATGTTCCAAATGCTTGCACAGACGTGCATGACATACATGTGTACGTCAAGACATGTCTGACAGTCGTAAGTAAGTGTCATTTTTTTCCTTCAAAATGACTCTTATGTTGTAGTGACTCAAGACAAATTCATTTTTTTAGATATGCGACAAAATTATGGCTTTTGGTTGCATCTCCATATCGCTAGAACACGCTTGCTGCTGAAGCCTCTCGTGTGTAATTTTCAATTACATGTTGGCAAAACAAAAGAGATGGTCATAGATTTCAGGAATAACAAACATCATCCCGGTCCTGTTGTCATCAAGGGAACAGAAGTTGAGCATGTAGAGTCCTACAAGTATTTAGGTGTTCTTTTTTACAACGTGCTCAACTGGAAACAAAACACAGATGCTATTGAGAAAAAAACGCATACCCGTCTTTACTGTTTGAGAAAGCTCAGATCATTTCATGTAATCACTGAGCTTTTACAGATGTTTTACTGCTCCAGTATTGTAAGCATTTTAACTTTTGGACTGATGTGCTGGGGTAGAAATTATGTAAAAGAGATCAAGATCGCCTTAACAAAGTAATCTGGAAAGGGGGCAGGGTGATTGGTAGGTTACAGGATAATTTGGACACACTGTACAACAGATGGATTACGAACAAACTGGCTGACATTCTTGATGACAAAACACATCCACTTAGATATGAATTTGACAGCAGACGCATTGAACGAAGTGGCAGACTTCAAGTACCCAAGTCGTACATCGCGTTATGCCAACTTTTTTGTCCCTCAGGCTGTTACCCTTTTCAACGGTAATACCAGTAGATAGTGTCTGTCAACATTCTTCAGTTCTTTATTACTAGCCCTTTCAGTAGTTCACTGCAACATTGCCGACACCAGAAGCACAGGGGATTCCTCCCCCCCCCCCCCCCCCCCTGCTGTCCCATGAGGGATTAATAAATATTTATTGTATTGTATGGGCAGACAGCGAATTTCCCCATGAGGAATTAATATAATTATTGTATTGTATTGTATTGTTCTAGCGCCGTTGATCAAGTGTTTTAGCGACCTCGAGATGTGACTAAAAGCCATAATTTTGTTGCAGATCTAAACAATTAACCCCTTTAGCCCCAAGTCCCTACAGCAGGAGATTGATTGACCATGATAATTCAAGGATAGTGGCAGATTAGCTTGGCACCTGATGGCACCAAGCTAATCTGGCACTACCCTTGAATTATCATGGTCCATCCACCTCCTGCAACTGGTACAGTCATTCAGTAACACTTCCAGAATTTGGGACAAACACCTGTGGGGCTAAAAGGGTTAATATGATCAGTCCATATCTTGTGGCAGTGTGTCAGGGCTGAATGGGTTAAATTGATGTTTTTTTCAGGTGGTTTAAAGTTTTTCAAATCGGCCAACAACGTAATATTGTGCACTGGCAATGAGGAGGGTGTGATATTGCCAACTTTCTTCAGCAGAGTGGTGGACAGAAAAACTGGTAAATATTTCACATCTAATGCCAACTGCAAAAGATGGATTAACTATGACCGCTCAGAGGCTTATTTTACCTGCACACACTCACACATTTCACAGTTGGGAAATAAATATTTTTATGCCATTAGTTTATGTATTTATAAAATCTAAAATTTGGGTGCAAGTATACAAAACAATATAAATATTTGAAATGTAACATGAAGATGTTATAACACCCAAAAATTTATTTCTTACTAGATATTTTGCATATAGCTAGATTAAAGGAAGACATTGAGTGAGTTTGTTAGCATTGTACATTTACAGCATTGAACATTTACAGCATTGTACCTCTTCAACTTTTTGAATGATAATTCATTTTTGCAAGTTTTGGAACCACATTTCACTCCCACCAGTCAGCCCTGGAACAGGCTGCTTGGAAGAGACCCTTGCATGTCTTTCAGACACGGCTGGCATGCTTTTTATTCTGACAGTGCACCAGCTTCTTCGGTAACACAGACTCGCTCAGCTGTCTGATGAGGTGATTGGAAAATGCATGAGAGCTCAAAACAATACGGTAGACTTTGGGATGAAATCCTCATCTTGTTATATATATGAAGTTCATTACCGCACGTATTAACAAAGTAACTGACATAGAAAAAGTGTAGTAGGGACCTGTGAAGCATTGTTACATATCCTACTTTTCTTCATATCCAACCTTGTTATCATCAAACTTTTTTTGGTATTATTTCAGGAGAAAACTTGCAGTTGAATGGACAAGAGTCCCAGTTTCATCACACTTGTGAGGAATCGTACACAGCCCCTACAGCTGTTAGTGCTGACGATCTTGCAGATGAAATGGAAAACAACAGAAAATCAAGAAGAAAGAAAAAGAATAAATAACATTTTTTAAAATTATGTTTGCAAGCTGTCATGTAATGAAACAGCTAGGTTTAAAGGTCAATCCAAGGACTAAATTTCTGTAACAAGTCCAATTCTCTTGCACTTTTTCGAAGAAGGGAGTTGAGGAAGAAGTTTAGGTTTTAGTTTTGAGTATTAAAATATATTGACTAAAACTATTTAACCCCAAGACATTTCGCAAATTTTACAGGTGTCATTTAACAAATATGTACCAGGTCCAGGAAATGGATCGACCTTTAGGTGCCAACCTAATCTGGCACTACCCTTGAATGATCATGGTCGATCCATCTTCTGTTGTAGGGTGTTGGGGTTCAATGAGTTAATTTTGACTCTGACTTAGGTTAGACTCCCCATCTCGAAACAATTAGAGTTTAGAATTTCACCCATTTATGACAAGCAGACCCACACAATTCAGCAACCAACGGCTATAACCACAGGTACCATCCTGATCACCGTGCTCCAGTCCTTTTCTGTTGAAGTGAAGATGGATCCCAGTGTCAAGCACACCAACGAATGCAGAGAAGAACCTAAGCATGTTTCTTCTTCCTGGGTTCTTCTCTGCATTTTACACGCTTGACAGTAACCTTTTTGGTCTGGATTATACCAACGAATGGACTCAGATTCTGTCCTGGTCACCTAGCTCCAATCCCGCTTTGCTCAGTACGGCCGGCACCAGACCTGTGTTAGCACTCTTGGAACTGTCTTCTTGCATCTGTTAGCTCCCACTGAACGTGTTGCCTAGCTCCCTAATGTCAATTGCATATTTTGCATAATCAGAACTTAGAACTCTGTTTTGGCTGCAGAACCTTGGAACTGCAGGAACAGAGCATTCTGTTAAACATTTCTGACTTTGGGAGGCGTCTTCATACGATTACACGCCTGCCTCTGGGCATAAATCATCCCTGATAAACTAGTCACAAAAAGTCCAGGAACACTAATTTCCTACTGCATCAACTTCAATCGACCAAACTTTACATTTGTCAAGTCGTCCGATTATGTGAGAAAGCAGAAATTGTTCAAAGTGCGTCCCAGGAGCGACAGCATTTAAGATTAACCCATTTAGCCCCAAGGTCACATTTCCTAAATCTTGGAGGTGTCATTAACGATTATGTACCAATTGCAGGAGATGGATGGACCATGATAATTCAAGGGTAGTGCCAGATTAGCTTGGCGTCTGAAGGCGCAAGCTAATCTGGCACTACCCTTCAATTATCATGGTCCATCCGTCTCCTGCTGTAGGGCATTGGGGGGCCTAAATGGGTTAAGCAGAAGTGCGTAGAATGAGGCAGAATTTGGTACTTGAGCATGATCATCAAAAATTTTTTGGAACAAAATGGCAACCACAAGGTGTGTGAGTCTTTAGCCATGAGGAATGCTCATTTTAATCAATCATGCCTTCGCAGAACAACATTGCATGTGCTTGCATGGTCTCCGTCTGATTAAATTGATGCACATTTTTCCAAGCATTCCTCAACTTCTTGTGATGAGCATAGATCAGGGGTGGTGCCAGATTAGCTTGGTGCCAAGCTAATCTGGCACTACCCTTAAACTTTCAGGGCAGATCTGGCCTTATATCGTAGTGTGTTATAGCTGATTGAGTGAAAGTCACCATTTTTTTCTCAAGCGTCTGTGATGGTGTATCTTGTGACCGAGAGCGTTTTCTATTAGTATAAATAAACATTTTGTGTCTTTGATATTTCATGCATATCATCATTATTGTGCTGCAATTATTTAATAGTTTTCTATTAGTATAAATAAACATTTTGTTTCTTTGATATTTTATGCATATCATTAGTGTGCTGCAATTATTTTATGTTAAAAAATATCTGTACCCCTTACCTGTACATGTATTTTGCATTTTTCTCTGTGTGTGTGTGTGTGTGTGTGTGTACCTTCACAAAACGACACAGATGTGACATCAGATATCTATAATTATCTGTACAAAGCAAACAGAATGAATGTTTAACCCTCTGCCTGTTGGTAACTTTTGTTGTGACGATTCCTGCAGGAATCAGTGACAAAAAGTGCAACGGACAGCTAAAGGGTTGGCCTTTCCCATAAAAGTGTGTTGGTCTGCCTTTTTAAAAATATAAATGGCTTTCAGCCGTAAGGTCCAGAATCACAGACCAACATATATAACCCTTATCATTTGGAATACACCAGTGTGTGAAATAAGTTTGACTAAAATAGTTCAAGGGTAGTGCCAGAATAGCTTGGCGCCTGTAGGCGCCAAGCTATTCTGGCACCACCCTTGAATTAAAGCCATTGGTCTATATCCTTATCTGTACATACTACAATGTAGCTTGCATATGACAGTGTACAAATTTGAATCTTTTAGTCTCAGTATGATGTGGGTTAAGACCCTCCTCCTGAGCTTTTATCAGATATAAAACTGAAAATGTATGCAGAGATCAACAGACAAAAAAATTGTCTAACAAAACTGATATATATTTACATGTATGTTACCAACAGATGCATTTTTTTTTTAGCCCATTCAGCCCTGACACACTACAGCTGGAGATGGGTCGACCATGATAATTCAATTAGCTTGGCGCCTGTGAGCGCTAAGCTAATCTGGCACTGCCCTTGAATTATCACGATCGATCCATCTCCTGCAATTGGTGCATAGTCATTAGATGACACCTCCAAAATTTGGGAAATACGGCCGTCGGGCTGGATGAGTTAATGAAATTATGAATTCTGCTAGGCATTTCAGTTATGAAAAAGATTCTAATGACAAATACAGGGAAACTATTTTGCCTAGAGAGACAACAAGCATGATCAAGCATTCACGATATATTTATCTTATATGACCCTTTACCAAGGAAGACCAAATGTTCTATGACCCTGGTAGTCAAATGGACTGCCAACCAAGCAAAATCTGGGAGCCTGAATTTTTGGCCTTCCAGAATCTTGACCTTCCCTCGCCCGACGAGAATTTTCATCGCACTTGGTGAAAGGCAAGTGGTTTTGGTCCTCCCTGTTTTACAGGAGCATTGATTTATGTTAAGTGGACAATTGAAACATTGACCCCGGAAGTGAAAGAGATGCAGTATACAATTAACCCTGTCACTAACCGCATGAGACGTACATATAATTTCAATCTGCTAGCAATGACAGGGTTATTGCCCTATCATTGCTAGCTTATAGCTGATTGAAATTATATATACATGTCTCTGGAACTACTGTAGTTTCACAGCTTCTCTGTGCGCCTGCCAGCAAGAGGCAAATCTCATGAGCCTGCGCGTCTGTGGGGGCTCGTGAGGACCTACGCAGCTAGCATTTGGGTGTTAGATGGCCCTTGCAGCCACCAGGACCGTTTGCACTACTAGTGTCTGCATGCACAGAAAGGCCACTGAATTTGTTAGGCATAGGTATCAGCACTGAACAACTGCAGCACTGTGATAGTATGAACACGCAACAAGTGCACGCTTCCAACCCTCTCCTAACCCCTCAACCTTTTTCGGCACATCAGTGCGAAAGAGGTACCTATGACCTTGACCTTCAGGGTGACCTAACCGCCCATCACTTCCACACCCCCACGTGAAAACATTCCCAGAAGCCGTTGCTGCAGTGCTATGAATCCCACCAGCGCAAACAACCGTGACGGCCTCTGAATCAAAATGTTCAGGAGGGATGAGCGTGGGGGTGTATCTGGATTCCTGGTGTCCAAGTCCTAGTTTTCCTTTGTAGCCGTCACCCCAGGCAAAAACGCGGCCATCTTCAGTGAGAGCAAGAGTATGGCCATGGTGCTCCCCCACACTACAGCTCACTGTGATGCAAACAGGAGTTGGATTCTGGTCGCACTTCAATGGAGCGATTATACTGCGATCGCTCTCTGGAAATGCTACCAGCGTTGAACTGCCAACATCAGAAATAATTTGGTTACCAAGAACTAAAGCCTCGTCCTGTCCTTCCCCCTTGGTCTCTGTAAAAGCAACCAGCATTGGAGTGCTCACATCAGAAAGTATTTTATCGCCAAGACCCAAAGCCCCATCCTTCCCTTTTCCACAGACATAAACCCGGCCGTCCGTTGTCACAAATGATGAATGCGAATAACCAGCTGCTCCCTCCACAATTTTCTCATCTTTTACACCAGCAATAATTCTAGGAGATGGAACGTCATCTGTTGATCCATGACCTAGCACCCCATGATGTCCACTCCCCCAAGACATCACTGCGCCAGCATCGTTCCAAATGATGGTGTAATTATGACCGCATGCAACACCCACAATTCTGTGTTCCTGAGGAAAGGAGACAATGGTAGGGGGTGTTAGAATGGAGGGACCCATTTTTGCATCTCTAGCACCATCCATTGCGCACTGTCCACAGCCTTTTCTATGTCCCCATGTGACAAGTTTGCCGGATGTTGTGACGGCCGCTCCATGCCAGGATCCACAAGATACCTGCACAAATTTATAAATGTGCTGGTCTGTGATTTTCAACCTTACAGCTCTTGGCCATGAGCCTGAAAATCACAGACAAGTGTAAATCTGTCAGTTTTTTATTTCCTGGTTCAAAGCTGTAAGGTCTAAAATCACAGACCAGCACACATCTGTTTTGAATTAATTTAACAAGTGATGAAAATCACAAACCTTACTTAAGCTGAGGAATATAACACTATAAAAAAAAACTACAAAAGCCTGTCACTAACAGGTCAGCAATGTGAGCAAGTGTATGTCTGCATGTTTATGTTCTTTTTCACACAAGCTATAATCCCAGTGTGAAGAATGTGCTTGAGCTGACGGCAGCAGCCGGCCAGTGCGGTCCAATTGCCGCAGATGTCAACCTGAGGACCTTTCGCACACTGTGTTGTGTTGATCCAAGCTGTCCGAATGCGCAAACGGCCCTCAGGGCAACGTCAGCCACCGTTGGCCCGCATCTGACGTTGCCCCGATGGCCTTTGCGCAATGGGTATATACCTTGAACACTTTCTCTGGTAATGTAACTTTCACTGCAGCTGAAGAGTTGTCTTCCTTCCCTGTTGCCAGCCGTCCATATTTCCCACAGCCGAACATAAATATATCCCTCTCCTCGGATAAAACTGCTGTGTACAGACCGCCACATGCCACCTGTAGCAAAATCCAGAAAAAAGATTAACTGCCAAATGTGTAAAATGGAAGGAAAAAAAGAACAAAACACACTTCAAAGAAAGGACAAAAAGATAAATATATTTTCATTTTGTCCTTGAAAACAAAACACTGTAAAGGGTCCATAAATGAAAGAAACTCTAAAAGTAGTAGGAAAAACCTCTAATATAAGAGAAAAGAAAAGAAAAATAATGTATTGGATCATAGACCCGTCATATGACCTGATGAAGGATCTATAATCAGATACATTGTGCTTCTTTTATTCTCTCCCCCATGAGATGGCCTTAGTTGCCTGCTCGGCTTTAAACCCAAATAACTAAACTAATTCTTTTGTTCTGTCATGAAATAAGTATTTTTTCTCTACATTTCAAGTTTCTCTCTTGTATTTTGTCCTTATTTTTATTTAGTTTGCGTCTTCACTGTTTAGGCACTGTTTAAGACTTTTTTCCACTTTGGATTTTTCGTTGATGATGGTTTAGAATAACAATGCTTTGTTTGTACCAAGAAGTACCCAACGGAGAAAGAAACACGCTTAGAAAAAACGGTACAACACAATTTATTAATATTTCGGGTAAATACCCTTTGTCAAAATAGACAAACAAACAGAGACAGTAGCCGCTACTTATCTTCATATGCAGAAGGAATGTGGCAACTGAGTTGCCACATTCCTTCTGCATATGAAGATAAGTAGCGGCTAATGTCTCTGTTTGTTTGTCTATTTTGACAAAGGGTATTTACCCGAAATATTAATAAATTGTGTTGTACCGTTTTTTCTAAGCGTGTTTCTTTCTCCGTTGGGTACTTCTTTGCATTTCACACGCTTGGCAGTCACCTTTTTGGTCTGGATTGTTTGTTTGTACCAGTTTGTTTTGTCCTTATCTTTCTGATGTGTGTTTTACTAGTTTGTCCTTTTTGTCTACTGTAATGAAAATATGGTAGACTTTGAAATGGGGCGGGTCAAAGCACATTTCATAACATGCACATGATGTCATGGGTGGGCGTGCCCCAAATTCTGGCCAAAAAGTAACAAGATAAAAATGACATCTCGTCCTGCAATGCAAACCTTGCTCAATAATGTCCTTTTCGTGCCAAGCGCCGGATGTGTGTGTGTGTATGTATGTGTGTATGTGGTAGCGACTAGTGCCCGCATTTGTGGACAGAAAGCTTGAAATTTTAGGATGTTTTCCCTACAAGAATTTACTGGAGGCATTTTTTTTTTTAACATTTTGATTGAGTATACATTGACAAGAAAATGGCTATTTCATGAAAATCAGTTGACCCAAAATTGAGTGATGGCGATTTGTGTTATTCTTATTAGATATTTTGCATAAAGCTAGATTAAAGCAAGACACTGAATGAGTTTGATAGCCAGCATTGTACCTATTCATTTTTTGAGTAATAATGAATTCATTTTTGAACAAAAATACTATTAAGAAAAAATAAAATATTTGCGCAGATAGTAATGTAATTAATCAAATCAAATTTTATTTTACCCTTACGAGATGTCATCAAGTACGCCTCCAAAGGTACTGAAATTGGAGTACACATTTACAAGAAATTTCCCATTTTATGAAAAACGGTTGACACACAAATCAACCCATAATTTTTGTTTTATTTACTTGAGATGTTGTATATAGCTAGATTGAAGAAAGGCTTTGAATTAATTTGTCAAGCAGTTTTCGTACCTCTTCAACCTTGTCAGTGAAAAGCATAGTTTACTGATTTGAAATTTTCGGCAATTGCAATTTTCACAAATTTTGGGGATTGTTCTTAAAACTTAATCATTTTACAAAAAAAAAAGGCAATCTTCTCATTAATACCCGAATATTTCTTCAGAAACAGTATTTACATAAGTCTGGTGTTTGTTCTGGCTCTGGTACGAATAGGTCAAACTCTGACCTAAAAATTCTAGGTATGAAAATCAGCTAGAAAATGTATAAGATGAGTGACATAAAACATCAATTTCATCACTGTGCACACAGAGTTATGGGACTATCCACATGAAGCTTAACCCTTATTCTGCATTGTGCCGTCTTGTCAGCGGTTTTTCGGGTGTCAAATATTTTGCATATATTCATGAGTTTCGTGCGGTCGGGAAGTTAGCGATTTGCACAGAGTTTTAATGGCACAGCTCAGCCTTACAGAGCTCAAGAGTAGTTAGTACGTGCTATTCTGTCATAGAGGACGGATATATGTCAGATACACTAGCCGTATTCCAAGACTCTGAAACCGAGATTTCAGGTACATATTTAATATGTATTATTGACAGCTAGTGAGTTAAAGGTAGTATGTATTAGTAAGATTTAGTTCGGTTGCGTAGCATTGATTTGGTTAAATGTCAGTTTAGAATTTGTTGAGATAACCGGGGATTTTTCTATATAGTTATTTACTGGGATGGATAACTACGGAATGTGATGTGTGTATGCATACCTTGTTTTCGAAGGTAGTACACGGGTGTGTTAAGTATAATCTTTTCCTAGGTACGAAGCAGTGTATGGCGCGTGCGTAATGTTATAGTATTTTTCAGTGTAGTGACTGAGTTATGGTGTTGCAAATCTAGTCTGTTTTATGTAGCACGAGTGTGTGAATCAACGCGAAGATTTATTTGTATCAGCCAGGTTACATAATGTACCTCATATCATCCAATATGTGGGTGTTAAGCAAGTGTTGTGACAATGACATAAGAACTTTATTGTACAGAGTTCTTGTACAGAGCGAGGGACGATGCCGAGACGTCAAAGTCAACAGAGGCCAGCCCTGAAAGTCTAAAATTTTGCCCACCAGCCTTTGGCTAGTGACTTCAAAGTGTTACTAGCCAAACTGAAAATGTTACTAGCCAAACTGAAAATTTTACTAGTACTGAAAATAGCCCAACGCAACAATATAATGTACCACAAGTGTTTGACGCCCAATGTTAGAGAGTGTTTTCTGCCCAGAGGCATTGAGAACAAATATTTGAACAGACAATCATAACCAAGTTAATGTTTATTTCCTGACTTCAGGCTTTTGATAGTATCAAGTGGAGAAATAACTGACAAAGTCCCCATGTGAACTGTGGTGGGATTTTTATTTATTTATTTATTTTTATCTTTTGGGTAAGTAGAGCAGGGCTTCCAGTTCTGTTTTCACAACAGGTTAAAGGGTCTCTACGTAGACCCCAAGGTATAAATTTTAGAGGGTACACAGACCCTCATCTGAGCATTATAGAGGATCCGCAGATTTATTTAAGAAAAACTGCATCATCTGTATGTTCCTTAAAATAAATTAACTCATTTCGCTCTCTCTCCTCTTCAAATGTGTTGTGACAGTGCGTGTGTGTCCTTTCCATGATACTGATTCTTTAACTGGTGAGCTATCGTGCAAAAGCCTGTCTCCCTCTCCATCTCTCTCTCACATACAGAAAAACATATTTATTTATTTGTATGAAACTATGATCGTTTGATAATGTATTGTAACAGAGAATATTGCTTTTTCTGCTGAATGCAGATTGACAACCAAAGTCGGACTTGTCTAAACTCTCTCTCTTGTGCGTGTGTGTGTGTGTGTGTGTGTGTGTGTGTGTGTGTGTGTGTGTGTGTGTGTGTATGTGTGTGAACTAATGTACTTAAAAGTTTTTTTCAACCCATTTAATCCGAAAGACATATTTCTCCAATTTTAGAGCTTTTGCCTAATACCTGTGTACAAAAAGATGATCGGATCGACCACGATAAAAAGAAAATATATAAAAAAACTGACAAACTATTTCTGTTCAAATTTCTGGACTTGCTTTTTGAGTGCGCCTCCATGCACATTGCGCATGCCATCCGTGTGCCGTCGTGCTTTAGCCATGGAAATACACGCAGCCATGAACTCTGAAAACTGCGAGTTGCAGCGGTGGTGCCACACACGGCCCAGGGGTATCATTTCTGGTACTGTCGCTTTTTTATGGAGACGACGGGGTCGAAGTGCAACTTTCTTCTAAGCGATTATTAAGATCAGACGGTGCCGGATTGAAGAATCAGAAACATTCCAGCTTCCTTTGCTTTTTCTCCGCCATTTACAACTTCGTTCAAGATCAAAAGTGAAACACACCCATGCGGTATCCCATAATATATGAATGGTGACGTCACTGCAAGTAACGCGTTCAACATGTAGCGCACACTTTGTAATAACATGCTGACACCACACGTAAACTAACAGTTTGCCCGTCCAGTTACACTCGCACGGACCCCGGAGTCGGGGTGATTCTGAACGCAGCCGCGACCAAGCAAGCGGCTAAACGAACCAACTTGTCACTACAAGTAGAACAACTGCACTGACCTCTGTTAGGGTACACACGGTGGTGCAAGGATGATGCGTCTCGGACGCAGATGCACTGAATTTTAGTGCGTCTGACTGCCCCGTAGTTACATTTTCAGTACGTGATTTTGAGTTTTAATGTGTCATAGACGCACTAAAATGGAAGCCCCAACTTGTCACTATTGCTTGCTTAGTATTACAAGAAGTGAAGGTTGAACGTTCAGGCGCTTTCGGATTTAGGACTGAAGAAGTACGGATTGGAAAATGCACGAGCACACTTGCATTTGGCGAGTGGATTTTTTTTTTACTCGCCTAAAAAATAAAATCACTCGCCATGGCGAGTAAATTACTCGCCATTTTCAGGGCTGGAGGCTGCCACTGGAGGAACATGTCATGAGGACATTCATCACTCAGGGAGCGAGAGACTTGGTGCCAAGCCATCAAAGTCAACAGAGGCTGCGCTAGAGGAGCGCGTCGAGAGGACATCCACAGCTTGGGGAGCTTGGGACAGCTTCAGGAACGCGTGACGAAAGAAACTACAAGCCAAGACGTGGAGGAACGTGCGAACGATACAGAACGATAACACCAGTGGAGCAGGTTGGATCACTAGGACAGTTTACCTAACCTGGCTTTTATTATATTGTGCGTGGATGTGAGTGTGACGTGCTAGTGTTGAGAATTGTGTATCTTGTGAAGAGTATTTTTTGTTAGTTAGGATTATAACTAGCTGGGCCACAGAAAAAAATAAATGATGTTTTGCGTTTATACTGCACGAATGCGTCCGATTGAGAGTTAGTGTTGTTGTGTATGTGACCGTTGCGTTTGTGAGTCTGTGCATGCGACCGGTTGAAAGTCTGCGTGTGTTACATTTATCATTCAGAATACACCAGTGTGTGAAATAAGTTTGACTAAATAGTTCAAGGGTAATGCCAGAATAGATAGAGGCGCCAAGCTATTCTGGCATGACCCTTGAACTAAAGCCATTGGTCTGTATCCTTATCTGTAAGTACTATAATGTAGTTTGCATATATGACTGTACAATTTTGAAGATTTTAGCCACAGTATGATATGGGTTAAAGTAACGTTGTTTTGCTGCACATGCTATTGTTTTTCTTCAGAATGGCTGTGGCTATGACAGCCCACAGAACATCCAACAGGTGGGAAGCACCATGTGTCTGTGTTTATGTGTGCCAGGGTGTGGATCAGAGGATAGGATGGGTTAGGGTGGAGAGAGATGGATCAGAGGGATAAGCTTAACTCATTCATCCCGACGCACATATTTCCCAAATTTTGGAGGCGTCATCTAACGACTATGCATTTGTTGCAGGAGATGGATCGACCATGATAATTCAAGGGTAGTGCCAGATTAGCTTGGCGCCGATAGGCACTAAGCTAATCTGGCACTACCCTTGAATTATCATAGTCGACCCATCTCCTGCTGTAGTGCGTCAGGGCTGAATGGGTTAAAAATAGGTTTAGCTCTGAATGTTTCTAAAAAAAATGCATGTCAGCTCAAAACAATACGGTAGACTTTGGGATCAAATCCTCATCTTGTTTTTCCCTGAAGCGTGTTTGTTACGATTGTGGTTGTGTTATCCTGTGAGAGCGTACTATGTGTTATTCGTAGGTAACGATATGTTGTTTATTTGAGCTATCACGGTTATGATTTCGTCCCTTTTTAGTAAGATTTTCTTTTGTTCGGGAGTAGAGCCGATTTCGTTTTGTTAAGTTTAGTCCGGAACGTTGTAGACAGGTCGCACTGTCTGGTGGCCTCGTAAGTGTCACGTCGGTTAGTCAGTTGACATCGCAACATTTTCACTACTTTTTGTTTTCATTGTGCGCGTGAAGTGAGCAGCTTTTATTTTGTTTGGTGAATGTTCTCGTACCTTTTTGAGCTATCATAGATAGGGATACCATACTTTTATGTGTCTTAATTATACGTTAGAATTTAGAGCTGAAGTAAGCAGCCGTGTTTTTGTAGCCTGATATATTGTTTCTGGAAAGTTTATGTTAATGAGCTTCGGCTGCGTGTTTCGTTCTGGTTGTTTGAGTTCATGATTTCCGTAGAAGATTCTAGATTTTGATAGTGTATATAAGGAGGGCGCTGGGAAAGCCCAGTAGTACATTGTCTTGCTTTGTCAGTTGTAGAGATACGCAGTTTATTGCGAGAGACGCTGTGTATGAGAAACTTTGAGTCGTAGTGTGGACTGTGACATAGCTGAAGAGACTTTGTATTCAGTAGTTTGTGCATTTGAAAGTGCATTATTATGTGGATATCGCATCGCTGAATTGAATATTGTTGGAACTGTTACTCCAGTATTGTCTACATCCTTAAGCCACGTGTGACGGATTGCAGCTGAACGAGGTTTATTTTAAAGAACTCTACGTGCGTGTGTGTCTGGTGTGTTTATCATACTTCGACTACAACACCACCATGTAACAGTGTTCTTTTCTTCAATGGTAATGTTACGTGGTTGAGTCATAGTCGTAGTATGATAAACACACCAGACGCACGCACATAAGGTTCTTTTAAATAAACTTCATTCAGCTGCAACCCATCACACATGGCTTAAGGATGTAGACAATACTGGAGTAACAGTTCCAACAATATTTTAATTTAGCGATGCGATCTCTTCAAACTGTTATGGACACAGAAATGTTCATTTAAACTGCTCTGCTCAGGTAATCCGCTCCAAAATTCTGCGAACCCTTGGTTAAACTAAAAATCAATGTCAAAGTTTGTTTCTGGAACATCACTAAATCAGGGGGCACAGTTCACAGTTCAAGGGTTACTGGTCCTGGGTTGAACGCTGTCGGCTTATGGAAAGTATGATAATCCGTACACCCCAAATTGGATCTCTCTTGTTCCTTCGCGATAACCACTGGCGATCTGGAATTCCTGACGACTCTCAGGTCCGGCATCTACCGAACATTCTCCCTCAGTCTTTCACTCGTGTTGCGAAGCCGACGACATGGCTCGTCACAAAGCGGCTCGTTCGATGTCGGACCAACTTCACGCTGGACAATATCTGCAGTCTCTGAGTCGGGCACAATTCGATGCCCGAACTCTGAAGATTGGACTCTTAACGTCTGTTTCTTCCTCTCCTCCTCCTCCTGCAGCTCCGACATCTCCTGACTCAGAGGAGCTCCGTCTCGCTCGCGACCCTCGATCACCTGGCTTTTCGGCGATCCAATCTGATCATTGTGGCGGCGCTCGGCATCGTATTGCCGACTGTCTAACTCATGCGCCTGTTTTTGCTGCAGACGGTGGGCGGCTGCTCGCTGTTCTGCCTCTAGCTTATCTCGCTCGCTGTCCACAGTCACGTCCACCTGGTTCTGCATTTGCTCCAGCACCGTGCGCTTCTTTTCCTCTAACGTGTCTCTAATCATCGTTACTGATTGTATGTTGTCAGTCACTTTTAGAGGGATGGTATGGTGGCTCTTCTCTTCCTGACCTCTCGTACCTGCACAGGTTTCAGGTTTCCACTTCAGATCTGGATCGTCTGGGTTTCTGGCACTGTTAACATTTCCAATGATAAGATCATAAACTGGGGTCTTCACACACAACACCTTCACCTCTCCTGTCATGTACGGGGTGTTGACACTGACCTTGGCAATGGGGGTGTCACGACATGGATTTTTTTCGTCTATTTTTGTAGGAGGATAAGTTTAGAGGGGTGACAGGATTTAGTTAGTCACCGGGTAATGATAGCGTAGGTGTATAGTAGTTGGCCTTTACACGCGGGTTTGTTGCTGTGCGAGGCTTGGGTGGACGGCGTGCAGCCACGTGGCCACCCAGTCTGAACGTCATCGGGTGATACCTGCTTCACGTGAATTTTTATCACGTGAGGTAGTGAGCAGGTTTTTGCCAACCTAACGGTTTAGAAATTGTTAATCAGTCGCAAAAACACCAGCGAACGAAAGCAGTCGTTTTTTCAACGTAGTCTCTGAGGGGGGTTTGTGCGAGCGTGGTTCTCCATTAGCCGCCGCCTCAAGTAGCTGTGTCGTCCCTCTGTGACGGTCCTACGATACAGCCCTGGTTCGAGCCCGGGAGTCGGTGTCCTGTGACGAGAGAAGAGCTGCGACGACTGTACCCTTGGCTTGTCTTGTCTTGTTTGTCTGCGTCATAGCCGGGGTTCTTCACGGATGACAGTGAGTACACGTAACAATCCTTTAGTGGCCATTTGCTCGGGGGGTTTGTTTGTGTTTGCTTGTTCGGTGGTATTATGTTGGCTAGTGTATTGGGGAAAAGGTGTAGAATGTAGATTGAATGTCATTTGTTGTATGTTGTAGGTTCTAGAGTAGTTAGCGGGGCTTAAGTTATTGGGGTTGAACGTCAAGCAGGCGACTAGCGCCATTTCACGATTTAGCATCGGAGGGTGTTTTCGGGGGCGAGTCACGGGGTGACGTGTAAATATGTATTTTGTTAAATTTGAAGTTTACATGTGAGAGAGAGAGGGAGAATATGGTGGAGGTTGAGTTTATGGTTGCGGAAGAGGCGAAGGGATTATGAAAGACAGCAGTTATAGTTGCGGGAAGGGTAATGTAATTATCTTTGTTTTGGTGGCTAGTTATTTATGGACGTTTTTGCACCTGTGTTTTAGTGCATCTTTAAAAGCGGAGAGCTTACGGGTTAAGTCTGCCACCGTGCTGTGGTACTGAGAGTGGAGGCTGACTGTGTCGCCCTCCCTTGTGGGCTATGACGCCGGACCTGGGTGCTTTCGCGAGTGTCGCGGCACGTCTCGTATTTAGACAGGTCGGGTCGTCCCATATAGTTATTTCTAACCCGTTTAAGCAAAGTTTTGTATGTTTACGTTGTAATGAACTTTGTTTATTTCATTTCCTCGTGTCAGTATTGTGAGACGAGTTACCTTAGCAATCTTGTGAGTTACTGTGTTAAAGCTCGAGTTATTGTATTATCTAAAGTTGAGTCTTTGTATTATTTATTTGTGTTACGAAGACCTTATCGCGGAAGCTAGAGCGTAGAGTCGAGTTGCACTCAACGGTTGTGCTTCCGGCGAGAAGGTCCCGTGACGAAAGATATTATTTATTCAACTTTCAGTTATATTGGGTTAAGGACGTTGCTCCATTTGCCTACATGATATTTAGTCTCTATTTGCATATATGCGATATTATCTGTTCTGAACGTTGTTATAGGAGCCTTGTGCTACGAGTGTCTTTTGTGAAAGCGTTAGCTTGATTCGAATGTTTTGTTCGTGATCCCTTTGGGGGGATATAGGAGCGTACGAATTGTATTTTGTTTCGATCCTCGCTTGTGCTAGTAAGCATATTTAGTTCAGATTCAGTAGCTTGCATATTTTCATTTGGCTCGATCTCCATTTGGGTTCTAGCGAACACATTTGGTCGATCGTTTATTTTGACGTGCCATTTTCCAAGGAACCACGTACTGTAGGGTACTCCTCGCGGAGGCAAAGGCGTTGGTCTAACTGGTGTTAGCGCCTTACGCTTATGCTTCCGTCGGGGTCCAGTGGTTGATTAGGTTTCTCAGTTTGGTTTGTTGATGTCGTGGCGAAGACAGCTTTCTTCAATGCCAAGATTGCAGCGTGCACCACCAGCAAGCAGCTTTATAATGTAACCAACAAACTGACTGCTAGAAGGGATCCATCTCCACTCCCGACCATTTTCTCACCATTAGAGTTGCCTGATCAGTTCTCAAATTTCTTTAATGAAAAAGTTCAGAACATTCGTGATAGACTTGATGGACTTATTTCACAGTCTCCATCGCAGTATGACGTTCCCTTTTCTGGTCAGTGTCTCTCGTCCTTCAGACCTGTCAGTGATCAGGAACTTCATGCTGTGCTGAAGAGAACTGCACAAAAAACTTGTAGTTTAGACCCACTTCCTACTACATTGCTGTACGAGTGTATTGATGTTGTGCTTCCAGTCATGACCAACATTGTCAACGAGTCCCTGAGGTCTGGTATTTTTCCGTCGGATTTCAAGTCCGCCATTGTTAAACCTTTGCTAAAAAAGCCCTCTCTAGACCCTAACAATCTACAGAATTACCGCCCTGTCTCAAACCTCCCTTTTCTCTCTAAGATCGTTGAGAAGGTTGTGTTGTCGCAACTTCTCGACCATCTGAACCTGAATCATCTTCTTAGTCCCAATCAGTCTGCTTACCGTGCAGGTCATTCCACTGAAACTGCGCTTGCAAAAATTCTTAATGACCTCCTCGAGGCTCTTGATGATGGCAAAGTATCTGTTCTCGCACTGTTAGACCTATCTGCTGCCTTTGATACGATTGACCATGACATTTTGCTACAACGTCTCTATTCTGTGTATGGCATTCATGAAACTGCTTTATCGTGGTTTAGATCATATCTGACTGACAGAACTCAGTGCATAGTTGTTAATGATAAACTATCCAGCCCATCCACCGTGCGCTTTGGCGTCCCACAAGGTTCAGTTCTTGGACCAGTCCTCTTTACCCTGTATGTTCAGCCACTGGCCAGTGTCTTTAACCGTTTCTCTATATCACATCATGCATTTGCAGATGATACTCAACTCCATGACTCATGTTCACCTGATCAGATTATGGACACAATCGAGATCCTTCAGGAGTGCGTCTTGGATACTAAGATGTGGATGACTTCAAACAAATTACAGTTGAATGACGGAAAAACTGAGGCCATGATAATTGCTTCCCCGAGGTTGACGAAGACGCTGACACTCCCCCCGTCATTACAAATCTGTGGTGCCACTGTCCCCTTCTCCCCCCATGTAAAAAATCTGGGTGTCACACTTGATAGTAGCCTGTCCATGCGCCTTCATGTGAACAACGTTTGCAGATCCGCCTATACTGAACTGCGACGTATTGCTTCAGTCCGCCACTATCTGACACCTGAAGCAACTAAAGTACTTGTCTGCGCTTTTGTTTTGTCTAAATTAGACTATTGCAATGCTCTTTTGGCTGGCTGTTCCCAGTGTCTGATTGGCAAACTCCAGAAAATTCAAAACTCAGCTGCTAGGTTGATTCTTAGAGTCCCTAGATCAGATCATATCACACCCCATCTGTCTGCCCTACACTGGTTACCTGTAACGGCTAGGATTCAGTACAAAATTTCATGCATGACTCACAGTTGTATTACCTGTTCCTGCCCACACTACCTTGCCTCTCTTCTCCAGCTGTATACGCCCTTGAGACAGAATTTGCGCTCTGCTGCCGACTCTCGAGTTTTACGTATCCCTCTTGTCAAAACAAAGTCGTTTGGTGGGAGGTCATTCAGATACCAGAGCCCAGTTGTTTGGAATGATCTCCCACGCGAACTGAGATACGTGGATTCGAGAGAGGCATTCAAGCGTGCCCTAAAGACCCATATGTTTTCTGTCAGCTACAAATGACTTTGTCACACACCTGTCATGTTAAAGTCATCTCTATCTATTTATAGAAGTAGTGTGTGTGTGGGTGTGTGTGTGAATGCCAGTATGAGTCCATGAGCGTAGCACTTTTGAATGGTGACTTCATAGCTTGTTTACAGAGTGCGTTGTATTTTGTTTTTGTACTTTTTGTTAATTCCATTTTTGTAATTAGTTATTTTTTGTACATTAGTTTTTGTTAAGCGCCTAGAGCTCTAATCTGAGGTTAGGCGCTATACAAGTACTCATTATTATTATTATTATTATTTCATATATATGTCAGTTTGCTTAGTCTTTTGTATTAGAAATATTTAGTTATTGTATATTTTGTTAGTTTGTATTTGTAGATATTCGGAGAGGAGAGTTTGGGCGTGTGTGAGTGTGAACATGACGTGTGAATGCGTGGTTAAGATTGCGTGAGATTAGTTGTTGTTGTTAGGGTTACGTTTAATAAACGTCGTTGTTATTGTTCCTCTGGTGTTTGTGTTAGGTTTGTGTTAGTGTGGGTTGGGTGTGCCTCGAGCGGTAGCGCTCATAGTTCGCACCCCGGGTGCGGGGTCGTGACAGGGGGTAACTCTCCCACTTCCATCGGCCAAGACGAGGGTTGTCCACTCATGTAGCTTCTGGTCTTCAGCTACTAAATCCTCTCTCACGATGACACAACTACAACCAGTGTTTCTCAACACTCTCACTGATGCTTTGCACACAAATCCTGACAACACCTGCATATTCGGCACTTCATTCTCAGGCAGCGCGATGTTTGATACTGGTAAAAATGTAGCCCCATCTCCTACTGGAATGCGTCTATTCGTCACTCGCGTTTCTCTAGACTCAAAGTCACTGGATGACGTTACATCATTAGCTAATACAGTGGCGGCTCTGTGTTGAGACGTGGTACTGCTTCTGCCTGCTATCCCGCGATCTTGGTTGGATCTTCTGATATTGTCGCCTCGGGGAACATCTTTAGAAGGACACCGTATCGCCTTGTGACCTTTCTTTCCACGGAGAAAACATGTCAGGTTCTCCACCAGCTTGTATTTCGGAGTGTCTCTGACACTGTGGATTTCCTCTGCTGGTGCAGACACACGCTGCAGCTTACTTGGCCCAAACTTCATGTTGTGGGCATCAAGGTATCTTTGAGTGAAGTCGGCCAGGGCCTTCAGTGACTGATTCTTTTTCTCCCTGAGTTGAGCGGCCAGGTCCTTTGAACATGCGTTGAGGACTTGTTCATTGATGATGAGGTCAAACAGGTCCTGGTAATCTTTGTTTAACCCATATCCATCTGGAAGACACTTCCAGTCAGGCACTCTGTGAGCTAAGAGGCCTTACAGAGAGTGCCTGCTCAGAGCTGACCGTTTTTTAGGAAATTTTAGTGCACGAGTGGTAGTTGTATAAAAGGCTTAAAACAGTCTCAACCCCACCCTAAAACATTACGTGTTGCATATCAGCAGATTCAGCATTGAATATACTAGCTATCCATGTAAAAATAAACTGAGAAAAAGAAAACAGAAAAAAAATATTTTAGTGTAAAAGTGAGTTTATTGCAAAAATGTTCACATACCTTGTGTTCAAATACATTATTTCAATAGAAGGATCCAAAATCACTGCAGCATATATGCCTGTAAAATATACACACTTCTATTTTCTGCCTAATAAAAAAAGAATGAATGAAATCCATCAAGTGGTTTGAAAACTACACATTTTCTATTGACGCAAGGAATAAAATTGTCACGTTGTCAGCCATCTTGAAACCCAGGAAAATCATCGTTGTCTTCCTCACTATCGCCGAAAATTTGACGAACTAAATCACTCAACTCATCGTAAACTTGTACATCTCGAATCTCCACCAACTCTTCATCTTCCCCTAATATGTTGTCGTCAGGATCTAATTCAAAATCACCGCTTGTATCGCTCACGTCCTCTCTCTCACCTGGCTCGGCAATCATGCTCGATGTATTCACTCTAACATGCGGCGAAAATTAGCGTAAAAAAGGCTTACAACTTCCGGCAAATTCTCGGTCGGAACTGGGAAAAGTGCACATATTTCGATGACGTTTAGAGCACTAACCTGTGATGTCATGGGAAGTAGGGGTTTACGTGTACACAGAGGGACACACGGGAACCACCTAAACTACGCGTCGGCGAGTATACCATCGGAAAGGGGGGCCTACGCGCAGCGGAGTATTCCGATGGAAATGGGTGTGTACGCACGCGGGCGTATACCGATGGATATGGGTTAAACCAGCCAGCTCTATCCATTTCTCCAGGTAGCTTCTGATTCTCTCAATGAATAGGCCGGGGTGTTTCTCCTTCTTCAGGCTTGCAGTTCCGAAATCGTCGCCTGTAACCCTCTTCAGTGAAGTTGACTGTCTCAGCAGGGCGGCTCTCAACTGCGTATAATCTTCGGCTTCTTCTCTAGCCAAGCGGGTGTAAAATTCAAGCGTTTTGCCAGTTAGAAGTGCACTCAGCTTGATAGCCCAAGTCTCTTGTTTCCAGTTATTGCTGCTTGCGAAGCGCTCGAATCGCTCCAGATAAGCGTCCATCTTATCTGAATTTTCTGCGAAAGGTGGTAGCTTTGGCGCACGGGCTGTTTGCTCTCTGCTGGCTAAGGCTGTTGCTTCAGAAGCCCTCTGGCTCTGTGCCTCTATCTCCATCTGCTTTAGATGAATTTCGTGTTGACGCTGCCTCTCCGCCTCTTCTCCCTGTTTCTATGCCTCTTCTCGCTCCTCTCTCTCCAGTCTCTCCTTTTCTTCTCTCTCTTGCTTCTTTTCTTCTTTCTCCTCTCTCTCCTTTATGAACTCAAGGAGTTGAGCTCCTTCGAGTCCACATTCCATTCCAATTTTCAGGAATGTCTCCATTTGCGATGTCGCCATCTCTGCTTTTCACTGCTGGCTGTTTTCTCCTGCTACCCTTTCCACTGAGCCAACTAAAGAAGTCCCGTCGGAGGTGCCAAAATGTTACGTGGTTGAGTCGTAGTCGTAGTATGATAAACACACCAGACGCACGCACGTAAGGTTCTTTTAAATAAACTTCATTCAGCTGCAACCCGTCAGTGGCTTAAGGATGTAGACAATACTGGAGTAACAGTTCCAACAATATTTTAATTCAGCGATGCGATCTCCACACAATGCATTTCCAAATGCACCAACACTGATACAATGTCTCTTCTGCAAATGTCCACACTGGCGACACAAAGTTTCTCATACAACGTACACCACCGTTACGCTGCGTCTCTCACAATGTACACCCTATACGGTACACAAACCAAGGGGAATCATTCAGCGCTGGACAGACAAACAGATCCCCTGCCCCCGCCTATCAGGCACCCAATCGCCAGCCCACAGAGAAATACGCAGGTATAGACTAAGACGATCATTTGCATCCTCAAAAAGAATGCATCAGGTCTCTTATATAACCCATGTCTTTTTCTGGAACTTAGGAAGTAGGCAGGAGAAACATACATACACAAACATGAAGGTGCATTACTATATGTGGTTGGGTAAATACCCTGATTTCCCACTCCCAGCGCTAGCCTCACCTATCTGGTTTGTGAGTATCTATAACTCGAGGCAAATTTGTATCGTTACATTGTTGAGTAATGTTCTGTGCATCTACTGTGGGAAATCAGGGTATTTACCCGACCACAAAAGTAGCGCACCTTCGTGTTTGTGTATGTATGTTTCTCCTGCCTACTTCCTAAGTTCCGGAAAAAGACATTAGTTAGTTAGTTAGTTATTTGGGTTTAACGCCGAGCAGGCAACTAAGGCCATCTCATGGCGGGAAGGGTAACAATCTGGTCAGCCAGACTAAAAGAAAGGTCTTAAAACATGATGTATATATCCCTTTAAAATGTCAGGCTAGGAGAAAGACATGGGTTATATAAGAGACCTGATGCATTCTTTTTGAGGATGCAAATGATCATCTTAGTCTATACCTGCGTATTTCTCTGTGGGCTGGCGATTGGGTGCCTGATAGGCGGGGGCAGGGGATCTAACTGTTTGTCTGTCCAGCGCTGAATGATTCCCCTTGGTTTGTGTACAGTTCTGCCAGCGCTAGCCTCACCTATCTGGTTTGTGAGTACCATATACGGGCCACGTACCTATGATACACTGTTTGTCTCTACAACTGACAATGCAAGACAATGTATCCCCGTGCTTTTCAGCACCAATCTTTTATAGTACACCAATTTCCAGAATAATCCAAGAAAATCATACAACGCAACCAATCAGAACGAAACACATAACTGAAACTCATAAATATTAATAAAGAAAGAATTTTCTAGAATAACTACAATAGGCTACAAAAATTCGGCTACTAATTTCAGCCCCAAATCCTAGTGTGTAATGATGTCACATAAAAGTATGGGAGTTAGTTCACGACCAAGCCAAAATCTTTCCAGAAGTTTCACAATCTTTCAAAAAAACACACCGACTGGCTGCCAATTTCACGTGCACAGTAAACAACTATGACTATACAATGTAGCAAAATGTTACCTACACCTCTGACGACACACATACGCGGTCACTAGACAGCGCGACCCTTCTTGAATGTTCTGGTTTATTACTTGGCGAAACTACGCAAAACAAAAATCGACCGCTCTTCTTCGTGCGATTTTACTAGAAGCTTCTGGACTAAACTTAGCATATCATAACAAAGCGAAATCCGCTCTACGCGTGAACGAAATAAAATCTTACTGAAAAGGTACGTGAATCGTAACCATGATAGCTCAAATAAATATCGGATCGTTTCCTACGATTAACACATGCATGCTCTCACAGGACAACACAACCACAATCGTAACAGGTAATTGTTTCCTCACCTGTCTCAAGGTGATGCTCGATTCCTTTTTGGTCCCTGGCAGGCGAACAGCCTGCGGAGTGTGCTCAGTATTCTCATGGCCCGTTCCAAGCTGCCCAGATTTTCCAAGCCCCCACGTGTATAGAACTGACTTTGTAATATGATCCGTGGATGTTCCTCTGTTCACTTTCTCTGCTGGCTGATCCATTGCCCTGCGAAAATGGGGAGTACCTAACTCATTCAGAGCGCAGCCCAATGCGCACAAGGCCATCAGGTTGATTTTAGCCCGCGCATGGCCGTCCATGGGCTAATGTCAGCCCGACCTGATTAGCTTGGCGCCTTGTGAGGCGCCAATCTAACTTGGCACTACCCTTGAACTACCATGGCTGATCCATCTCCGGCTATGGTGAGTGTATTAAAAAGGCCAAAAATTGTGATCACAAAATCGGATGAAATGGGGTGTCCTGAAGTCTCAACAGAAGACATCATACTGGGCACACATGTAGCGCAGCACCTTGCTTAGTGGCTGGCGCAGGATCCGGTACTTCGCTTTACGATTAAAGTACAATTCAATCAATGAGCATGACAATATATTACTACTACTAGATTGATCAGCAATCAAATGACACACATTAAACAAAATAAACTTTCATCATCATCATCATCATCAGTCCCTTGCCCGAACTGGGCGTTGGGGGGACTGAAAGGCAGCAGCAACAGACAGTGCTCTCCACTGAGTTCTATTTTGGGCGGTGGCAAGCAAGTCTGGCATCTCGAGTTCGGTCCATTCTTTTATGTTTGCGACCCAACTCTTTCTCTGACGACCTCGCCGACGACTTCCTTCGAGAGTGCCTTGGAGGATAGTCTTGGACAAGGTGTTGTGTCGGGTCACGTGGCCAAACCAAGCAAGCTTGCGCCGTTTCACGGTTGCCAGAAGAGGTTCATGTGGGCCCACCAGGGAGGTGACGATGCTCCGTACATATTCGTTGGTTTTGTGCTCGCGGTACGAGATGCGGAGCAACTTCCTCAGGCACTTGTTCTCAAAGGCCTGGATTTTCTTTTCTGAGTCTGCAAGCAGTGTCCAAGTCTCACAGCCGTAGAGTAGAATAGACACTACGAGGGACTTGTAAAGCCTGTACTTGATGGTGAAGCTGATGGAGTTACTTCGCCATATCCTGTCCAGCCTGGCCATTGCGGATGTTGCTGTACCTATCCTGATACGGATCTCTGCTACGCAACTACCGTCTTTGGACAGGGTGGCTCCCAAGTACTTGAAGCTATTGACCTCTTCTAGCTTCTGGCCGTTCATGTGAATGTTGCTGCTGCTGTCGCTTGTGGTGTTGATCATCACTTTGCTTTTATCCGTACTGATCTCCATGCCATAAGACCCTGCGCTACTTGAAAGTTTGTCTGTCAGGTTTTGGAGCTCACTATTGCTGCCTGCCATGAGGTCAATATCGTCTGCGAATCGAAGATTGCACAGGGATCTGCCACCAATAGAGATTGAAGTATGGTGGTCGTGGAGGGTTTCCTGCATGATCTTCTCCAGGAATATGTTGAAAAGGATAGGAGAGAGCAGGCATCCTTGACGGACACCGATCGTCGTCCTGAAGAACTCGCCTGACTGATTGTTAAGTTCTACTTAACAAAATAAACTTTAGTGACATTCAAGTTTCAGCCCAATTGTGATAAGTGAGACATCCTGACGTGGGTCACCTGGATATGTATAAATTTATCCCTCTGTTGTGCTGGAGGACTGCTTGATCTGCGTCATCCAAAATGAGTAATGCGGAAAATATTTTCAGCAATAGTAGGCGTCGTTAGTAATACATGGGAAGCTACTCCAACAACCGATGTAGGACAATTTCGCGCCAATTCGCGATGTATGATGGGTATTGCTAAGGTAAATCAAGATGGCGACTAAAAAGCACTTGCTTGCGTCGTTATAGCACACAACTCTTCATTTTCATCCTCTTTGGTAGAGTACTGAAGTTTCTTACATGAAATAAACTTAAATCTTATTAGCTTTTGTACACTTTATACAGCTGTTTTCCAGTAGATAGCTGAAATATCTCCCAAACTTGGCATGTTTTATTTTGTTTGGTGGTGCAAGGTGTTGTGTTAGTTGTTTTATTATTTTTTTTATTCCAAAATCATCCAGTTATTCCAAATGTTTTGACGCAGTTCAAACCGTTGCGGTTACAATAAAAGACATTTTAATGGTTTAATTAGATTCTGACCTTTTGTCCCATGATTATATTGTTGCTCAATAAGATTCTGTGAAGAAAAAGGTGAAATTTAATGTAACACTAACAGGTGCACTGCTGTCTGTTGTGCTTACACAGTAGGCCCTCGAGTACAGACAACTTAACATGTAAAACTGTAAAAACATACTGGACTTAATCTGCGTGATTATTTTTCCATGTAGATAAACTGTTGTGATAAATGCGATTATATTTCCATGTAGATAAATTGTTATGATAAATGCTGTTGTAACAGTGTTAATTCCTTATACAAGCAAGCTAGCTGTGAATAAAGCAGTTTCCCAATTTAAAAGTCAATGATGTTACCAGCAAATAGTCTGACTGCAAGCATACTCACATCTTCTTGGTTCTGCTTTGGGATACAAAAAATTCAATAGCATTATATATAATGGCAGTAAGAGGAAAACATGTATGTTGCTTGACAGCAAAATGATGTCATATTAATTATTATTGTAGTACATATTTTCTTTGACGTCACATTCTTGTAGTACATATTATTCTTTGAAAACACCGTACTCCATGAGAAGGCTCTTTTAGTCTTTACTGGAAAAAAAACAACAACTGAAAAGCAGTCCTAAATCACGAGATTGATATTCCCACCTACGCTCTGCACTGGAGATACATGTATACATCATATATTCAAAATGGAGAATGGTATCTGCTCAGCTTACAGTGTGCTGTGTCAGATCCACAGTGATCCTAGCCTTTTGGAGGGCGTGAGGACCAAAAATATCTTGTGTGGGCAAGCCATCTCATCAGCTAAGTGCTTGTGTCTAAAATCTCTATGGCTGGGGCCATGTCATCGGTTAGGCTACATTTGGCCTGTGCACAGCTGTGCATAGGCCATCTGCAGTCAGTGTGAGCCCAATGGCCTTTTGCTCACTGGTTGTTTAATGGCTGATTCAGGATGAATGGGAGTTTCTAGTGCAATGTACAGAAGTCTAGCAGAAAGACAAAAACATTGAACAGCAAAATCTCCCACCAGCATTGATCATTCAACCTTCAGCCATGTCTCGAGGAGAGTCTCGCATCAGTCACCTCAGCCAGTACTCTGAGTCCACAGTACTCAACACCGACTTTGCTGAAGTGGCCACTCTTGAGCAGGACCTTGGTAAAGGGCAGTCGGCCCAGGTCAAGGTTACACGCTTCCAACCTGGCGTTGACCCTGTCAAAGGTGGGCTGGGTGAGCTTGACCCACTGAAGCTACCGAGGAGCAAGGTGCCACCTAAAGGCGTAGATCACGCAGCAAGACTGAGGGAGAGATTGTATGACCGGCCGGAGACTTCGGGCGTTCTAAACTATGTCCGTCAGCAAACCCTGGCCATGGGAAGACCAGTTGTAAGTAGCAGATATTTATGTGAGGGTCTGTGATCTGGACCTAATGGCTTCTGGCCCTCAGATCCAAAACCACAGACCAACACAGTTTGATTTATTTATTATTTGAAAGTGATTCTCATGCTTACTTCAGGGGGGAAGGCTGCTGGATTTCAGCTGGCTTGTATAGACTGTTTGACATCAGAGCACATGTTTTTGCCAGATATATGCGCAAAGAAGGACTTTTTGTATCACTTTAAGAAAAATATCATTTAATGCCAGTTGACCTAATATGGAATATTTTACTGAACTCCTATGATTTGTCGATTTTGCTTTACAGCCGTAACAAATGGTGAAAAAACAAGAACAAGCCATTTTCAATACACTAAATAGAGCCCCGGCAGATTTCAATATCGGGGTCAAGCATGCAGACGTCATGTATGTCTGCGTTGTTTCAGGTTTGAACACTTGGCCAATTCATGGCAAAATGGAATTATTTTTATACTGGACTTAATGCATATGGGGCACTTTTACTTTTAGAGATGTAAAATCAGTCAGTTTATGAAAAAATTCTTAAATTTTATGACTCTGCAGCAAAACTGACACATTGTTCAATTTTCTTAAAAGTAACTCGTATTAGGTCAACTGTCACTGAATGATATTTGTTCTAAGAATAAGATTGATACCGAAAAGTGTTTTTTTGTGGAGATATTTGCGAAAAATGTTGTGCGCTCCAATGTCAAACGACCTATACAGCTATGGATGTGTGACATTTCCCGCCAAAAAAATTCACTGAAGGAGGTGGTTGACTGAGTGGTTGATAGTGCACATATACTGTCAAGAAATAACAGCAAAGTGTACTTCAACTCGAAGTTTGCATCCGTACAATCTCAGAATGTGTCAAATGTAACCCCTTCACTGAGAAAAGGTGCAGTTCAGCTGCAAGAGGTATAGATCCTCATGAGCCCCCACAACTGCGGGGGCTCATGAGGATCTATGCATCATGCTGTCACCACTTTGTATCCATGTTCCTTGGATGGCTGGGGCTCTTTGACCTTGAATTAATACAGATTCCAGAAACACAATCTGAGCCCACCAGCACTGAAAGGGTTAATAACAGTTTGGGAAAACTATTTTCCCCCCTAAAACATGTCTGAGTCTGACAGATTTCACTGTTTTTCATTTATAAATAATCACATACTCTTTACATAGATCTGCAAGGAGCATGCATTCTTATGAACCCTTACACCTGCTAGGGCTCATGGAAATCTATGCTTCTTGCTGACCCCGAACAGCTCCAGCTGCTTCTCAGACTGACGGTGAAGTGTATGAGACTGTGACTGTTTAACCCGTTTAATCCCACGGCCGCATTTCCCAAATTATGGGGGTGTCACTAAACAAATGTATACCAGTTGCAGGAGATGCATCGACCATGATAATTCAAGTGTAGTGCCAGATTAGCTTGGCACCATTAGGCGCTAAGCTAATCTGGCATTACCCTTGAACTATCATGGTCAATCCATCAGCTGCTGTAGGATGTCAGGGATAAATTGGTTTAACTGGTTCAAGCTCAAAAGGTACAGGATAAGTGCCATGTAAATGTTTATTATCATCAGCATTATTATTTTAATTTATTATTCCTATTAACATTTTTACCTGTTATTATTATTATTATTATTATATTATTACAAAATGTGTCCAGCAACTGGCACCAATCCAGCGGCCATCGTCGGGAAAGCAGAACCAACCGCAGACCGCCGGCCTGTTCCGAACCACTCTCTACAAGAAGGACTACATACAGCGTCAGCGGCAACTGCAGGAGCTAAACAAAAATCCATCTGGACTGCAGCAAATGTAAAAAAGATTTAATTTAATTATTACGTAGGTAAAAGAGAAAAATAATAAACAGGTAATCCATTTAACCCCAACACCCTATAGCAGGAGATAGGTCGACCACAATAATTTAAGGGTGGTGCCAGATTAGCTTGGCGCCATCAGGCGCCAAGCTAATCTAGCACCACACTTGAATTATCATGGTCGACCCATCTCCTGCATGTGGTACATAGTCGTTAGATGACACCTACAAAATCTGGGAAATGCAGCTGTGGGGTTAAATGGGTTAAAGTATATATATATATAAAGATTGCTTCAGAATTATTTGGTGTGTACAGTGACAAACTAACACGAAAGAAGAGTTTGTAAGCATTAATGTCCAAAATGATCAGATTTGCTGTAAAACAAAACTGCAAAATGGTCCTGTTCTTGATTTTTAAATAGATTTTCTTTTCTTTTTTATGGTTGCTTTGTTTGCTGATTTGCTCCATTTTTTCCAGTCTGGAAAAACAGGCAGCAAACGCCAAGGCAGCAGAGGAACAGGTTTCGACACGAAGGGACTTCTATCCTGGAGCTGATGAATTGAGTTCTGTCTCTGATTATGGTAAGGCTGCTGATAGTTTTTGCTAAACCCTTTGGCTGTTGGTAGCGCTTTTTGTTGGGGTGAATCATGCATGAAATTCTAAGATTACATGCTACTGAACATCATCAGTGTCATCTTTTGATAGAGCTTATCCCATATCAGAAGTAAGTCAGATACAGGAAGACAGAATTGACAGTTAACCCTTTGGCTCTCAGTAGCAGTGGTTGTCCCTGCAGGGATTATTGGGACAAAAAGTTCTACCTACAGCCAAAGAGCTAATCTGTGTGATCAGGGAAGCCATCAGTGCAGTCACCAAGCATGTGATCTCTATTTGTGCTGCAGCCTTTGCTTGCTTTCCGGAAATGTTTTCCCTCAGTCTGATGAACTTTATTGAGCTGTTCTCTGTCTGCAAGAGACCGAGATTCTCATGAGCCCTGCAGCTGCAATATTCCTCTTGCACATCATTTGGATGAGCTGTTTAAAGTTTCAAGCTATCAGCGTGTCTTGCACATAGATCAGGCTGGATGATTATGTATGTGTCATGCTGTTTCTTTGACCTTATTCTGAGTACTGAGTCACTGACTGGAGTGACTATGTCACCAACGTCGAGGTCCTTGAACAGGCTGAAACTGTGAGCATCGAGGCTTTGCTGCTGCGGACACAGCTCCGCTGGGCGGGGCATGTCTCCAGGATGGAGGATCATCGCCTACCAAAGATCACCCTGTTCGGCGAGCTTGCTACTGGACACCGTGACAGAGGGGCACCAAAGAAGAGATACAAAGACTGTCTCAAGAAGTCACTTAGTGCCTGCCAAATCGACCACCACCAGTGGTCTTCGCTTGCTGCGGACCGTGACACCTGGCGCTCCACCATTTACAAGGCAGCTGTCTCCTTTGAGGACTCTCACAGAGCTAGCCTTAAGGACAAGCGGCTCAGGAGAAAAAACAGAGATGCCGCAGCTCAGAACCCTGGCCATACCTTCCCCTGCAGCCACTGCGGTCGAACCTGCCTGTCTCGGATTGGCCTCCGCAGCCACGAACAAGCCTGCAGACGTCGTGGGCAACTCCTATAAAATCTTCGTTCGCGAAGTCAAGCCAAGATTCTGAGTAGGAGTTATCCCTCAATCAGACTTCAAACATTCCATGGAATCATCCAGCCCACGCCATCTGCAAGAGGAGTATATTCTCATGAGCCCCTGCAGCCACAGGGGCTCATGAGAATATACTCCTCTTGCTCACAACAAGTTGCCTCATTTACATCCACAGTTTGAGGTACTATTACAGCATTATCCAGTATTATCAGTTCAGCTGCCTGCTGCAGTGATGGGGGCAATTTAGCAAAATTTGTCCCTTTAGTCCCTATTATAAAAGGGTGTAACTTATTGTGTTTCCTTCCTTTAAAGAGATTCAGCCTAATTTCCTTGATTTGATTTTGATTTAGGAATAACTCCAATGTCTAATTTTCACACAATAGGTGACAAGCTTCAAGATGAGGAGATGACAGAGCTGTTTTCTCCGATGTACGATGACAAAGCCAGCGATACCAGCAGCCCCGGCAAGAGTTTCACAACAGCTAGCATGCCAAAAAGGGGCATTCAAGACACCGACGAAGAGTCCACAGTCATCAGTGAAAAAGACATCTCGAGTGAAACGCCGGTACTACCCAAAATTGGAAGCACTAAACCTGTCATGGAGGCACCCCCAAGACTTGGTGAGAGAAGGTTGTCAGCCATCAGTCTTGATAGGGGACAGATGGCACAGATGAACATGAAAATCCGACCCTCGCGTCCAAGCAGCGCAACGCTCCCTCAGCGGCCACAGCCAGGAAAACGAGCAGCTTCTGGAAAAATGGACATGTCAAAGGTTCTGTCCTACTTGAAGAAAAACAAGTATGATGACAGAGGTAGGTGTAGCTTTAAAATGCTATTCTCTTGTTCACACCTTATAACTCACTTGCAATTCCAAACTTTGGGAGTCATTCACTGATGTTTACAATACAGTTCAAAATGTACATCAACCATGATATTTCAAGGCGCCAAACTATTCTGGCACCACGCTTAAAATATCATAGTTGGCAGACCCTCTGATGGGCAAGTGTCTTTGCTGAATGGTTTAATGACTTAAAAGTTAGTATAAAATCTATGACTATTGCATAAAGGTGCTTCTTCAATTGAGTATTGTAGTACTTTTTTTTTTGTTTTCTCAAAAACATTACCGATGACATGACTTTATGGAAATGTCTACTTCTAGCTCAATTTTAGCCTACTTACCCGTTGTGTGCCCACACAACCCGGGAGGCACTCGGGGAACCCCCCCTAGAGGGGCCGAGAGTTGTCTCCCGTTTCCCGCCTTACCAGCTCCGGTCACGAGACCGGCCAGTTTTGCTACTTCGCTCGTACAGAGAAGACGTGTCTGGCCTTGCTCTCGCGCCGCTTCGACCGGTCCTTCTCTTGCCTACGCTCGTTGCCTCTTCGTGTGCTCTGCGCCTCCTAGCGCTGACCTGCCTTCTTGTGCCCTGCCTCTGCTGGCGTCGTTCTGCTGCTCTCCTCTAGGCTGTGAGGTGTATGACTACCCTTCCCCCTGTTCCCGATTCGTCTCGGAGGTAAGGTAGTGGTAGTTTCCCACAGCCGGCCCTCGGGCCGAGAGCCGGCTACCGTTGGGCTTTCCTTTCGGCTTTGCTACTACGTGGGCGCCAGTTGTTGAGCTTACGCTTCGGCGCCTTGCACGTCCTTTTTTTTTTTTTTTTTACGAGTCTCCTCGAGGGACGTCGCCTTCTCCCCTTTGGTATTTCACTGTTACGAGAAGACGTTGCCTTGTAGACTAGGGTTTCTGTTCTCGTAGGGCCTTCGGGCACCCACACTCCGTGCGTCTACCTTAAAGGCCCTTTAGCTCTGGGAGACTGTAGCCACTATTTACGCGCCGGTGGTTACGGCGCTTGGAGTACCTTGGTGTGGGGCTAGGCTCCCTTGTCCGCCTTTGCGACCTTGTGCTCTTTGTCTGTTGCAGGAACCAAATGCTTACCTGCGCTCAATGCAGCGACTTCAAGTGGCCGACGGACGACCATGCGGTCTGCCTCCCTTGCTCGGGCTGCGCCTCGGACCATCTCTGCTATGTCTGTGCGACCTGGCCGGAGATCCGTTGGTCTGACCTCTGGAGTTTTTACCGGCGAGAGCGACCTCCGTCTGCTATCTCTCGTCCCACTCCTGTTGACGTCGCCCCTGTGGTAACGACCGCTCTTCCTCGCCTCGGCCTCTCGGAACGGATTGATCGTCGGGACCCTGCGTTGTTCGCTGACCAGAGGACTGCCACTGCTGCCACGCCCGCTGACCCTTCCGGAGGGTCTGTTTGCCGGCAAAGCGCCCGCCTCACTGAGCCCGGCCTGCAGCAGTTCGCCACGAGCCGTCCCACGTTGACTGGCCTTGCTCCTCTCTCTCTCCACGATAAGCCCGCTGATCCTTCCGGAGGATCTGTACACCGGCATAGAGCCCTTCTCACTGAGTCCGGCCAGGAGAGACGTCAGCCTCAACCTACGCGACACAGTCGCGCCCCCGACCTTTCCCGTTCCACCGTCAGTGCTAGACACTCGCGCTCGCCCTGCGAGCGCCGCCGGAAGGATCGTTCCCCCCGCCGGGAGCGTCGCCGCCCCCCCCGCCTCTCCTCGTCGCGCGCTCGGTCGCGCTCGCCTTCGCACCGTTCGATGCGTTCGCCGCGTCTCCGCCATCGTCGACCTTCTTCCCGTGATCGGCACTCCTCTTCGGTTGTCCGCCGGACTTCACCCAGACGTCGTTCCCGCGCACCGGACAGGACCCCTCCTTGCTCCTTCCCGCGTTCGCCTCGGCGATCCCCGCCTCCGTCGTCGCTGCCGGCTCATGCCCGGGCTTCCCGCGAGGTTCGTGATGCGCCCCCGCCCAAGTTTCGACCTTCCGTGGTGCCTCACCCGCCTTCTCGCCACCCCCTGGACGAAGAAGCCCTCAGCTTGCTGCCCGAAGACTCCATCTCAGCCCTGTTGGAGGAGGATGCTCGCTCCCTTTCGCCCTCCGACGTCGGTGCTGATGTCCCCTCGACCCTTCCGTCGTCGTCCCGGGCGGAGACCCTCCTAGCCTTGGATGAAGCCGCCAGGATCATCGCGGCCACTCTGCCAGCGGACTCCTGCCCAGCCTCTCCCCCCCTGAAGAGGAAGGTCTCGGCCTTTGTGGATGCCGAGCGTCAGGTGAAGAGGTTCAAGTCGCTTCCCCAGCCGCCTGGTTTTAAGGAGCTGCGAGATGTCTTCTCAGCGCACCTGCAACTTCCAGCGTCTCGAGAGCCGGTGTTCTTCTCCGATCGTCGCTGGCCGGCTGGCCTGGACATCGCCTTCCGTCGGGATTGGTATGCCGGTCATTCCCAGGCTTTCTCCATCCCTCTTCCTGCGATCGACCCCCCGGCCGTGTCGCAAGCTGGCGGCTCCGCCCTCCTTCGCCGTTCTTTACCTCGTGGCCTGGATTTGACTGCGTCTCTGGTGCGGAACACCTTAGCCTGCGCTGGGTTCCTGGAGCTGCTCACTCAAGCCCTGGTTCGTCGTGTGGAAGACGCTTGGCATCCTTCTATCACGCCTCTCCTTGGGGATTTACTCGTCTCAGCGGAAGTCGCCAACCGAGCCGCCTACCACTCGTCCGTTAACGCTATGGCTGCCTCCGCCAACTGTGACCTGATGCGTCGAGACGCCCTTCTGCTTGCCTGCCGAGGGATACCACCTGACCTGCGTGCGCAGCTGCGTCGTGCTCCGCTGGGTGGCCCCCTGCTTTTCGGCGACACCTGGTCATCCGTTCGAGCCTCCAACCCCGACCGCTGGCCTGTGAGTGCTCCTCCTCCCCGCCGCTTTCCGTCCTCCCGCCAGGCTAGGGGTCGCGCCTCGCGGTCGGTTAGACCCGCTGCTGCGTCAGCCCCTGCTTCGGCCCCTGAGCAGGCCCCCGCCTTTGGCCGTCCTAGACCCTCCAGGGCCCGTGTCCCCGCCTGGCCCCGTCCCGCCCGGCGACCGGGTCGCGGGCGGGCTACCTGACTGCCCCCCAGCCTTGCCCCCACCGACCACTTCGGGGTCTCCGGTCGGTGGGAGGCTAGCCTTTTTCAGCGGAAATTGGCTCACACTCTTTCCCGACGACCCCTGGATTTGCAACACCGTCTCGGCCGGCCTCCGGATCGCCTTTCGCAGCCCGCCTCCTTTGCGTCGCTCCCCCCTTTGGACCGAGATCCCCAGCGATCCGTTGAAGGCCTCCGCTCTTCGGGGAGAGGTCTCCTCCCTCCTGAGGAAAGCCGCCACGGAGGTGGTACGTGTCCCCTACTCCCCAGCCTTCTACAGCCGCTTGTTCGTCGTTCCGAAGCCTGGAGGGAGATGGCGACCGGTGATCGATCTCTCGGCCCTGAACAAGTACATTACGGCCCCCTCCTTCCGGATGGAGACTGCTCGAGCCCTGAGAGCCGCGGTCCAGCCTCTGGACTTCGCAGTCAGCCTGGACCTTTCAGATGCGTACCTGCATGTCCCGATGCACCAGGCCTCCAGGAAGTTCCTCCGCTTTGCGATCGACGGTGTGGTATACCAGTTTCGCGCGCTCCCGTTCGGTCTCAACCTCAGCCCCTGGGTGTTCACCCGACTGATGGACGCCGTAGTCGCCAAGGCCCGACAGTCCTCCTCCAGTCCGACGTCGAATTACCTAGACGACCTCCTCCTACGCAACCAGTCAGAGACCTCGCTCGCGTCGGACAGGGATGCGCTGCTACGGCTTCTGGCACACTTGGGCTTCCTAGTGAACGACGGCAAGTCGGATCTCTCTCCGTCCCGCCGCTTCGTGCACCTGGGCATGGAATTTGCGACCGACCTCAACACGGTGCGCCTCCCAGCCCCTCGGATCCAGAAGATTGCGGACCTAGCCGGTCAGTTAGCACGACAGGACGAGGCCCCCGCCAGAGTCTGGCTCCAGCTTTTGGGCCTGCTGAACGCCGCAGCGGACCTTATCCCCCTAGGTCGTCTCTACTCCCGGCCGATCCAGCTGCATCTCCTACTCCATTGGCGCCCGTCGTCAGGCGACTTAACGACGTTGGTTCCGGTGCCCCAGATGCTGCTGCCTCATCTTCGTCGGTGGACCGACCACTCTTGGCTTGCGTCGGGAATTCCCCTGGCCGCCCCTCCTCCCCAGACCTCGCTTTGTGTCGACGCCAGCCTCACTGGGTGGGGCGCTCATCTCCTTCCTCGGTTCCTCTCGGCTTCGGGGCCCTGGCCCGCGGACTTAGCGCACACTCACATCAACTGGCTGGAGATGCAGGCGGTGTGGCAAGCCCTGCAGTTCTGGGAGGATCTCCTCAGACACCAGGAGCTACTCGTCCTCTCGGACAACACGACGGTGGTGGCTTACATCCAGAAGCAAGGTGGCACTCGCTCTCCCGACCTTTGTATGCTCCTCTACCGGATGATGCGTTGGTGCGAGGACCGGGGTATTACCATTCGAGCCCGACACATCCCCGGACACCTGAATGTCTTAGCCGACTCGCTGTCTCGCCGCGGCCAGCTCCTGCACACGGAATGGACCCTTCGGCAGGACATCTTTCGGATGATCTGTGCCAGGTGGGAGACTCCCCAGGTCGACTTGTTCGCCACAAGGTGGAACCATCAGCTGCCGCTCTTCGTCTCCCCGATTCCCGACCCACTTGCCTGGGCTGTCGATGCACTCTCCATTCTCTGGGACGGCCTGGTGGCTTACGCCTTCCCCCCGACGGTTCTCGTACCCAAAGTCCTTCTCAAGCTTCGGGGATGTTCGGCGGTCCTGCTGTTAGTTGCGCCGTTCGACTGGAACCGCTCCTGGACCACCGACCTTCTCAGCCTCGCCACGGACCCGCCCCTGCTGCTTCCCGCCCCACGCACCATGCTCAAGCAACCGCGTCAGCCGCTGTTCCACCCCTGCCCGGAGCGGCTCCTCCTTCACGCCTGGAGGTTGTGCGGCAAGCCCTCGGAGCTAGAGGCTACTCGGGTGCAGCAGTGGAGGCGATCGCTTCGGCCCGCAGACCTTCCACCATCCGAGTCTACGAGGGAAAGTGGCGAGTCCTGTGTTCCTGGTGCTCTGAGCACGGCCTGTCACCCACGGAACTGACTAATCCTCAGCTGGCGGACTTCTTCCTCTGGCTCTTTCGAGACTTAGGCCTGGCCCCCATCACCGTGAGGGGTTACCTGTCCATGATCGCTGACACTTATCGACACCTTGGACACCCAGACCCGGGCGCCTGCAAAGACTTAGCCGACCTTATGGGTCACTTCGGCATCCAGCGCCCAACACACCGCTCACTCCTTCCCCGCTGGGACCTGCCCTGGGTGCTAACGTGGTTAAATTCTGACAGATTGGAACCCTTACCTTTGGCCCGTTTCGCAGATGTGACACGAAAGACGTGCTTCCTGCTGGCCCTTGCTACCGCCTCTAGGGTGAGTGAGCTACACGCACTCTCGGCGCGGCCTACCTGCCAACAGTTCCGAGCGGACGGGTCTGTTCAACTCCTCACTGACCCTGCCTTCCTGGCCAAGAACAGGTCTCCTCTGACGGCACCTCAGGTTATCACCTTACGGCCGCTAAGAACCAACCCTCTGTCTCAGGAGACCAGGCAACAGGATCCCGTGCGCGCCCTTAGAGTTTATCTGCGACGATCTAAAGCCTTCCGCAGAGGGCGTTCGCGCCTCTTCCTACCTCTGAGACCCAGCAGGAATGACATAACAGCCCAGACGATCTCGTCCTGGCTCCGCTGGGTTATACGCTCCGCGTATCAAGATATCTCCCCGCAGGGAGCGAAGAGGCTGCACATTCGCGCACATGAGGTACGAGCCATGGCCACGAGCCTCGCATTTGACCGAAACTGCGCTGTCAAGGACATCATGGCAGCCGTGGGCTGGCAGACTGAATCTGTATTCGCCCGCTTCTACCTCAGGGACCTGGCAGGCCAAAGAGAGAATCTCGCACTAGTGGGGGACATCGCCGCGGCGCAACACTCCCTCCCGGCGCCACCGGCGCCGTAGGTATGCACTTCGCTAAAATTGTCGGGAGGTTGCGACTGGGAGGACGGCGCTGTTACCACTAAGAGTTGCGCGGCACCCTCCTCCTCATCGCAATTCTTCCATAAAGTCATGTCATCGGTAATGTTTTTGAGGAAACAAATTCATTTTTCTCTAAAAGGTATTTTTTCGAAAAATACTTACCGATGACATGACTCGGAGGACCCTCCCTCCTGCCCCGCTTGCCGCTTTCGAGCGAAGTATCACAAAAAACTGGCCGGTCTCGTGACCGGAGCTGGTAAGGCGGGAAACGGGAGACAACTTTCGGCCCCTCTAGGGGGGGTTCCCCGAGTGCCTTCCGGGTTGTGTGGGCACACAACGGGTAAGTAGGCTAAAATTGAGCTAGAAGTAGACATTTCCATAAAGTCATGTCACCGGTAAGTATTTTTCGAAAAAATACCTTTTAGAGAAAAATGAATTTTTTTTTTTAATTTTTTATTTGCATAACACACACACAAATACACATAACACAACCAAACTTACAAATTGCAGAGTTACAGATCCAATACAATGTACTACACATAGCTTTCAACCCTAACAAGAAACACATAATGTTTATGTTTACTTATAATCTACAATATACGGAGTAAGATGAGGGAGAGAGAGAGAGAGGAGTATTGTACTAATAAGGCACTCCTTTCAAGCTGTCACTGTCACTCCATCAGCTGCAGCAGGCATCGAAAATGAAAGAGATAATAATGATATAATGCAGTGAAATGCCATGGGACCCGAAGTTGGTTGTTGCTATTGTGTGGAGTTTGTTGTGAATGGAGTCATTTACATAGAAAAGGTGTGGTATGAATCTCTCAAAACATGTTGTTATATGCACCTTTTGCTGTAGCCATTACAGCATTGGATATAGCAAAAGTTGCATATAACAACTTTTTTGGGGGGTTAAGTCAACTGTAACACAATTTGTTTCCTCAAAATCCATACCGATGGAATTACTATGTGGAATATACCCTTTAGCTTACTGATTTCAGCCTCAGAGCCCTAAGTGTGTACCCACATGACAAGGGCCGCAACTCTAGGGAGTTGCAACCAAGTAGCTGGGTAGTCTCCCCTCCCTCCATCCGGTCAGGTGAGCAGTGAGTACCCACCAGTCTTAGCCCGCCACGACTCCCTGGCCTTCTACGGTCGGCTTCGGCAGGCCGAAGCCGGGCGGCGAGTGGCGTCCGGTTATAGGCCTCTCAGCGTTGTACACGTTCATCGTTGCTCCCTCCCTTCGCATGGAATCGGCAAGAGCCTTGCGAACCTCGGTGCAGCCGATGGACTATGCCTTAGTCTCGACCTCGCGGACATGTTCCTATGCGTCCCCATACTCCCGGCCTCCCACCCTTCCGGCGCTTCGCCTTCCGCAGAGTGGTCTGTCAGTTTTGTGCCCTGCCCTTTGGCTTCAACCTCAGCCCAGGGGTCTCTTCGAGGATCTTGGATGCAGTGGGGCCCAGGGCCAGACGGGTCTCCACCAGCCTGACCTCCAACTATCTCGTCAACCTGCTGCTCAGAAACCCGGAGGTGGTTTCCCTAGAGGCAGACAGGGACACGCTCCTCGAGCTTCTGCATCGGCTCGGGTTCATCGTCAACGACGGGAAGTCGGACTTCAATCCATCTCGCAGGTTCCTCCACCTGGGCACGGAGTTCCTGATCGACCTCAACAGGGTATGACTACCGCAGGCGCAGATCCTGGAGTTGGCATCCCTAGCTCAACAGGTGGCTCTAGCTGACGCGGTTCTGGCCGGGAATTGGCCCTAGCTCTTGGGGCCTGATTGGCGTGGCGGCAGGCATGTTGCCCCTCTGTAGGCTCACTCTACTCCCGACTGCTCCAGCTGCATCGGCTGCGCCACTGGCGTCCGTCCTCCGGAGATCTCGCGGCCAGGATCTCAGTCCCACTGTTGATCTGGCCTCATCTGCACAGGTGGACGGACCTGCGTGGTTGGCGACGCGAGTCCCACTCTTCGCCCCCCCCCCCCCCCCCCCCGCCTCAGCTGTCGCTCTTTGCGGACGCAAGCCTCATTGGCTGGGGAGCGCACTTACTGCCGGAATTCAGTGCCGTCTCGGGTCGGTGGCCGGCGGAACTCCAAGGTAGACACATCTACTGGCTCGAGCTCAAGGTCGTCTGGTTGGTGCTCGTCAGCTGGGAATCGTGGTTCCCGCGACCAGAGGGTCCCGATTCTGTCCGTCATTGCGACGGTGGTGGCCTACATTGTGGAACAAAGTGGCACTCGGTCCCCGTTTCTCGGCATGCTACCTTCCCAGATCACTCCTTGGGGCAGAGATCGGCGGATCTCTCGTCGAGCGCGACACATCTCGGGCCACTGGAATGTTCTCGCGGATGCCCTTTCTTGACGGGGCCAGCTCCTTCACACCGATTGGTCCTTCCGACCGGACTTCTTCCGGGGGATCTGTATGCATGGGGAGACACCCCTGCTGGACCTATGGGCGATCAGGGGGTACCGGCAGCTCCTGCTGTTGTCTCGCCCTTCTCGGACCTGCTCGCCTGGGCAGTGGACGCTCTGTCGGTCTTGTGGGAGGGCCTCGTGGACTACGCCTATCTGCCCTCAGTGCTGGTGCCCAAGATCATTCTAAAGCTGCGGGGATGCAACGCAGTCCTACTCCTCGTTGCCCCGTTCAGTTGGAACAGGAGTTGGACATTCGACCTTTTGAGCCTTTCCACAGACCCTCCTCTCCAGCTCTCCTTGCCGCACGTGATGCTGTAGCAGCCCAGGTAGAATCTTTCCTCCCTGGCTCAAAGAGGCTCTTCTTCTCACCGGAGGTTGTGCGGCAGGCCCTCTCAACTCACGGTTTCTCGGATGCAGCAATGGAGGCAATCACTGCAGCCCATAGACAGTCTACCCACCAGGTGTACCAAGGCAAGTGGAGGGTCCTACAGGTCGAGTGGTAGCCCGAGCACCTCTCCCATGGCGCTGACTACGCCGCAGCTCGTCGAGTTCTTCTTGTGGCTGTTCAGAGAGCAGAACTTGGCCCCGGTCATCATCAGAGGCTACCTCTCCATGGTGACAGACTCCGATCAACACTTTGGCCTGCCCGTTCCGGGAACGACTTGTTGAGTCAAGTGACTGTGGGAGCGACGCAGTACCCCTCCCAGTTGATGGCCCTCACGTAGCGATGGCCGGAAGGGCCATCACAGTCTCAGATGGTCCTCCAGCAGGGATGACTGAGACTTATCGGCCGTTTCACATGGCCCTCCAGTTGGGATGGCAGAGGGAACCAGCTGCATTCCATGTCTGTGGACCCAGCTTGCCTACAGTGCAGGGCCGCTGCATCAGTGCACCTCCTGCCCAAGCCCTCATTCTTGGCCAGTAAGAGACTCCCCTTGGCCACGCCAGGGTGGGGAGTCTACTCTCCCTAGAGAGGGGGAATATGGGAGTTTTAGAGAATCTTCTATGGCCCTCATTTTTCTATGTTATTCGCTCACAAAAACGCACACGACCTTGCCTTTCCTTTTTCTCAAATTCCTTTTATTTTTCTCTGTAATTAGATATATAAAGAAAGAACTGAATCTTCATTAACACTATGACTGAGAATTTAAGGGGTTAACTCAGTCATAGTGTTAATAATACTTCAAATCCTCCCCCCCCCCCCCCCCATAGACAAAACGCCCGATCAAACCGGTGCTTGTAACCCAAAGCAATTATATATAATACATAAACACCTCATGCCTACGCTTGACTGGTTTTGAAAGACCCCCACTTCAATTCAGGTAAGATATGAATAGACCTGTTCTGAAAATAGCAATTATTCGCATTTTCATGTCGGGACGAGATTGCCTTTTGAAACCGGGATCGAAATCTTTTTGAATCAGATCGGTATGCACCGCACCTGAGTCGCTATTCATACGGGAATTTATAATTTTTTCAATTATGTGTTCACCCGTTCGATTTGCCATTAAATGCAAATGGCCAACAGCCAACGCGCCGACACAGTAGGGCGTCGCTATTCAACTTAGTAAGGGAACACTCTATGAATAAACCGGCTCTACAGCTTTGAAAAGGCTATTTGCTGAGAGGTGACAAGAAGAGTTTCGAAATTGACTTCATATTTACTCAATGGCTGGTTCCCGAAAAATCAGACGGTGGTTATACTGTTTTGATAAGAAACTAACAAGTAATATTTAACACACACACACAGACGCACAGACAAAACACACACACAAACAAACAAACAAACAAACAAACAAACAAACAAACACACAATCAAACAGACGTACACACACACAAACAAACAGACGTACACACACACAAACACACACACACAAACACACACACACACACACAAACACACACACACACACTTACAGACACTCATGTCAGTACAATTTTATCGTAAGCATGAGCTGCCAGGTGGTGTCACGGTTGATCGCCTTTTGTGTTGCCTCACGCCGCGGCCGCATTCCATTCCTTTTCAATTCAGACACGAGCCGCATTTTGAAAAGACTCTCACCCGTCAATGGCTTTTATAGCTACACCCTTTCAAATCGCTAAGTTGTGTCAAAGATCAACAGGGGGACATATTACTTTTCAAAAGAGGGGGATTTGTACAAGTGGGCTTAATGTACTCATGTGGTTTCTGAGGAATTAGAAAATCAACTGGTGGTTATTACACTATACAGGCACTGAAAAAACAGCTGGATAAGAAAATACCAAGTAAAAACAATAAGTCACAACTCACTTAAAGGTTACCTTAAAGTGAGTTACAATAGGAACTTATTAACTACTTACATTAAGAACTTATTAATTACTTACCCTAATTACTTGCAAGTACTTAATAACAACTTGACTCTAGTCACGTATACTAAGTCTTTTTTACCAAGACACAAGGGCACCGGAAAACTTTTTTTTCTCAATAATATTCTGGTGGTGCAGATGGTGCAGGCCTAAACTGTGTAAGTGGCATGACATCTCTCTGTGAAGTGTATGACATTAATAAACGATTACCAAATCTGATTTTTATTTGTTTAAAAGATTGTGTAGCTTTTCTGTGGTTTCCTGAACACCTATCTTTTTTCCTTCCGCTAAAAAACTAGCCTTCAGTTCTTCAACATTTACGGGAGATTGACTGCGCATTTTATTCTGGATTTCAGACTTATGTTTTTTGTAATTATTTAAATCATCCTGGACTCGTTTAAATTCCTCGTCATCAATAAAATTATCGTTCAATGCCTTACTGATAATAAGTTTAAGACTGCTCAGCTTTGCACCCGCCAAAGTACTCAATGCTTCATGTTTTTCTAATTTCGTGTGAAACCTCTTGTTCAAGGCCTCCAAACCAAAGCATGCTAGGCATGTAGCGACGCTTAGACCCTCAATTGCTATTCCAGCCAAACTCCCAATTCCTGTGGCGAACAAAACAATGCCCCCTACAGAACATGAAGCTGAAACTGCACCAATAGCCATAGAAGTGTTTTGAACAGAATTAAAAACGGTCTTATACCGTCTTTTGCACCGTGAATATTTCGCCTCCTCACTCTCCAAATATTTCAAAGCTTCTGTAATATTATTTAATCTGAATGCATCTGCCTGTAATGTTTTATCTGAAGCAATTGGCATATGTGGATCAGGCGCAAGTGTTGTTTTAGTCATCACATTTGTTTCAGTCGGCTCAAGCGTCGGTAGTTGTGGATAGAAGTTTACCATTTTTTTTTATTCACAAATATTTTTTTTTATTTAATCAGCAATTACATTTTGCAACTCTTCAAAAGTATACAATTTGCTGGCATAATAAAATGCAACAAGATCAATGTGTTCAAGGTTTATGTAAGTTAGACGAACAAAAGTTGTTTTGTCGACCACCACCTTGACAGCTGGAACACTGCTCGAAACATTAATAACATCATTATTTTTTGTAATAGCAATAAAGACCTTTGATGATTCTGTTACTGTTTCGTCCCATGTAAGTTTAATTCCCTGCGCAATTTGAGCCTCTTTAGCAGTAGCAACAGATTTCATGATAATTTCAAATACTATTGTCACTTCTCTAGCCATGACTAAGCTTGCTGGCATAAACACAACAGAAGTATCTGATCTACCCTTTCTAGCTGTAAGAAGATACCGCCGTCTCTCATAATTTTCAACTTTCAGTTTTTCTCTGCTATTGTTGTCTGGGGCAAAACTTGGAACAAGGCTTACAATAAGCGGCCCCGAGTTAACAACCTTTCTAAACACTAAGGCGCCTTCGTCATCAGTGTATACATAAGGACTAATAAATTCCAACTTTATGTCCCAGTCAATTGTGGGTGGTGGAACAGGCACAGGTGAAACCACCCACTTATTTCCCACATGTATTAAGTTGTAAGGCGAATTATTTACAGGTGGAGTAGGTACAGTAACATCACGTAGCTGTCCAAGTTTAGGAATCTGTTTTTCACCATCTTTCATGTCAACAATTACTTTCCTCTTGTACATGCCATTTGAATCAAGTTCAAAACCATATATTTCTCCAACATCCCCTTCCTTCTCAAAATCCTGTACGTCTGCCAAATCTTTCAACTCTGTTACTGGACACGCAACTGGTATGATTCTCGACTTTGGACCACCACTCATTTTTTATAAACAAAAATAAAATTATTTAATTTCCAACACAACACTAAAATCATGCATAAGAACTGGTTTGTCATCCTGATTAGTTACAGATATACTCAGTGACTCAAAGAAACTAGAACCTAATTTCTTAAACTGCAAATTAGGAAATCTAACAACTACACTTTCACAATACGGAGCAGTTCCAGTTGGTAAACATCTCAACAAAGTTGAAGGCTTTCCATTGTGAACATTCTCAGATGTGTTTAGTTCTTTCAAATAAACATTTAGCACTGTGTGTACTGACAAATTGACAGGGCGTTTTCCAGTTATTTTAAGTCTTTTTGTCTTCATTGTTATAATACCAGACATAGCTTCATCTAAATCATCTGTTCTCCACCAATCTTCATCAATATAAAATCCAAGTAAATATGCAAATCTATCTGAGATCCTTAACCAATTTTGTGTCAAAAATTCTAATGTAACAAGTAGGTTAGCTGGATTTAAAGTTGCTTTAATTTTAAATTTACTTTGAAACCATTCAGCTATAGTACAAAAGTCATAATACCCAGGAGGTATAGCTTCAGTCTTACCATCAAAAATTACTTTATTATATATATTATCTTCTACATTAAACCATTTTACTGTATAGAACATTTCATGGATAGCTGCAGCCTTGCTACCATCACGATTATCAATCCCATTAGTTAACCACACTGGTTTGCTTGTGTCAAGATTTGTTAAGGTAATAAACATTTTTATTATCTCATATAAAAAAGGATGGAATTTAAATCACCAACCATTACCACTACAAACGCATTTCAATTTAATGTGGATGCCAAATACAATGTCGCACCTACTTATGAACAGAAAATAATTCAACTAAATCAGCTTGACATAGCTGTGTCTGACGCAAGCGTACAAGACCTATTTCAAGTCAAAGTACCGAATCCGTTTGACCATTACCTAAACCCTCCAATAACAGATGACTCAACTGCAAGAAAGTGGTCTTCAAGTCCACTACAGATGTTTCAAAACCAACTCAACTTTGCAATACTATGTTCAACTACAGGCTGTGGTGTTTCATTCACAGATCATTTGAATCACTCAAACAAACTGATTAGATCTGTGTATCGTTTCCACACTTACTACCAGCTTAGACGTATACTGTCAGAACTGCATACACCACTGCCCACTGAATCTAGTTTCAACAGGTTTAACAACCCCATGGATATGAAAGCATTTGAACGCATCTGTAATGAATTTAACATTAACCCTGGCACTAAGTATGACTTCACACAAAAACTTGATGATCACAAAGGCATGGGTACACTTTATTACGCTATGAGTCACAGACAATACCCTCAAGATTATTACCCTGGTTACACTTCATTCTCATCAAAATCACAAGTCTGGTTAGGATCAATAGAGCAGAAACAGTCTAATGCGTGGACCACATTTATTTTAGATAAATCTGACGGGTTTACTCAAGCGGGAGTCGAGCGCGTCAATGAGTCTATCAGAACATATGTCTGGTGCATACTAGGTGCCCAATCACTAACAAAATCGAATATTCTTAATGGAAGTGGAATATTTGAATCTCAAAAACAGTTTCTCGCTAATCTTGAAGATTCAATTAACTCAACAGTCGATCTCCCATCTAGCATACAGCGCTACCAAAACGTACTCAGATATGCCAGATCGAAAGTTGACTTTGTAGTTGGCACTGGGTTATACATGTTACCATCTGACCTTCAACTCCAAATGGGTACAATAACAAATTATAATAATGAAATCATTGTTGCAGGTGTTGGTCAGAAATTAGGACTCAATAAAAGTGTAAACTTAGGAGCAACAACTGCGCATGTACTGTCATTAAAATCATTACAGGAGGTTACTTCCCCTGCCCCACCACTGGTACCCATACAGTCAGTAACAACCCCTGACACACATGAGTCAGAACGAACTGCATTAGTAATAGGATTAACAGGGCTAGGAGTATTACTTCTTTACCTGTTTTATTAAATAACCCACCATTAACCCTCCTACTGTCACCAAAAATACCCACACATGTTCTGCCATAAACCCAACTACCTTTGCCGCTGTACTAATCAACCAGCTGACAACAGAGCCTAAAATGCCAGGCAACGTGTCTACTGCTTTCAGAGCCAATTTCTTAAGCAAGTCTGATATGTGAGACAACTGTTTCTTTACCCACGACTGTAAATCTTTTGGATCTGTGGGAGCCGGTGGGCCCGGGGGTGGCGGTGCACCCCCACCAACCCCAGCACCGGAGACAGCCAGCACTACAGTGCTGATAATAAACCCAAGAGCTGTAATTAAACTAGCAATTGTAATACCCTGCTCTCTGAAAAGTGTTTTAAGTCTCTCAGCCAGAGTAGTGTCTTCGTGAAGTATTTTCTGAATAGTTTCTCTAATTCTGTTGACCTGTGATTTTAGTTTTTGTCTTCCAATACTAATTGTTTCTAACCGTCCTGATCTTTCTATCTGCAAATCATTTAATCTGTGCTGTATTCTTTCTTTCATTTCTGTGTCAAGATTCCCATTGTCTGCTGTAGCCAGTTTCTCCTTTTCACGTTCAATGTGTTTATCAAGTTCTCCCAGTTTGGCAAGATTATTAACCATCTCACCTCTTATTGTCTGCAGTGATTTATCCAATCCCATAATCTCCCTCATTGACAAAGGTGGATCATCTATTGTTTTCAAAGCGTCATTTATTTGCCCTTCAGTAAATGAGGTTTCTTGTATCACAGTGTTTGCTATTTCTGGTAGGCTTGTTACTGGTGCCATTTCAATCTCTTGCCCTGTTGGCAACTTTGTTTGCGTGTTGTGAAGAACACTAGCCAGTCTTGGCGTGACAGGAGACCCACCAATACCAAGTTGACGCAAGGCACCAACACCACCTTCATTTTTTATTGTACTTAAAGCCCTAAACCTACTAGGGTCTTTTTTGTTAGTCAATAGTACTTTTCCTTTGTCAACAGTATTTAAATATAAATGACCCTTGCCATCAAGTTCAAACTGATTAGGATCTACGTTGTCTGGGCGGCCACCAACATGATCATAAAATGAGTTCACTTTGGTTTCTAAAAGTTCGTGACGTAAACTGTAAATATTTCTTGTACCAGTCATATCTGACATATCTGTTGTATTACCAAAATCATACGTGTCATCCATTTCAAAATCTTCATGATTAAATCCTCCTGCTGCCATTGTTTTATTAATTTATTATTTTTTATTGTGCATAATAAAAATGACACAGTCTTACGGATCAAAGTTAGACCCATACAGAAAACTACGTGAGCCCCTGGGTGTTAAGGGCATAAGACAATCGATAGTCATCACGAACAATCCAAGTACCATAGACCAGAACCAAACACTTACAGTCAAGTTTCCAAACCTAGGTCCCAGTGACGTTATTGTTCCTGGCACTGCACGTCTTGCTTTTAATATTGAACTATCATCAGACGCAGATGTGAACAGAACACTGGTTGACAATCTTGGCAGAGCAATTGTTAGAACTATTAAAGTAAAACTTGAAGGGCAGGAAGTGTTTAGTCTTGACGACTCAGATGTATTTTACTGTTACAAAGATCTTTGGCTCACAAGAGAAGAACGAGAAGACCGTGTTTACCAAGGTATACAGTCTGATAATGTTGGTAAACTTCGAATCAATGCTGGAGATAAGGTAACTATTGGGGTACCAAAGGAAGTTATATTAGCAGAAACATATGGAACCAGATTTTACATTCCACTTGAGTTTGAAATCCTCACAGCTCATTTGCCTTATTACCAAGGGGCACTGAATGACCGTCTGAGCTTTGAACTAACTTTCAATGACTACTCCAAAGTTATTAAATCATCTGCCACAGATGCAACATACAAGATCTCTAACATTTCCTTGGAATATGAAATTGTCACACATATTGAACTAGCCAGACTCATACAAAATCAGTACCAGTCAAGACTTCCAATTTATTATGACAGGGTGATTAGACATAGTTTAATTCCCAAAGACAAGAGTGACCCAATGTGGAACTTAAACTTAAACACACCAGCCAGGTCACTGAAAGGTATTCTTATGTTGTTTGTTGAACCGGTGAGTCCATACAAAAGGGATTCAGAAAAATTCTACAATCCAAAGATTACACATTTGTCCTGCACAATCGAAGGCCGCCCTAATCAAGTGTACGCTTCAGGAATGCTGCCTTATCAACACTATGACGAAACCACAAAGTATTTTGCGGGTGGAAGGATTAGAGATAAACCAGCAAACATTGCGTGCAAAGATCTTCATCTGTATGATGTTAGGATCGGACAATACCTTACAAACAAATACGCACTTTGGTTAGATCTTCGTAGTACAGACGACGATTATCTTCATGGGTCAGGACGAACTGTCGAGAATGGTAGTGATGGAATAACAATTCAGATACAAAAGAAGGTTGAAACTGCTGCAGCCATAAACATATATTTGTACCTGATATATGATGCACAACTCAATATTGCAGAAAGCAGACTGAGTGGACACATATATTAAAATTATAATGTGTATTAAAATGAACCGTAGCTTAATGACACTCGATCCACACTGTGGCTTATTTGTTGGTGCCACAGGGTGTGGGAAAACTCAATTCGTACTTGACTTATTACAAACAAGATACATACACCATTTTGAAAACATTGTAATATTTTGTCCTACAATCAAACACAACAAAGCTTATCACAACCGTTTATTCATTTGGACTGACAACAACATATACTTAGTTGACCCTGAGAAAAAACTGAATGACTACCTACAATATTTTTACAAGCAATTTGAAGGGCAGTCAACATTGTTTATTGTTGATGACTGTTCTGCAGAGAAAGACATTGTCAAGAAGAGAAACACTCTAGCAGAACTTGCCTTCAGTGGCAGACACGCAAATGTCAGTGTATGGATTCTCACTCAGAAATATAATGCTGTACTAAAAGATTTTCGAGAACAGTTAAAGTTTATCTGTTTGTTTTACTGTAAGGATCGTGACAGCTTCGAAGACTGTCTCAGAGAGAATGATGTCATCCCAAATAAGCATGAACGAGATGATGTAAAAAATAAACTGAAATCAACTAAGCATCTAAAGCTCATTTTAAAGACAGATCAGCCCACAGGGTATGGGTTAGTAAATTGATGTAAATTAATTTATACATTTGTTTGTCCAATAAAAATGACAGACGGACAAATCATACAGGTGCTTGATCTCACACACCTTTTCAAAGATGTTATGCACTTTACTGACTTAATATCACCCAAACAGACTTACATAAGCCTTTCAGCACCATCAGAAATATATGTTTCATATAGTGTGACTTTGGTTTATGTCGATGAGCATCCAAATGTGGAGCACATGTCAGTTGATTTAAAGACACCTACTTTTAAAGTTGTTGATACCAACTATAACTGGTTAGGGGAAGTTTGTTATAGCATATTTAAACAACTGCGCAAACTAAATGTTTATATTGACAGTGTTACAGTTAATAAAGTGGTATTACACAAGGTGAGCCAGCAGAGTTAACGTTAATATTTTTTCATTTATTATTTTGTCGGTCAAATAAAAATGACGGACAATGTTCAAAACCCTGGCTCATCTAGTTTAAGAAACGTGTTTCACACAACAAACTTACCTATATCAAATACTAATAATGTTTACGAATCAATAGAAAACTCTTTTTCTGTCATACAACAAAATCTTCTTACAGGCAGTGTGAAGATTCAAATTGTTGCGAAAATCGAATTCACTAGGGTGGACGGCGAGGTGATTGTATCGTACATATCAACAAGACAACACACTGTTAACACAAGAAGAGAACCGGAGGTAGAGAACGTGTTTAGAGACAGACTATTACCAGACTTTCTCCAGGCGATTGACAGTGCAAAAATGAAGGGGTCTGGCTGGCACGAAGGGCATGTACATGAACTACAATTAAAGCAGTCTAGGTATCATCCCATATTAGGTAAAGCATGGTTGCCACTGCCAACAGAAGTTTCGAACAAGAAGGCAGTCGTCAACATACAGAACAATGACAATTTCTGTTTCATGTGGTGCGTACTTGCTAAACTACACTTTGTTAGGTCAAGACCTGATCGCGTATCTAACTACATCAAATTTGTAAATGAACTCAACTTTAGTGGCATTGAGTCCCCTGTTAAAATAGAGGACATAGACTTGTTTGAAAAACTAAATCCTGGTATATCTGTGAATGTGTATGTGTGGGATAATAATGCTGAGAACAAGTTACAGCCAATTAGAGTATCTCCAATTGCCCCAACATATGGGCAGTCAGAAGATAAACATGTTGACATGTTGCTAATCGGCGATGACAATAACTTCCACTACACAATTATCAGGAATATGTCACGTCTAATTCATTCACATACAACAAAACACAATGGGAAACAGGAAGTTTGTAAAAGATGTTTACAGAGATTCTCCTCCATAAACGTAGCGCACAAACATGTTTTACACTGCAGGTCAGCTGATGACATACAAACTGTACTTAAGTACCCAGATCCTGGTAGTCAAGTGTATTTTAAGAACTATGGGAATCAGCAAAAATTGCCGTTTGTAGTATACGCTGATTTTGAATCCCTGGTTGTTCAATTTGAAGGTCCTGTTCCAGAGTCATTACCAAAGACTATAAAACTAAGTGACCAAGTGGTGTGTTCTTTTGGATACATTATTGTTAGGTCAGACGGTCTTCATTCAGAGCCTGTTATCTACAGAGGTGAAAATGCAGCTTGTCTGTTTTTAACAGAAATGAGACATCTGTATAGTCAGGTAGTACAGTATCTCACAACATGTCAGATGCCTTTGGTGATGACAGAAGAAGACAAACTGAAATTTGATACAGCTGAGACGTGTTGGATTTGTGAACAACCTTTAGGTGGTGATAAAGTTCGTGACCACGATCACATAACTGGGCGTTACAGAGGAGCTGCACATGGTGATTGTAACTTGTTATTAAAAATAGATCCTAAGACATACAAGTTACCAATCTTTTTCCACAATCTCAAAGGATATGATTCACACATCATCATGCAGGCTGTAGATGAGTCATACAAAAACATAAGTTGTATTGCCCAGACAACTGAAAAGTACTTGACTTTTAGGTTAGATAAATTAGCATTTTATGACTCCATGCAACATTTGTCTTTAGGTCTTGCTAGTCTGGCAGAAGGGCTGACTGAGTATCCAATAACAAGTAAATATTTTGAGCCAGACTTGATTAAGAAAGGTGTCTATCCATATGAGTACATTGATCACTGGGTTGTGTTTGAAGAAACAAGACTGCCACCAAAAGAGAAATTTTATTCTACACTAACTGGAAAAGGTATTTCTGACTCTGAATATCAACATGCACTTGATGCGTGGGGGAAGTTGGGGTGTCAGACAATTGGTGACTACCACGACCAGTACTTGAAAGCTGACGTTTGCTTGCTAGCAGATGTATTTGAAAGTTACCGTGAGAAGGGTTTGTTACACTACAGACTTGACCCTGCTTGTTACATCACTAGTCCTGGCATGACATGGGATGCATTTTTGAAATCTAGTAAGATATTTATAGACCTGTTGTCTGATCGTACGATGGGTGAAATGGTGGAACGCGGATTGAGGGGAGGCATTAGTATTGCATCGAACAATTACGCCAGAGCCAACAACAAATATTTGGACGGCCCGGACTTTGACCCCTCAAACCCTGGGTCAAGGTCATTCATTACGTACCTTGACGCTAACAATTTGTATGGGTTTGCAATGTGTGAATTATTGCCTTTGAAAAACTTTTGTCTGTATGATTTGTCACAGTATGACATAACAGGGTTAACTAACAATATTATGAATCATGACCGAAACGACGCGAAGGGTTGGATCTTTGAAGTAGACCTGGAGTACCCGCACCATCTACATGATTACCACAATGATTATCCCTTAGCTGTTGAGAAAATGAGTATGACAGGAAAAAAAGAAGACACTAAGCTTGTGCCAAATCTAAATGACAAATTCAATTACGTTTGTCACTACCGCTTGCTGCAGTTTTACATCAGACACGGGTTAGTACTAAAGAAAGTTCACAGAGGAATTCAATTTGATCAGAGTGCTTTCATGAAAGATTACATAATGAAGAACACAACCCTTCGTGCCAGAGACGGCAACACTGCATTTGACAAAGACTTCTTTAAGCTTATGAACAATGCCTGTTTTGGCAAGACTATGGAAAATCCTCATCATAGAAAAGATGTGAGACTTGTTACAACTGAATTGGGTGCAATTAAACTTACAGGCAAGCCACAGTACACAGGGTACAAAGAATTTCATTCATCATTGTATGCAGTGTCACTCAAAAAAAAGATTGTTAAACTGGACAAGCCAGTATTCATTGGTATGGCAATTCTTGAATTGTCAAAACTGGTGATGCTTGAATTTTATTATGATTACTTCAAATTAAAGTATCCTGACTGTCGATTGTTATACACTGACACTGACTCTATGATTATTGATGTGTGTACTGAAGACTTTTATGAAGACATGAAAACAGAGTTACACATGTATGACACGTCTGACTATCCTAAAGATCATCCACTGTTTAGCACACAAAACAAGAAAGTGCCTGGTAAGTTTAAGGATGAACTAAATGGTGTGCCAATAGTTGAGTACGTTGGACTGAGATCAAAAATGTATTCTATACTGCACCAGAAAGGTAGTCAGTCAAAAGCCAAAGGTATCAAGAAAACAGCAATAAAAAATAAAGAAATACGTCATGAACATTACAAGCAAGTGTTAGATGGTGCATTAATGCCTGATTATCCAAACAAGTCACTGAGATCAAACAAACATAATCTTGAAATAATTCAAACACATAAGAAATCACTTGCAGTTGGAGACACGAAAAGAGTGTTTCACACTAAGGAAAAAGCTTATGCACCAGGTCATTACAGGCTCAAGTTATCTGAAGACATTTGTGATGAACTGGTTGATGAATTAATTGACGACTTAGTTACTGAAATGAGTAACGGTGTCTGGGGGAATAATCTGTAATTCTTCTCTGACAAATGCCCTCTGGGGTGCAGGGTCATACAGGTAATATATTGTTGCGTCTGCGCCGGGAATTATTTTTTTTATATTATGAACGGATGTTGACCATATGGGGTCTGTCGTCCTGCGCCTGATGTCATTCTCAGCTTCACCTGGTTGATATAAATATCTTACCTGTTTAGTAAATAAACTTGTGTCTGGTGCCTGTGCTGGGGTTGTCATTGTTTTTGGCTCTGTAATTGTTTTCAATTTAATAGCATCAGCAGGTTTTGGGTGTCCTTCATTGTTCATTGCTTTTATCACATGTGGTAACCTTTGTACCCACTCCGTGTTACGGGTGTCATGCATGAGTTCCTTAGAATACTGGTAACTGAAAAGTCTTTCTGATAACTGTTTGTTAAAGTTCTCTACAATTGCCTGTGATCTGTGCACACCTGGAATGCCGCGTCTGACCAGTACGCCATGCTTAGCAAATAACTGATTAACTGCGCCCTTAAATTCAGATCCGTCATCGACCTGCACTAGTCTGGGGTATCTTAAAGGGCCACGACTATATATTTTTGATAAAGCAGTAGCAACTGTACTGGCTGTTTTGTCAGATATGGGTTCAGCGTCTTTATACCTTGAAGCAATGTCAACAACAGTCAAAGCGTACTTGTATCGTTTCTTTCTTATTGTGTCATGCGGAAGAAACAGGAGGTCCATTTGGTGCGTGTCATTAGGTGTTGTGTTCTCAAAATGAGGTCTCGTTATCTTTCTTGGAGCAGGGAGATAAATTTGCCAAATTGCCTGTCTCTGTAACCATTGCTTGACTTGATTGAGTGTTATATCTCCGCCCACAGCGGCATGTAATTTCTGAATAGCGGTTGCTCCTTTATAATACCCTGATGGTGAGTAATATATTTTCGATAGTTTATTTTCGGCTGCCATTTTTTCTAGCAATGAAAACTCCAGTAAAATAAACAAATATCATTCCCACTAGAACAAAGATTATCTCCCCGTTTCTTTGTTCTGGGCTTGGTTGATAGTAGTCACTTAGTTTTGGTTTCGGTATAGACATATCTTCACCCGTGACTAAAAAATACTCACGGATTGCGTCGTCTGTATTTGAAAACGTATGTTGTGCGTGACCTTCTAGCCTGAGTTTTTCATTGATGAAATCAAGTTTCTCAATTCTATTCTTTTCGTAATCCTGTTCTGCCTGTGCTAATTTTTCTGACGCTTCATTATGACGCTTTATTTCTTCTGCAGATTGTTCTCTACCCATTTTAGAAAAGAGATAATTAGAGCCGCTAAACGCCAGAGCGTTGACCATCGCTCCTCCCACCATAATAGCTATCGTCGCCATATTATTTTTATTTACATAGAAACATTTTCGGGAATAATTCCCTGTTTAACAAGAAGGTCTTTCGTGGCGATTGATGCTGTTACAACTACAATTAGCTTAGCGCTGTCTTCAAAATCGAGTCTACTGAGGTCTGGTGATTTCATTTTGAGTAGATTTTTTCCCAGCATAGAAAACGCTACTGCTAATGCACTGATTACTGCAGAGTGATACACAAGATTCATTAAATTCTTTGAGTCATTCATTTCTTAGGCAAGAAAAAATTAAAATAATAAATTTATTACTGCATATGAAATGGGTCGACAACTTTGGGTATTGTTGGTAATGTGGCGACTTCTGTTTTTGATGATGGAGTGTTTAATTTTTTGGACACTGTTCGAGTCTGTGGCTTGTATTTTTTGTATAATTGGTAAGCTACAAAACCAGATCCGACAACAAATGCGGCAACTGCATATCTTGCTGTTTCAGAATTAGACTGTGTTGAAGGTCTTTCACTTTGATGTGGGTGTGACAGGGGTGCCAGTCCTGACGGTCCTACCAGTCCTACCGGTCCTACCGGCGGTGTTGACGGCGGGTCACTTACATGAGCCTTTTCTGTTAGCGCCTGTAGCTGTAACTTTTTCTGCTTGTTCCATTCAGCTAAACGTTTACCTGACTGAACCCTCCCTTCATTTTTAATTTTTGTCACTGCGTGAATCGGAGTCTGGACAGGGTCCGAAACAGGGTTCATCTGTGGGGTCGTTTGGGGGGTCGTCTGTTGGTCGTCCATTTTTATCAACAAAAAAATTTAATTTCGTAAAATCTACATGGCTGCTAGTTACAATTAATGTTACCAGAGGAGCCAGCAAATTACCAAATCTGTAGAATAAAAGGCAAGCTAATTTACCAATTGCACTCGTTACAATGGGGTTACTCTCGAGGTCATTTGTGAGATTTTCAATGTCTACAGGGAGAGCGTAACTCACAGCTTTTGAATATAAGCAGACAATTGATTTGCTCAAATCACGGGTCATTAGTGAAGCCATGTGTTGTTCATATTTAAAATGAAGTTTAAATAAATCAGCAGCCGTGAGGGATAGTATATCTTCAGTTGAATATTGCTTTCCGAGATAAGATTTTGAATGACCAGAAACCACTACAGATAAAAGTCGTTCCCTTTTCGAATCTAAGTCTATGTTTTCTACAGCGCTGATATCATTTAATAATAATATTTCATCTGTGTTCATTTTATAATAAAATATATTTTTAATAATAAGTGAAATAAAAAAGCACTTACCTTTGAAACGAGGAGCTGTTTCGACTTAATCAGTCTCATCAGAAAGGTCAGAAACCTTTTACAGCTCAAAGAAAATGAAAAATTTTTAGTGGTCACCTATTTTGTACCAAAGACCACATGTCAAGCCAAACATGTAATTGCTCTCGGATGTAGTTTTGTGTGTGTTTGTATGCTGAGCTGTGGTACATCCCTAAGAAAAACACTCGAACATGACACTCCCGGGCTGCGTTGTGTAAACGCATATCACGTGAAAGTGTTTTTCCAACACACCGCACTAAGATAAAAATATTCTGCGGTGTGTAAATCTGTGGTGTGTAAAATTTGATAACAAAAGCCGAGAGCAATGTAGTTGTTTAAATTTCGGTTCTTCGTAAGCAGTCGTGGAACTACTCCGTTATTTATGTATTGTTTCCACTTGCTGTTGCTGCTTTTTCTTGTTTTCTCTGTTTAATAATTGCAAACAATTTTTGAAGTGTTGGGTGTTCTTGTTCTAATTGCAGTATTTTGCCATTGATATTATTTTCAACCATTTCATTCATCTGTAAATCCTTTTGTTTTAATCTCATCTTTTGCTCCTCTTGAAAAATAGCTTTTTTAATTTTTGCTATCTTTTCCTCAAGTTTGCCATATTCTTTTATCATGGCTGGCATTGACTTAAAGTCCTTTCCTTCCTCACACGCAATTATTGCATCAGCAATAGGTTTCATCTCTTCTTCAATATTATTTAAGCTTGTGTTTAACTCCTGTACATTAACATTAAGTTTCTCCAATACTTCTTTTAAACGAGACACTTTTTCATGACGAGCACACGACTGCTTACGAAGAAGACAGACTTGTGCAATCGCACCTCTTCCAGAATATTGTGTCATGATTGACTAAACTTAGCTCTGGGGTTTGGTTTTATACTAGAGAATATCTTAACACGCATTAGTTCCAAGGCACGCCAACAGTCATGTTTAAACTGGCTTGATCGTGCTTGATTTTGAAATGTGCAAAACGTGCGGAATAAAATCAGCAAACCAGACAGTCTAACAAGGCAGAGAGATAAAACAGCACTGATGACGCGCACTGCATGTATTCAAGGAGCGGCAAATCAATTACTGTGACAACATCAAGTTCAAAGCCTTTAAAATGTAGTTATAACGAGCAAACACCCTTTGTCAGTGCATGCGTTACAAGTTCAAACTGGCTTGATCATGCCCGATTCAACATGTGTAGAAATAACAGTCAACAGTAAACACCCCCCCCCCCCCCCTCGACATAAAAAACAAGTCGGATCTTAACTTAAAGACTTTCTCTGTTTTCCAACAGGTTGCAAACTCATTTTAACTCTGTGTCTGTAAAGACTTCATGGTGTTTATACAAAGAGTGGGTTTTTTGAAAAATTCCAGTCAACCCGTCCAAAATCTTTCGTCAGTGATTGTAATGTTGTTATAAGCACAGACATAAAACAGAGCGGGGTAAAGGAGTATGATTACTGACTTTATAACGAGCCTCTCTCAGTGTAAGGGGTGGGAATGACTGTGTGTGTGGGTGTTAGTTATTTACATTTAATGGCAAATCAAAACGGGTGAACACATAATTGGAAAAATTAAAAATTCCTGTATGAATAGCGAGACAGGCGCGGTGAATACCCTAACGGGTGGGGTGCAAATCAATCTATTCAAAAAGATTTCGATCCCGGTTTCAAAAGGCAATCTCGTCCCGACATGAAAATGCGAATAATTGCTATTTTCAGAACAGGTCTATTCATATCTTACCTGAATTGAAGTGGGGGTCTTTCAAAACCAGTCAAGCGTAGGCATGAGGTGTTTATGTATTATATATAATTGCTTTGGGTTACAAGCACCGGTTTGATCGGGCGTTTTGTCTATGGGGGGGGGGGGGGGGGGGAGGATTTGAAGTATTATTAACACTATGACTGAGTTAACCCCTTAAATTCTCAGTCATAGTGTTAATGAAGATTCAGTTCTTTCTTTATATATCTAATTACAGAGAAAAATAAAAGGAATTTGAGAAAAAGGAAAGGCAAGGTCGTGTGCGTTTTTGTGAGCGAATAACATAGAAAAATGAGGGCCATAGAAGATTCTCTAAAACTCCCATATTCCCCCTCTCTTCCCTCACGGGGTTGACCGGTCCCTGACGTCCCTACTGCAAGACCCAGCACGAGCATTAAAGAAGTATCTCAAGAGTAATAATAATAATAATAATAATACATAGTTTTTATATAGCGCCCTTCCCCATGGACAGCAAGCTCGGAGCGCTTTACAGCACATCAAAATAATATTAAAAAGGAGAAAAATTAGAACGCACTCACTCTTTAAATAAACACCTGCTCGCACCATGTAGGCGCATTCCTAACACGAAACACACACACACACAGCCTACCTACATGGGCTACCCATATACGAAAACAGCCAACATTTCCAGGCAGCACATCCAGACTAAGCTAATCTTGATATGCTACCTGGAAAAGATGGGTCTTCAAATTTGTTTTGAAGGTCATCATCATAGGGGATAGACGGACATGCAGTGGAAGTGAGTTCCAGACGTGAGGGGCCTGATAACTGAAAGAACGGGCACCAGCAGTTTTTAGGCTAACTCTGGGCTGAACAAGCAGTTTCTGTGAGCTTGAGCATAGACTTCTACTAGGATTGTGCGATGCAAGGGAAAAAGACAGATATGCAGGAAGCGTATTGTCATAGTGTTTGTATGCCAAAGTGGCCAGCTTGTACTCTATTCTCTGTTTGACAGGTAGCCAGTGGAGATGCTTTAGCAGTGGTGTGGCATGATCAGTGTATTTTTTGCGAAGGACTAACCGGGCTGCATTATTCTGGATACGCTGAATGCGAGTGAGTTGATCAGATGAGATACCAGCAAGAAGGGAATTACAGTAATCTATATGGGACAGAATGGGAGACAGCCTTTTCTGTCAAAACGTATCTGATCATGCCTATTCTGCGGAGCTCCAGGTAGGCAGTGCGGCAAATCTCCAGGTAGGCAGTGCGGCAAAGATGGCTAACCTGTTTTTCCATCGATAAACTCGAATCCAGGAATACACCCAGATTTTTTCCATTGGATTTGAAAGAAATGTCATGGCCACATATGGAAATGTGATCACTACTGGAGGCAGATGTTCTGGCTCGAGTACCAACAAGCATGCTCTCTGTTTTGTCATCATTTAACTTGAGTCTGTTGAAAGTCATCCAGCCTTTGACTTCAACTATACACCTCCACATTGGAGACAATGGTCTGCAGTTTACTAGGATGGTCAGACTTAGAGACCTGAGTGTCATCAGCATACTTGTGATACTCACAGCTATTCTGGCTGATGATTCGGGAAACTGGTTCAGTGTAAAGAGAGAACAGCAGAGGACCCAAAACAGACCCCTGTGGGACACCATACTTCAAAAGCACAGGCTGAGACATGATCCCATTAACACATACAGACTGATATCTTTCAAAAAGGTAAGACTTGAGCCATGACAGCGCTGGACCGGAAATACCAAAAGACACGCGTAGACGTTCTAAAAGAATCCCATGATCCAGCGTGTCGGACGCCGCAGACAGGAATATTAATGATAGCAAAGAGACATGCCTGACGTCAGCATGTGTAAGCAGGCTATTGGTAATGTGAAGCAATGCTGTCTCAGTACTGTGATTTCTTCGATATGCAGACTGATACAGTTCAAGTAAATCATTACTACTGAGATGTGACATGAGCTGACTCAGCACAACTTTCTCCAGAATCTTGGAAAGAAAGGGAAGATTAGACACTGGTCTATAATACTTCAGCAAGTTTGCATCCATCCCTGCCTTCTTCAACAATGGAATTACCACAGCCTGCCTAAAATGCCGAGGCACAGACCCTGACTCCAGAGACAAGTTAATAATTCTGGTTATCACCCTGACAAGCTCATCAGGGCATAGCTTGAGTATCGAGGTTGGAATGGGGTCAAGGGAACAAGATTTGGTGGGTGAGGAAATAATGAGTTTCTTAACAGTCTCCTCTGTGACAGCAGTGAACGCATGTAACACAGGCCCGTCATATGGTATATAGGACACAGCAAGGCAAGTGGAGGGTCCTACAGGTTGTGGTAGCCCAAGCGCCTCTCCCACGGCACTGACTACGCCACAGCTCGCCGAGTTCTTCTTGTGGCTGTTCAGAGAGCAGAACTTGCTACAGAGGCTACAGATGGCATTACTAACGTTACCCAGAGTGATGCCCATCAGGGGAGGCCACACTCGCCTCTGCCTATCCTGGGCCACGGGCCTGGCTGACATCTCCGCCCAGACGGTACCCTCGTGGCTGCGATGGGTCATCTGCTCCGCTTACACAGATATCTCCCCGGGGGGCGCGCGAGGATTGTGGATACGGGCACACGAAGTCAGAGCGGTCGCCGCTAGCGTCGCATTCGACCACAACTGTGCAGTCAGAGACATCATAGCGGCTGTCAGGTGGCGGGCAGAGTCCACCTTCACCCGCTTCTATCTCTGAGACCTCTCCACCTACGAGAGACCTGACACTCGTCGGAGACATCTCATGCCTCATGCGCCACAGGTAACCCTTAACTGAAATCGTCGGGAGGTTGCCCCACACAGCTAAGTTTTTTGCAGTGCCAGGGTTTTTGGGCGGCACCCTCCTCCTTTTCGCTGTTCTTCCACATAGTAATGCCATCAATATGGATTTTGAGGAAACAAATGTATTTTTCTCTAAAAGATATTTTTTTGAAAAATACTTACTGATGGCATTACTCATAGGGCCCTCCCACCTACCCCGCTTGCCACCACTACGCTAAGAGTAAGACTGGCAGGTACTCACTGCTCACCTGACCGGATGGAGGGAGGGGAGACTACACAGCTACTTGGTTACAACTCCCTAGAGTTGCGGCCCTTGTCGTGTGGGTACACACTTAGAGCTCTGAGGCTGAAATCAGTAATCTAAAGGGTATATTCCACATAGTAATGCCATCGGTAAGTATTTTTAAAAAAAAAAATCTTTTAGAGAAAAATACTTTTTTCCATCCTCCCCACAGTGCCCGACAATGACAGCGTATATGACAATCTGATGGAGATGCGTCAGCGCCTAGGATGGGTGATGAAGATCCCTCGGCACGGTCCGGACTGCAAGAAAGACATGCTCAAACTCTCGGACATTCCAGTGGACGAAAAAGTATGTTCTTTGGTCACTTTGACCCCTTTGCGCATACAGGCACTAGTAACTGTTAACAGTACCAGCAGTGCCTGCATGTACAAAGGGGTTAACCCTTTGACTGTCAGTAGCACTTTATGTCAAGGCAGGAATCACCTCCACAAAATAACGTTACCAATAGGTAAACGATTAAGTGCTATTGGCAAGGAGTAACCTGTTGTGCCCCCCCCCCACCCCTCCACACACACACACACACACACATGAACACAAAACCCTCAGACTGGGTGACCTACCATTTTATGTGAAAATGGGTTCCCATATTTCTATTTATTCTAGGGCTCTGGAGTTGATGCCAATGTTTAGAACTCACCTTATAACTAAGCTCTACAACTTAAAATAAAATAGACATTTTCTAGAAACAGAGCCACTGGATGGAAAAAAAATGGGTGTTTACCCCAAAAGTGGGTGCCTCTCACACAAAACTGGGATTACAGTGAAAATACCTCACTAAAGATACCTTTGGTTGATTTTACTATTATGATTGTTTGAGTGGGGTTGTAAGGGGGTTGGGGGGGGGGGAGAAGTGTGTGTGTGTGCGGGGCGGGGGGGAGGGGAGGGTGGGGGGGGTGGGGGAGAGGGGGTCATCACTTTTGGTTTATAGAGCTGCTCAATGCACTCTTATGAATGAAAGAGTTTCATTATCAGTGGAATCAGTAGGTCATTTCAGAGGCGCACACTGAGTTGCACGTCAAACCACTCACAAATACTCATTTGGAGTGCACCAGATGGATCCAGTTGGCAAAGTCCCACATTCCACACTATAGGACAGCTAAGACTGAAAAGCAATCGTGGCGTTTATGGCGCGGTACAAGGTTTAAAACTAAGAAAATGTTGTTTTTAGAAGCGTGTCGGGCAAAAGTTTTTATGAAAACTGTTTTAAAACCTCTTTTAACTCAACTTTTCTTAATGTTAAAAGTGTTTTATTGTACATTACTTAACGTCCCGACAGCAACAAGGCTTTCTCAGGACGTGCCTGCACTGCTTGTGAAAAAACAACAACTAAACAGAACATTGAATGTATATCGCCAGCCGGTCAAATACATTAAATAAACCTAACACATGGGGCCTACATAAAGCTAAGACCATTTAGCAACACACATCCAATATCAAGAGCTACAGGCAGTGCAGACAGTAGGGAGAGTTTTAAAAAGTCAAATACAGGTGAATGGACAAAGGGCCGACAGAGACACATGCCCCAGAATAGAGAGAAAAACCCACCCTGTGGGGCTGACCAGGGTGCCCCTGGGAAATAAAAAGTAGTTAACCCCACCCAAGTCCCCCAGGGCAGACCCGGGTGGGGTTAAAAGTGTTTTAATTTACAAGCATGTCGTAACTGATATGCATCTATTCCAACGTATAGTGCTGGATATTTTTCCCATCCTCGCCTTCTCTCGGGCTTCGCTCAACACTCGACTTTCCAGTCCTTCCCTGAAGTGAAACACCCCCAACCGGTCTGCCCTCAACACTCGACTTTCCAGTCCTTCCTTCAAACACCCCCAACCGGGTCTGCCCTGGGGGACTTTTTAGTTCCCAGGGGCACCCTGGTCAGCCCCACAGGGTGGGTTTTTTCTCTATATTCCGGGGGCATGTGTTTCTGTCTACCCTTGGTCCATTCACCTGCATTTTCCTTTTTTAAACTCTCCCTACTGTCTGCGCTGCCTGTGGCTCTTGATATTCGATGTGTGTTGCTAAATGGTCTTAGCTTTATTTAGGCCCCATGTCGTAGGTTTTATTTAACGTATTGGACCGGCTGGCGACATACATTCAATATTCTGTTGAGTTTTTGTCACTAGCAGTGCAGGCACGTCCTGAGAAAGTCTTGTTGCTGTCGGGACGTTAAGCTATGTACAATCAATCAACCTTCCTTCAAACGGACAGCATTCACACAAATAATACTTTACTATTACATCAGAAAATGGCCCATCCAAGCCTGCACTCTTTTAACTGCACTAAACGACTGACTGGTGCAGACGACGCATGAAACGACGCTGACTCTGTGACGTCATTTCCATTCAATCAATTTGTGCATACAATCCAAAAGGAGATGCGGCATTGATAACATCGACAAACCTACAAAATAAAGCAACAGGTTCAACCAAAAGGTCGGGCAGGACAAAAGACAACAGCAGCCTCACCCAAAGTCTAAACGTCCTCTCTTACAATGCGCACTCATACAATCACTTCACTTCTTAGCAACCGGCGCACGAATATAATTATAGGCTAAGTCAAACTAAAACAGAAGATAGTGGCGAAAAACCCTTTAAAATAGAAACAAAGAACGACGTTTCAGATCAAATATTCTTCATCTGACATGGAAACAAACGTAGAAAACGTATAGGCTAAGTCCCTGGTGAACGTATACATGAATCTCAAATCTGCCACTAGACATCACCTTTCTCCACATCACCCCGGAAGTACATTACAACTCAACACTTTTTTTTAACAAAACAACCACACCCTCAAATAACAAACCTAATTCTGTAGAAACATAAACAATTTACTCCCTAAAACAACAAAATATCCCCCCTGACCCATATCAGCTATGAAGTTATTTATAGCTAGCTGAGAAGGGTGATGTAATACATACACGCTCATTTTCAGGGTTCTGTGTCACAACACACACACACACATTGCTGGGAGGGACAAGTTTTCAAACACACTACCGGCGTGTCTGTTAAACACAAAAGTGCATGTGTTAACGCCAAAATGAGAAAAACGGATTTTTTTACTTTTTATGAATCTTTACCGCAAGACAATGCAGAAACAACCCTCAGAAAAAATGGGTGTCTGACTTGGAAACCCAGAATTATACACATACCCAGTTTCCATAAGGATGGTAAAGACAGTCACCCGTTTTAGGTCTTTCGTCTACACACACACACACACACACACACACACACACACACACACACACTTTTCCGGCCCCTGGAAGCAAGGTCTGGCGTCAGGGAGGCCTTTTGTATCAGGTTGAAGGTCCCAAGCAAAAAGTTGGAAACACCCCCTTTGATGTAACTGATCTGCCCCTGAGGACGCATGCCACAGTGATTGGGGTGATCTGGTGAAACGGTCCTTTTATTACTATGTGGATTATCTTACTCTCAATGGGTGCTACTACTGTCTTTGGCCTGATTCTGAGTCAGGAATAACTTCTGTTAGTTATGGATACATTTTGACAAAACATTTGTGTCAGACAAGAATTTAACTCAGTTTTAGAGTTTGTGTTTGTAACTCATGAGTGAGAAATCACCATGATATCTTCAGCTAATTTTCACACTTCATATCTTACTTGTCTATCATCTTTTCATACAAGTCGTTACAAAACTGTCCTGTACTTTCTTTTTCAGCTAGCTATCCTGGCAAAAGAGGATGATGGTCAGTTCCTGTATTGTCTACCACGTAACTGTGAAAACCCTCGAGCCCGCTATGATCCCTATGACCTTCAGGTTGTGTCACCCAACACAGCGCGCAAACATTCAGTGTACTGGACAGTCAGCGCGTCCTACATCACAATGGTATATGCAGTGATCAAAGTCTGTTCAAAATTGTCACAAGAAAAGGGGTCTTAACTCATATCATTCGGAATACACCAGTGTGTGAAATAAATTTGACTAAAATAGTTCAAGGGTAGTGCCAGAATAGCTTGGCGCCTCTAGGCGCCAAGCTATGCTGGCACCACCCTTGAACTAAAGCCATTGGTCTATATCCTTATCTGTAAGTACTATAATGTAGCTTGCATATGGCAGTGTACAAATTTGAAGCTTTTAGCCTCAGGATGATGGGTTAAAAGACCGCGCTCTCTCAAGAGAAGTCTTGAGCGGCAAAATCTTTGAACAAGTGTCACCTCTCATTAAAGACCATCATTCAGGTGGCCGTAGCCACCTGAATAATGGTCTTTAATGATAGGTGATCTCTTGTGAGGGTGGTGGCTCATAACAGGACCTGCAGCACTCAGGGCTGTATTCATGAGGGATTTGATATTATATTCCTCCATATGACAACTTGGTGGGGGATGAATTGGCCATTACAGTTCAAGGGTAGTGCTAGATTAGTCTAGTGCTATAGAAGGTGCCAGAATAATCTGGCACTGACCTTATGTTTTAGTGCAATGAATTTAACGAATTAAAAAATTGTATTGTAGTGTGATGAACGCAAACAAGGCAGCGACCAAACCAGTACAACACCGACCCTCTGGTGGATGTGGGAAAGACGTCTTTTCTACATGGTCTTTGACTTTCCTGTCTTCGTCAAGTTCAGGTGAGATATCTGGGACAGAATGTGTGATGGTGTCTGATTTTGGCTCATATGGTTAAAGGGGGATAGTTTTTTTTCTGTTGATGACTAAAAAGAAAGACAAACCGGATGTATTTTTTGTTTATGTGCAGAAGATTTGGCTCGTAATTGTTTTTAAGCTTAAATTCATAATGGAGAAACTAAACTTCATGATGGACACACCAAAATTTATAATAGGTGAAATTAGATTTTAAATTTAATTTCATCCCTTGAAAAGTGTTTAGAGTGAGATGAAAAAAAAATTATCTTTATGTCCATGCATCTTTGCCTGAGTGCTACAAAATATATTTTGACACAGTTGCTGTGAAGTTCAATATTATAAGTTGATATTTCAAAGTTGTGTATTATTTACAGGCTGTGGAAGACGTTCCAACTCTGGATGCACTCCATCCGTCATCAGAAAAACTCCGGAAACAAGCAAGCCTTTGCCTTTTCCCTTTGTCTTCCTGCTAACCCTTTGGCTGTTGGTAGCGCTTGTTGTCGCGATGATTCCGCCAGGAATCATCGTGACAACAAGCGCTACCGACAGCCAAAGGGTTAACACACTCCAGGTTTATTGCATCTGCATATGCAGCTTTATGCCAGGTATCTGGATGTGGCATGTCTCAAATGAGTTAATCTGTTTATACTTTATATCAAGTGCTCATGTTCTAATTCCCGGATTTGGGAGATGTCCTCTGAAGACTGCAGTTGAGGATTTAGGTCGACTGGGAAGGTTGGTTGGTTAGTTTAGGGTTTAATGTCCATGGCACCGGAATGATAATGGATGGCCCTAATGGGCGGGTTATGGGGGACAGGGACGGCTGTTACCTGTGGAGTACAGCCTGAACACTGATCAGTTCAGCCACACTGCAATTGTGACACTTTAATTTACCAGGACTTTTGACAGACATGCTATTAGAACAAACCCGTCGTTTTGCCTGGATGACCAAGGAAAGTTATGGGCAGTGCCAGAATAGCTTGGTGCCTCAAGGCACCAAGCTATTCTGTCACCCCCCATGAACTTTCACTATGTATCATGCCTAAAGTTTTTGTTTCACTTTCAGGGCAGTGCTGTACAAGACTCTCTTCGTGGCAAATGAGGTTCTGCAAGGGGCTCTGATTCACATTCAGAGTCTTTGTGAGGCCGCCAAGGGGGCAAACAAGGAGGGCAGCTCCATCTCTCTCGTTGACCTTGACTCCTCAAAGACCTTGAGCTTGGCAGAGTTTCAGGCAAACCAGGACCATCAGTGCGAGAAAGCATTCAAGATGCTGATGTCACTGAGAGAAAAAGTCATAGAGCTAGTGTGGGAATCGTGTGCCGTAAGTCTTTGTCATAGTCTGAAATTATTTGTGACAAAATTTTTGTGTGTACGCTGGTCCGTACAGCAGAACCTGTGTTGAGCAACCACCCATATGAGATATCACCAGTTATTAAAAACTATGGCCACCTAAATGATGTCTGTAACGATAGATGACATTGTTTGCCCTCCAAGACTTTTCCTGACAGAGGTCTTGTCTTTTGACTCCATTTTTTTTGGTGCAAAAATGGTGATCGCTCAAAACAGGTTCCTTTGTATAGAACAGTGTCTACGTCTACGGTCCATCCACCTGGAACACTCTCCCACTCTCTCTCCGTCAGAAACACTCTCTCTCCTCCTTCCAGTCCGCCCTCAAAACTCACCTCTTTCAACAGTTTTAGCACTATATCACCACCCTCCCCACCCCAAGCTGACCGTCATAATGTATTTCACTATTTGTGGTACGTGAGTCATTGTCTAAAGCGTGCGCATGCATGCGCGAGTTGTGAGTGCACGCTTAGAGTTATAATTATTATAAGATAAGCGCATTATAAATACCGTAATTATTATTATTATTATTAACAGTGCTTTCCCAGAGGTCATGACTGCACTTTTTAATGTAAATTAACCCCTTCCCTGCCCCTTCCCAGATGTCTTTGTTAACCCATTAGATCTTGAGGCTGATTTTGAAAAAATAAAATGCTTATTGCCCAATGAAGGCTACATTGCAGATTAGGAGATAGATCATGCATTTTAGTTCAAGGGTGGTGCCAGAATAGCTTGGCGCCAAGCTATTCTGGCACCACCCTTAAACTATCATAGTCAAATTTATTTCAAGCAATGGGTGTATCAGGATGAAGAGGGTTAATTCAATGCCAGAGAGTCTATCCATCAAAGAAGATGATACAAAGTGGTTTCAGCCAGAGGCATAGATCCTTACAAGCCCCCATGACTTCAGAGGCTCATGAGGATCATTGTCTCTTGCAGATGGATTGGCTTTACCTTTTCTTGGCAGTGAAGGGGTTAATTTGCTTATATCAAACATTTGATATGAGATTTAACTACAAACAGATTTGAAGCTATGGAAGTTATGTCCAGAGTTCATTGTATTGTTCATTTGACCTTTCAGACTGTAGCAGAGATGGAGGGCATCACAAAAGGCATTCGTGAAGAAACTGGTCGCAGAGTGACCATCCAGCCCCCTGTCACCAGTAGTGGTACCAGTCTCGTGCAGACTGGCAATCGACAGTCGAGAAATGTTGCGGGCAAGGCTGAGGAGAAGAAGGAGGAACCAAAGGGTAAAAGGATAATCAGCCTTCTCCTGGTCATACCACATTGGAACCTGTTTTGAATGACCAGCCTTACGAGAGATCACCTAACATGAAAGACCATCATGCACATGGCTGTAGTCATCTGAATGATGGTTTAAAGCTGCATATCTGGATGCCATTTGTCTCAAATGAGTTGATGGGACACTTTTTGCCCTTCAACACTTCTCTTGAGAGAGCACCCATCTTTTGAGACAACTGATGGTTGCTTAAAACAGGTTCTGCTGTATGTCGTCAGCCCTATCCCTCAGATGTAGGAGCTGAGGGTATAGCATGACCAGTAGATGCAGAAAGAATAATCTGTTGGATGTAACACACTTATACCTTCCCCAGTGAGCAAAAAGGCCGTGGGGCTGACATCAGTTGCAGTTGGCCCACGCGTGGCCGTTCTATCTGTGGCTGCTGATGTCTGTCTGGGACCTTTACCTAGTGTATCATTGCTTGCTGAGGTAGGAGGTCTGAAGGTAACAGTGCAATGGTTGTGTCAGATTAGCTTGGCACGTACAGAGGCTGCATATTTTTGTGAATCCGGTTCTTTGCAAATCTGAACTCATTCAGCCCGGACACACCACAGCAAGACATGGATCGAGGGAATATTTTCCTGTCTAGCCTCCTTTGTGATCTTTTTATCATGTATTTATTGCAGCCCCTGGCAAGCCCTTGTATGCGGAGATAGCAGAATGGCGCAAGATCCTGGCACGCTTGGCATGTTTCCTCAAGTCTGTGGACTACACGCTGCAAGAACTCATGCGACATCTGGTGTTCTCAGCAGTTCAGCGACTTCTGGACCATCTGGTGACGAGCTATCATGCTCCTGAGGAGGAGGACATGGATGATGAAGAAGGAGGAGGACAGGTGACTGTTACTGGATAAATTCATTAGCATTTGTTTCCTCCAAAATATTACCGATGAGATTACTGATAGGAAACGTACCCTTAGCTTACCTAATTTCAGTCAAAATTGTGTTGTGTACCTACACGACAAGGGAGGTGACCTAATGGCACCGTAACCCGGTACCCTGAGTAGCCTCCCATCCCTCCCTATCTGGTCACATGCCCAGTGGTGTCATGCCAGTCTGTTCTCTTAGCTTACCGGGATCGGTTGTGAGCTCTGCTTACTGCCCGTTTCGGCTGTGTACGGTGTAACCGCTCGTACCTTGGATTGGACTTTACCGTTGTGTTCCGTGCCTGCCTTGGATTATCTTCGTTCTTGGCAAGACTTATGTGTGTGCGCCGGTGCTTCCTTTGGATTTGTTTCCTCTAAAACATTACCGATGACATGTGGAAGTGTCTTCTACTTACTCAATTTTAGCCTAAGAACCCGTTGTGTTCCAACACAACCCAGGAGGCACTCGGGGAACCTCCAGAGGGGCTGAGAGTTGTCTCCTGTCCCTGCCCTTCCGGTTCCAAGTCACGTGGTGGACCGACCAGTCGGAATACTTAGCTCATGCTGTCAGACGTGTTCTCAGCGTTAGCCTTCGAACCCTGACTGTGTATGGTGCGACCGGTTGCCGGTTGGTCTTGCCTTGTCATACCTTCGGATTTGGTGCTTCTTCTGTGTTGCTGCCTGTTCTGCCTTTGGGGAGGCTTCTTGCCTCTGCTACCAGCCTTGCCTTTCTGCGCCCTCCTGGAGTTGCCCGGTCTATGTGGCGCTGGCTCTGTCCGGACTCCCCCCCCCCCCCCCCCCCCCCCCCCCCCCCCCCCCGCCATCGCGCATTGAGGGTGTTATGGAGGTTCCTTCCCCCGTCCCCGCTTTGACTGAGAGGTAAGGTAGCGGTAACAGCCTCCGACTGGCCCCCGGGCCGGGCGCCAGCTTCGTTCAGAGGCACTTCGTTTCATTCATACATTCGTGACACCATTTTGCGCCTGATGCTCAGCTTAGATTGGCGGGGCCCCTCGTGCCCGCGCCCTTTGGCGGGTCAGCTCTCATGTGTCACAGCTGCTGTGACTATTGGCACTTCTTTCGCTCGTTTTAGGCTTTGCGCAGGCCTCTCGGTGCCCACGCTCAGCCGCTGATCATGTCTAATATGTGTTGCAGCTGCCAGGTGCTCACCTGCTCGCAGTGCGGCCGCTTTCCAATGGCCGACGGATAACCACAAGGTCTGTCTCCCCTGCGCGGGCTGCGCCTCGGACCACACGTGATGTCTGCTCCTCCTGGCCTGAGCTACAGTGGTCCCAACTGTGGAGCTTTTACCGGTGCGAGCGCCTGATGCCAACTAGCGACTGACCGACTCCCTTGCCACCCCCCCTCCGCGCCCGGAGTGGTGACTGCACGCACACGTCCCGACCTTGTGGAACGAACGACACATCGGATACACACGCCAAGCGCGTGCCTCAGGACTGCACCCACTGCCAAGCCCGCTGACTCCTACGAGGGGTCGTATAGCCGGCAGAGTGCCCGCCTCACTGAGCCCGGCCTGCAGAGATGCGCTTCGCGCTGTACGTTATCCACTGGCACTTCTGCTATGTCTCTCCTCGAGAAGCCCGCTGACTCTTACGAGGAATCATATAGCCGGCAGAGCGCCCGCCTCATTGAGCCCGCCCAGCAGAGACTTGTGTCCCATCGTCCGAGGACCAGTCACAGACCAGAGCCCTCCCGCTCCGCCAGCAGCTCCAGACACTCCCGCTCGTCCTTCAACAGCCATCAGAAGGATCTGGCTGCACGCCGCAACTGCAGAGGCAGCCCCCAACCACCCTCGTCCTCTTTGCGCTCGATGTCGTCTCGCGCTTCTTTCCGGCGCCAAGATACTCGCTTGTCTTGGCATGCCTCTCCTCGCCGCTCTCGACGACCATCAACTTTGCCCGCAGGCACCCCGCTAGGAGCTCACCCATGTGGGATTGTCGGCCCCGTTCCCGGCATCGCAGTCGCTCCCCCACGTGACAGGCGCCCGCTGCGCGCCAGCTCCCCTTCCCCTCACCACTCCTCGTCTCGCGCGTCGCCCTCTCGCCGACAGCGCAATCTGCCGGTGGTTAGGCGGGTCCCTGCTAGCGGTGCCTCTTCCTCCCCGCCCCGCCTCCCCAAGGACGACGAGGCCCTGAGCTTTCTTCCCGAGGACTCCGTCTCAGCCCTTTTCGACGTCGACAGCCGCCCTCCTTCGCCTCACTCGCACGACGACCCTGAGTCCCCTAGACTACCTTCGGCTTCGCGTGCTGAGACGCTTTTGGCTCTGGATGGAGCTGCTCGCATCATAGCCTCTGCTCTGCCTGCGGACGCCTGCCCCCCGTCCCTCCCCCCCCCCCCCCCTTCAAGAGAAGGTCTCCGCCTTCATCGATGCGGGTTGTCAGGTGAAACGGTTTAAGTCACTCCCCCATCCCCCCGGCTTCAGGGACCTTCGAGACGCCTTCTCCGCCAACCTCCAGCAAGCCACCGCCCGGGATTCCGACTACTTCTCAGACCGTAGATGGCCGGCGGGACTCGACATCGCCTTCCGCCACGACTGGTATGCGGGCCATTCCCAGTTGTTTTCCTCTCCACTCCCGTCCTTGGACCCTCCGGCCCTTGCGCAGGCGGGCGGCCTCTCTCAGCTGAAGCGTTCCTTTCCTCGCGGCTTGGACAGGACTGCAACCCTGGTCCGTAACACCTTGGCTTTTTCGGGATTCATGGAGCTCCTTACCCAAGCTTTCATCCGCCGCATTGAGTACGCCTGGCATCCTTCCATCTCGCCCCTCCTAGGAGACCTCCTCGCTCTTGCGGAGGTGGCCAACCGTGCGGCGTATCACTCCTCTGTCAACGCCATGACTGCCACCGCCAATTGTGACCTGATGCGTCGGGATGCCCTGCATCTGGTCTGCCGCGGAATGCCCCCCGATCTGAGGACTCAAATAAGGCTTGCTCCCCTTGGTGGCCCCCTCCTCTTTGGTGATTCCTGGCAGACAGTGCAGGATGCGAACTCAGACCAATGGCATAGCAGGACAGCTCTGCCCCGCTTTCAATCAGCCCGCAAGGCCCTGGGTCGCGCCCTGCGGACCTCCAGACCCGCCTCGTCTTCCGCCCCCACGCCTCTGCGGGCGCCCCTTCACCGCCCCGCCTTCGGCCGCCCCGGACCAGTTAGGACCCCTGCCCCCACCTGGCCCCGTTCTGCTCGCCGCCCTGGGCACGGGCGGGCCACCTGACTCCTCCCCTCTTCTGTCCCCGCCGACCACTCCGGGGTCTCCAGTCGGCGGGAGGCTCACCCTCTGCAGCGAGGCGTGGCGCTCGCTGTTCCCAGACGACCCCTGGATCCTCGAGACCATCGCCGAGGGCCTTCAGATCACCTTTCACTTGCCACCACCGCTTCGTCGCTCCCTTTTGTGGACTGAGGTTTCGTCCAACGAGCTCAAGGCCAGCGCCCTACGCGGAGAAGTCGCCGCGCTTCTGCAGAAGGCCGCCACAGAGGTCGTGTTGCACCCCGACTCCCCAGCCTTCTACAGCCGCCTCTTCGTAGTACCCAAGCCGGGCGGCAAGTGGCGACTGGTCATCGATCTCTCGGCGTTGAACGCGTTCATTGCGGCCCCGTCCTTCCGCATGGAGACTGCCAGGGCCCTCAGGGCCGCCGTACAGCCCATGGACTTCGCTGTCAGTCTGGACCTATCCGATGCTTATCTTCACGTCCCCATGCACCCCGCCTCCAGGAGGTACCTCCGCTTCGCCTGCGATGGCGTGATCTTCGAGTTTCAGGCCCTCCCGTTCGGTCTCAACCTCAGCCCTTAAGTTTTCACCCACATCATGGACACCGTAGTGGCCAAGGCTCGACAGTCATCTTCCAGTCCGACGTCGAACTACCTGGACGACCTCCTCCTTCGCAACCAGTCAGAGGCCGACCTGACGACGGACAGGGATGCGCTGATATTGCTGTTATTGCGGTTGGGTTTCTTGGTCAACGTGGGCAAGTCGGACCTCACTCCCTCACGCCGCTTCCTCCACCTCGGCATGGAATTTGCTACCGACCTCAACAGGGTGCGTTTGCCAGAGCCTCGGATTCATAAGTTAGCTGCCCTTGCCAGCTAGTGAGCCCAGCAGGACGCAGCCCCCGCCAGAGTTTGGCTTCAGCTCCTCGGTGTGATGAATGCGGCGGTGGATCTCCTCCCCCTCGGTCGTCTTTACTCCGGGCCGCTACAGCTGCACCTCCTGCTCCACTGGCGTCAGTCCTCCAGCGACATAGCCACCCTGGTGCCCGTGACTCAGATGCTTCGTCCCCATCTGTGGCATTAGATGGACACGTCATGGCTCGCTTCAGGAGTCCCCCTGGCCTCTCCGCCCCCTCAGCTTTTCCTGTGTGTCGATGCAAGTCTCTCCGGGTGGGGTGCCCACCACTTGCTAACGCGGTTTCTCACGACATCTGGCCTATGGCCTCTAGAGCTGGCGGACAGACACATCAACTGGTAGGAGCTGCAAGCGGTCTGGCAAGCCCTCATGGCGTGAGACGTACACCTCCGTCACCAGGAGCTGCTCGTCCTCTCGGACAACGTGAAGGTGGTTTCCTACATCCAGAAGCAGAGCAGTACGCGCTCTTCCGACCTATGCATGCTCCTCTACCGTCTGATATGCTGGTGCGAGGACCGCAGCATTTCCCTCCGAGCTCGACACATTCCCGGCCACCTGAACGTCTTGGCCGACTCTCTCTCCCGACACGGCCAGTTGCTACACACGGAGTGGACGCTACGCAAGGACATCTTTCAGATGATCTGTGCTCACTGGGAGATGCCTATGATCGACCTGTTCGCCATGAGGTGGAATCACCAGCTTCCCCTCTTCGTCTCCCCGATTCCAGACCCCCTTGCCTGGGCAGTCAACGCGCTCTCCATCCCGTGGGACGGTTTCATCGCGTATGCGATTTTCCCCGACGGTCCTCATTCCCAAAGTCCTCCTCAGCTTCGAGGATGCAATGCAGTCATCTTGCTGGTCGCCCCATTCTCCTGGAACCAGTCTTGGACCACCGATCTCCTCAACCTCGCCACGGGACCCCCCCCCCCCCCCCCCCCCCCCCGCCCCTGCTGCTACCCATGTCGAGCACGTTGCTCAAGCAACCCCACCAGCCGCTGTTCCACCCATGCCCGGAGCGTCTCCTCCTTCATGCCTGGAGATTGTGCGGCAAGCCCTCACCGCTAGAGGCTTCTTGAGTGCAGCAGTGGAAGCAATCACTACAGCCCACACGCAGACCCTCGACCAGGCGCGTCTACGAGGGGAAATGGCGAGTACTGTGGTCCAGGTGCGCTGACCAGCAACTCTCCCCCACCGAACTGATGAACCCCCAGCTCGCTGACTTCTTCCTCTGGCTCTTCGAGGACCAGGGCTTGGCCCCCATCACGATCAGGGGATACCTGTCCATGATTGTCCTACCGTCACCTCGGCCGACCGGACCCTGACGTCTGCAAAGACCTCGCCGATCTTATGACTCACTTCGGCCTGCAGCGTCCAGTCCCCCGCTCGCTCATTCCACGCTGGGACCTTCCCTGGGTTCTAACATGGCTGAACTCCGACAGGTTCGAACCGCTGTCCTTGGCCCGCTTCGCGGATGTGACGTGTAAGACATGCTTCCTGCTGGCCCTTGCCACAGCGGCCCAAGTAAGTGAGCTATACGCGCTGTCTGTGTGCCCTGCATGCCTGCAATTCCGGACGGATGGTTCCGTGCAGCTTCTCACAGACCCGACCTTCCTTGCCAAGATGAGGTCTCCTTTGACCGTGCCATAGGTGAATACCTTATGGCCGCTGAGAGATGCAAACTTTCCCCAGGAAACCAGACAACAAGATCCCGTGTGTGCCCTACGCGTCTACCTCCGCAGATCCAAAGCCGTTCGGAGAAGACGCTCCCGCCTCTTTCTGCCGTTAATGTATTTTTTCGAAAAATACTTACCGATGACATGACTTGGAGGACCCTCCCACCTGTCCCACTTGCCGCTGGTGATCTAAGTATTCCAACTGGTTGGTCCACCACGTGACTCGGAACCGGAAGGACAGGGACGGGAGTTCCCCGAGTGCCTCCCGGGTTGTGTTGGAACACAACGGGTTCTTAGGCTAAAATTGATTAAGTAGTAGACACTTCCACAAAGTCATGCTTACTTGCCCCGCCTCCCCGCCCGTTCCCTCGGGTCACGACGTGGCTACTGGAGATTGGCCCTCCAACCCCTCGGAACCAGCCCAGCACAGACGTCCTTCGTCCTGCTCCAGGGTCAGTGGCAAGTACCCCCGGCCAGACAAGATTGCTGGACCCTTGTGCGCCTGCTCTGCAGAGCTGAGCCCACAGCTCGCTCGCTCACCCCGCCTCCCTGCACGATCGACCCTGGGCTCCGACGCAGCTACTAGGAAGCATGATGATAGGAGTTCCGAGCTACCACCCATGCCCAGGCCACTCGGGACCGGCCCCCCCCGCCCGCAGACTGCATCACGGGACCCAGATCCCCGTCAACGCGCCCAGCATTCTTCCCAACCTGACACTGCCCCCATCGCTCGATCGACCACGGCGCACTCCTCCAAGCCTGGACCGATGCCTCACTTGCCCTGGCGTGCTTCGCCCTGCCGGCCCAGACACTCGCCTCCTCTGGCGTGACACCACCCTCAACACTCCTCCCCTCATTGGCGCTCTCCCTCCTGCTCCCGGCTGCCTCGTTCCCCCTGACACAGTCGCTCCCCACGTGACCGCCGGTCTTCGCGTCAGAGCGCGGTCTCTTCGCAGAGAGCTTCGCAGGACTCCTCCTCGGCTGCTTCGGTTCCCCCCTCTCGGCGGGGCTCACAGGTCGACTTCCGGATGACGGGACAATGCTAGCGAGACCTCCGCCACCCGGCCGCTCATGAGACTCCGGCCCCCTGCCCTGGTTCCCCCCGCCGTCGGCCCCCTCCCCCGTCGCCCACCCTTTTTCCCCGACGACGACGATGCCCTCAGCCTGTGCCCAGAGGACTCTGTTTCGGCCCTCCTCAGAGATGACAGGTCCCCAGCTTCTCGGCACTCTCACTCCCCGGACGACCCGGCTTCGCCGGCGGCCCCCCTGGGCCCTAGGATGGAGACTCTCCGGTCCCTGGACGAGGCGGCGCATCTCATCGCTGTGTGTCTTTTCCCGGAGGACTGCCCACCGTCCTCCCCCCCCCGCTCAAGAGGAAAGCTTCAGCCTTTGTGGATGCTGCCCGCCGGACCAAGCGCTTCAAGTCTCTCTCCCAGCCTCCTGGATTCCAGGACCTTAGCGAAACGTTCTCCGCACACCTGCTGCAGGGCTCCTTGGGCGACTCAGGCTTCTTCTTTGACTCCAAGTGGCCCACGGATTTGGACATCGCCTTCTGCCAACACTGGTACGCTGGTCACTCACAGTCCTTTGCCTGCCCCCTCCCAGTGGTGGATACCCCGGCGCAGTCGCTAGCAGGTGGCTCACGAGCTTCGCAGACACGCCTCCGACACCAGTAGCTCCTCATCCTCTCCGACAACTCCACCGTGGTCTCCTACATACAGAAACAGGGTGGGACACGCTCCCACTCCCTCTGCATACTCCTCTACCAGGTTCTCCTGTGGTGCGAAGATCATGGCATCTCTCTCCGAGCGAGACACATCCCGGGGCACCTGAATGTCCTTGCCGACTCCATCTCGCGGCACGGCCAGCTTCTCCACACCAAGTGGGTGCTCTGTCCAGACATCTTTCGGATGATCTGCGCAGAATGGAAGACTCCCATGATCGACCTCTTCGCGATGAGGTGGAATCGCCATTTGCCCCTCTTTGTCTCCCCCATTCCGGACCCCCTCGCCTGGAGAGTCGATACACTCTCCATCTCCTGGGAAGGCCTCTTCACGTATGCTTACCCACCCACGGTGCTCATCCCCAAGGTCCTGCTCAAGCTCAAGGGTTGCAACGCGATCCTGTTACTGGTGGCCCCATTCTGGACCACCGACCTCCTGAACCTCGCCACGGGCCCCCCCACCCCCCAGCGGCTCGCCGCGCACGATGCTCAAGCAACCACGGCAGGCGCTGTACCATCCGTGCCCCGAGTGACTCCTCCTCCATGCCTGGAGATTGTGCGGTGCACCCTCGCCGCTAGAGGCTTTTCAAGTGCAGCAGTGGAAGCTATTGCTACAGCCCGCAGACCCTCGACCTGACGAGTCTATGAGGGAAAGTGGCGAGTCCTGTGGTCTTGGTGCGATGACCGACGCCTCTCCCCCACGGATCTGACGGTCCCACAGCTGGCCGAGTTCTTCCTCTGGCTCTTCACCGAGCAGCACTTGGCGCTGATCACCATTAGGGGCTACCTCAACATGATCGCTGACACGTACCGCCACTTGGGCTGCCCGGACCCCAGCGATTGCAAAGACCTCGCCGACATTATGGCCCACTTCGGCTTAGAGCGGCCTGCCCTCCGCTTGCTGATTCCATGATGGGACCTACCCTGGGTGCTGACGTGGCTCAACTTGGACCGCTTCAAACTGCTCCCCTTGGCGCGGTTGGCCGACGTGACTCGAAAGACATGCTTTCTACTGGCCCTCGCCACGGCTTCCAGGGTGAGTGAACTGCACGCACTCTCAGCACGCCCCGCCTGCTTGCAGTTGAGAACAGATGGCTCTATGCAGCTACTGACCGATCTGGCCTTCCTGGCCAAGACCCGGTCCCCATTGGCCACTCCCCAGGTGACCACCATTCAGCCGCTGAGGGAGATAAACCTGACCCAGGAGACCAGACAGCAGGACCCGATGAGAGCCTTTTGCGTGTACCTGTGCCAAACCAAGCCTCTCCACAGGGGACGCTCCCGCCTCCTTCTGCCTCTGTCCCCAGGTAGAACTGACATCTCGGCCCAGACAATATCTTCCTGGCTCCGATGGGTTATACACTCCGCCTACCAGGACCTCTCCCCTGACGCTGCCAAGCGGCTGAAAATCAGGGCGCACGAGTTTAGAGCCATGGCCGCAAGCGTCGCCTTCGACCGCAACTGCGCCGTCAAAGACATTATGGCGGCCGTGGGCTGGCAAGCGGAATCGACCTTTGCCCGGTTCTACCTCGGGGATCTCTCGGGCCAGCGGGAGAACCTAGCCCTGGTGGGGGACATCGTCGCGGCGCAACACTCCCTCCTGGCGCCTTTGGTGCCGTAGGTAATCCTTAGCTGAAATTATCGGGAGGTTGCCCCGTGGAGGGCGGGTCTCGTTAGTGGTATTCAGGGGATAAGCGCGCTCTACGCGGCACCAACCTCCTATTTGCTATTCTTCCTATCAATAATGTCATCGATAATGTTTTTGAGGACACAAATGAATTTTTCTTTAAAATGTATTTTTTCCAAAAATACTTACTGATGAAATTACTCGGAGAACCTCCCACCTGCCCCGCTTGCCGCTAGTCAATTAAGCGAACAGACTGGCATGACACCACTGGGCACATGACTAGATAGGGAGGGACGGGAGGCTACTCAGGGTACCGGGTTACGGCGCGCTTAGGTCGCCTCCCTTGTCGTGTAGGTACACAATGGAATTTTGGCTGAAATTAGGTAAATTAAGGGTACGTTTCCTATCAGTAATGTCGTCAGTAATTATTTTTCGAAAAAATACATTTTAGAGAAAAATTCATTTGTGTCCTCAAAAACATTACCAATGACATTACTGATAGGAAGAATAGCAAATAGGATTATAAAAGTCAAATGTTAACCATCACATTTTATTTATGTTTACTGAATTTAGAAATTTGGCATGTCTGTGTGAATATAAAGAGTGAATATAAAGGGAAAAATGTATACATGTATCACCACATATTATAATGTAATGCAATTTGTTTATATTTGTAGCCATACCTCTAATTATCTCATCGAAGATGTGCCACAGAAGTATATGCAGCCTTTTGCTGCATATCTGCATGCAGCTCGTCGCAGATGAATTAATTCAGTCACAACTAATAATGGCTTGGTCGATTAATCTCTCGCTGTGGTGTTGTAAGGATGAATAGTGGAGAAAATTAAATATGATACGTGTGTGTGTGTGTGTGTGTGTGTGTGTGTGTGTGTGTGTGTGTGTGTGTGTGTGTGTGTGTGTGTGTGTGTGTGTGCAGGACAATCAGAGTGATCCTGCATCATCCAGAGCAAGCAGTTCCAGGCTTGGCAGGTTGGTGACATTTGACTTCCACCTTTTTTGTTTGAAACTGTAGTCTTTAACCTGTGTAAAATCCAGACCTTGTTTTGACTGTCAAGCGTGCGATGCTTTGGAATAATCAGGAATTATGCTGTTGACTAAAATAACCAAGGGAAAAAAGCGCTTTTGAATAACCAGAACTAAACTGTTTACTAAAATAACCAAGACAAAAAGAAATGTGCCTCTAACTATCACTAAACCACTTACTTATGTAACCAAGAAGAAAAGAAACCAGAATAAGTCAATAAGCAAAACACTGTAGTAAATGATTAAGTCTTGCTTATTCTGAAGCATGTTGCTTTCATTCTTGGCCATTGCATCTGTGCAATTTAATGATAAACCTTATCCCCAGTAAGCAAAGGTCCTTGGTCCCACAACAGCGGCAGTGGGCCCGCGCATGGCCGTGTGCTAGCCCACTGCTGCCATCGTGGGCCCACAGACGTTCTGCAACTGCGGTAGTCATAGAGGAGGATAGCCTTTCAGATCACAGTTTTATTTGTTTCCTCAAAATACATTGCTGATGGCATTACTATATGGAAGATACACTTAGCTTACCAATTTCAGCCTAAGAATCTGTTGTGTATATCTACACAACCAGGGAGGCGACTCTAGGGAGTCGTTACCAAGAAACCCTGAGTAGCCTCCCTATCCGGTCAGGTGTATAGTGGTGCCACGCCAGTCGAATGCTTAGCTTCGTAGTGGTAGGGTGTTCCTACTCATGCTCAGCCTTTGGATACCCTTGGATACTTGTGCATGCTTATGCTTTCCTTTGGATTACGTGGTGTGTTGTGCCTCACCTCGGACTACCTGTTGTTCGCGTATGGACTACCTGTGGGCCCTTGGTTGGTGTTTCTCCTTGCTTGCCTTCCGTCGCTCTGGATATGGCCAGGTAAGGTCTCGGGGCATGCCTCGGCCAGCCAGGTGCCATGACCGACCGTCATATTCCTCGGATAGCGGCTGGTTCTTTCACAGCCAGCTCAACTGCGGCACCGGTCGGGAGTTTCGCTCACGTGGCCCATCGCTACTACGGGTCACGTGCCGTTGCCTCTCATGTGCTCCACTTTCTGTTGCAGTGCACAGTTACGTACTTGTTGTCAATGTAAGGGGTCAGTGGCCGCCGGACTCCCACACCTTGTGTCTCCCTTGTTCGGGCCACTCCTCTGCATGACCATGACTGTGAGAGATGCACTTCATGGAAGGAGGAACATTGGTCGCAGTTGTGGGAGTTTTACCGGTGTGCCTCCCGGTAACCTCCTCAGCAGGCGGGCGATCTCAGACATCGTGGGGCTCGCCTCCCACCACGCACTGCTCGCTGTGCCTGTCTTGACCCCCACGACTGGGCCCCCCCTCCAGGCTGGACCTCTTTGCCGGACTGCGGAGGCTTCGCTCAGCGCTCGGGTCGTCCGGATCACCGGCCATCGGTTTGAATGGAGGTACACTCGCTTCGACGCTCTCGCTCCCCGTCAGTCTCTGTGTCTCGTTCCCTGGGCTGCTCTGCCCCTCGGCACTGCGTGGCTTCTGGGTCCCTCGCCACTTGCAGCCAGACGTCACAAGACCTGCGGGACCCAGCCTGGCAATGGCACAGGACGGCTTCCCGGGATCAATGGCGCCTGGCCTGTCTGCAGCACAGAGCGGATGCCAGTGATCAGCGGGACCCACACTGTCAACGGCACAGGTCCGCTCCCCAAGACCGCCGGCGGCCTGCCTGTCTACAGTACAGTGCAGATGCTCGCGAGCGACGGGACCCCCGACTGTCTACAGTACAGGTCAGCTTCCCTAGGCCGACGGGCTGCCTGCCTGTCTACTGCACAGAGCAGATGCCAGCGAGCGACGGGACCACCAACTGTCCACAGTACAGGTCCGCTTCCCGAGACCGACGGCCGCCTGCCTGTCTACTGCACAGAGCAGATGCCAGTGAGCAACGGGACCCAGCCTGGCTACAGCACAGGTCAGCTTACCAAGACCAACGGCACCCCGCCTAGCTACAGCGCAGTGCGGCTGCCAGCGACCAGCGGGACCCAGACTGTCTTCAGCACAGGTCGGTGTCCCGGGATCAGCCCCCTTCAGGGCGCCGCCAGGATCGGCGGGATTCCTCGAGTGTCATCCTTCCCTGCCTTGTGCGTCTCTGTAATCACGATCGGGCACCCCCCGGCGCCCCCCCTCCCTGCACTCCCCACTCTGGAGGCCGGCCCCCTAGTACGCTTAGTCTCCACCCAGAGGACGCGGCATCTGCGCTCTTCTCGTCCGAGCCCCCACCCCCTCCCCCCGCTCTGACCGCTCGCTCCTCCTCATGCAGCCCTTCCCCTGCGTCAGCCCCCCCTCGCGGGCTCAGAGACCTCTTGGCCCTTGACCACGCGTCTCGCCTGATTGCCCGTTTGCTGCCTCTGGACGTCTGCCCTCCGTCTCCGACGAGGAGAGGAAGGCCTCCGCTCTTGTGGACGTGCTGTGCCTGACCAAGATGTTTAAGTCTCTCCTCCGGGTTTCGGGACCTGCCAGAGGCATTCATCGCCCAGCTCCAGCAAGGTTGGCGGTCGGAATGGGCTTCTTCTCCGACGTGCGTGGGCCGGTGTGCATCGATATCAGGCCCGGCAGAACTGGTACCCGGGTCACTCTCAATCGCTCATCTGCCCTCTTCCTCCAGTGGCCCTACCCGCTGAGCCGCTGCTGGGAGGCCGGCGAGCCCTACGGCGTTGCATCCCCTTTGAGCTCATCTACAGCACAGGTCAGCTTCCTGAGACCAACGGCACCCCGCCTGGCTACAGCGCAGTGCGGCTGCCAGCGACCAGCGGGACCCAGACTGTCTTCAGCACAGGTCGGTGTCCCGGGATCAGCGCCCTTCAGGGCGCTGCCAGGATCGGCAGGATTCCTGCGAGTGTTGTCCTTCCCCACCTTATGCGCCTCCATAGTCCCCCAGCCCCAACTCCAATTGTTGGACGATCTACTGCTCCGGAACCAGGACACCGCTGCCCTCGCCGCGGACCGGGATACGTTTCTATCCGTCGACTCGGCTTCCTGGTCAACTGAGGAAAGTCCGATCTCCCTCTGTCCCGCCGGTTGTGCATCTCAGTAGGGAGTTTCGGACCGACTGCAACCTTGTGAGACTGCCGAAGGCACGCGTCGCAATGTTGGTGGAGTTCTCCCGCTGGCTGTCCGCGTGGACGTGGTCCCGGCACGGGTCTGGTTGCAACTACTCAGCCTTATGAACGCAGCGGCCTATCTCTTGCCCCTGGGATGGCTCTAATCACGCCCGCTCCAGCTCCACCTCCTTGCCCATTGGCGCCCGTCCTCTCGCAACCTCAAGCTCGTCCCTGTTCTCCTGCTCGTCTGGGCCCACCTCCAGCGGTGGGTGGACCCCGCCTGGCTTGTCTCGGGAGTCCCCCTCTGCTGTCCCCTGCCATGGCTCTCCCTCTGCACCGATGCCAGCTGGTCGGGTTGGGGCGCGCACCTCCTGCCGGGCGTCTCTGCCGCCGCTGGCCCATGGCCCCCGAATCTCTCGGACAGGCACTTCTATTGGCTGGAGTTACAGGCGGTGTGGTTGGCCCTCGACCATTGGCAGTCTCGTCTTCTCCACCAGAGGTCCTGGTCATGTCCGACAGCGCGACGGTCGTCGCGTACATTCAGAAGCAGGGGGGCACCCACTCCCTGACCCTCTGCATGCTCCTTTACCAGCTGCTCCTGTGGTGCAGGGACCGCGGCATCTCGCTCCGGGCTCAGCTCATTCCAGGCTGCCTGAATGTCCTTGTGGAATCCCTTTCGCGGAAAGGTCAGCTCCTGCACACCGAGTCGTCACCGAGTCCGGAGATCATCCACATGATTTCCGCACTCTGGGAGACCCCGATGTTCGACCTGTTCGCGACTCGGTGGAACAGATGGCTGCCCGTCTTCGTCTCTCCCTTCCCTGATCCCCTATTGTGGGCGGTGGATGCTCTTTCCGTCTCTTGGGAGGGCCTTGTGGCCTACGCTTACCCGCCGATGGTGCTGTGGCCCAAGGTCTTGTTAAAGCTCAGGGGCTGCTATGCGACCCTTCTCCTTGTTGCTCCATTCAGCTGGAACAGGAGTTGGACGACTGATCTCCTTAGCCTCGCCACGGATCCGCCCCCCCCCCCCCCCTGCCTTTGCACTCCCCCCGCACTATGCTGAAGCAGCCCAGGCAGCAGATCTTTCACCCATGCCCGGAGCGGCTCCTCTTACTCGCCTGGAGGTTAGAGGTTTCTCGTGTGCAGAGGTGGAGGCCATCGCTGCGGCCCACAGATCTTCTGCCTGCCGGGTGTACGAGGCAAAGTGGCGAGTCTTCCGGGGATGATGCGTCCCCCCAGCTAGCCGAGTTCTTCCTGTGGCTATTCCAAGAGCAGAAGCTGACCCTCTCACCATCCGCGAATACCTCTCCATGGTGGCAGACACATACCGCCATTTGGGCCACACGGACCCTGGGGCGTGCCCGGACCTCTCGGACCTGATGCACCACTTCGAGCTCCGGTGATCTGTCCCGCACTCGCTCGTCCCTCACTGAGACCTCCCCTGGGTTCTTACCTGGCTGCATTCGAGCAGGTGCAAGCCTCTGCCCTTGGCCAGTCTGGCGGGCGTAACCAGGAATACCTGTCTCCTACTGGCGCTTGCTACAGCGTCCAGTGTCAGCGAGCTGCATGCGCTCTAGGTAGACCCGGCCTGTCTACAGCACATGTCGGATGGTTCGTTGCACCTCCTCACGGACCCTGCCTTTTTGGCGAAGAATCGGCTCCCCTCGGCCAGGGCCCCAGTCATTCCCCTGTGCCCTCTCAGGGGACCTGACCAGACCCAGGACTCCCGCCGTCAGGACCCGGTCCGGGCGCTGCGAGTCTACCTGCGCAGGACTAAGCCTCCCCTCCTGCCGCTAATCCCCCGGCAGGGACGATTTCTCAGCGCAGACGATCTCCTCTGGGCTGCATTGGGTCATCCGCCCTGCGTACAAGGAGCTCTCCCCAGCGAGGGCCTAGGAGGCTGCATATACGAGTACACGAGGTCCATGCGGTCTCGACCTGTGTCGTGTTTATTGGGATGGTAGTGTGCGAGACATTGTGGCGGTTGTCGGGTGGCGGGCTAATTCCACCTTTGCCCACTTCTTCCTCGCGGGCCAGCGGAACAGCCTGGCCCTGGTGGGGGACAGCACTGCGGCACAACACTCCCTCCCGGTGCCTCGGGTGCTGTAGGTCATGCTTAGCTGAAATTGTCAGGAGGTTGCCCCTTGCGGGCTGTGCTGAGTTGTGCTGGCAGGTTTTTGGGGCGGCACCCACCTCCTTTTTGCTATTCTTCCATATAGTAATGCCATCTGTAATGTATTTTGAGGAAACAAATGTATTTTTCTCTAAAAATTAAAAAAAAACAACAACTTACCAATGGCATTACACAAATGGCCCTCCAGCCTACCCCGCTTGCCGCTGGAGTGCTATAGCGTTCGACTGGCGTGGCACCACTATATACGTGACCGGATAGGGAGGGAAGGGAGGCTACTCAGGGTTTGTTGGTAACGACTCCCTAGAGTCGCCTCCCTGGTTGTGTAGGTATACACACCAGATTCTTAGGCTGAAATTGGTAAGCTAAGTGTATCTTCCATATAGTAATGCCATTGGAAAGTATTTTTTTAAAAAATACATTTTAGAGAAAAATTCATTTTTCTCTAAAAGGTATTTTTTCGAAAAATACTTACCGATGACATGACTACATGGGGAATATCTACTTCTAGGCTCAATTTTAGCCTACTTGCCCGTTGTGTGCCCACACAACCCGAGAGGCACTCGGGGAACCCCCCAGAGGGGCCGAGAGTTATCTCCCCATACCTGCCTTACCAGATCCGGTCACGAGACCATTCAGTCTGATACTTCGCTCGAAAGCGGCAAGCGGGGCAGGAGGGAGGGACATCCGAGTCATGTCATCGGTAAGTATTTTTCGAAAAAATACCTTTTAGAGAAAAATGAATTTATTTCCTCAAAAACATTACCGATGACATGACTACATGGGAGAATTGCGATGAGGAGGCGGGTGCCGCCCAAAACTCCCCCAGCAGAACAGCGCCGTTCTCCCCGTCGCACACTCCCGACAATTTTAGCGAAGTGCATCTACGGTGCCAGTGGCACCGGGAGGGAGTGTTGCGCGCGGCGGCGATGTCCCCCCACCAGTGCGAGATTCTCTCGCTGGCTAGCCAGGTCCCGGAGGTAGAAAGGGGCAAAGACCGATTCGGTTTTCTAGCCCACGGCTGCCACGATGTCCTTGACAGCGCGGTTTCGATCAAACGCGACGTTCGTGGCCATAGCTCGTACCTCGTGTGCGTGAATGTGCAGCCTCTTCGCTCCCTCAGGGGAGATCTCCTGATAAGCGGAGCGTATGACCCAGCGGAGCCAGGAAGAGATCGTCTGGGCTATAATGTCACGCCGGTTGGGTCTTAGGGGTAGGAAGAGGCGCGACCGTCCCCTGCGGACGGGCTTAGATCGCCGCAGATAGATATTTTTTTTAGGGCGCGCACGGGATCCTGTAGCCTGGTCTCCTGGGACCGGGGTCGGTCTCTCAGCGGCCTAATGGTGATCACCTAAGGCGGAGTTAAAGGAGACCTGTTATTTGCCAGAAAGGCCGGGTCCGTGCGCAGCTGGACGGAGCCATCTGTTCGGAACTGCAGATCGGCAGGGCGTGCTGAAGGCGCATGTAGCTCGCTCCCGCGCGAAGCGGTAGCCAGTGCCAGCAGGAAACAAGTCTCGCGTGCCAAGTCCGCGAGCTGGGCCAAATGTAATGGTACGAAGCGGGCGGAGTTCAACCACGTGAGCACCCAGGGTAGGTCCCAGCGAGGAAGGAGCGAGCGGAGTGTAAGGCGCTGGGTGCCGAAGTGTCCCATAAGGTCGGCTAGGTCCTTGCCGGCGCCCGGATCGGGTCGTCCCAGGTGACGATAGGTGTCCGCCATCATGGACAGGTAACCGCGTACCGTGATGAGGGTTAGGCTTTGGTCTCGAAGAGCCAGAGAGAGAAGTCCGCCAGCGGAGGATGAGTCAGATCCGTGGGCGTAAGGCCAAGATCGGTACACCAGGAACAGAGGACTCGCCAGTTCCCTCGTAGGCTTGAAGGGTCGACAGTCTCCGGGGCGCAGCGATCGCCTCCATAGCTGCATCTGAGTATACTCTAGCTCCGGGGGTTTGCCGCCCAACCTCCAGGCGTAAAGGAGGAGCCACTCCAGGCAGGGGTGGAACAGCGGCTGGCGCGGTTGCTTGAGCATGGTCCGCGGGGTGGGCAGCAGCAGGGGCGGGTCTGTGGCGAGGCTGAGCAGGTCGGTGGTCCAGGAGCGGTTCCAGACGAGCGGTGCGACCGACAGGAGGAACGCCGAAGAGCCCCGCAGTTAGAGGAGGACTTAGGACACGAGGACGGTAGGGGGACCGGTATAGGCCACAAGTCCGTCCCAGGGAAAGGAGAGCGCATTGACAGCCCAGGCAAGGTGGTCGGGAATCGGGGAGACGAAGAGGGGAAGCTGGTGGTTCCACCTCGGGGCGAACGACTCGGCCTGGGGAGTCTCCCAGCGGGCGCAGATCATCTGAAAGATGTCCTGTCGCAGGGTCCATTCCGTGTGTAGGAGTTGGTCGCGGCGAGACCGAGAGTCGGCCAAGACATTTAGGCATCCGGGAACGTGCGGGGCTTGAAGGATAATGCTCCGGTCCTCGCACCAACGCACCTTCCTGTAGAGGAGCATACACAGGTCAGGGGAGCGTGTGCCACCTAGCTTCTGGATGTAAGCGACCACGATCGTGTCGTCCGAAAGCACGAGAAGCTCCTGGTGTCGGAGGAGGTACTCCCCGGCGTGAAGGGCTCGCCATACGGCCTGCATCTCCAGACAGTGGGTGTGGGTGTGCGCCCAGTGGGAGGGCCAGGGGCCCGCCTGGAGGGGGAGAGGCTAAGGGAACTCCCGACGCTAGCCACGTAGGGCCGGTCCACCGACGAAGGTGCGGACGAAGCATCTGGGGCACTGGGACCGCGGCCGTCAAGTCTCTGGAAGACGTGAGCCAATGGAGAAGATGCAGTTGAATTGGCCGGGAGTAGAGACGCCCTAGTGGGATAAGATCCGCTGCGGCGTTCATCAAACCCAGCAACTGAAGCCAGACTCTGGCGGGGCCTGTATCCTCCCGAGCTAACTGGTCGGCTAGATCAGCAATCCTCTTGATCCGGGGCACCGGAAGGCGTACCGTGTTGAGGTTGGTAGGGAGTTCCATACCCAGATGCACAACCCGGCGGGAGGGAGAGATCTGACTTGCCGTCGTCTACTAGGAAGCCCAGGTGTGCCCGGAGGTGCAAGAGAGCATTCTCTGTCCGTGGCTAGCGTGGTCTCCGATTGGTTGCACAACGGAGGCCGTCCAGGTAGTTCGATGTGGACTGGAGGAGGACTGTCGGGCTAAGGCGACTAAGGCGTCCATCCGCCAAGCGAAGACCCAGGGGCGGAGGTTGAGTCCGAACGGCAATCCTACCGAAGGCGCTCGAGCGGTGCGCACTAGTGTCCTGAACAGAAAGTGGAACGGAAGGAGTCGGGGGCGCGACCGAGTCGCGCAAGCTAGGGCTGACGTCTCTCCTGGCCAGACTCAGTGAGTAGGGCGCTACGCCGGCGTACAGATCCTCCGGAAGGATCAGCGGGCTTAACGGGGAGAGACGGGAGAGGAAGGCCAGTCACGTGGGACGGCACATGGCGGACTGCTGCAGGCCGGGCTCAGTGAGGCGGGCGCTGTGCCGGCAAACAGACCCTCCGGAAGGGTCAGCGGGCGTGGCAGCAGTGGCAGTCCTCTGATCAGCCATCAAGTGACCTGAAAGTGGAACGGCGGGAGTCGGGGCGCGACCGTGTCGCGCAAGCTAAGGCTGAAGCCTCTCTTGGCCAGACTCCGAGAGCATGTCGCTACGCCGGCGTTCAGATCCTCCGGGGGGAGCGGCGACGATCCCGGCGAGGCGAATGATCCCTCCAGCGGCGCTCGAGGGGCGAGCGTGAGTGTCTAGAACTGACGGTGGAACGGGATGAGTCGGGGGCGCGACCGTGTCGCGCAGGTTGAGGCTGACGTCTCTCCTGGCCGGACTCAGTGAGAAGGGCTCTATGCCGGCGTTTAGATCCTCCGGAAGGATCAGCGGGCTTCTCGGGGAGAGAGAGAGAGGATGAAGGCCAGTCAACGTGGGACGGCTCATGGCGGACTGCTGCAGGCCAGGCTCAGTGAGGCGGGCGCTGTGCCGGCAAACAGACCCTCCGGAAGGGTCAGCGGGCGTGGCAGCAGTGGCGATCCTCTGGTCAGCGCGCAACGCCGGGTCCCGACGAGCAGACCGTTCCGAGGGGCCGATGCGAGGAAGGGCGGTCGTTACCGAAGGGGCGGCGGAAGTGTCCACAGGAGCCGGACGAGAGATAGTAGACGGAGGTCGCTCTCGCCGATAAAACTCCAGAGGTCCGACCAAACGTCTCCGGCCAAGTCGCACAGACATCACGAGGAACGAACCGCCGACCCGTAGAGACTGAGTCGCCGAACAGCAAGGGTCCACCCAAGGGGGCACGGTGAAGTTGCGCTCGCAGGTCCGGCGGCAACGTACTGCACGGGCGGAGCAGGGCATCTCGACGCATGAGGTCGCAATTGGCCGAAACCACCATCGCGTTGACCGAGGAATGGTAGGCGGCGCAGTTGGCGGTCTCCGCGAGGACCAGCAGGTCTCCTAGGAGGGGAGAGATGGAAAGATGCCAGGATACCTCCACCCGACGACCCAAGGCTTGAGTGAGGAGCTCCATAACACCCGAGCAGGGTAAGGTGTTTTGGACCAAGGTCGCTGTCTTGTCCAGGCCCCGCGGCGGGGACCGCCGCAGCAGAGTCAGACCGCCGGCTAGCGACACCGCCGAAGGGTCCAGCGTAGGCAGAGGGATGGAGAAGGCTAGGAGAGTCCAACACACCAGTCCCGCCGAAACAAGATGTCTAATCCGCGGGCCAGCGACGGTCGGAGAAGAAGACCGGCTTCTGGGACGTGGCGAGCTGTAGGTGCGACGACAAGACGTCTCGAAGACCCTTAAAGCCGGGCGGTTGGGGAAGCGACTTAAACCTCTTGACCTGCCTCTCCGCGTCAACAAAGGCGGCGACCTTCCTCTTCAGCGGTGGGGAAGCTGGGCAGGCGTCCGCCGGCAGCGTCACGGCCACGATCCTGGCGGCTTCCACCGGAGCTAGAAGCGTCTCTGACTGGGAAGAAGACGGGAGCGCCGAGGGGGAAACATCCTCGAGGGCCGCGTGTGAGGTCGAGCGATCCTCCTCGTCCAACAGAGCCGAGACAGAGACTTCGGGTAGCAGGCTGAGCGCATCGTCCTGCAGGGGGCGTCGAGAATCCTCGCTGACAGCGCTCGCGAGGCGAGCGAGGGCGCGGGCGTCTGGAGGAGGAACGGTGCGGATCAGAGTCGCGGCTGCGTCGCGACGGACGGTGCTGACGTCTCTCCGGGCCCTACTCCGGAAGTAGGCCACTATGCCAGCAAGGCGATCCTCCGGAAGGATCAGCGGGCCTGGTGCGGGGAGAGTGGTGAGGACGGCTCGTCAACGACGGACGGCTCAAGGCCGACTGCTGCTGGTCACTCTCAGTGAGACGTGCGCTAAGCCGGCAAACAGACCCTCCGGAAGGGTCAGCGGGCGTGGCAGCAGTGGCGGTCCTGTGGTCAGACAAAAACCGCGAACCCGACGAGGGGACCGTTCCGTGCGGGAGTGGCCGAGGAAACAGCCAGGGCGGCCAACGTGTCAAAGGGCGCTGAACGCTCGTAAGCCGGGCGGGCCCGCTCTCGGCGGTAAAAGGACCAAGGTCCGCCCACATAACCTCAGGCCAGGCCGCACACCGCTTAACTCTGGTATCAGATTCAGTCCACCCAACCAATTTCAAATACAAACGATTTTGAACTTCCAAACTACAGCAGCTCGCTTGAGCTTGCCCTTAGCACCACGTGAAAGTTCTGTGTTTACGTTCCGTGTGTGAGTGAATGCGCGTGACTCACGTGAGCGCGCTTGTTGGGCCCAGTTCGGGGCGGCGCTTTGAGCCGATTTTCCATTGGGATAAAGCGCCTATTTAATGTGCTTATTATTATTATTATTATTATTATTATTATTAAACCTGTGGTCCGAGGAACCACCGAACGCGGTAGGGAGACCGAGTGAGTGTCCGTCGGCCACCTAAAGTCATCGCACCGGGAGCACAACATTATCGAAGCGTAGGCGGGCTCCCGGTGAAAGCGTAATGGGGCACTCTCGGAGGGCTAACAGGGCTTTAAACGGGCTAACACACACGGAGCCCAAGGCCCACGTGCAAACGGGCGCGACACGGCAACAGCCGACCGTGAGCTAATCAGGCACTACGCACTGAAACCAAACCACCAGCAAAAAGCAGGGAAACACCCATAGACAGCCGGCCCTCAGCCCGAGGGACGGCCGAGGGAACTACCGCTACCTTACCTCTGCAACGAAGGGAAGGGGGGGAAAGGGCAGTCAAACCGCCGTCCACAGACGCAGAAGAATCCCCGCAAGCAGCCCAACGAAGCAGGAAGAGAAGGCCAGGTAGAAGGCAGGGTAGAAGCGGGCGCAGAGCACACAGAGTCGGCAACAAGCGTCAGTAGGCAGAAGACCGGTCGAGGCAGCGAGAGCGCGGGCCAGACACGTCTTCTCTCCACGAGCGAAGTAGAAAGACTGAATGGTCTCGTGACCGGATCTGGTAAGGCAGGTATGGGGAGATAACTCTCGGCCCCTCTGGGGGGTTCCCCGAGTGCCTCTCGGGTTGTGTGGGCACACAACGGGCAAGTAGGCTAAAATTGAGCCTAGAAGTAGATATTCCCCATGTAGTCATGTCATCGGTAATGTTTTTGAGGAAATAAATACATGTTTACACTTGAGAAATTTTTTTTCACTCAAACTCCCATAACAAAATGACTTCCATTCTAAAGAATGGAAGTCATTTCATTCTGGGAGTTAAAGGGTTAAGCAGGGTTAAAGTTGACTGGCAGCTGCTGTAAAAGATTCTGCATTATTTGACTGATTTTAATTTTTTTTAAAACATCCGTTTTTCAGAGGACAGCAGCCTGCGGGTTCTTCTGACCTTAGTTTCCTGTCCGAATTTTCCCGCAAGGTGGCCAAGCCTAAAGACTTCACAGCTACTGGCTATGTCATTCCTCACTACGATTTTGAGCAAGTTGAAGAGGTCAAAGGTCCTCTGGACATTGATGAAGTTCTCGATGAAATTCGGCAGCGTGATGTTGTGGAGGAGGTTATTTCGCCAGTGTTTTACGTCAGCCTGGTTTTGGACATCCCCACCAGAGCGCGTGTTGGGTCATCCAGGTCATCCAAGGATGGGAGGAGGCGAAAGTCCAAGGTCAACTTGTCGCTTGCAAGCACAGCATCGCCGTCCAAGAAAGGTGTCACTTTCCAGGAGGTTGAAGATTCATGTAAGTTTTGATAATTGTACATCTCATGAATAAATTTAAACCCCGTAGTAAAAGCACATGCGGTTGAATTTCTATCTGATGTCAGTGAGGGTGATAAATAATGGTTACATGCATGAGAGATTAACCGAACAGAGAAGTGCTACATATTATTATGTGTCCAATGACATTGTTGTTCGAAACATGTTGCATATCTTGCAGCATGTTTTGAACACTAGCTTCATTAACCCATTCAGCCCTGACGCACTACAGCAGGAAATGGGCTGAGCATGATAATTCAAGGGCAGTGCCACATTAGCTTGGCGCCTGTCGGCGCCAAGCTAATCTGGCACTGCCCTTGAATTATCATGGTCGATCCATCTCCTGCAACAGGTGCATAGTCGTTAGAGGACGCCTCCAAAATTTGGGAAATATGTGCGCCGGGCTGAATAAGTTAAGTTGAATATCCGTTTGTATGATAACTGAGGCCTCCAGTTGCATACAGCAGAACCTGTTTTGAGTGACCACCCTTAGGAAAGATTGCCTGTCATTAAATACCATTATTTATTCGACTGTAGCACATCTATGGTCTTTAACCCCCATTTAACCCCCAGTGCCCTGCAACAGGAGATGGATTGACCATGATAATTCAAGGGTAGTGCCAGATTAGCTTGGCACCTGTCAGCGCCAAGATAATCCGGCACTGCCCTTGAATTATCATGGTCGATCCATCCCCTGCAACGGGTACATAGTCGTTAGCTGACGCCTTCAAAATTAGAGGTATGCAGCCCCGGGGTTCTGAAGGGTTAATGACACGTGACACTTTGAGCCCTCCAAGACTTCTCTTCTTGCAAGCACTTTTCTTTTAACCCTTTGGGTGTGGGTAGTGGTTTTAGTCTTGAAGATTCCTGCAGGATTAAGACCATTTTAGTTTTTTAAATAAAGGTAGTTGCTCCAAAAGGTTCTGTTGTATTTATTATTTTCTTTGTGATGGCAGATTCAGAGACGGAGACAGAAGGAGAATATTCTGAGAGTGAAGATGAAGGAATGCACAGCCCGTTTGAGGATGATGATCACACAGATCACACTTCCCAGCCTCAGAACCCTGTCAATGGTGGAAAGGGCTTTGCCTACACAGACAAGCCTAAAAGGTAAGGGTACAGCAAAACCTATTGAGCAGCCACCCTTAGGACAGATCACGTGTTACTAACCCACTACATCCTCAGGCTGATTGTTTCCTCAAAAACATTACCGATGACATGACTTTGTGGAAATGTCTACTACTAGCTCAATTTTAGCCTACTCACCCATTGTGTGCCCACACAACCCGGGAGGCACTCGAGGAACCCCCCTAGAGGGGCCGAGAGTTGTCTCCCGTTTCCCGCCCTACCGGATCCGGTCACGAGACCGGCCAGTCTTGCTACTTCGTTCGTACAGAGAAGACGTGTCTGGCCTTGCTCTCGCGCTGCTTCGACCGGTCTTCCTCTTGCCTACGCTCGTTGCCTCTTCATGTGCTCTGCCGCCTTCTAGCGCTGACCTGCCTTCTCGTGGCCTGCCTCTGCTTGCGTCGTTCTGCTGCTCTCCTCTAGGCTGTGGAGGTGTATGGCTACCCTTCCCCCCGTTCCCGATTCGTCTCGGAGGTAAGGTAGTGGTAGCTACCCACAGCCGGCCCTCGGGCCGAGAGCCGGCTACCGTTGGGCTTCCCTTTCAACTTTGTTACTATGTTGGCGCCAGGTGTTGAGCTTACGTTCCGGCGCCTTGCACGACATTTTTAACGAGTCTCCTCGAGGGACGTCGCCTTTCTCTCCTTTTTGTGCCTCACTGTTACGAGTAGACTTTGCCTTTTGGAGGCTAGAGTTTCTTTTTTCTCGTAGGGCCTTTGGGCACCCACGCTCCGTTCGTCTACCTTAAAGGTCCTTTAGCCCTTGGCGAGTGTTGCCACTATTTCACGCGCCAGCGGTCACGGCGCTTGGAGTACCTTTGTTTGGGGCTAGGCTCCCTTGTCTGCTTTTGCGACCTTGTTGTGCCCTTTGCCTGTTGCAGGACCCAAATGCTTACCTGCTCTCAATGCGGCGACTTCCAGTGGCCGACGGACGACCATGCGGTCTGCCTCCCCTGTTCGGGCTGCGCCTCGGACCATCTCTGCGATGTCTGTGCGACCTGGCCGGAGATCCGTTGGTCTGACCTCTGGAGTTTTTATCGGCGAGAGCGACCTCTGTCTGCTATCTCTCGTCCGGCTCCTGTTGACTCTTCCGCCGCCCCTGTGGTAACGACCGCCCTTCCTCGCCTCGGCCTCTCGGAACGGATTGCTCGTCGGGACCCTGCGTTGTTCGCTGACCAGAGGACTGCCACTGCTGCCACGCCCGCTGATCCTTCCGGAGGGTCTGTTTGCCGGCAGAGCGCCCGCCTCACTGAGCCCGGCCTGCAGCAGTCCGCCATGAGCCGTCCCACGTTGACCGGCCTTCATCCTCTCTCTCTCCCCGATAAGCCCGCTGATCCTTCCGGAGGATCTGAACGCCAGCATAGAGCCCTTCTCACTGAGTCCGGCCAGGAGAGACGTCAGCCTCAACCTACACGACACGGTCGCGCCCCCGACTCATCCCGTTCCACCGTCAGTTCTAGACACTCGCGCTCGCCCCTTGAGCGCCGCCGGAAGGATCATTCCCCCCGCCGGGATCGTCGCCGCTCCCCCCGCCACTCCTCGTCGCGTGCGCGGTCGCGCTCGCCCTCGCACCGTTTGATGCGTTCGCCGCGTCACCGCCATCATCGGCCCTCTTCCCATGGTCGGCGCCCCTCTCCGGTTGTCCGCCGTCCTTCGTCCAGACGTCGTTCCCGCGCACCGGACAGGACCCCTCCTCGCTCGCGTTCGCCTCGGCGTTCCCCGCCTCCGTCGTCGCTGCCGGCTCATTCCCAGGCTTCCCGCGAGGTTCGACACGCGTCCCCGCCCAAGCTTCGGCCTTCCTCGGTGCCTCGCCCACCTCCTCGCCGCCCCCTGGACGAAGAAGCCCTCAGTTTGCTGCCCGAGGACTCCGTCTCGGCCCTGTTGGATGAGGATGGTCGCTCCCTTTCGCCCGCCGACGTCGGTGATGATGTCCCCTCGACCCTTCCGTCGTCTTCCCGGGTGGAGACCCTCTTAGCTTTGGACGAAGCCGCCAGGATCATTGCGGCCACTCTGCCAGCGGACTCCTGCCCAGCCTCTCCCCCCCTGAAGAGGAAGGTCTCTGCCTTCGTGGATGCCGAGCGTCAAGTTAAGAGGTTCAAGTCGCTTCCCCAGCCGCCTGGATTTAAGGAGCTGCAAGATGTCTTCTCAGCGCACCTGCAACATTCATTTTTCTCTAAAAGGTATTTTTTCGAAAAATACTTACCGATGACATGACTTTGTGGAAATGTCTACTACTAGCTCAATTTTAGCCTACTTACCCATTGTGTGCCTACACAACCCGCTAGGCACTCGGGGAACCCCAGAGGGGCCGAGAGTTATCTCCCGCTCCTTCCTTACCAGTTCCTGTCACGAGACCAACCAGTCAGATACTTCGCTCGAAAGCGGCAAGCGGGGCAGGTGGGAGGGCCATCCGAGTCATGTCATCGGTAAGTATTTTTCGAAAAAATACCTTTTAGAGAAAAATGAATTTGTTTCCTCAAAAACATTACCGATGACATGACTTTGTGGAAGAATTGCGATGAGGCGGAGGGTGCCGCATGACAACTCCCTAGGAGGGAAAAGAGCCGTCCTCCCAGTCGCAAACTCCCGACAATTTTAGCGAAGTGCATACCAACGGCGCAGGTGGCGCCGGGAGGGAGTGTTGCGCCGCGGCGATGTCCCCCACCATTGCGAGATTCTCTCGCTGGCCCGCCAGGTCCCTGAGGTAGAAGCGGGCGAATACAGATTCAGTCTTCCCGTCCAAGGTAGCCACGATGTCCGTGACAGCGCATTTTCTAACAAACGTGGCGCTCGTGGCCATGGCTCGTACCTCGTGTGCGCATATGTGCAGCCTCTTCGCTCCCTGCAGGGAGAAATCTTGATAGGCGGAGCAAATGACTCAGGGGGCCAGGAAGAGAACGTCTGGGCCGTTATGTCATTCCGCCGATCTCAGAGGTAGGGAGAGGCGTGCACGCCCTCTGCGGAAGGCTTTAGATCGTCGCAGAGCAGTCAAGGTGTGCACGGGATCCTGTTACCTGGTCTCCTGTGACAGGGGTTTGTTTCATAGCGGCCGTAAGGTAAAACCTGTGGCGCGGTCCGAGGGACCTGTTTGGCAAGGAAGGCCGGGGCAGTGAGAAGTAGCACGGACCCGTCCGCTCAGAACTGTAAGCAGATAGGACGCGCCTAAGCGCGTGTAGCTCGCTCCCCCGCGAGGTGGTAGCCCGGGCCAGCAGGAAGCACGTGTAGCGTGTCACATCTGCGAACAGGCCGCTGTAAGGGTTCGAATTGGGCAGAATTCAACCACGTTAGCACCCAGGGTAGGTCCCAGCAGGGAAGGAGCGAGCGGTAGGCCTGGCGCCGGCTGCCGAAGTGTCCCATAAGGTCGGCGAGTCTGTGCAGGCGCCCGGGTCTGGGTGTCCGCGGTGTCAGCGTGTAAGCGAGCCTGGACAGGTGACCCCGCACCGTGAAGGGCTAGATCTAGGTCTCAGCCGAGCCCGATAGAGCTCCGCCCGCTGCGGATACGACAATCCGTGAGGTTCAGGCTGTGATCGGTGCATCAGGAAAACAGGACTCGCCATGTCCCACGTAGGCTCGAATGGCCGAAGGTCTGGGGGCCGCAGCGATCGCCTCCACCGCTGTACCCGAGTAGCCTCTAGCACCGAGGGCTTGCCGCACACCTCCAGTCGTGAAGGATGAGCCGCTCCGGGCAGGGAGGAACAGCGGCTGGCGCAGTGGCTTGAGCATGGTGCGAGGAGTGGGAAGGCGCATGGGGGGGGGGGGGGGGGGGGGGGGCCCGTGGCGAGGCTGAGAAGGGCCGGTGTTCCTGTGGCGGATCCAGGCGAATGGAGCGACTAACAGGAGGGCCGCCGGGCAGCGCCGAAGGTTGAGGAGGACTTTGGGTACGAGGATCGTCGAGGAAAGGTGGAGGCCGCCAGGACGTCCCAGGGAATGGAGCGCGCATCGACAGCCCCAAGCCCAGGGATCGGGAATCGGGGCAACGAAGAGGGGAAGCCTAAGGTTCCACCTTGTGACGAACCAGTCGACCTGGGGAGACTCCTAACGGGCGCGGGTCCACCGATAGATGTCCTGCCGAAGGGTCCAATCCGCATGCAAGAGCTGGCCGCGACGGGACAGCGAGTCGGTCCCGACGTACAGCTGTCCGGGAATGTGTCGGGCTCGCCAAGAAGGTCCGGTCCTCGCACCAACCCCAGCTCTGGTAGAGAAGCATACCAAGCTCGAGAGAGCGTGTGCTACCTTGTACCTGGAAGTAATCCACCAAAGGTGTGTTGTCAGAGAGGGCGAGCAGCTCCTGGTGTCTGAGGTCATCCCAGCAATGAAGGGCTCGTCAACGGCCTGCATCACTGGCCGGACGATGAGATAGTGCGTTAATCCGAGGGCCGAGGGCCGGAAGTCAAGGGGAACCGCGGCAGGAGATGAGCATTCCACGCAGAGAGGCTCGCGTCGAACCCAGAGAGTACTGGGGCGGAGAAGATGCCCGGGGAACTGCCGAATCCAGCCAAGCGGCGTTGGTCCACCGACGAAGGCGAGAGAATCTGGGGCACCGGCGCCATCGTCGATACGTCGCCGGAAGCCGGGCGCCCAAGGAGTAGGAGATGCTACTAGGAAGCCCCAAGTGCGTCAGGAGGTGCAGTAGCGCGTCCTTGTCTGTCGCGAGAGAGCTCTCAGACTGGCGGCGAAGGAAGAGGTCGTCTGGGTAGATCGACGTCGGACCGAACGGGAGCGCGGGAAACTGGAGAAGACGCCGTCGATCGCGACCAGCGAACTTCCTGGGGCCTGGAGCATCGAGACAGCAGGTACACATCGGAAAGGTCCAAACCGCCTGCGCAGTCTAAGGCTGGACCGCTGCTTTCAGGGCTCTGGCAGTCTCCGTCCGGAAGGAGGGCCGAAATCTGTACAGGCCGAGAGAAGAAACCTGACGCCACTTCCTCCAGGCTTCGGAACGAAAAATCGGCGGCTGTAGAAGGTTGGCGAGTCTGAGAATCGGAAAACCTCCGTGGCAACTTACCTGAGGGAGGAGACACCTCCCGCCGCGCGGAGGCCTCAGCGAAACACGGGGAACATGAGACCTCGAGGGAAAAGGACGGCCAAGACGGGGTCAGGGCACAGTCGGCGGAGGCAGCGAAGCGTAGACCGACGCGAGGTAGGCGGCGCGGTAGGCGACTCCGCTAAGAAGAGCCGATCAACCCGGCGGCATGATAGAAGGAAGCCAGGCGTCTTCCACACGACGAACCAGGGCTTGAGTGAGCAGCTCCGGGAACCCAGTGCAGGCTAAGGTGTTCCGCACCAGGGACGCAGTCAAATCCAGGCCACGAGGGGGGAAACGGGGAAGAAGAGCGGAGCCGCCCGCTTGCGACACGGCAGGGGGGTCCATCGCAGGAAGAGGGATGGAGGAAGCCTGGGACTGGCCGGCATACCAGTCCCGACGGAAGGTGATGTCCAGGCCAGCCGGCCAGCGACGAACGGAGAAGAACACCGGCCCTCGAGACGCGGGAAGTTGCAGGTGCGCTGGAAGGCATCTCGCACCTCCTCAAATCCAGGCGGCTGGGGAAGCGACTTGAACCTCTTAACTTGACGCTCGGCATCCACCAAGGCAGAGACCTTCCTCTTCAGGGGGGGAGAGGCTGGGCAGGAGTCCGCTGGCAGAGTGGCTGCAGTGATCCTGGCGGCTTCATCCAAGCTAAGAGGGTCTCCGCACGGGACGACGATGGAAGGGTCGAGGGGACATCAACACCGATGTCGGCGGGCGAAAGGGAGCGACCATCCTCATCCAACAGGGCTGAGACGGAGTCCTCGGGCAGCAACCTGATGGCTTCTTCGTCCAGGGGGCGGCGAGAAGGCGGGCGAGGCACCGAGGAAGGCCGAAGCTTGGGCGGGGACGCGTGTCGAACCTCGCGGGAAGCCCGGGAACGAGCCGGCAGCGACGACGGAGGCGGGGATCGCCGAGGCGAACGCGAGAAGAAGCGATGATGGGTCCTGTCCGGTGCGCGGGAACGACGTCTGGACGAAGGACGGCGGACAACCGAGGAGGGGCGCCGATGAAGGCGGCGACGCGGCGGACGCATCGAACGGTGCGAGCGCGAACGCGCACGCGACGAGGAGTGGCGGTGGGAGCGGCGACGATCCCGGCGCGGGGAATGATCCTTCCGGCGGCGCTCGCGGGCGAGCGCGAGTGTCTAGAACTGACGGTGGAACGGGATGAGTCAGGGGCGCGACTGTGTCGCATAGGTTGAGGCTGAGGTCTCTCCTGGCCGGACTCAGTGAGAAGGGCTCTATGCCGGTGTACAGATCCTCCGGAAGGATCAGCGGGCTTATCGTGGAGAGAGAGAGAGGAGGAAGGCCAGTCAACGTGGGACGGCTCGTGGCGGACTGCTGCAGGCCGGGCTCAGTGAGGCGGGCGCTCTGCCGGTAAACAGACCCTCCGGAAGGGTCAGCGGGCGTGGCAGCAGTGGCAGTCCTCTGATCAGCCAGCAAGTGAACTGAAAGTGGAACGGTGGGAGTCGGGGCGCGACTGTGTCGCGCAAGCTAAAGCTGACGCCTCTCTTGGCCAGACTCCGAGAGCAGGGCGCTATGCCGGCGTTCAGATCCTCCGGAAGGATCAGCGGCTTGTGGTGAGAGACGGGTGAGGAAGGCCAGTCAACGTGGGACGGCTCAGGGAAGACTGCTGCAGGCCGGGCTCAGTGAGGCGGGCGCTCTGCCGGCAAACAGACCCTCCGGAAGGGTCAGCGGGCGTGGCAGCAGTGGCGGTCCTCTGGTCAGCCAGCAACACCGAGTCCCAACAGGAATCCTTTCCGTGAGGCCAGGGCGGGAAAGGGCGGTCAGCACCGTAAGGGCTGCAGAAGTATCAACCGGAGCCGGAAGCGAGGAAGCAGGCAGGGGCCGCTCTCGTCGGTACAGGCCCCAGAGGTCCGACCAAACATATCCGGCCAGGTCGCACAGACATACAAAGGTGGTCCGGGTAGCAGCCCGCATAAGGTAGGCAGACCGCATGGTCATCCGTCGGCACTGGAAGTTTCCCCATAGGGAGCACATAAGCATTTGGGTTCTGTAACAGACAAAGGGCATAGCAAGGTCGCAAACACAGGCAAGAGGGCGCCGAGCCCTCCTTTGTGATATCATTGTTTCATCTCACCAGCCCGACCGGGCATTCTCTTTTCAATTAGTGGGAATGGCATTTTTATCATATGCCCTTGATTATGCGTGCTGTGTACATGAAGGCGAGACAGGCAAACGTAAGCCGAGTCTGTAGAAATTGACTAGATGGAATGAGGAAAGTCCATATCCCATTCCTGCCCCCCCGGGGATACAAACCCGGGATCTTTGGTATCAGTTTCAGCCCCCTTAATCAAATTTCAAATACAACGATTTTGAATTTCCAAAAACTACAGTAGCTCGCCTGAGCTTGCCCCCAGCACCACGTGAATGCTCTGTGTCTACGTACAGTGTGTGAGCGAATGTGCGTGATTCACGTGAGCGTGCTTGTTGGGTTCAGTACGCGGCGGCGCTTAGAGCCGAATTTCAATTGGGATAAAGCGCCTATTTAATGCGCTTATTATTATTATTATTATCTTACGACTGCCAGCACAGTGTCTTATCCACTAAGCTACCTCCCCCTGTCCACCAAGGAACCCCAGGCACCGTGACCGCCGGCGCGTGAAACAATGGTTATACTCTCCAAGGGCTAAAGGGCCTTTAAGCTGGACGAACGGAACGTGAGTGCCGCCAGGCCCTACGAAAACCAGCGTCTGAAAGGCAAAATCAACTCGTAAGCTAACGAGGCAGAACCAGGAGAGAGAAGGCGACGTCCCGCTAGGAGAGTCGCAAGAAGGCTGTGCCAGGCACGGAAATTATTTCAATAGTTGGTGCCCTTATGTCGTAACCACAACGAAAGACGAGTCCCACGGCAGCCGGCTCTCGACCCGAGGGCCGGCTGTGGGTAGCTACCGTTACCTTACCTCCAAGCCGAAGCGGGAACGGGGGAAAGGGTAGCCATACAGCAGTCACAGCACGGAGGAGAGCCGAGGGAACCTGGAACGGTGCCAAGGAAGAAGCAGGCAGCGCTAGAAGGCGGCAGGCACGGAAGAGAAGTCGAAACGAGCGTAGGCAAGACGAAGACCGGTCGAGGCACAGCGGAGCAAAGCCCGACACATCTTCTCGGCACGAGCGAAGTAGCAAGACTGGTTGGTCTCGTGACAGGAACTGGTAAGGAAGGAGCGGGAGATAACTCTCGGCCCCTCTGGGGTTCCCCGAGTGCCTAGCGGGTTGTGTAGGCACACAATGGGTAAGTAGGCTAAAATTGAGCTAGTAGTAGACATTTCCACAAAGTCATGTCATCGGTAATGTTTTTGAGGAAACAATTCCCGCGTCTCTAGAGCCGGTGTTCTTCTCCGATTGTCGCTGGCCGGCTGGCCTGGACATCGCCTTCCATCGGGACTGGTATGCCGGCCATTCCCAGGCTTTCTCCATCACTCTTCCTGCGATGGACCCCCCTGCCGTGTCGCAAGCTGGCGGCCCCGCTCTTCTTCGCCGTTCCCTCCCTCGTGGCCTGGATATGACTGCGTCCCTGGTGCGGAACACCTTAGCCTGCGCTGGGTTCCTGGAGCTGCTCACTCAAGCCCTGGTTCGTCGTGTGGAAGAATCCTGGCATCCTTCTATCATGCCTCTCCTTGGGGATTTACTCGTCTTAGCGGAAGTTGCCAACCGCGCCGCCTACCACTCGTCGGTCAACGCTATGGCTGCCTCCACCAACTGTGACCTGATGCGTCGAGACGCCCTTCTGCTTGCCTGCCGAGGGATGCCACCTGACCTGCGTGCGCAGCTTCGTCGTGCTCCGGTGGGTGGTCCCCTGCTTTTCGGCGACACCTGGTCCTCCGTTCGAGCCTCCAACCCCGACCGCTGGCCTGTGAGTGCTCCTCCTTCCCGCCGCTTTCCGTCCCTCCCGCCAGGCTAGGGGTCGCGCCTCGCGGGCGGTTAGACCCTCTGCCGCTTCAGCCCCTGCTTCGGCCCCTGAGCAGGCCCCCGCCTTTGGCCGTCCTAGACCCTCCAGGTCCCGTGCCCCCCGCTTGGCCCCGTCCCGCCCGGCGACCGGGTCGCGGGTGGGCTGCCTGACTGCCCCCCAGCCTTGCCCCCACCGACCACTTCGGGGTCTCCGGTCGGTGGGAGGCTAGCCTTTTTCAGCGGAAATTGGCTCACACTCTTTCCCGACGACCCCTGGATTTGCGACACCGTCTCGGCCGGCCTCCGGATCGCCTTTCGCAGCCCGCCTCCTTTGCGTCGCTCCCCCCTTTGGACCGAGATTCCCAGCGACCCGTTAAAGGCCTCCGCTCTTCGGGGAGAGGTCTCCTCCCTCCTGAGGAAAGCCGCCACGGAGGTGGTACGCGTCCCCGACTCCCCAGCCTTCTACAGCCGCTTGTGCATCATTCCGAAGCCTGGAGGGAGATGGCGACCGGTGATCGATCTCTCGGCCCTGAACAAGTTCATTACGGCCCCCTCCTTCCGGATGGAGACTGCCCGAGCCCTGAAAGCCGCGGTCCAGCCTCTGGACTTTGCAGTCAGCTTGGACCTTTCTGATGCTTACCTGCATGTCCCAATGCACCAGGCCTCCAGGAAGTTCCTCCGGTTTGCGATCGACGGCGTAGTATACCAGTTTCGCGCGCTCCCGTTCGGACTCAACCTCAGCCCCTGGGTGTTCACCCGGCCCTGCAGTTCTGGGAGGATCTCCTCAGGCACCAGGAGCTACTCGTCCTCTCGGACAACACGACTGTTGTGGCTTACATCCAGAAACAAGGTGGCACTCGCTCTCCCGACCTTTGTATGCTCCTCTACAGGATGATGCGTTGGTGCGAGGACCGGGGTATTACCATTCGAGCCCAACACATCCCCGGACACCTGAATGTCTTGGCCGACTCGCTGTCTCGCCGCGGCCAGCTCTTGCACACGGAATGGACCCTTCGGCAGGACATCTTTCGGATGATCTGTGCCCGGTGGGAGACTCCCCAGGTCGACTTGTTCGCCACGAAGTGGAACCATCAGCTGCCTCTCTTCGTCTCCCCGATTCCCGATCCCCTTGCCTGGGCTGTCGATGCGCTCTCCATTCCCTGGGATGGCCTTGTGGCTTACGCCTTCCCCCCTATGGTTCTTGTACCCAAAGTCCTTCTCAAGCTTCGGGGCTGCTCGGCGGTCCTACTGTTAGTCGCACCGTTCGCCTGGAACCGCTCCTGGACCACCGACCTTCTCAGCCTCGCCACGGACCCGCCCCTGCTGCTTCCCGCCCCACGCACCATGCTCAAGCAACCGCATCAGCCGCTGTTCCACCCCTGCCGGAGCGGCTCCTCCTTCATGCCTGGAGGTTGTGCGGCAAGCCCTCGGAGCTAGAGGCTACTCGGGTGCAGCAGTGGAGGCGATCGCTGCGGCCCGCAGACCTTCGACCATTCGAGTCTATGAGGGAAAGTGGCGAGTCCTGTGTTCCTGGTGCTCCGAGCACGGCCTGTCCCCCTCGGAACTGACTAATCCTCAGCTAGCGGACTTCTTCCTCTGGCTCTTCCGAGACATAGGCCTGGCCCCCATCACTGTGAGGGGTTACCTATCCATGATCGCTGACACTTATCGACACCTTGGACACCCAGACCCGGGCGCCTGCAAAGACCTCGCCGACCTTATGGGACACTTCGGCATCCAGTGCCCAACACACCGCTCACTCCTTCCCCGCTGGGACCTGCCCTGGGTGCTAACGTGGTTGAATTCTGACAGATTTGAACCCTTACCTTTGGCCCGTTTCGCAGATGTGACACGAAAGACGTGCTTCCTGCTGGCCCTTGCTACCGCCTCTCGGGTGAGTGAGCTACACGCACTCTCGGCGCGTCCTACCTGCCTACAGTTCCGAGCGGATGGGTCTGTTCAACTCCTCACTGACTCTGCCTTCCTTGCCAAGAACAGGTCTCCTCTGACTGCGCCTCAGGTTATCACCTTACGGCCGCTAAGAACCAACCCTCTGTCCCAGGAGACCAGGCAACAGGATCCCGTGCGCGCCCTTAGAGTTTATCTGTGACGATCTAAAGCCTTCCGCAGAGGGCGTTCGCGCCTCTTCCTACCTCTGAGACCCAGCAGGAATGACATAACAGCCCAGACGATCTCTTCCTGGCTCCGCTGGGTTATACGCTCCGCTTATCAAGATATCTCCCCGCAGGGAGCGAAGAGGCTGCACATTCGCGCACATGAGGTACGAGCCATGGCCACGAGCCTCGCGTTTGATCGAAACTGCGCTGTCAAGGACATCGTGGCAGCTGTGGGCTGTCAGACTGAATCTGTATTCGCCCGCTTCTACCTCAGGGACCTGGCAGGCCAACGAGAGAATCTCGCACTGGTGGGGGACATCGCCGCGGCGCAACACTCCCTCCCGGCGCCACCGGCGCCGTAGGTATGCACTTCGCTAAAATTGTCGGGAGTTTGCGTCCGGGAGGACGGCGCTGTTTACCATTAAGAAGTTTTGCGCGGCACCCTCCTCCTCATCGCAATTCTTCCACAAAGTCATGTCATCGGTAATGTTTTTGAGGAAACAAATTCATTTGTTTCCTCAAAAACATTACCGATGACATGACTTTATGGAAATGTCTACTTCTAGCTCAATTTTAGCCTACTTACCCGTTGTGTGCCCACACAACCCGGGAGGCACTCGGGGAACCCCCCCCTAGAGGGGCCGAGAGTTGTCTCCCGTTTCCCGCCTTACCAGCTCCGGTCACGAGACCGGCCAGTTTTGCTACTTCGCTCGTACAGAGAAGACGTGTCTGGCCTTGCTCTCGCGCCGCTTCGACCGGTCCTTCTCTTGCCTACGCTCGTTGCCTCTTCGTGTGCTCTGCGCCTCTTAGCGCTGTCCTGCCTTCTTGTGCCCTGCCTCTGCTGGCGTCGTTCTGCTGCTCTCCTCTAGGCTGTGGAGGTGTATGACTACCCTTCCCCCTGTTCCCGATTCGTCTCGGAGGTAAGGTAGTGGTAGTTTTCCCATAGCCGGCCCTCGGGCCGAGAGCCGGCTACCGTTGGGCTTTCCTTTCGGCTTTGCTACTACGTGGGCGCCAGTTGTTGAGCTTACGCTTCGGCGCCTTGCACGACCTTTTTTACGAGTCTCCTCGAGGGACGTCGCCTTCTCTCCTTTGGTATTTCACTGTTACGAGAAGACGTTGCCTTGTAGACTAGGGCTTCTGTTCTCGTAGGGCCTTCGGGCACCCACACTCCGTTCATCTACCTTAAAGTCCCTTTAGCTCTGGGAGACTGTAGCCACTATTTACGCGCTGGTGGTCACGGCGCTTGGAGTACCTTGGTGTGGGGCTAGGCTCCCTTGTCCGCCTTTGTGACCTTGTGCTCTTTGTCTGTTGCAGGAACCAAATGCTTACCTGCGCTCAATGCGGCGACTTAAAGTGGCCGACGGACGACCATGCGGTCTGCCTCCCCTGCTCGGGCTGCGCCTCGGACCATCTCTGCGATGTCTGTGCGACCTGGCCGGAGATCCGTTGGTCTGACCTCTGGAGTTTTTACCGGCGAGAGCGACCTCCGTCTGCTATCTCTCGTCCCACTCCTGTTGACGTCGCCCCTGTGGTAACGACCGCTCTTCCTCGCCTCGGCCTCTCGGAACGGATTGATCGTCGGGACCCTGCGTTGTTCGCTGACCAGAGGACTGCCACTGCTGCCACGCCCGCTGACCCTTCCGGAGGGTCTGTTTGCCGGCAAAGCGCCCGCCTCACTGAGCCCGGCCTGCAGCAGTTCGCCACGAGCCGTCCCACGTTGACTGGCCTTGCTCCTCTCTCTCTCCACGATAAGCCCGCTGATCCTTCCGGAGGATCTGTACACCGGCATAGAGCCCTTCTCACTGAGTCCGGCCAGGAGAGACGTCAGCCTCAACCTACGCGACACAGTCGCGCCCCCGACCTTTCCCGTTCCACTGTCAGTGCTAGACACTCGCGCTCGCCCCGCGAGCGCCGCCGGAAGGATCGTTCCCCCCGCCGGGAGCGTCGCCGCTCCCCCCGCCTCTCCTCGTCGCGCGCGCTCGGTCGCGCTCGCCTTCGCACCGTTCGATGCGTTCGACGCGTCACCGCCATCGTCGACCTTCTTCCCGTGATCGGCACTCCTCTTCGGTTGTCCGCCGTACTTCACCCAGACGTCGTTCCCGCGCACCGGACAGGACCCCTCCTCGCTCCTTCCCGCGTTCGCCTCGGCGATCCCCGCCTCCGTCGTCGCTGCCGGCTCATGCCCGGGCTTCCCGTGAGGTTCGAGATGCGCCCCCGCCCAAGCTTCGACCTTCCTTGGTGCCTCACCCGCCTTCTCGCCACCCCCTGGACGAAGAAGCCCTCAGCTTGCTGCCCGAAGACTCCGTCTCAGCCCTGTTGGAGGAGGATGCTCGCTCCCTTTCGCCCTCCGACGTCGGTGATGATGTCCCCTCGACCCTTCCGTCGTCGTCCCGGGCGGAGACCCTCCTAGCCTTGGATGAAGCCGCCAGGATCATCGCGGCCACTCTGCCAGCGGACTCCTGCCCAGCCTCTCCCCCCCTGAAGAGGAAGGTCTCGGCCTTTGTGGATGCCGAGCGTCAGGTGAAGAGGTTCAAGTCGCTTCCCCAGCCGCCTGGATTTAAGGAGCTGCGAGATGTCTTCTCAGCGCACCTGCAACTTCCAGCGTCTCGAGAGCCGGTGTTCTTCTCCGATCGTCGCTGGCCGGCTGGCCTGGACATCGCCTTCCGTCGGGATTGGTATGCCGGTCATTCCCAGGCTTTCTCCATCCCTCTTCCTGCGATCGACCCCCCGGCCGTGTCGCAAGCTGGCGGCTCCGCCCTCCTTCGCCGTTCTTTCCCTCGTGGCCTGGATTTGACTGCGTCTCTGGTGCGGAACACCTTAGCCTGCGCTGGGTTCCTGGAGCTGTTCACTCAAGCCCTGGTTCGTCGTGTGGAAGACGCTTGGCATCCTTCTATCACGCCTCTCCTTGGGGATTTACTCGTCTTAGCGGAAGTCGCCAACCGAGCCGCCTACCACTCGTCCGTTAACGCTATGGCTGCCTCCGCCAACTGTGACCTGATGCGTTGAGACGCCCTTCTGCTTGCCTGCCGAGGGATACCACCTGACCTGCGTGCGCAGCTTCGTCGTGCTCCGCTGGGTGGCCCCCTGCTTTTCGGCGACACCTGGTCATCCGTTCGAGCCTCCAACCCCGACCGCTGGCCTGTGAGTGCTCCTCCTCCCCGCCGCTTTCCGTCCTCCCGCCAGGCTAGGGGTCGCGCCTCGCGGTCGGTTAGACCCGCTGCTGCGTCAGCCCCTGCTTCGGCCCCTGAGCAGGCCCCCGCCTTTGGCCGTCCTAGACCCTCCAGGGCCCGTGTCCCCCGCCTGGCCCCGTCCCGCCCGGCGACCGGGTCGCGGGCGGGCTACCTGACTGCCCCCCAGCCTTGCCCCCACCGACCACTTCGGGGTCTCCGGTCGGTGGAAATTGGCTCACACTCTTTCCCGACGACCCCTGGATTTGCGACACCGTCTCGGCCGGCCTCCGGATCGCCTTTCGCAGCCCGCCTCCTTTGCGTCGCTCCCCCCTTTGGACCGAGATCCCCAGCGATCCATTGAAGGCCTCCGCTCTTCGGGGAGAGGTCTCCTCCCTCCTGAGGAAAGCCGCCACGGAGGTGGTACGCGTCCCCTACTCCCCAGCCTTCTACAGCCGCTTGTTCGTCGTTCCGAAGCCTGGAGGGAGATGGCGACCGGTGATCGATCTCTCGGCCCTGAACAAGTACATTATGGCCCCCTCCTTCCGGATGGAGACTGCTCGAGCCCTGAGAGCCGCGGTCCAGCCTCTGGACTTCGCAGTCAGCCTGGACCTTTCAGATGCGTACCTGCATGTCCCGATGCACCAGGCCTCCAGGAAGTTCCTCCGCTTTGCGATCGACGGTGTGGTATACCAGTTTCGCGCGCTCCCGTTCGGTCTCAACCTCAGCCCCTGGGTGTTCACCCGGCTGATGGACGCCGTAGTCGCCACGGCCCGACAGTCCTCCTCCAGTCCGACGTCGAATTACCTAGACGACCTCCTCCTACGCAACCAGTCAGAGACCTCGCTCGCGTCGGACAGGGATGCGCTGCTACGGCTTCTGGCACACTTGGGCTTCCTAGTGAACGACGGCAAGTCGGATCTCTCTCCGTCCCGCCGCTTCGTGCACCTGGGCATGGAATTTGCGACCGACCTCAACACGGTGCGCCTCCCAGCCCCTCGGATCCAGAAGATTGCGGACCTAGCCGGTCAGTTAGCACGACAGGACGTGGCCCCCGCCAGAGTCTGGCTCCAGCTTTTGGGCCTGCTGAACGCCGCAGCGGACCTTATCCCCCTAGGTCGTCTCTACTCCCGGCCGATCCAGCTGCATCTCCTACTCCATTGGCGCCCGTCGTCAGGCGACTTAACGACGTTGGTTCCGGTGCCCCAGATGCTGCTGCCTCATCTTCGTTGGTGGACCGACCACTCTTGGCTAGCGTCGGGAGTTCCCCTGGCCGCCCCTCCTCCCCAGACCTCGCTTTGTGTCGACGCCAGCCTCACTGGGTGGGGCGCTCATCTCCTTCCTCGGTTCCTCTCGACTTCGGGGCCCTGGCCCGCGGACTTAGCGCACACTCACATCAACTGGCTGGAGATGCAGGCGGTGTGGCAAGCCCTGCAGTTCTGGGAGGATCTCCTCAGACACCAGGAGCTACTCGTCCTCTCGGACAACACGACTGTGGTGGCTTACATCCAGAAACAAGGTGGCACTCGCTCTCCCGACCTTTGTATGCTCCTCTACTGGATGATGCGTTGGTGCGAGGACCGGGGTATTACCATTCGAGCCCGACACATCCCCGGACACCTGAATGTCTTAGCCGACTCGCTGTCTCGCCGCGGCCAGCTCCTGCACACGGAATGGACCCTTCGGCAGGACATCTTTCGGATGATCTGTGCCCGGTGGGAGACTCCCCAGGTCGACTTGTTCGCCACAAGGTGGAACCATCAGCTGCCGCTCTTCGTCTCCCCGATTCCCGATCCACTTGCCTGGGCTGTCGATGCACTCTCCATTCCCTGGGACGGCCTGGTGGCTTACGCCTTCCCCCCGACGGTTCTCGTACCCAAAGTCCTTCTCAAGCTTCGGGGATGCTCGGCGGTCCTGCTGTTAGTTGCGCCGTTCGCCTGGAACCGCTCCTGGACCACCGACCTTCTCAGCCTCGCCACGGACCCGCCCCTGCTGCTTCCCGCCCCATGCACCATGCTCAAGCAACCGCGTCAGCCGCTGTTCCACCCCTGCCCGGAGCGGCTCCTCCTTCACGCCTGGAGGTTGTGCGGCAAGCCCTCGGAGCTAGAGGCTACTCGGGTGCAGCAGTGGAGGCGATCGCTTCGGCCCGCAGACCTTCCACCATCCGAGTCTGCGAGGGAAAGTGGCGAGTCCTGTGTTCCTGGGGCTCTGAGCACGGCCTGTCACCCACGGAACTGACTAATCCTCAGCTGGCGGACTTCTTCCTCTGGCTCTTTCGAGACTTAGGCCTGGCCCCCATCACCGTGAGGGGTTACCTGTCCATGATCGCTGACACTTATCGACACCTTGGACACCCAGACCCGGGCGCCTGCAAAGACTTAGCCGACCTTATGGGTCACTTCGGCATCCAGCGCCCAACACACCGCTCACTCCTTCCCCGCTGGGACCTGCCCTGGGTGCTAACGTGGTTAAATTCTGACAGATTTGAACCCTTACCTTTGGCCCGTTTCGCAGATGTGACACGAAAGACGTGCTTCCTGCTGGCCCTTGCTACCGCCTCTCGGGTGAGTGAGCTACACGCACTCTCGGCGCGGCCTACCTGCCTACAGTTCCGAGCGGACGGGTCTGTTCAACTCCTCACTGACCCTGCCTTCCTGGCCAAGAACAGGTCTCCTCTGACGGCACCTCAGGTTATCACCTTACGGCCGCTAAGAACCAACCCTCTGTCTCAGGAGACCAGGCAACAGGATCCCGTGCGCGCCCTTAGAGTTTATCTGCGACGATCTAAAGCCTTCCGCAGAGGGCGTTCGCGCCTCTTCCTACCTCTGAGACCCAGCAGGAATGACATAACAGCCCAGACGATCTCGTCCTGGCTCCGCTGGGTTATACGCTCCGCGTATCAAGATATCTCCCCGCAGGGAGCGAAGAGGCTGCACATTCGCGCACATGAGGTACGAGCCATGGCCACGAGCCTCGCATTTGACCGAAACTGCGCTGTCAAGGACATCGTGGCAGCCGTGGGCTGGCAGACTGAATCTGTATTCGCCCGCTTCTACCTCAGGGACCTGGCAGGCCAAAGAGAGAATCTCGCACTAGTGGGGGACATCGCCGCGGCGCAACACTCCCTCCCGGCGCCACCGGCGCCGTAGGTATGCACTTCGCTAAAATTGTCGGGAGGTTGCGACTGGGAGGACGGCGCTGTTACCATTAAGAGTTGCGCGGCACCCTCCTCCTCATTGCAATTCTTCCATAAAGTCATGTCATCGGTAATGTTTTTGAGGAAACAAATTCATTTTTCTCTAAAAGGTATTTTTTCGAAAAATACTTACCGATGACATGACTTTGTGGAAATGTCTACTACTAGCTCAATTTTAGCCTACTCACCCGTTGTGTGCCCACACAACCCGGGAGGCACTCGGGGAACCCCCCCCTAGAGGGGCCGAGAGTTGTCTCCCGTTTCCCGCCTTACCAGCTCCGGTCACGAGACCGGCCAGTTTTTTGTGATACTTCGCTCGAAAGCGGCAAGCGGGGCAGGAGGGAGGGTTCTCCGAGTCATGTCATCGGTAAGTATTTTTCGAAAAAATACCTTTTAGAGAAAAATGAATTTTTCTTAAAATCTGCTTATTGTCCATTGACGGATAGATTACAGATTAAGAGGTAGATCAACCATTTTAGATCAAGGGTGGTGTCATAATCGCTTGTTGCCTGAGGCGCCAAGCTATTCTGGCACCACCCTTGAACTGTCATAGTCAATTTTTTTTTCACGCAATAGTGTATCAGGATGAAAAGGGTTAAAGACCATCATTTAGGTAGCTGTGACTGGCTGTAGCCACCTAAATGATGGTCTTTAATGACCGGTGACCCTTTTTGCCCTTAAAGACTTGAGACAGCACTTGTCTTTGAGACTGCTTTTTCTTGTGAAAAAGACGGGTTGCTCAAGATAGGCTGTGCTATATCTGATACACACACTGTCCACAGCAAAAGACAGTTGTGATGAAATACAACCAGTCCAAGTCTAAAAAATCAGGCAGTTTAAAGTTTGGGGGGAGGACGGGGAGGAATTCTTCCATATATTTGTTTTTTGGAGTGGGTGGATTTCTCGTTAGTATCTGTAGTGATAGTAATTGTAGTACTTGTTATCATTGTTTACATTATTGGTTATTATTCCATGATCATTTTGTGTGTCTGTGACAGCCAGGAGAAACACAGGGAGAGTCACCCTCCCAAATCCTACGTCAGTTTGTCACCGACATCCGAGGATTTCAACGCTAGTGTGGAACACATGATTGGCACTTTTGAGGACACCGTCTGTAAGTGTTGCATAGAGAGAGAAGTTATGAGATGGTTTTCAGGAATTTTGAGACTCAGTGGTATATTTCAATGACCACTATATTAACTCATTCGAGAAGTGCCGCATCCGGATACGCGGCTTTAGCCGCATGTCCGGATGCAGCACCTCTCGAATGCTTAAGCAAATATGTTCTGTCATTTTAAGGACATCTGTTGGAAGTTGTTGCAAAGATCATATATTTTTGTCCACTAGCACTTTCTAGCACTACCTAAAAGAATGGCTCAAAACTTGGCATTGACCATATCTGGTTTTATTTGCAGCAAAGTTTGTCCCCATGCTGCGTGAGCCTCGCCTGGCTGTCTTCTACTCCCCGCCCAAACATGACCTGCGCCTGAACTTTGACCAGGAAGAGGAGGAGGAGCGGCGGGGCATGCAGCGACCTTGGCCCGACCTTGACCTGATTCTGCACGATGACCCCATGTACCAGCACCTTCTGTCGGGGATACAGTCATACATGGACATGGAGATGGAACTGTTGAAACAGTACATGATGGTAAGGCCACTGCTGACAGATTGATTACTTGATTGACTGACAATGGGACTGGCTGATTGATGGCTAGATGGATAGCTTGATGGATGGATGGATGGATGGATGGATGGACAGATGGGATAGACTGACTGACTGACAGACTGACTGATTGACTGACTGATTGATTGATTGATTGATTGATTGATTGATTGATTTATTGATTGATTGATTTATTTATTGATTGATTGCAGAACTATCACCAGTATTGCCTGATGGTGGACCAATCGCAGCAGATGAACGTTGAAGAATCGATGGCCAAGCGTGAGTGGTCTACTGATGACTTCAACCAGGTCCTAGCTACACACACTGAAATGGTAAACTTCCAACATCATGTAGTCTTACAGATACATTTTATTACTTTCTTTAACCAATAACACCCTGAAAGACTATGACAAGATGTGGATCGACCGTTATATTTCAAGGTTGGTGTCAGAATAGCTTGGCGCCAAGCTATTTTGACACCAACCTTGAAATATGATGGTCAATCTGTCTCCAGAACTGTGATATAGACCTCGGAGGATATCTACACAAATTTGATAATTTTGTCATCACGGCGTAAGGAGTTAACAAATGCTGTTACATCAAACTTATGCATCTTTTTTTTACACACCTCCTTCTACACCCACCTTCAAGCAGTGAGCGTAACACACATTGTTTGATATGTTTGGTGTGTGAACAGCTACGTGTACACACAATTGTTTTATACAAAGCCTGATGAACAAAAAGGTATGCGCACACACGACCTACTTTGTTTCCTCAAAATCCATACCTACTTTTTCAGCTTACATGCAAGAATGTCATTTGTTTTTTCAAAATACATTACCGATGGCATTACTATCTGGAATACACTCTATTGCCTATAGATTTCAGCCAAAAAGTTGTGTACCCCACACAACTGGGGAGGAGACACCAGGGATCCAAGCACAGGGGCCCCGGGTGGCCTCCCCTTACTACCCTATCCCGGCATTCGCAGGGCGACCCTGTCAGTTTCACTCATAGCTCGACCGTGGACGGTCGAGTTTTTTGCCTTGCTCCGTTTCGGACTGTTATCTTCAGTGTTTGCTAGACTTTGAAACCTTCGGCTTTGGGGTTTATTGATAAGCCTTGGACTCTCTACCATCATTGGCTTCTCTTCTCATTGTAGTTTGAACACTACTGTGTGTGAGCTGAGCGCCGGCCGGTTCGGACCGGCTCTGCCTTTCAGTGAGCTTCGCCCTTGGCTGTGGCCTTGGGGTTAGTTTTACTCACGTGACTTTGTGCCTCGTGGTGGGAGTGCGACTTGACTGTTTTTCGCCTACGTACGGTATTCAGAGGACGCTATGTCTACTTCTGTGTTAAAGTCTTGCCTCCTTTGCGGGGACTTTCAGTGGCCTTCCGACGCCCATGACGCTTGCTTGCCGTGTTCGGGCTGTTTTTTCGGACAGGATGTGTGACGTGTGTGCCGAGTGGATGGAAGACCGGTGGTCGCAGATGTGGGACTTCTACAGACGCGACCCGCCCTCCCGGCCGCTTTAGTCTCCCCAGAATCCTCCACAGGTGGACGTCACTCCGTCGGCTCCTCGGGCACCGCTCCGCTCCGTCGTCCGGGCTGTCCGGCCCACAGGTAAATCCCCTTCTTGCACCATTACCTCGCAGGTTCTCCCTCCCCTCTCCGAGTCTTCAGAGCAGGGTAGGCGAGTTTTGGAGTCGCGCTCCCCACGCTCTGCTTTGTTAGCGCGTGGCTTGAGCCCCTTGGGTCTGCTCACCCCCCGCTCCGCTTTGGGCGAGCGGTCTAGGCGAGCTGAGCGTTCGTCAGCCACCCCCGGCTCTAGGTCCCATGAGCGGGTGCGGATGAACGAACACAAGCGTAGTAAGAAAGAGAGAAAACGTTCTAAGAGAGGTTCTCTCTCACACTCCGAGGCGTCGGAGCGTGACTTGAGGCCCTTAGAAGTGCTGCCCCCCGTTCAGTTGTTTCCGAGCGGGCTCAGCCAGCTTCGCTTTCATCCCCCCCCCCCTCCGCCCCGTTTCGTCTGGGCGGGCACGGTGCGACGTTGACACTTGTCCCCCTCGCTCCGAAGCGTCTCATAAATTGTCCCCTCCCCGCTTCGCTTCGCCTGAGCGGGCTTGGCGAGACCATAATCTCCCCCCCCCCCCCCCCCCCCACCCGCCCCGTTCTGACCAGGCGGGCCCGGTGTGACTCGGACACGCGTTCCCCTCGCTCCGAAGCATCTGAGCTGGGGCCGCGTGTGCATAGTTTGTCCCCTCCCCGCTTCGCTTTTCCTGAGCGGGCTTGGCGTGACCCTAGACTGTCCCCCCCCCCCCCCCCCCCCCCCCCCCCCCGCCCCATATCGACCAGGCGGGCCCGGTGTGACGTTGTTGCGCGTCCCCCACGCTCCGAGGCTTCGGAGCAGGGGCCGCGTGCCTGGAATGTGTCCCCTCCCCGCTCCGCTTTTCCTGAGCGGGCTAGGCATGACTCCTTACGGTCCCCCACCCCCTCCGCCCCGTTTTTTCCAGGCGGGCCCGGTGTGACCAGACCGCTTCGTCTCAAGACCGTTTACTTTTGGAGAGTGGTCTCCGGCACCCGCGTGCGGAACCTAGCATCGCTGCTGACCGTCCATCTATCGCGGTCCCTCCGTCCCCATGGCGCTTCGCCCTGCGGGCGTCGCGGGCGGCTCCATCTATCTCTCGCGCGGCGGTGCGGCGCTCTCGGAGCCGGTCGCCCCTTTTTGCGCCTTCGTGAGATGGACAGTCTAGCTTATTGGAACCGGATGTCCTCAGCCTTCATCCTACGGATTCGGCTTCAGCCATCTTCTTGCGGGACTCTGCGGCTGGATCTCCTTCCCGCCTGTCAGCTGTCTCGTTGGGCTCCTTCTCCTCGAACGTCGTCGGCCCTTCGCTCGGCTCGCAGACGGTCCGCGCCTTGGGAGAGGCCTCCCGGCTTATTGCGAAGTTCCTCCCACCCGAACTTCTGTCCTCCTTCACCCCCGCTGAAGAGACAGGCTTCCGCCATGGTCGACGTGCAGAGGTAAGTCAAGCGCCGCAAGTCCCTCCCTCAGCCAGCCGGCTTCCGGGACCTCACCGATGCATTCTCCGCCCAGTTACGACACTACTCCTTCGGCGACACGGGGTTCTTCACAGACTCGCGATGGCCTGCGGGGATTAACTTGTGCTTCCGCCAGGCCTGGTACGCGGGGCACTCTCAAGCTTTCACCGTCCCTCTTCCAGCGGTGGATGCGGTGGCCCTAGACCAGGCAGGCGGCCGCAGAATTGTACAGAACGCTTGGCCTCGGCTTCTCGACAGGATCGCTTCCTTAGTGCGGAATTCGCTGGCGTGCTCTGGGTTCCTGGAATTAGCTACCCAGGCGGTTTTGCAGGGCTTGGAGGAAACTTGGGACCTGGAGGTTTCGTCCCCGCTCCGTGATGTGCAATCCATCCTGGTAGCGGCCAACCGGGACGCCTATCATTCCTCCACCAACACCATGGCGGTGGCCGCCAATTGTGACCTTTGGCGGCGGGATACCCTTCTGCGTCTCTGCACAGATCTTCCCAAGTCGGTGAAGACCCAGCTCCGACAGGCCCCCATCGGTGGTTCTCAGCTGTTCGGCGACACGTGGCAGACAGTAAAGGATGCTTCCAAGGACCTGTGGCCCAAGCCTGCCTCCACCCCAGCCTTGTCTCGCTTTCGCGCCCCCCGCCCGGCCGGGGGTCGTGCCCAGCGGTCTTCCAGACCCTCCTTGCTTCCAGTCGGCTCGTCTCGAGGTAGGGCTCGCCCTCCTTAGGCCCCTCAGCCCTTCCCCGCCTCACGCCCCTCTTGGCCCCGCGGCGCCCGTAAATCAGGGCGCGGTCGGGCCTGCTGACTTGCCCCCTCCCCCGCCCCCGTCAGCAGTTCTCGGGTTTCCAGTCGGCGGGTGGCTGTCCCTCTACAGCGACCATTGGAGATCGCTGTTCCCAGACGACCCCTGGATCCTTTCCACGGTTTCCACCGGCCTCCAGCTTTCATTCCGGTCCCCTCCGCCTCTTCGCAGGTCCCCCTTGTGGACCCAGGCTCCGCTCGACGCTTTTCAGGCGGACGCTTTGCGAGGAGAAGTTTCGGCCCTCCTCGACAAAGCAGCGACAGAGGTGGTTTCGCGACAGGACTCACCAGCATTCTACAGCCGCCTCTTCCTCGTTCCCAAACCAGGAGGCAAGTGGCGCCCATTTATCGACTTATCGGCGCTAAACAAGTTCATTTCGGCCCCTCGTTTCCAGATGGAGACGGCCAGGATCCTCCGAGCAGCCGTCCGACCGATGGATTTCGCGATCAGCCTCGATCTGTCAGACCCCTATCTTCACGTCCCGATTCATCCGTCGTCTCGCCGTTACCTTCAGTTTGCCTTTGGTGGGGTCGTTTACCAGTTCTGCGCCCTCCCCTTCGGCCTCAACATCAGTCCTTGGGTTTTTACGAGGCTCCTCGACGCGGTGATGGCCTACTTCCGCCAACGATCCCTGAGCCCGGCCTCCAACTACTTGGACGACCTACTGCTGCGCAACCTGATCGCCTCGGCGCTCCAAGAGGACAGAGACGCCCTGCTCTCACTTCTGCGTCGTCTCGGGTTTCTCCTCAATCTGGGCAAATCGGATCTTACCCCCTCTCGGCGTTTTCTACATATGGGGATGGAATTCCTGACCGACCTCAACCTAGTCCGCCTGCCTCTGGCCAGGCAGCAGAAGATTGTCGATCTAGCGCATTCGATGGCGGTAGGGGCCTCCTTCTCAGCCAGGATCTGGCTTCAACTTCTGGGCCTGCTCAGTGCGGCTGCGGACTTGCTTCCCTTGGGCAGGCTTTATTCCCGCCCATTGCAGTTACATCTCCTCCTCCACTGGCGTCCTTCGTCGGGCGCTCTTTCGGATCTCGTACTGGTTACTCCCCTGGCTCGTCCGCACCTCCAGAGGTGGGCGGTCCTTGCTTGGCTGGCTACGGGCATGCCTCTTCACTCCCCTCCGCCCCGGTGGTCTCTCTGCACCGACGCGAGCCAGGCCGGCCGGGGCGCGCATCTCTTACCGGACTTTGTCTCGGCCTCGGGCCTTTGGCCTCGGGGGTTGTCGGACAAACACATCAACTGCCTGTAGCTGAAGGCAGTTTGGCTGGCCCTCAGCTTCCGGCAGGAGACCTTGACCAACCAGGACGTTCTCGTTCTCTCTGACAACTCGACGGTGGTGGCTTACTTACAGAACCAGGGGGGCACGCGCTCGCCCTCCCTGTGCATTCTCCTGTACCACCTCCTCCTCTGGTGCAGGACCGGGGCATTACTCTGCGAGCCCGACACATCCCCGGCCACCTGAACGTGATCGCGGACGCCCTGTCCCGCTGCGGACAGTTGCTACACACTGAGTGGTCCCTACGCCCGGACATCTTTCGCCTGATCTGCTCCTGGTGGGAAACGCCTCTAGTGGACTTGTTTGCCACCAGATGGAACAACCAGCTCCCGGTCTACGTCTCCCCAGTCCCGGACCTGCTCGCCTGGGCGGTAGACGCGCTCTCCATCCCCTGGGACGGCCTGATCGCGTACGCCTACCCCCCGTCAGTCCTCGTTCCGAAGGTTCTGCGGAAGCTTCTGGGATGCTCCGCAGTCCTCTTCTTGGTGGCCCCCTTCAACTGGACCAAGAGCTGGACCACGGACTTACTCGCGTTAGCGACGGACCCGCCCCTGGAACTTACGACCCCGCCCACGATGCTCAAGCAGCCCCGCCAGCATCTTTTCCATCCGTGCTCGGAGCGCCACCTCCTACACGCCTGGAGGTTGTCCGGTAAGCCCTCGCCGCTAGAGGTTTCTCGGATGCGGCGGTGGCGGCGATTGCAGCAGCCCGCAGACTGTCTACACGGACGGTGTACGAAGGCAAGTGGAGGGTCTTTCAGTCCTGGTGCACCGCCCAATGTCTCCCTCCCACAAATCTAGCCACCCCCCAGCTGGCGGAGTTCTTCCTGTGGCTCTTCGAAGAACAAGGCTTAGCCCCCGTTACCATCAAGGGCTACCGCGCCATGATCGCGTACACTTACCGCCACCTGGGCCTTCCAGATCCAGGCGCTTGCAAGGATCTGTTGGACATGCTGGCACACTTTGAGCTCCGACGACCAGTCTCCCGTTCCCTAGTACCTCGGTGGGATCTCGCCTGCATACTGACGTGGCTGAATACGGACCATTTCGAACCTCTGCCTTTGGCTCGTTTCTCAGATTTGACCCGGAAAACATGTTTTCTTCTGGCTCTCGCCACGCCATCCCGAGTGAGCGAGCTTCACGCGCTCTTGGTACTTCCCACCTGCTTGCAGTTTCGTTCAGACGGCTCTGCACAGCTTCTCACCGATCCATCCTTTCTGGCTAAGAACCGCTGCCCTGCAGCAGCTCCTCAGATGTTGACCGTACGGCCTCTTCGTGGAACGGACTTTGCCCCTGAGTCGCATCAACAGGACCCGGTGCGGGCACTGAGGATTTACCTGCGTCGCTCTAAGCGTTCTCGCCTCTTCCTCCCACTGTCCACTGGCAGGCCCGATATCTCGGCCCAGACCGTGTCATCCTGGCTGCAGTGGGTGATTAGGTCGGCCTACCAGGACCTCTCCCCAGACTGCGATAGACTTTTTCAGATCCGGGCGCATGAAGTGAGAGTGGTGGCCACCAGTGTAGCTCTGGACCGCAACTGCTCGGTCAAGGATATCGTTACAGCGGTCGGCTGGCGCGCAGACTCCACCTTCGCCCGCTTGTACCTCAGAGACCTATCCGCCCAACGTGACTCCCTGGCATGGGTGGGCGACATCTCCGCGGCCCAGCACTCCCTCCGCGCGCCACTGGCGTCATAGGTACGTCATAGCTGAAATCGTCGGGAGTGCTCTCTCTCTGTGGCCGGAGGGGGGGTTAGGTTTGCGGTTATAGGAATGGCACCCTCCGCCTGTTCGACATTCTTCCAGATAGTAATGCCATCGGTAATGTATTTTGAAAAAACAAATGAATTTTTTTTCTAAAATGTATTTTTTTGAAAAATACTTACTGATGGCATTACTCGGACTGCCCTCCCTCCTGCCCCGCTTGCCTCGTTTGGCAAAGTGTGAAACTGACAGGGTCGCCCTGCGAATGCCGGGATAGGGTAGTAAGGCGAGGCCACCCGGGCCCCTGTGCTTGGATCCCCATTGTCTCCTCCCCAGTTGTGTGGGGTACACAACTTTTTGGCTGAAATCTATAGGCAATAGAGTGTATTCCAGATAGTAATGCCATCGGTAAGTATTTTTCAAACAAATACATTTTAGAAAAACAATTCATTTTATGATGACATCTGGTAGTATGGCATAATGTATTGCACCATTACATCATCAGATACAGACATTTGTCTGGCATGAAAATCGTTGAATCCCTTTACAAAGTAAATTATGTTAAGATCTTTGCCAAACCATGTGTTTCTGTCTATATGTGTGCCGAAAACCAACTCACATCAGATTACTGTAAACAAAAAAGTTAGTAAGAAATAGATTCTTAAATCAGAGTTTATGTGATAGACTCTCACTCTCGTAGTTTTGAAACCTTATCCTACTTGCTTTTGCTCGTAGGATACAGTTTTATAACCACTGGAGTGAGATTCTCAGTATCACCTAAAGAGTGATGTAAGAATCCATAAACAACCAAAGTTGATGGGATAGTACAAAAGTTGAGGACCAACATCTTTTTGTAAGGAAACGGTGAATCTAAAAGACAGATGCTCTCACAAAGGAAGTCCTAAATGGCAAAATGTGTCGCCTGTCATTAAAGTTCATCAGTTAGGTTAGGTGTGTGTACAGCCACCTAAATGATAGTCTTTAACCCTTTTAGCCCCAAGGTCTCATTTCTCACATTTTAGAGGTGTTGCCTAACGACTGTGTACCAGTTGTAGGAGATGGATTGATCATGATAATTCAAGGGTAGTTCCAGATGAGCGTGGCGCCATGAATTATCATGATCAATCCATCTCCTGCTGCAGGGGCTAAAAGGGTTAATGACAGATGATCTCTCCTATGGATGTTGCTCAAAACAGGTTGTGCCGTAATTATTTTCCAACCTTGCGGCGGTGTCTGCAATGGCTGTGTACTAGCTGTGGAAGGTAGACCAACCATGATGGTTCAAGGGTGGTGGCAGATTAATTTGGTGCCCATTATGGCATCGATCTATTCTGGGAAAACCCATGATCTATCTCTGATTTCTAAACTGACATCATACAAATTTCTCTCTTCGTGTTGCAGGTGCGTCGCATGAAGAAAATGGTGAAGGAGCGACGTGTCGCCATGGTGCAGGTGCACTCAGATGCATTCTGTCAGTCATGCATCCCCTACCCTGACAAGGTTCTGAAGCAGGTGCACTTGAAACTACCTGTGCTGGCCAACAAGCGTAATGACAACCTCTTGACCATTATCAAGGTCAGTTTGAGAATGACTGTAACTGTTAGATAAATGTAATAATAATAATAATAAAGGAGATTGTTAAGCCCTTATTCTAAACGTAGCTCAAAGTGCTGATACAATGAAAAGGCTAACAGATAACACGCACACACACACACACAACATACGCACACACACACATGTGACAGTGGTGATGAATTGTGCATGGCTGGCAAAATGAACTAGTAAAAGGCAGCATTCTAGAGGTGGGTTTTGAGAAGTGATTTGAATGAGGAGAGTGTTTGGGAGTTACGGACAGGAGCGGGGAGGCTGTTCCACATGGCGGGGCCAAGATGGGAGAAGGCATGACCGCCACCTGTTTTACATTTGAAATTGGGAAGGCAAAATTTACGTGTCAGAGGAAGAGCGCAGGGTGCGAGATGGAGTATACAGATGGAGTAAGTCAGAGATATAGGCAGGAGAAGTCCAGCTGAGAGAGTTAAAGCACATGCAGGACAGTATATACAGAATGTATTCTTGTATGGGCAGCCAGTGGAGTTTCTTAAGGGCGGGGTGGATATGATCATGCTTACGCACGCGCAGAACTAAACAGGCAGCACTGTTTTGCACTCTCTGCAGTTTATCTAGCTGGGTTTTAGGCAGGCTGGAAAGGAGGGAGTTACAGTAGTCTAACCGTGATAAAACAAAGGAGGAGACAAGGGTGGCAGTTGTTTCAGGCGTCAGATACTGTCTAACACCGCTAATGCGCTGAAGTTCAATAAAAGCTGATCTGCACATAATACTAACATACTTATTCATTTTGAGGTCTCTGTCAATGAAAACACCAAGGTTTTTGACAGTATCAGAGAAAGTGATTTGATTTTGACAGACAGAGATGTGACTGGGAAGACAGGACAACTGCGAAGGACGCTAATCATCCAGTCTTTAACATCTGTCAGACAGTTTTCCATGTTGGAAATTAAAAGACCAGCTTCAGGAACGGGACAAGAATCGTGCAACTGTGTGTCATCAGCGAACATATGATGTCTAACAGAGTACTTTGAAAAAATAGTATATGCAGAATGAAGAAAATCCGCCCGAGCACAGAACCTTGGGGCACTCTGAAAAGTAGTGGGGCTGGGGCAGAGTGACAACCATTGACAGAGACAACTAGACGCCGGTTTGTGAGGTATGACTCCATCCAGAGTAAAGCACGGTCAGAGAAGCCATAGTCAAAGTGAAGATGAGACAGAAGAATGGAATGATCGATAGTATCAAAGACTGCGGACAGATCAAGGAGAGTCAGAACAGACAGCCCATTATTATCAGCAGCGCAAAGGAGATCATTTAAGATTCTAATCAGGGAAGTTTCAGGATGTAGGAGAGAATTTTCTTGGAGGTACTTCAACATCTGAGATAAAACAACCTTCTCCAGGATTTTAGAAATAAAGGGAAGGGTGAAGGTCTGTAATTTTGCAGTACATTAGGATCGAGGTTTGGTTTCTTCAGCAGTGGTCTAACTAAGGCCATCTTGAACTCGTCCGGGAATACACCAGTGGACAGAGACACATTAATGATGTGGGTCATGGGACCAATCAACAGATCAATGTGTTGGTACAGAATTGACGTGGGCATGGGATCTCTTTCGCATGTCTTGGGAGGCGTCTTTTTTAGAATATTGAGAATAGTCGCCTGTGTAACTGGCTCAAAACATGCAAAAGAGGTCCCATGACCAAAACAAGGTGATGGCGACAAAACAGACAAACTATGCTTATCCAGTTCGTCGCGGATATGTCTGATCTTGTCACAGAAAAAGTCACAGAAAACTTGAGGAAGATCGCTTGTACAGATGGTAATGGGAAGTCTTGCATTTGCCAAGCAGGGAGTTCATAATTCTTGCAACAGTTTCTTGCAAGTGTCACTCTCAGCTGTCTTACTGCTGAAAAGACAGTTTTGGCATGAAGAACAAGACGCGTGACGGCATGCTTGGCGGCGCTGTAGATTTGGCGGTGTACTTCCAAGCAGGATGCACGCCATGCACGCTCAGCATGATGTCTCTCTTGCTTCGCTGTCGGAATGTCAGGGACGAACCATGGAGAGCGCTTAGATCTTCTCACAGTCCTCGTGGTGGCTGGCGTGTGGCAGTCGATAAGATTAGAGAGATCTGCATTGAGGGTGGAGGCTGTGGGGAGGGGGCGCTGGACAGGACACCGGCCTGGTCAGCACGGAACGACATGGTCTATGGCATGGAGGTTCCTGCTTGTGATGGTCGCCTGAGAAGGGGGAGGGGTAATGATATTCAGATCACATACAATGGATCTGTGGTCGGACACGAGACGATCGGAGACACAGGCTGACGAAAGGAGCTGGTCAGTCTCTCTGTGGATAATCTAGTCCAGTGTATGTCCAGAGCGGTGTGTAGGTTCACTGACACCCTCGGTTAGACCATACTGCAAGAGAAGATCCTTCACGCGATGAGAGTTTCCATCACAGTCAAAATGAAAGTTAATGTTCCCCAGGATAATGAAGGGACTTGGTCTGTCAATGCACAGGTCGAGAAGATCAGGAAACTCCTGGAGAAAAATGGTGTCGGTCAGCTGGTTGGCCTTGCTGGGTGGGAGTCGATAAAGCAGCAGAAAGTGCACACGCTGATGTGGAAGTGAAAAGGACAGTTCAGCCAATTCAAAGGACGAATGGCCAAAAGCAAAAGAGTCAGTGTATGTAATAAAAGCTTGAAGTGATGATCTGAAAATGAAAGCCAGACCTCTGCCTCTTGAAGCATGGGGGTAAGACTTCATGACGTAGTTGTCAGGTATCATGTCATGACGTAGTTGTCAGGTGTCATGTATGCCATAAATTGCACTTTCTAAATTTCAAATACATTATTACAATCAACATTTTCGAAATTTCAATAGCTGAGCTGACCCTTTGCACCATAAGAATGTCCTGTGTTTGTCTTGTACTGCGCTTGTCTTCAGAGTGAATGTGTGTATTTGATGTGAGTGTGCATGTTGCTTTCAGCTCGATTCATAGTGTTGGATAAAGTGCCTATTTAATGACTGGTGTTGTTATATGGATAAATCAGCCATGATAGTTCATAGGTAGTGCCAAATTAGACTATTTCTGGTTTCATTTTCATTGTTTCTTCACGGGTGTTTTTCTGCAGCAGATCATCTATTTCAAATCGAGCAGCTAATAAAAAAATAAGGGGTATCGGGAAATTGTTTTATGTGGCACTGTGTTGCTTTATTGTGCCCTTAAAGCTGAGGTGCAATGAGAAAAACCCGCCCAGCACGTGTTTTAAAAAGACTCTACAGGACCCAGCTTGGGCCCTGCCCCTAAGTGGGTTAAATCAGTTCGTAACTCAGTTGACGGAGTTGGCAACTGCGTATCCCAAGCTTGCAAAACTCTCGGGAAACGACAGATCACTTCCTGTTGCACGGAAATCATCGCGATTAGCAGATCGGACAACAGCAGACGATTCTGTGACACTTTGAAACTGACCGACAGCCACGGATTTTTACACGCTGGGGACTATGATGGCAGAATGTACGGCTGTACAAGCTGTAAGTATGACTCCTGACACTTTGTAGTTGTGAACGAATTTTTTCAACACATACATCCATTCCAATATAGGCTAATATAAATAAATAAAGAAGCATTGTGATGTACAGCCAACACAGTAAATTGGATGAGAGAGAGAGAGAGAGAGACAATCGACTGTTTACATGGATGCCAAAAGATACAAGGGTGATCAATCTTAGGTCGCCATGGGTCAAGCTGATTTTTAGTAGCTGCCCTTCGTATGGAAAAAAATATTTGCTGTAGGCCACTCCAGATGAAAAGATATAATAACAAACACAAAACGACAAATAACCCCTCCTTCCTCACCCTTCCGATATCAAATAAAGCTTCAGGCTGTACTGTGTAACTTACGGATAGCTCGGCCTGGTCCATATCCAGTGTGCGTCCAGGCAAGACACAAATGGCCTGCTCTGTCCGTCGGGTGGTCGAGTGTCGTCTGCTACTGTTGATATCAGTAGAAATATCGCTGATTTAGATCAGTGATCGCGGTGCCCACTCGCTGCATACAGGAAGTGGCCTGTCTTTTTCACGGGAGTTTTGCCAGCACGACAAACGCAGTTGAAAACTCAGTCAACTGAGTTGCAAACCGGTTTGCCGAAGGTAGCCGAACGTTCACGAAGACAGGGCCCTCACTGGGTCCTGCAAATTTTTTTAAAAACACGTGCGGGGCGGAGTTTTTTGACTGTTTCTCAGCTTTAAACACAGGAACAATATGCAAGTCCACCATGATAGTGCAAGAGTGGTGTCAGAATAACTTGGCGCTTGTAAGCGCCAAGTTATTCTGGTACATCTCTTGAACTATCATGGTCGATCTGTCTCCTGAACTGTAATGGAGTCTTGAGAGGACAGATGTTAGATTTGGGAATTCTGATGTTAGGGCTTTGTGTGTTGAAGTACAGTAAAACCTGTTTGGAGTAGCCACCTTTTTTAAGAAATGGTCTTAAATGACAGGAGACATCTTGAGAGGTCAAAAGTGTCACCTGTCATTAAAGACCGTCATTTAGGTGGCTGTTGCCACCTAAATGATGGTATTTAATAACAGGTGATCTCTCATAACTACGCTCGCTCAAAACAGGTTCCACTGTAGTTTAAACGGATTTGATGTCTCTCAGTCCACTCTCTATTCTCTAAGCTCACAAACCAGATAGGTGAGGCTAGCACTGGTAAAACAGTACACATACCAAGGGGAAATTACTCAGCACTGGACATACAAACAGTTAGGTCCTCTGCCCCCTCCTATCAGGCACCCTTTTGCCACATAACCCCATAGAACAAGACGATCATCCCTTATCAGGGATGTATATGATCTTGTTCTTTTCCTGCATATTTTTCTGTGGGTTGGTGATTGGGTGCCTGATAGAAGGGGGCAGGGGATCTAACTGCTTGTATGTCCAGCACTGAGTAATTCCTCTTGGTATGTGAACTATTCTCTACGTGCCCTATCTGTTGGTCACAGGGAGCGTCTCGCCGACTCGACAAGTATCCCGACACCGTTGAGGAGTTTGTGGACCACCTGTCTTTCCTTGGCCGCATGTCCACTGAGTTGCCTGCCCTTGACAAGGAGTACAACATCGTCAACAAGATGTTCACCATCGCCTGTGACTACAGCGTGGACATACATCCCGAGGATCTGGCTCTGTACAAGACACTCGCTCCCAGCTTCCAGCACTTGAAGGTATGTTAACTTTCGCAAAATGAATTCAACAGGAAACTACTCTTATAGGGATGATATGATTTTTCCTCATTGGTGTAGTCTTTTAACCCCCTTGGCTGCAGAGAAAAAGTCAGCCCGATGCAAATGGAAGGAGACATAGATCCTCAAGAGCCACCGCAGTTGTGGGGGCTCATGAGGATCTAAGCCTCTTGCTGACACCACTTTGAATCCATGGTACTTGGGTGGCTGGGGAGTTGAATTAACCATTTAACCCCTAACACCCTGCGCCAGGATATGAATTGACCATGATAATTCAAGGGAAGTGCCAGATGAGCTTGGCGCCTTCAGGCGCCAAGCTCATCTGGCACTGGGGTTATATGGGTTAATGTAGATGTACAGAAACACAGTCTGCGTTCACTGGCAGTGAGGGGCCTAAGAACATAGCTTTTATTCCGTCGGAATAAATCTAGTAAATATAAATCAGCGAATTAAATAGGCGCTTTATCCCAATTGAAAATTGGCTCAAAGCGCCGCTGCGAACTGAACCCAACAAGCACGCTCACGTGAATCACGTGCATTCACTCACATACTGTACATAAACACAGAACATTCACGTGGTGCTAAGGGCGAGTTCAAACGAGCTACTAAAGTTTTGGAAATTCAAGTCGTTTATATTTGAAATTTGATTAAGTGGGATGAATCGATACCAAAGTCATGGGGGAGGAAGAGCCGGAGTACCCGGAGAAAGAACCCCCGACGGTCCGCCCGAATTAACAGTGACTCTTATTAGAGGAGAAAAGTCTGACGCTGGAACCAGGTATCGAACCTCACACCTTGGTGGCAGGCGCTTTTACCGCTGTGCCACAGACCGCCCCGTAGTACAGGCAAAACTCACTATAACATGCTCCAGTATACTGCAATATCTGATATAGCCAGGTCCTTGGCTCCCATGGGGTACACAGTGCACAAAATGTCCTCAGGCTGATGTCAGCCTTAGCTGGCCTGGGCACGGGCCTGAGAGCCTTCACTTACCGAGTTTTTTTCCTTCACGTCTTTATTCAGCTGAACTGTATTGTTTGTTTTATCCTAACCCTTTGGGTGTCGGTAGTGGTTTCAGTCGCAATGATTCCTACAGGAATCAGCGCAACTAAAATTGCTACCAATGTGCAAAAGGTTAGCACATTTAGCGTTAGGTTAAAATTCCTGCGTTTAGCAATTGTCCTGTAAAGGTGGCATTTCAGTTCAGGAGACAAATCGATCATGATAGTTTAACCCTGTCATTACTGCCGCCCGCTATAGCGGGGATGGAGACACGCCTCCTCTGCTTACGGCCTCCCGGTATAGCGGGACCGCAGCTTCTACTCCCCCGCGTACGGCTGCCCGCTAAAGCGGTTTGCGCTGAGTGGCTACCTAATTAGCGGCGACCTTGACAGCGCTAGAGTGGTACCGCCAGGCGCGTAGTGTTTGTTATTTCCGGCTCGGGGACTGAGAAACAGGATGTGGGAGTTTATATTAAAAAAATTCCTTCCAGAACTTTGGTTGTGCTTGCAAAAATGGCAGAAAGAGAAGAAAGTGACCGTGACAGCGACGAATTTAGTGATGATGAGTTTTGGGATAGAGGCGATTTTGGAGAGATGGATTTAGTTCAGTTGACAGAGGAAGAAAGGGCTGATTTTGTGCGTGTTGTGCGACAAGACACTAACAACAACAACAACAACGATAATGATCGTGATGCCGACGACGAAAGTGGCGATGAACTTGATGATGACAATGTGCCACTGTGGTTCCGAAATCCACAATTTGAATGGACAGCAGGACCATTTGTTGCACCTGAGCGGGTGACATTCACCCGAAGGCCAGGTCCAACACGTGTAATTGACACATCTGTCAGTGCGTCCGGGTACTTTGGCCTCTTCTACTCTGAGAGTGTGTTCGAAACGATTACAACATATACAAACGCGAATGCAGCAAAGAGGAGGAGAGAGGACCCGGACAACAACAAAGGGGAGTGGATAGATGTGACAGTGTCAGACATCAAAGCCTTCTACGGCATGATTATCATGATGGACATCGTCAAACTTGACAGAGACCACTTGTACTGGGACACAGGCTCCAAGTACCACATGCTTGGAACCAACATCGCGAAGGTGTTCAGCAGAGATCGGTTTTTCCAAATCCGTCGCTACGTGCACTATTGTGACCCGTCAGCACCTGTCAACAATGGCGACAAGCTGTACAAGATCCGATACATGATTGACATCATCAGGGCTTCATTCATGGCAGAATACACACCCCACCGAGAAGTGACAGTGGATGAAGCGATGGTACCATTCAAAGGACGGCTGTCGTTCAAGCAATACATGAAAGACAAACCGGTGAAATTTGGGATCAAGGTGTGGGTGGCGGCGGATAGTGTCACTGCATATTGCTACAATTTTGAGGTGTATGTGGGTCGCCATGGTGACCAGGTCAACAAAATTTTTGGATTGAGCTCCAAAGTCGTTGTCGGCCTGACCCAAAGCTTGCAAAACTCGGGTCACATCATCTTCACCGACAATTTTTACACTTCACCTGTTCTCGCTCGCTACCTGTTTAGCAAAGGGACTTACCTGTGTGGGACGGTCCGCCCTGAACGCATCGGCTTTCCCCGTACTCTGATCAAGGCACAGCGTGACATAAGGCGTCTCGATCACGGACATACAGAGTGGCGAGAATGTAGGGGCATGGTGGCTACGGCTTGGAAAGACAAGCATGTCATGTACTATGTCTCTACAGCACATGCACCTGAAGAACCAGGCCTGACGACACAGCGACGACAAAAGGACGGGACACCGGTGCAGCTTCCATGCCCTCCGACAGCAGCAGCCTATAGTCAGTTCATGGGTGGCGTCGATCGGCTTGATCAAATGACGCGAATCAACAAAAGCAAGCGAACCATGAAGAGGTATAGGCGTGTAGAACGGAAGCTGCTGGAGACCAGCATGTACAATGCCTACGTGATCGAGGGCCAGGTGACAAACAGGGGACAGTTGCGTAACGCTGACAGGCGCAAGAGAGACTACCTGAGCTTCAGGTTGGACCTGGCCCATGAGTTGGTAGCCGACTATCATCTACGGCGACCGTCCGTCGGCCGTCCCCGCTCTGCCGCCAGCAACAACGAGACTCGCCTTGACCGAGTTGACCATTTACCTGTCAAAGGGGAGGGCCGTGATCACGGATGTGCTCTGTGCTACAAGCGACACACCCGCTACAGAGACGCAAACCCAGGGGTTAGATATGCAGACAACCCTTACAAGAGGTGCAAAACTGTTATCATGTGCCGGAAATGTGAAGTGTACCTTTGTTGTAATGACAACAATTGTTTTATTTTGTACCACACACAGGTACAACTGTAAATACAGGGTGACAGTGGCGACAGTGTGTGACAGTGTATGACAGTGTATAGCAGTGTTGTAATTTCATCTTCACCCTCCTAGTAACTGTACATAGTGTATGCGTAAACATGGACAATCAAGGTGTATAATATAATAGTGGATCTTTTTCAGTTACTTTTTGTATTTTGGACACCTGTGTGTGCATTGCGGACACTATGTGACAGCAATAAACAGACAATGACACAGTCACAAGTTTGGATTATGCGTTTCCAAAACATCATTGTCACGGTAAGAGCATGCAAACACTTTTAGATCCGTTTTCATGCATGTTTGCTTGCTTCATAGGTGTGTGTTGTTAATGTACTGTCATTTTGTCACATATTTGCACCTGTGTGTCATCAAATCAATCACACGACCCTGACACATGACGTCAATGTGTAGCCCGTCCAAAGCCTGTCACAGCAATATAGGGTTATGGGTATCTGCGGTGGATGAGTACTCTGCTATCAGCCTTTCCCGTACACTACTATATTTTGGTATTTTTCTAGTCTCTAAACTCAGTAAGCAGGGGTAATACAGAACTTTATAAAAGCAGTACTCAGTGGTATTCACGAACCAGAGAATTCAGTAATGAAAGGGTTAAGGGTGCTACCAGAATAGTTTGGTGCTTTGGTTGATACATATATTTGTTTTTTCAAAATACATTACCGATAGCATTACTATATGGAATACACTCTATAGCCTAACGATTTCAGCCCAAAGTTGTGTCCCCTACACAACTGGGGAGGAGACACCGGGGATCCATGCATAGGAGCCCCGGGTGGCCTCCCCTTACCACCCTATTCGGTCACGTGTATGGCGAAAGCCCACCAGTTTCACTCTTAGCTCGACCGTGGATGGTTGGGTGTTATCCTTGCTCCGTGTTACGACCGGTTTCTTCATACTCGTTCTTGGTTTTTCTACGAGCTTTCCTGGGCTTTGCCTCGGGTATTCTACTGTTTAGTGCTGAGAGTGCTTCGTTGGTGTGGTTCTACACCTTCTACACCTTCAGCGGACTCCTGCTTGTTGGACTTGGCACCTTCCGGCTCTTCTGCGCGGTGCTTGACTTTCTGCGTACCCTTACATTGGCGGTGGCCTCGTGGCTCGACTTGTGACTTGTGCTCTCCTTTGTGACTGTTTGACTTTGTGGAGAGAGTGTTCGGTAAGCTCTTCCTGGCGGACTGTGTGCGGCGGACATTATGGCAGCTTCACTTATGAGAACATGCCTTCGTTGTGGGGTTTTCCATTGGCCTTCGGACGCTCATGACTCCTGGCGTGTTCGGGCTGCTCTTCCGACAGGATCTGTAACGTGTGCGCCGATTGGAGAGAGAACCGGTAGTCCCAGCTGTGGGACTTCTACAGACGCGACCGTCCTTCCCGGCCCCAGCAGGCTCCCCTAACTTCCGCGCAGGATGTCGTCGCTCTGTCGGCTAGGCGGACCCCTCTTCGCTCCGTCATCCGGGCCGTCTGGCCCGCAGGTAAGTCTCCTTCTTTTACTGTAATCATGCTAGAACTCCCTCCCCGTGCTGAGGCTTCTGAGCGGGACAGGCGAGTGTTGGAGTCGCACTCTCCACACTCCGTTTCTTCCGAGCATGGCCTGAGCTATAGGATTTTGCTCCCTCCCCGCTCCAGTTTGCCTGAGTGGGCCCGGCGAGCAGAGTGTATGTCCACACCCTCCCGCTCCGTTTCTTCTGAGCGGTCACAGCGCGACGAGTGCAAATACAAGAAGAAAGAGAAGCGTAGTAATAGAGGTAGTAAAAGTAGAGGCTCTCCCTCATGCTCCATTTTGACTGAGTGTGACCTGAGCCGCCCGCCCCCCCCCCCCCCCCCCCCCCCCCCGCTCCGAATCCTCCAAGCGGGCCCAGCGAGCCGCACATACATCCCCTTTCCGCCCCGTATTTTCCAGGCTGGCCCGGCAAGACTTAAGAATGCTCTCTCCTCGATCCGAGAGTTCTGAGATGGGCCAGCGAGCCCACGTTTTGCTCCCTCCCCTCTTCGATGTTTCTGAGCGGGCTTGGCGAGCCACGTTAACGTCCCCCCCGACCCCCCGCCCCGCCCTGATTTTTCCAGGTGGGCCCAGAGTGACTTAGATTCGAACTCTCAGGACCAATTCCGCCATTTTGATGTTAAGCTCCCCCACCCCCACCCCCGCTCGCGGTCTCCTGAGCGGGCTCGGGGAGCCAGGGTTCCCCTTCCGCCTCCCTTCGTTCGTACGGAGCGTGCTTCACGGTATCCGCATTTCCCTTGCCGACCTCACGTCGTAGTCGACACGGGCAGCCCTCCTTCCCCCTGCCTTGCGGCGAGTGGGTCGCATCCAGAGCCAGGCTTTGCCTCCGGCCATCGCTCAACTGTGCTCCCTCACTCCCCGCGACGCCCTTCTGGACAGGCGTCACGGGCAGCTCCAGCTGTTCTGCGTTCACGCCGCGGCCCGTCACCTTCGGCGGACCAGTGCTCTCGTAGCTGGTTGCCCCTCCTTGTGACTCAGCATGACTGGCGATCTTTGGACTTGGATCAGGATATTCTCAGATTACACCCTGGGGATTCCGCTTCGGCGATCTTCCTTCGGGACACTCCCGCCAGCTCCCCCACCCCTCGTTCAGCTGTTTCGTCGCTTTCTGCCACTTCCAGTGATGACGGCCCTTCACTCGGCTCTCAGACCTTCAGTGCTCTTGTAGAGGCCTCCCGTCTTATCTCTTCCTACCTCCCGCCAGAATTCTGCCCGCCTTCGCCCCCAGTGAAGAGGCAAGCCTCCGCCATGGTTGATGCCATGAGGCCTACTAAGCGTCGCAAGTCGCTCCCGCAACCGGCCGGATTCCGGGACCTCGCGGACGCCTTCTCGGCACAGCTCCGTCAGGACAGCTTTGTCGACAACGGGTTTTTCACCGCTTCACGGTGGCCAGCGGGTGTCAATATAAGCTTCCGCCAGGACTGGTACGCAGGACACTCCCAGGCCTTCGCAGTCCCTCTTCCCTCGGTGGACTCCGCAGCCAGCGACCAGGCTTGGCCTCGCCCACTAGACAGGATCGCGTCTCTAGTTTGCTAGCTTGTTCCGGCTTCTTGGAGTTGGCTACACAAGCTGTGCTGCGCTGTTTGGAGGACACTTGGGACCTGGAGTCCGCTTCCCCGCTCTGCGACGTCCGATCCATCCTTGTGGCTGCTAACCGAGCTGCCTACCACTCTTCTACTAACGCCATGGCGGCGGCCGCCAATTGTGACCTCTGGCGTCGGGACACTCTCCTGCGACTCTGCTCGGATCTCCCCAAGACTTTGAAGACTCAGCTCCGCTAGGCCCCTCTCGGAGGTTCAAAGCTGTTCGGGGACACTTAACAGATGGTGAAGGAAGCTTCTAAGGATTTGTGGCCCCGGCCTGCCACCGGCACCTCTTCGTCTCGCTTTCGCGCTTCCCACACGGCCGTGGGTCGCGCCCTGCGGTTGGCTAGACCCTTTGCTCATCCCGGGGGCTCCCGCGGTAGAGCCCGCCCCCTTCAAGCCCCACAGCAGTCCGTCCCCGCCTCCCGCCCCTCCTGGTCCCGTGGCGCCCGCAAATCGGGACGCGGTAGGGCCTGCTGACGTACCCTGCCCTCTGCCCCTGCCGACAGTTATCGGGTCTCCAGTCGGCGGGCAGCTGGCCCTCTTCAGCGACCACTGGAGATCGCTGTTCCCAGATGACCCTTGGATCATCTCGACTGTTTCCACAGGCCTGCAGCTGTCGTTCGTCCCCTCCGCCGTTATGCAGGTTCCCCCTTTGGACTCAGGCTCCAGAAGACTGGCTCAAGGCAGAAGCTCTGCGTGGAGAGGTGACGGCCTTGCTCAGCAAGGCTGCGACAGAAATAGTCTCCCGACACGACTCGCCGGCGTTCTACAGCTGACTCTTCGTTGTCTCCAAGCCAGGCGGCAAGTGGCGAACGGTCATCGACCTTTCGGCGCTAAACAAGTTAATTTCGGCGCCTCACTTTTGGATGGAGACAGCCAGGATTCTCCGCGCAGCCGTCCGGCCGATGGACTTCACTATCAGCCTTGATCTATCAGACGCTTATCTACACGTACCGATTCATCTGTCTTCTCGCCGGTATCTACGTTTTGCCTTTGGCAGGATTGTCTACCAGTTCCGAGCCCTCCCCTTCGGCCTCAACATCAGTCCTTGGGTTTTCAAGAGGCTCCTCGACACGGTAATGGCCAGCTTCCATCAGTGATCTCTGAGTCCGTCCTCCAACTACCTTAATGACTTGCTACTGCGCAACCTGATCGCCACGGCACTTGAAGAGTACAGAGACACCCTACTCTCTCTCTTGCGCCGCCTCGGGTTCTAGTCAATCTGGGCAAGTCGGATCTCACCCCTTCATGCTGCTTCTTGCATTTAGGAATGGAATTCCTGACTGACCTCAATCTGGTCCGTCTGCCGTTGGCTCGGCGGCAGAAGATCGCCGAACTCGCTTGTCAAATGGAGTTAGGGTCCTCCTTCACAGCCAGGGTCTGGCTTCAGCTCCTGGGACTGCTCAGCGCGGCGGCGGACTTGTTACCCTTAGGTAGGCTCTACTCTTGCCCACTTCAGCTCCACCTTCTCCTACATTGGCGCCCCTCCACTGGCGTCCTGAAGGATCCGGTTCTGGTTACTCCGCTGACCTGCCCCCACCTTCAGAGGTGGGCGAACCTAGCTTGGCTCTCGACGGGCATGCCCCTGCACTCCCCTCCGCCCCGCTGGTCCCTCTGCACCCACGCGAGCCTGTCGGGCTGGGGAGCACACCTGTTACCAGACTTTGTCTCGGCCTCAGGCCTTTGGCCTCGGGCCTGCGCGGACAAACACATCAACTGGCTTGAGTTGAAGGTGGTGTGGTTGGCCCTCACCGCCTGGCAAGCGACGCTGTCCAACCAGGAGGTCCTCGTACTTTTGGACAACTCGACTGTGGTGGCCTATATACAAAACCAGGGGGGCACTCGCTCACTCTCCCTCTGCATCCTCCTTTACCATCTCCTGCTCTGGTGCACCGGGGCACTGGTGACCTATACGACCAGCATGACCCGCTGCCCATGGTGGGCGACATCTCCGTGGCCCAGCACTCCCTCCGCGTGCCCCAGGCGCCATAGGTACATCTTAACTGAAATCGTCAGGAGTGCTCCTTTGCGGGCCGGCAGAGGGTGTTGGAGTACAGGGGTTTGGGTGTCGGCACCCTCCTCCTCTTCACTATCCTTCCATATAGTAATGCCATCGGTAATGTATTTTGAAAAAACAAATGAATTTTTTTTCTAAAATGTATTTTTTTGAAAAATACTTACCGATGGCATTACTCGGATGGCCCTCCCTCCTGCCTGGCGTGCCTCTTTGGCTAAGTGTGAAACTGGCGGGCTTTCGCCCTACACGTGACCGGATAGGGTGGTAAGGGGAGGCCACCCAGGGCTCCTATGCATGGATCCCCGGTGTCTCCTCCCCAGTTGTGTAGGGGACACAACTTTGGGCTTAAATCGTTAGGCTATAGAGTGTATTCCATATAGTAATGCCATCGGTAAGTATTTTTCCAAAAAATACATTTTAGAAAAGAAAATCATTTTTTATAGTGTAATGCACTTAGAGCTCACTGTTTTTTGGGGGGATTTTCTCTGTAAAAAAAAAAAAGCTCTTTATTAGTATTATTATTGTTTGTGTGTTCTACTCAATGTGTTAAAATGCACCTACAATCCCAGAAATATTTATATATATTTTTTTATTTCCTTCAGTCGACGATCATGTACTGCGAGGCAAAGAAGGACGACAATATTCGCAAGTTCTCGTCCCATCTGGACACTCTTATCACCAACATCCGCACCAAGCTCATGGAGCTCAAGTCGCGTGTGCAGGACCCAGACCTCCTTCATGAGGAAACCATGGCTGTGTCTGCCCTTGAGACGGTGCGAAATCTGCAGGAGGAGGTTCAGACAATGTCCTTGCGAGCCCGAAGCTATGCCAGCTACCAAGAGCGATTTGGAAGCTCCCTGTCACAGACGAAGAAGAGTTACTATGGGGAGTAAGTATGCTGCTCACAATAGGTTCAGGGCTGACCTGAACAAAATCTTCAAAATCTTAACCCATTTAGCTCTGACGCACAGCAGGAGATAGATCGACCATGATAATTCAAGGGTAGTGCCAGATTAGCTTGGCGCCTTCCAAACTAATCTGGCACTACCCTTGAATTATCATGGTCGATCCATCTCCAACGACTGCTGCATAGTCATGTCACCTCCGAAATTTGAGAAATGCGGCCTTGGGGTTAAATGGGTTAAAATTTGAAAGAGTTGTGTTTATGTGAAATCATGCCCATTTTTCATGGCGGCCCTTACCTTATTGTGAGTAGTGTATATGCAGTAGACTTTGCTTATACCCAATGCGCAAAAGGCCACCAGGCCGACATCTGCTGCCATTTGCCCACACACAACCATAACAACATCAGATATAAGATAAAATAAACGTAAGCTGAGACTGGCTTTATTAACCCCTCCAATGCTGATAAAAACTGAACAGGATCCAACTGCAAGAGACAAAGATCCTCATGAGCCCCCTCAATTACAGGGGCTTCATGAGGATTTATGCCTCCAGCTGACGCTACTGGACAGTTGGTGCTCTTTGAGATTGAATTGATGATTTCAGAAACAAAATCTGTGACCACTGGCAGTTAAAGGATTAATCCCTTTGTGGAGATGTCTGTGAGGCTCATGACAAACCAGTTTGCTCACTACCAGATCCATATCCCGCATCAGGAACAAACCACTAGAGACCCTTTCCAAGCTTTAGTCCAGGCACTAAGTACATGTGTGTCATGTAGCCCCGTGCCACCTACATTGATTGTCGTAGCTTTATAGGTGATCTGTACTCTGGTTCTTTTCCTTCTCACAGCCTTCTCTCAATGGACAAGAAGTCGGACTCGAGTGCCCAGGAAATTCAGACGGACTTGTCTGAGATTGAACGTGATCTAACACTTCGAGGCTTGCTGTGGCAGTCACTGGAGGAATGGACGCGATTGGTGGATGAATGGACCGCCACAGCCTTTGATTCGGTCAATGTGGAGATGCTTCAGAAAAATGTGAACAAATTCACACAGACAGTCTACATGCTGGAGAAAGGTTGGAGAACAGAACTGCTTTCCATTACAATTCTACAATCTGGCTTATTATTATTATTCATGGATTTAGCACTGTATTGACACTTTTACTTCTAAACTGCTGGGAAATAGTGAACAGGAGCCTCTGCAGTGTAGGGGCTCACGAGGATCTGTGCCTCTCATTGTACATCTATGGTCCTTATGTTCCTGGGGCTCTTTGGCATTGAATTAGTTACGATTTCAGAAACATATTCTGCTGTGAAGGGGTTATCCCCCTTGTGCATGCAGCCACCAGTACTGTGACGGTACCAATCCAGACTTTTAATAGACAATTTCCGGAAATCAGAAGTAGGTCAAAATTGCATGTTTTTTTTTTTTTTAAAGTGGATTGATCCATTCAGCCCTGACATACTACAGCAGGAGATGGGTCGACCATGATAATTCAAGGGTAGTGCCAGATTAGCTTGGCGCCACCAGGCATAGTTGTTAGATGACGCCTCCACAATTTGGGAAATACGTGCGCCAGTTTGAATGAGTTAAAAGCCCAGACAAACACGCGATATCACAATGTTTGTCGGACCTTTTAATCTATTTTTGGGGGTCGAAATGTGTACATTATTTCCTCAAAAACATTACCGATGACATGACTGATAGGAAGTGTCTACTTACTCTCACAATTTTAGCCTAGGATCCCGTTGTGCCCCTGCACAACCCGGGAGGCACTCGGGGAACCCCCAGAGGGGCCGAGAGTTGTCTCCCATGCCTGCCCATCCGGTTCCGAGTCATGTGATGATTACCCAGTTTAGTCTACTTAGCTCGTCTAGTGCAGACGTGTTTTGATAGCCCCCTATTCACGGCGATCTCGCTCTCCGTGGGATTCTCGTCGTCGACATCGTCCCTCTCGTCGGACACCCAACAGCCCCCCTCGCACAGGACCTGCGTCGGCGCATTCTTCTTCGCGCTTCCTGCGGTCTTCGCCCCATCGCTCTTCTCGTCGTCCGTCGGTTTCCCCTAGGCGTCGCTCTGGGCGGAGCCCTCGCCGGGATGGTCGCCTTCGTTCCCATCCTCGTAGCCACTCTCCCTGCACCTCCTGGCTGGACAACCCTCAGGAACCTCTCCGTTCTCACCGCAGTCCCCCTGCCGCTCGTCCTTCTCGGGACGAGGGCGCCTTGAGTTTGCTTGCCGAGGATTCCGCTTCTGCCCTTTTCGGCCCAGTGAGCCGTTCCCCGCTTCCCGCTCGTCCTTGTCGGATCTCTCGGACTCCTCACCGCTGGCTTCTACTTCTCGCTCGGCTACCCTGCTCACCTTGGATGAGGCCGCCCGCATCGTTTCCGCCTCCCAGTGGATGCTTGCCCTCCGTCTCCCCCCCCCCCCCCCTCAAGCGCAAGGTCTCGGCCTTCATCGATGCTCGTCGGCAGACGAAGAAGTTCAAGTCTCTCCCTCAGCCGCCTGGTTTCAGGGACATGCGGGACGCCTTCTCCGCGCACCTCCTCGCTGCCCCTACGGAGCACCAGTTTTTCTCCGACCGTAGATGGCCCCCCGGCCTCGATATCGCCTTTCAGCAAGAGTGGTATTCAGGACATTCGCAGTCGTTCTTCTGCGCCCTTCATCCAGTGGACCTGGCGGCTATTCTTCAGGCTGGCGGTCTCTCTCTTCTGAAACGCTCCATTCCTCGCAGTTTGGATGCTACTGCGGCCCTGGTTTGTAACACCCTTGCCTGCTCGGGCTTCCTGGAGCTTGTCACCCGAGCGTTCGTGCAACGGATAGAGGAAGCCTGGCATCCCCTGTTAGGAGATCTTCTCGCCCTCGCGGAGGTAGCTAATCATGCGGCGTATCACTCTTCCGTCAACGCCATGGCGGCTTCCTCCAATTGTGACCTCATGCGTCGGGATGCTGTCCTGCGGGCCTGCCGTGGCATGCCTTCGGATCTGCAGAACCAGCTGCGGCGTGCCCCCCTTGGTGGGCCGCTCCTTTTTGGCGACGCCTGGTCTTCGGTGAAGACGGCGAACTCGGATCGGTGGCCTAGCAAGTCTGCTCCTCCTCGCTTTCGTCCCTCCCGCAAGGCTCCGGGTCGTGCCCTGCGGGTCTCCGGATGACCTGCGTCCTCAGACCCCCTCCTTCCACGAGCCCCCCACCGCCGCCCTGCCTTCGGTCAACCCGGTCAGGTTAGCTCCTTTGCCCCCACCCGGTCCCGACCTGCCCGTCGCCCTGGGCGCAGGCGGGCCCACTGACTCCCTAACTCCGCCCCCGCCGGCCGTCCTGGTCCTCCAGTCGGCGGGAGGCTTGCTCGGTTCAGCGAAGGGTGGTTTTCGCTGTTCCCAGATGACCCCTGGATCCGGACCACCGTCTCCGACGGCCTTCGGATTTCATTTCGCTCTCCCCCTCCGCTGCGCCAGTCCCCTGTGTGGACCTCCTTGCCCTCCGACCCGGTGAAGGCCAGCGCTCTGCGTGCCGAGGTCTCCGTTCTTCTGCAGAAGCTCGCCATGGAGGTGGTTGTGCGTCACGATTCTCCGGCCTTCTACAGCCGCCTGTTCCTGGTGCCCAAGCCGGGCGGCAAGTGGCGTCCAATTATCGTCCTTTCCACGCTAAACTCCTTCATTTCGGCTCCTTACTTCCGCATGGAGACCGCCCGGGCCCTCAAGGCCGCGGTTCAGCCAGGGGACTTTGCCGTGAGCTTTGATCTGTCAGATGCATACTTGCATGTGCCCATTCACCCCGCCTCCAGGAAGTACCTACGCTTCACCTGCGACGAGGTAGTTTACCAGTTCCGGGCCCTCCCGTTTGGTCTCAATCTCACACCGTGGATGTTCTCTCGCCTAATGGATGCGGTAGTGGCCTAGACTCGACAGTCATCGTCCAACCCTACGTCCCATTACCTCGATGACCTTCTCCTACGCAATCAATCGGCGACCGTTCTTTCAGCGGACAGGGACGCCTTGATCTGGCTGTTAGCGCAGCTGGGCTTTCTGCTCAACAGAGGCAAATCGGATCTTACCCCCAGTCGCCGATTCGTCCACCTAGGCATGGACTTCGCTACCGACCTGAACCTCATGCGTCTGTCGGAACAGCGGATTCAGAAGTTAGCTTCCTTGACCGGCGATCTTTGCCGGCTAGATGCAGCCCCTGCCAGGACTTGGCTGCAGCTTCTCAGAACGATGAACGCGGCTGCAGAACTCCTTCCTCTAGGGCGTCTCTACTATCGGCCCATACAGCTGCACCTCCTCCTTCACTGGCGCCCGTCCTCCGCCGACCTGGCAGCCTTGAGTCACTTTGATTCTCCGCCCCCTTCTGCTTCGTTGGATGGATCCGGCATGGTTGGCCTCGGGAGTTCCCCTCGCGTCTCCCCCCCCCCCCCCCTCGGCTATCCCTGTGTGTCAACGCGAGCCTCTCCGGGTGGGGTGCCCACCTGCTACCGGACTTCCGAGCGACGTCGGGGACCTGGCCTTTAGAGATGTCTGCCCGTCACATCAACTGGTTGAAGCTTCAGGCCGTGTGGCAAGCCCTCATCACTTGGGAAATGAGTCTGCGGCACCAGGAGCTCTTGGTCCTTTCCGACAACGCGACTGTGGTAGCATACATTCAGAAGCAAGGCGGCACTCACTCTCCCGACTTGTGCATGCTCATCTACCGACTGATGCTTTGGTGCCAGGCCCGCGGCATCTTCCTTCGAGCGAGACACATTCCGGGTCACCTGAATGTCCTGGCCGACTCGCTCTCGCGTCGTGGCCAGATGTTACACACGGAGTGGACTCTTCGCCAGGATCTTTTCCAGATGATCTGTGCGCACTGGGAGACCCCTCTGGTCGATTTGTTTGCCACGAGATGGAACCACCAGCTTTCCCTCTTTGTCTCCCCGATCCCGGATCCCCTGGCCTGGGCAGTCGATGCACTCTCCATCCCCTGGGACGGTTTGATCGCGTACGCCTTCCCCCCGACGGTCCTTGTCCCCAAAGTCCTCCTCAAACTCCGGGGATGCAACGCCGTCGTTCTCCTCGTCGCTCCGTTTTCCTGGAGCCGGTCGTGGACCACCGACCTCCTCAGCCTCGCCACGAGACCTCCTTTGCGATTAACTACGCCCCGGACGATGCTCAAACAGCCTCGTCAGGCCCTGTTCCATCCGTGCCCAGAGCGTCTCCTCCTTCACGTCTGGCAGTTGTGCGGCGTGCCCTCGCCACTACAGGCTTCTCGTGTTAAGCAGTGGAAGTGATCTCTTCGGCCCGCAGACCCTCAACGCGACGCGTCTACGAGGGAAAGTGGCGAGTGCTGTGCACCTGGTGTGAGGACCACCGTCTCGACCCCACTGTTTTGACTCATCCCCAGCTCACGGACTTCTTCCTCTGGCTCTTCGGAGACCAGGGTTTGGTCTCTATCACCATCAGAGGGTACCTATCCATGGTTGCCGACACCTATCGACACCTTGGACGTCCGGACGCCGGCGCCTGTAAAGACATCGCCGACCTTATGTCGCACTTCGGGTTGCAACGTCTGGTACTCCGCTCCCTCGTTCTGCGCTGGGACCTCCCCTGGGTCCTGATGTGGCTTAACTCTGCCAGATTTGAACCACTGCCGTTGGCCCGCATCACGGACGTGACTCGTAAGACCTGCTTCCTTTTGGCTCTTGCCACGGTGGCCCGAGTCAGCGAGCTTCACGCGCTCTCAGCGCGCCCTTCCTGCCTGCAATTTCGTGTGGATGGCTCCGTGCAGCTTCTCCCGGATCCCTCCTTCCTTGCCAAGACCAGGTCTCCACTGACGGCGCCACAAGTGATCACACTGCGACCGCTGCGGGGGATTGACTTCCCTCGAGAGACCAGGCAACAAGATCCTGTGCGCGCATTACACGTCTACCTACGCAGAACCAAAGCCGTCCGTCGAGGACGCTCACGCCTCTTCCTGCCTCTTAGGCCCGGCAGAGATGACATATCATCCCAGATGATCTCTTCCTGGCTTCGCTGGGTCATTCGGTCCGCCTACCAGGACCTCTCCCCACAGGGAGCAAAGAGGCTCAAGATACGCGCGCACGAAGTACGTGCCATGGCCACGAGTCTTGCCTTTGACCGAAACTGTGCTGTTAAAGACATTGTGGCGGCCGTGGGCTGGCAAGCAGAATCTACCTTCGCCCACTTCTACCTCCGGGATCTGGCAGGCCAGTGAGACAACCTCGCTCTGGTGGGGGACATCACAGCGGCGCAACACTCCCTCCCGGCGCCACAGGCGCTGTAGGTACGCAATTTAGCTAAAATTGTCGGGACTTTGCAACTGGGAGGATGGCTCTGCAGGCCCCACTGTGGGTTCTGGGGTAGTGGCACCCTCCTCCTACTCGCTATTCTTCCTATCAGTCATGTCATCGGTAATGTTTTTGAGGGAATAAATGCATTTTTCTCTAAAAGGTATTTTTTCGAAAAATACTTACCGATGACATGACTCGGAAGACCCTCCCACCTGCCCCGCTTGCCGCTGGTGAGCTAAGTATCCCAAACTGAGTAATCATCACATGACTCGGAACCGGATGGGCAGGCACGGAAGACAACTCTCGGCCCCTCTGGGGGTTTCCCGAGTGTCTCCCGGGTTGTGCAGGGGCACGACGGGTTCCTAGGCTAAAATTGTGAGAGTAAGTAGACACTTTCTATCAGTCATGTCATCGGTAAGTATTTTTCGAAAAAAGACCTTTTAGAGAAAAATGCATATTTTGACCTACTTCTGATTTCCGAACAATGTCTGTTCCTACAAATTTGGAAGCTGTCCTCTGAGGACTTCATTTCAGTTCAGGGGACATCAACCATGATAGTTCAAAGGTGGTGCCAAAATAGCCGTCATCAGATAGGCCATTGTGGCTGATCGTTGACCCAAGGACCTTTTACTCATTGGCAATACAAGCAAAAGATCCTCGGCTCACCAGTGGCCATTGTTGGCCTGCGCTCAGACGTCTGTGCATTTGCCAACTATGGCTGATGTTGGCCTTGGCACCTATTGCTCACTAGGATGTTTGCTGCAGGTCTTCCCCACAATGAGGTACTTCCTCGTCTGAAGGAGAAAGTGATGGACTTCAAGCAAGGTATGCCAGTCATCACCAGCCTGCGCAACCCATCACTACGGCAACGCCACTGGGATGCCATCCAGCGCATCATCAACAAAGTCATCAGCCGCGACAAAAACTTTACGCTTGGAAATCTCCTGGAGATGAATGTAAGTTGTACAGTGAACTTCAGATATGACAAAATGCCAAGGGACAAATATAATAATAATACAACATAGTTATAAAGAGCCCCTTCCTGAACGAAAGCAGGTTTGGAGTGCTTTTTAGAATATAAAAAAAAAGAAAAGACAATAGCAAACTTGAAAACCGACAGAAAATAAACATACAATAAACTACATGTAATTGAAATACAATGAAAACCTATCCGCCAATAGTGTTGCGGATACGTGTAGTATGCATTCAGTGAACACACTGTATTCTTGATACACACACACATGCGCATGCATGTGCGTATATACTAAGAACGTTGTGATGGCAACAGAAGATCTAATGGTGTGTAAATACAAAAGAAAAGAAATCAAGACCAAAAATGTGATTGCCAAGGGTGTATTATGCAAAGCAATACCCTATAAATGAAAACATGCTTTGGCTTAGGCTGTCAGTAGCACTTTGTGGCAATGATTCCTGCAGGAATCATCACAACAAAAACCACTACGAACAGCCAAAGGGTTAACCCTTTGAGTGTTGGTAGCAGTTTTAGTCATGATGATTCCTACAGGAATCATCGTGACTAAAACCGCTACCGACATGCAGAGGGTTAAAAAAAATGAAATTGTGCGTTTGGGTTCTCTGAAACACCATCCTTATATTTGTCTTTTTTATGTCCAACCTCATGTGATAGCGAAGTTTACTTATTGTTTTGTTTGTGTATTTGGGCAGATTTTCAAGCACAAAGAGAAGATTCAGGACATCTCCACAACAGCCAGTAATGAAGCCACTCTGGAACTCATGCTACAGAAGGTAAGTGTGCAGCTTTTCTCTGTGTTTCTTGCTGTGTGGGGCTGGGGTAGTGGGCTTATGATTAGTCTGCCCAAATTGGGAGTGGGGGGGGGGGGGGGAGAGGCACAAATTTCTAATACTTTATTGTCCACAACACACAAAAGACCCACAGGAATGTGTAGTAGTTAGCTTGACCAATCAAGAATATAAATAAAATATATAATTTATCCCTTTGTCGGAAGTGTTTTCGTTGTGATGATTCCTGCAGGAAACATTGTGACATAAAGCACCACCAACAGCTGTGGAATTATAGCGACGAAAAGCACTACCAACAGCCACAAGATTAAGTGAAAGACCTTCAGCAGTAAGGTCCAAAATCACATACCACCACACATTTGGCTGCATAGTCAGTAGAACTTGTTTTGATGCAACCACAATTTGTTTTCTCAAAATACATTCCCGATGACATTACTACTAGGAAGATATACCTAGCTTACCCAATTTCAGCCTAAGAACCTGTCATGTTCCTACACAACCAGGGAGGCCACTCAAGGGGCCGTAACCAGGGACCCTGAGTAACCTCCCATCCTTGCCCATCGTACCATGTGGTGTCATGCCAGTCTGTTTGCTTAGCTTACCGTGAAAGGTTGTGTTCTAGCGTACCGGACCTTTGGCTGTGTACGGTGTGACTGGTCGTTGTTTGGATTACGTGTGTTCCTTGGATTACTTGTGGTTTCCCTTCGTACCTTGGATTTACATGGTTGCGGGTGTGGTTCCCTGGGATTACGGTGTGCCTTCTGGGACTTTACCTTCCCGCCCAGCGCATTCTGAGGGCCATATGGCAGGTTCCCCCCTTTCCCGCAGCCATGGCAAGGTAAGGCCTCGGTCCACGCCCTCGACTGGCCCTTGGCCGGGCGGCGGCTTCAACCGTGGGTGCTTTTCGTGTTGCTCTTATGACAACTCGCGTCCAACGCTCGAACTCGTTTGGCAGGGATGCGGGGAGCCAACAACCGGTCACCTTTCACGTCTGATATGTGTTGCAGCTGCCAAGTTCGCTCCTACCTGCAGTGCGGTGTAATGCACGCAGACTTGCCCCCAGTTGTACGTACAGACTCTCGCACAACAGACGCATACACTGCCACTGACTCAGACGGGCGCATTCATGCGGTAAAAACTCAACACACAGGCTCCCTTTTTAACGTAACTTTTATACAAAATAAACAATATAAGAAGAATGCCCACAAACTATCACAACTATATACACCACTTCTACCCCACTATCAGCTTCCAAACATCACACCCACATACACACAATATCGATGCCAGGCTAGGTATTAGTCTCTCACTCTCCAACCTGTTTGGTGTTCTCGCCTGGTTACGTTCAGTCCTTTCACGTCTAGGCGTGCAAGTCCCTTCTCGTACGCTCCCAAGTCATCCTGTCTCTCAAACCGTGGACATCCTCATTACTCCTACTGTATCTTCGCTGTGATCCAAGTGTCTTGGCACCGGCCGCTCACTCCCTGAGTGAAGAGATGGAGAGATGACCTCACATTAGGTCCCTGGTGACTGATGTCTCGACGTCCGTCGCTCCAATTCTGACAAGCACTCTGAACACAATAAAGTCCTAAAACGTAACACTTGCTAAACACACAACATATTGGATCATATGAGATACATTGCGTAACCTGGCTGATACAAATAACTCACACATTCCTTCACACACACACGTGCTTCATAACCTGAACTACTTTCGTAACATGCCATAACTCTGTCACTACCTTGGAACAGACTATAAGCTAACACTCTCGCCACACTCTATTCTATACACTGGAAAAGACTATACTTAACCACGTACTACCTTCACAGCAACTTGGCATACACACCTCGCATTCCTTTAGTTATCCATCTCGGTAAATAACTGTATACGAAAACACTGGTTACCTCACTGAATTCCAAACCAACATAACTGAACCAAACCGGTCAACACTATACAACCAAATTACTCTTACCAACGCATACCATCTTTAACTAAGCAACTATCAATAATACATATATAAAAACATACCTGAATTCTAGGTTTCTAAGTCTTGGAATACGGGCTAAGGTATCTCACACACGTCTGTACCCTCTGACAATAAAACCTGTACTAATGTTTCTACAGCTCTGCCAGACTGGGCTCTCGCCTACAACTCACTAAAACTCCCCGTGCCTTTAAGATTCCACGTGGGTCTCGGCCTCACGGACTATCGGCACAAAACAAACCGTTGACAACTACTGTACCGTATTTACCCTACTGTGTGAACACTATGCATGAGCATAGAGTTTCATCACATGCAGCGACTTCCAATGGCAGAGCGATAACCACGCGGTCTGCCTCCCCTATTCCATCTGCGCCTCCAACCACTCTTGCGATGTCTGCACCACCTGGCCAGAGGAGATTTGGTTGCAGCTCTGGAGTTTCTACCTCCAGGCGCCTTGAGAGGAGATCGGCCAATTGGACCCAACAGCCTCAACCACTTCATCGCAGTCGCTCCCCCCAGGACAGGTGGCCAGCACGTGCCAGCGCCTTCTTGCCCCGTCGCCCCCCCCCCCCCACCCCCCACCCCCGGCGCGCCTCGCCCTGTGCCTCACCCCACCTTTAGTGGAAGAGCACCCGGGTGAGTCGTCCCTGTCCTTCCCCCAGCTCCAGATGTCGTGATGATGCTAGCGAGGCCCCCGACTCCCACGCCTCCTCCCGCACGGCTGGGAGGCTTTTCCCCCTTGCCCGGCGGTCCCCCCGGAACAGCTCCCGGCCACCCCCGCCGGTCGTCTCGCCCCCTTGACGATGATGAGGCCCTGAGCCTGCTGCCAGATGACTCCGTCTTGGCCCTCCTTGGTGCGGACAGTTGTTCTCCCTCTTCCCACTTGCATTCTCTGGACAGCACCGCGGCGCCCGCGGCCCTCTCAGCTCCAAGGGCGGAGACTCTCCGATCCTTGGATGAAGCGGCTCATCTGATTGAGGCCTGTCTTCCCTCGGAGGCCTGCATGCCATCCCCCCTGCTCAAGAGGAAGGCCTCCGCCTTTGTCAACGCCGCCCGTCAGGTCAAGGGGTTCAAGTTGCTCCCCCAGCCCCCGGGCTTTCGGGACCTCGTGGACGCCTTCTCCGCGCAGCTGCAGCAGGGTTCCTCCCACGAGTCCGATTTCTTCTCCGACCGTAGGTGGCCTGCTGGCCTCGACATCACCTTCCACCAAGACTGGTACACAGGGCATTCCCAGGCTTTCTCCTGTCCTCTACCCACAGTGGATCCACTGGTGCAAGTACAGGCAGGTGGCTCTGGGCAGTTGCGGCGTAGTATTCCCCACGGCTTGGACAAGACTGTGTCCCTTATCCGCAATGCCTTGGCATGCTCGGGTTTCCTGGAGCTCCCGACACAAGCTTTTGTCCATCGCGTCAAGGACGCCTGGCACCTGTCCATCTCGCCTCTGTTAGGGGACCTCCTCGCCCTGCGGTGGCGGCTAACTGGGCAGCGTATCACTCCTCTCTCAACACCATGGCCGCTGCCTCGAACTGTGACCTGATGTGTCGAGATGCCGTGCTCCAAGCCTGTCGTGGCCTGCCCCCCTGAGGTGAAGACGCAGCTCCATCGCGCCCCCCTTGGTGGCTCCCTCCTCTTTGGCCCCACCTGGCAGGCGGTGAAGGATGCAAACAAGGACCTCTGGCCCAGCAGCGCCGCTCCCCCCTGCTTTCCGGCAGCCCGCAAGGCTGTGGGTCGCGCCCTGCAGATGGTCAGACCCTCTGCTCTGCCCTCCCCCCTTCCGCTCGCGCCCGGACCCCCCTGCATACCCCTGCCTTCGGCCACTCCTGCCTTGTCCGAGCCCCGGCCCCCGCCTGGCCCAAGCCCGCCCGTCGCCCGGGGCACGGGAGGGCCCCCTGACTCCCCCCTCCCACTCCCCCGCTCCAGCCCCCGCGGACCGCATCGGGGTCTCCAGGTGGTGGGAGGCTCGCCCTCCGCAGCGAAGTGTGGCGTTCACTGCTTCCGGACGACCCCTGAGTCCTCACCACCATCTCCGAGGGCCTCCTGATCGCCTTTCGCTCCCCATGGCCGCTGCAGCGCTCACCCCTGTGGACCGGAGTTCCACCCGATCAGATCAAACCCAACGCCCTTCGAGGCGAGGTCGCCGCTCTATTGCAGAAGGCCACCATGGAGGTGGTCACGCAGCACAACTCTCCAGCCTTCTACAGCCACCTCCGGCGGCATGTGGCGCCCCGTCATCGACCTCTTGGCGCTGAACAGGTACATCGCAGCCCCAACGTTCCACATGGAGACAGCCAGGGCCCTCAGGGCGGCCGTGCAACCCTTGGACTTCGCCGTCAGTCTGGACCTGTTGGACGCGTATCTACACGTCCCCATGCACTCCGCCTCTCGGTTTTACCTGCGCTTTGCCTTCGACGGCGTGGTCTACCAGTTTCAAGCATTGCCTTTTGGTCTCAACCTCAGCCCATGGGTGTTCATGTGCATCGCCAAGGCCAGACAGTCGTCCTCCAGTCCGACCTCAAATTATTTAGATGACCTCCTCCTGAGGAACCAGTCGACGGCCACCCTAGAGACGGACAGAGATGCGCTGCTGGTGTTACTGACTCGGCTCGGCTTCCTGGTCAACATGGGCAAATAATAAGTTATAAACAGGCTAAACTGATCAAATGTATGACAGCCTTCAACAAGAAACAGTCGTCGGGGTCCTCGATGCGGACGACACTAGCAGGGTCAGGACCTGAAGAAGGAGCCCTGAAGGGCGCTGAATTGGGAACACTGACCTGTTCCAAAGACCGTGAGAGTCCCGCTGGTGACACTGTGCTGTAGCGCGGGGGAGCGCCGCACGTCATGGGAAGAAGGCTGGCGCTGTAGCACGGCTGGGTCTCGTCACAGGTTGCTGGCGGTGGCACCGCGCTGTAGCACGGAGGAGCGCCATACGTACATGGAAGAAGGTCTGTGCCGTAGCACAGCTGGGTCCCGTCGCATGATGCTGGCGGCGGCACCACGCTGTAGCGCGGAGGAGCGCTGTACGTACGTGAAAGAAGGTCTGTGCTGTAGCACAGCTGGGTCCCGTCACTGATCACTAGTGGCGGCACCGCGCTGTAGCGCGATGGAGCGCCGTAAGTACGAGGAAGAAAGATCTGTGCCGTAGCACAGCGGGGTCCCGTCACTGGTCACTGGCGGCGGCACCGCGCTGTAGCGCGGAGGAGCGCCATACGTACATGGAAGGTCTGTGCTGTAGCACAGCCAGGTCTCGTCGCTGATCGCTGGTGGCGGCACCACGCTGAAGCGCAGAGGAGTGCCGTAAGTACGAGGAAGAAGGTCTGTGCTGTAGCACAGCTGGGTTCCGTCGCAGGTAGCTGGTGGCGACACTGCACTGTAGAATGCGGAGGAGCGCCATACCAAAATAAAACAGAGGGTCTGTATTGTAGCACAGCCGGGTCCCGTCACTGGTGGCGGCACTGCACTGTAGCGTGGGGGAGCACTGCACGTCACGGGAAGAAGGCCCGTGCTGTAGCCCAGTTGGGTCCCGTTGCTTGCTGACCACAGTCCTGGTGTGTAGACTGGCAGGCTGCTGACGAGCGCTGAAGTGAGCATACCATAGCAAGGACCGAGGGCCGGTAGTCCGGACACGCCAAGCGCCGGTCAAGGTCTCCGCCGCCCGGCAAGGGGGTGGGGATGTGGGGGTTTGGCAGGCGCGGCATGCCACGGGAGGCGGGAGGTAAGCCCCATGAATTCCGAAGTCGCCCATCGAGGGGGCAGGGAGGCCACCGGTCGCGAAGGAGGGAGGCTGACGGGCGGACATGCCGGTAAAACTCTCAACTGGGACCACCGTTCTCCCATCCATGAGTGCACCTCTCGCACTGATATGCTGAGGAGCCGCCCGAGCAAGGGAGGCAAGGTGTGCATGTCGGAGGGCTACAGGCACCCCTTACACCTACGGCAAGTGCTGAGCTGCGCACTGTAACAGAAAACAAAGCGCATAAGAGATAACGGGACGTGGCCCGACGAACGAAGGGGCCACGTGGGCGAGACTCACGACTGGTGCCGCAAGAGGGTCGGCTGTGCATGAACCAGCCACTAACCAAGGAATGCACCGGCCGGTCAGCAAGCTGCCTGGCCAAGGCCTGCCCCGAGACCTTACCTGGCCATATCCCAAGCGACAGAGGGCAAGTGGGGAGGAAACACCGACCCAGGGGGACCCGGCGGCCGCCACACCAACCACAGGTAGTCCGAGCGGAGGCAGACAGCACCACGTAAGTCCAACAAGACACGAAGGTACACCGCCACTGCAACCACAGATAGTCCAAGTGGAAGCACAAGGCACAAGGCACCATGTAATCCAAGGAAACACACGAAGGAACAAGAATCCGAGAGACGACATTGAAAGTCCAAGGGTAAAGAAGGAACCAAGGCTGAGCACGAGAACACCACTTATCGCGATGAAGCTAAGCGTGACTGGCGTGACTCCCCGGCACATGTGCCCGGATGGGAGGGAAGAGAGGGTACTCGGGGCCCTGGTAATGGCTCCCTAGAGTCGCCTCCCTGGTTGTGTATATATACACAACAGTTTCTTAGGCTGAAATCGCTAAATGTATCTTCCACCTAGTAATGCCATCGGTAATGTATTTTGAGGAAACAAAATACATTTTAGAGAAAACTTCATTTTTTTAAGGAAACTGGTTTTAAAA